>BTHU01000012.1:42298179-42898179 GCA_036184795.1 Tokudaia tokunoshimensis
CATAGTTCTATTTGTGTTTGGGAAAGATATTTACATATATGTACAAACATATATATTTGTTTATATATGACAAAAATTGAAAAAAAAAGAAATGCGCAAACCATCATTTTGTTTCTGTCTATAGCATTAAAAACCTGTAATTTCATGTATAGAAATGATGCAAATTTGTTTGAACAAGTTAGCTCTTTGTCCTTGTTCCCCCACCTGTCTCATTTCTTTTTCTGTCACTATTGCAAAATATCTGGTGCCAGTGAGTTATAAAGAAAGTTTTTTTTCATTTCTTGGTTCCTGAGGCTGGGAAGTCCAAAGCAACATATAGTAGTATTGTGTCTTCTTCTTTAAAAAATAAAAATGAAAAGATTTGAAGCAGCTTTGACTTATGCTCAAGTGCAGGCCAGTCCTGAGGTGAGGTCATCTCCCTGACTTGAAATCCATTCCTACAAGAACAGAATTAGTCCACCCTGGGGAGGTTGGTTCCAGGACACACATGCCTTCTGAGGGCTCCTTCTCCCACTAGAGCTACCCTTGAAACAAAGCTTCAGTTTGAGTTTTGGGGGGGAACTATATTCAAACCAAATGCTACTTGACAAGAATGACCAGACTCCATCACCTTCATAGGGTTCTCGTGTTGAACACATCCATGTATCTCTGAATTAAAAACTTCTTTCCCATACACTGTTCATGGCCACTTAGATCCAAGGAGACCTGTGGCTTCCCATTCATGTTCCTTTTTCCCTGTATGTGCCTACCAGCATAACCTAGTCTGTCTCTTGGGGAATTCATGATGAGCAATGCTGGGGAGGAAATGAGGTGTCTGAGTGGCAGCCAACACTCCTCCCTAACAGAAAGGAGAGGCAAACATGTCTACAAGGAAAAGGGACTCTGAGGTCTGAAATCACGGTGGGAGCAAACTCCTGGTAAGACTGAAGAAAGTTGTCAGCAAAACATGGGGGAGATTCTACATTGTTCCTCCATAGTCTCGAACTGCCACAGAACCTCAGAGTTATGAGCATAAGCAAAAACCATGACCCACATAGTTCTGGGCAGCAGAAGTTAAGGAGGCATTCAAAAAATGGTATTTTTTCTTTCATTTGATGCTTTCTCTAAGTGACTATTTCCAGAGCTCCTGAGGATATCCCAACATACAAAAACTTGAGCTTTCTATACAGCAGACATAAGAGAACACACTGCTGAGGCCACCACTTGGGAGGTGAGCTCTGGACATGGGACCCCAGCCTACTGTTTTTTCTCAGTGTCTAGAAGAGTGGCTGGCACAGGGCAGGCTCTGCTTTACGCTCATTGAGGGCTCTGGTGAGGAATGCTGAGCAGTACCCACTTCCCTCTAGCACTAAGCCCTCCTGTTACAGGGAGCTGGGAGAGTAGGAAGTATGTGGACTATAGCCACATTTAGACTTTGACATGGTGTGTGGGGTAAGCTGTGGGTGGCTTTGACTTTGTTTCACTATAAAAGGGGTTGGGAAACTACCCTGCAACATGAGCTGGAGCTGCCGTCTGATACAGACTATTTCAAAGGAAAACTAGAGAGCCTCCAAAATGCCCAGCACATTATGTAGCACACATGGTGCTTGAGATGAGTGTGAACGTCCCTCCTGTCTCAGAGACCCATCTCCAAAGGATACAGCTTGCTAGGTGAAAGGGCTTCAGGTGGCCAGGATTCCAAAGTCTACAAAACCAGGTGTTACATTTCTGTCAACCTGTGGGGCTGTGTGAAGGCCTCATCCTGGCGACCCTGTCACAGACTTTATTGATTCACTGTGCAATGACTTGCTGAAGTGAAGTGTGAATGTATCCGTAAAATTTTTTGTCCTCTGTATGGAGAGAGAGAGTGGATTCCGTGAGTTGAATCAGGAATGTGAAGCTGGTGTGGGTGTAGAAGGGTGACTCGGGGAAGCCCCTTCTGCTTGATTGAGGTAAAAGGATTAGACCTTTCATAGCAGCTTTAGAATCCTTTCTTAAAAACATCTTGCCAGTAACTATGTCCCCCTTACAGCTTAATGACTGTCTGCTGACTGCAGTTCTTGGGGTGGCTCACACCACTGTTTCCATTTATTTCTCAATGCTGAATAAACATTTATTTTTCCAGCCACTTACTAGTCTTGTCTCTGGAGCTATCACAGTCTAATCCCAAGGTTTGGAAGTATAGGTCATTCAATCCCTGTCTTTCTGTAGTGGGGAAGAGAGATGTGTTAGTCACTTACCCTCACTAAACATCCAGCCCCATCCTTGGTTATGCATGAAGCTAACTAACTCCAGAAGCAGTGAGTGGAAAAACAGAGCAGTCATTGCGGGAACTGATAAATTGCATTACATTGAACTAGACCTTATCGAAGCCCTTTAGAGAACCAGACTCTTCACTGAGTGAGTTCTCTAATGTGTTGGGCTAAGCACCCATGAGGCCCTTCTTCCCCTGGGAGTTAGACTGGGCTCTCTGGTATGGATAACTCATACATTTGTATTCTGAATTCTCTCCAATGGCTTCTGCTTCAGAAAGCCTGCTCTTAGAGGAGAGCCAGGCTTAGGAACTCCACTGGGAAGGATGCTTTTAGAGCTCTGTGCCTTGTGTGTAAAACCTCTGGAAAGTCTTGGTAGAAATGAAACTTCAGCTTTATTGATTGTTCTATGTTGTCGGTCACCAGAGAGTCTCTCTGGATGTTCTGCCCAGGAGTGGGATTCCCGTGGCAGATGCTCCAGGGCAAGGAAGAAGCCTGACATTACGTAGCATCAGATCACACTGAGTGAGCAGGAGGACTTAGAAAATCCTCAAATAAGGATAGAATTAAGAGAGGTTTGAGTAGGGGTTTGTCCCCTTTCGTTTTTAAAAGACTATGCTCCAGCTTGTAGGACAAGCCAGAGAATGTCCTCCCCTCCCTTCTCAGAGTACCTTTGTTGACGCTATGCAAGTCTTGGCCTCTGGAAGAACTTTAAGTCCATCAATTAGAATAATGGCACTAGGATTAGAACACTGATAAGGAAGTACAGTGTGTTAGAGGGGACACTAACCAAGTGTGATTTAGAGCTAGGCCACTGTGGGATTTTCTGAATGTTGTCAATTCACTATTCTGTAACTGGGAATATCAGTCCCCACTGTACAAAATTGGAGATAAGATATGTGAAGTGCCACCACCTGGTATGGACATAGTAAATGCCCATTAAACAACAGATCTTATTATCAATGATGCATTGAATGAAAAATGTTCCCTCTCAGTAGAATATAGACAACCCAAGAAGACTGTTTTAATGAAGTCATCTGATATTTGCAGCTATACATTGATGTATATATGTATATATGTATATATATATATATATGGAGAGAGAGAGAGAGAATAAAGTAAAAGTACCCATGAAAAGATGATTGCTGGTTTACTTTCAGTCCACATCAGTAACAGAGCGCTCTAGAACAATGGAAGGTTTGTTCTACTTTTAGAAGCAGCTATTGGTGAACACTTAAAGAGTGTTCTAGATTTAGGGAAGTGCTTAAGATTGGGAGATCTCTCCTTAGCCTCTTATAACTTGTTACTATCTCAGGCTCTCTTCTGTTGCTATGGCAAAATATATGTGACTGTGTAACTTAAGAGTGAATAATTACTTAGTTTACAGTTCTGAAGGCCAGGAAGCCTAGGAGCATGGCTCCAACATCTGGAGACGATATGCAGGGTGAGACCCAGAAGCATGCTAGCTTGGGTCTGCTTCTTTCTGTATAAAGCCACCAGTGTACCACAGAGGACCTCTTCTGTGACCTTATGTAACCCTAATCACTTCCAAATGCTTCTACTTCCCAAACCCAGAAAGACAAGAATTTGAAGGCATGTTTAAACCCTGGAGGTTCCAAACCTTCTTCACGGGGTGAGGATGAACCCTTTGCAATGTTGGAAGGTATCACTGACATTGATGGTCACTGAACTTACAAAATGAGTGTTTTCATGTTCCAGCCAAGTGCTACTAGAAGCTAGAGAGGAAAGATGTGTGGACCCACATTTAGAGCTACTCTGACATGTGGCAGGCTGGTCTTGCCTGTACCTGGTCTAGGCTAACACTAGGGGAGCAAACACTCCAAGATGTCGGTAACCTGAGGCATCAGTCTTCCAAGATGAGCTCTGGGAGACAGAAACATGGACAGCCATGAAGAAAGTACAAAAGAGGGAGGCACTGCAAGAGCCCACTGCAATTTGTCTCTCACACAGTCCAGCTCCGCAGAACCTGTCTCCAGAGAGTTCCTCGGGATCCCAGCCCCACTGGACCCAGCATAGATCGGGTTCTCCCCACTGATACCGAAGAGAGTGATGTCACAGGTAAAGAAACAATACCTGGCATTGTTGAGAAATTGGCTTCAGCACTGAGCAATCTGGCGTGAGTCTGTGTGTGGGTGCTTAGACAAGACTCGAGCCCCTGCCCCCACGTCTGCTGGAGGAACAATGCCCCAGCATCACGGGGATCTGGGTTCTGCAGCAGCTGAGGAGCCTTGCTCTGCGCTGCAGGCTAGGATTACTCCAACTGCACTCCAGGTGCGAGGCTGGCGAGTCATCTTTCCATCCGCCCGGCCTGTGATATTGTGAAATGAAGCCGGTTCTGCTCAAACACTTAAGGCCGGTCTTCTTCCCGCTCAAACTCTGCGGTAGGATTTCACTCACCTTTATTAGGTTTGCAATATTCCAATCCTGCATGAAAGAGCTATTGTTTTGCTGGGTTAGAAAAATAAAGTCTTTGAGGAGTGGAGGACTTTGATAAGAAACTATGCCCGTGGATAGAGAGGGCGTTGGGATTTTGGATGTCTGTTTCACTTGAAGTCAGGGCTGCTCCGGCTTGCTGGAAGTCTGAGCCACCACACAGGCAGCCACCGGCTCTACAGCAAGGTGCAGATTTCTGCTCTGTTTGCTAAATGGGGTGTTACTTTGCCCTGCGCCAGTCTGAAGCATGTTCTCTCTCCTTAGGCAATAGCCCTCATGTATGCAGTCAGGATTTCAGCCGCGATTCCTCAGCCAGCAAGAAAACCAAATCCCGGCCCCGCCCTGTCCCCCCCCTTTTTTTTTGTATGTGAAAAATGAATTGTCACTGCTTTGGGGTAAATCTCCTAAAAGAAGAGGATCAATTAAAGAGACAGACACAATAAACGACTTGCGAGTGTGTGTCTATACAATTTGTATGCTGTTGTGTGAGAGTATATGCACATTCTTATGTGGATGCAGTAATATACATGCATTTACAATAGAGAACAACCTCCAACATCTGTCCACCACCTTGTTTGAGGAAGGGCCTGCTGTTCCTGGCTGGGTAACCAGGCTGCTTGACCTGAGCCTTACAGAATTCTTCTCTATAGTGTGAGTCCTGGGATTACAGACACCAGTTCTACACACCCAACATTCATGTGGGTTCTGGAGACTTGAACTTGAATCCACTTGCTTGCACACTGCAATAGCTAAGTGTCTCTGGAGACCTAAAAGAAAAGGTCAAAGGCACAGGGAGAAAAATACCTGAAACTAAAAATTTTAGTACCTACTTCAAATGTACTCCATGCACATTTGACTTAATATGGTGATATATGTGAAGCCCTGCATGTGAAATCCTTCATGGCAAAGCCTGTCTGTGACAGCCTGCATGTGAAAGCCGGCATGTGAAAAGCCCTGTAAGGCTGTGTGTAAACCTGCATGTCAAAGCTTGTGTGTGAAAGCCACTGTGTGAAAGTAAATGTGCGAAAGCCTGTTCTCTACCCCTGAGATCCTTGTATGTTTAAATCCTACTCCTGGGTGATGGTTTTACAAACAGGACTCTGGGAGATGACTGAATCCTTGGGGTGAAACTCTGTAGAGTGTGTTGGACACATAAAAGAGGCCAAGAGTCTTTGTGCCCTTTCCACTGAACAAAGCAGCCACGAAAAGATGTCTCTCAGTAAATGAACCTTCACCTGGCACCAAATGTCTGGTTTCCACAACTGCAGCAAACACATTGTTTAAAACCACCCTGTCTGTGTGGCACAGCAGCCAGAATGGATGAGATGTATATAACTCTGGTTTGTATTTCCAATACCTTTCTCTTAAAGATTGTGGGCTATGTATTAGAGCTGTCCGAATCTCCAAACAGAGTCAGTGTGAGATTTGAATCTAGATTTGTTTGTTCACTGAATTCACAGGTTTGCCCTGCAGAGCTCCTGCATCACTTACACATCATTCTGTGTTGATAGGACAGAGAAGTAAACTCACTCCGGGGCTGTGAATGAAAGGGCTGTGATTCCCAAGACAGAAGTTTGGTCCCTGGAAACATCTATAAGCATCCCATGTTTGTTGACAACAGATACAAACCGTGTTAAAGGAAACTCTTTACTTATGACACAGTAAGACAAACTCCATCAGTTGGGACTTCAGATCCATGCAACATTCCTCAGGGCATCTTTCTTGACCTTGAATACAGTGATCTGGACATGCTACTTGTGGACATCTGTTAAGCCATATTCTTCCGTCATAGAGAGTTTTCTTTACAAATATTCCATGCCAACAAGTTTTCGAGTCAATGAAGAGTACTCGAGCTGGGGCGGTTCTGATTATGCAAAGGAGAGATGTGTTCAAGGACCTTTCTTCAGGCGTCAGACAGCATGAGCATCAGTGTCTTCATCCAGTGAAGAATTCTGCAGCAGGCATCCTACAGCCCTCTGGATCATTAGCTCCATAGCAGCCTCTCATTCCTGTCTGCTTATAGTGAATTCTGAGATGCGCGCCTAAGGTGAGAGTGGCTCCCAATATTTTTCAGACCAGTGTCACCGTAGCAATCTTGTCAAAATTCTATGGCAGTGCACCCCAAGCTGCACTCTGTATTGACAGGTGACCTCTCTCTTAGAAGGCAGTGTACTTTCCTGAACTCCTTTGCTATTTGTATTATTATCGCACTCCATCCAGCTACCCTACAGCAGACTGAACTGTGGCTCTCAGACCTGCCAGGACCTGTCCTTGTTGCCAGCTTGTGAACACTTTTATCTAATTCTGGCACTAGACCTTGGCTTTACTGACCAAGTGCTGTACATGTCTAGTTCATCTCCCTCTAGAATCATTCTTTTGACAGTCTCTCTCCTGGGTTCTCAACATAAGGACCACCCCCTACCCAGGTGACACCCCTACGCCTTCCAACACCTACTCTAGGTCATCTCCTGAAACTCTTTGGTAGAGGAACAGGAATAAAACAGCAGTTCCTTACCTTATAAGCGCAGGAAGTACCCTATTTGGTTTAGACTCTCGGAGTTTCTGCATTATGTCAGCGAATGTACAACCTGGTTGCTAACACTCAGCTTAGCTTTGTAACTCCCTGGAATTGCTTTTGTGCTTCTCTATGGCACGCATGCTTTTGAAAATAATACAATATCCATTTAATGGAGATGGAGCAGAAGAGTTGCTGCAGTCTGAATGCATGAGTGGCTTCCACTTTAAAATAAATATCCATTAAATAACAGTAGCCTGTACATGAATCTTATCAAAGTGCTCGTAGGCAACCACAGTTAATGAGTCGATCATTATTACTCTTAAAAAATCATAACTACCCAGGGAACATGACCATTTTTGAATGCAACTCCTGTAGTCTGACTACAGACATGGAATCAGGCTTCCTTTAAAGTATTGATTTTTAACATTAGGAACTGGCGGTCTCTCCGTAGCCATGTTTATGTCCATTGTTGTATCTTGTTCACTTCTAAGGTGATGTTAATAAAGCTTAATAATGTTAATAATGTACAGCACTCATCAAACTAAATATTGTTCTGCCCATGGAGGTGTTCTGTAATTTATGAAAGCATCCCAAGTTCTGATAAGACTGTCCTGTCCAGTGTGGGCATCGTAGAAACAGTACTACAACCTCCATAGATTGACATTCAGGGTGATGATCTAGATGACCCTTCTGACATGTTTGATCTATCTCAGAGGATCCAGGAGTCGAAGCAGGCAGAGAAGGCATTATTTTGTTCTGTATTGTACATGGCTGTTTGATGTTCCCCACCACCACCACCACCACCACCATGGGACAAACAGGGAAGTTTGTTCCATTCTAAGGAGGGCAAGATACCTGACAAAGAAGTTTAGGGTTTGCATACAATCTGTGACATGGCCAGTTGTAAGCCACTACACATTGTGTCATACGCTTGTCTTGCAGTAAAACTTGCAGGGGTTGGAGATTGCCAAACAGAATGCAAATCCTTCATGTCACTTGACAGTCTGTTAGGAACGGGCCATTACCTACAGTGCTTGCTCTGAGAGGTACTGACCCATTTCTAGTACAAAAATTCTATTCATCTTCCTAAGTTAATTCTTTGTCCTAGATGGTCACAGGATTGACTCATCTTCATTGATGCTTTCAAATCCATGGTTACATCCTTAAATCAGACAATCTTGATGAGAGCCACTCTCAAACCTATACCTGCAGGCTGGAGAGATGTCTCAGTGGTTGAGTGGATTAGCTGTTCTTCCAGAGGATATGGGTTCAATTTGTAACATCCACACGACACAGTTGTCTATAATTGTAGTTCTAGGGGATCTGACACCTTCATGAAGACATACATGCAGGCAAAACACCAATGCAAGTAAAATAAAAATAAATAAGTCACTAAAATAAGCTATTGCCTTTATTCTCATAGCATGCACTGGGAACCCAAATTATTTCTATATTCATGTACATTTACACTGCCATGTTTTTCCAAGCTTGGTGAGAGCAGGTGTATGCAGATCATACTCAGTCTTGTCACCTTAGCAGGTAGGATAATGCCAATGTGTAGGAAGAGTTCAGTAAATAACAGTTAAGTGAATAAGAATGAGGCATAACATCAAATCAGAGTTCTCTCTGTGTTTTCAGAGACTAAGGTAAGAACCAAAGCCCATACTTAGAGCTGGGATCCAAGTTGAAAATTCATGGTCCTTCCCTTAAAAAAAATCTGTTTTAGAACCCAGCACAATGTGGAGATTACCAGGGAAATGCAGGTCTTGTTCTTCTTGTGCATAGTTTAACCAAGGCATAAGGAAAGAACGGTAAGTTTTTCATTCACAGGAGGAGAAGAGGAATATGTCAGGGGCCCAGCCAGGGAGGAAGGTAGGGGAGTACACCCCTCAGCCTGCTCTGTCCTCCCTGCCGTTCAGCTTTAGGTCTAAGAGTATAGAAGAATGTCACACCACAAAGTGTGGCTGGTGGGTGAATTCTCACCTACAAAACTCTTTTTCTAGGTTTCATCCTCCTTTTACCATTGTATTATTGATCTTTATATATTTGTTACATATTGGACAAAGACTATAGGATGTAAATAATTTATTATTTATGTAAAACTTATATATAAAATATGTGCATATTTTAGATATAGTTAATATAAATTATCCATAGGATTTGAAGATAGGATTCTTCTCTGATGCACTACATACATGATGTGTAAGGAGGTCTCGAATAACCTAGAGGAAAGTATGCCAGGTCAATAAGATCAAAATACATTCTACACACGTATAAAACACCCAAAGAACATATAAAAGTATTTTTTTAGAATAATTTATATTTGGCTTCCTAGCACTCTACTGCAAATAAAATGTAGGTACAAAATCATTTTTGAGAACCTTATGACTGCAGGTGGGAGAACACCTTGAGGACCAGGCATCATCTCTTTCTGCCCGTCCTCTCAGATTACAGACTCCCACATGGCCAGCGCTTGGCCTATGAACCACACGTAAAATCCCAAGTATTCACCAGCATTTTCTGATGAGAAAACTTACAAAGTTCAGGGAGGAATACAAGATGAACGGCAAGTCACTTGTGTTCTGTACAGCCATTGTGAGAAGCTCACATCCGCCCTGGATGCAGAGGCAGACCATGACCTGCAGCTATAAACCTGGGAGCCTCACTCTACCTACCCCTGTCTGTGGAGCTTGCAGGCACAAAGAAACCTTATTCTTTGATTGATTCTCTAGCAGGTCACCTTCCTCCTGACCATCGGTAACCAGAGCTGCCTCAATTATACCCCATCAAGAAGAACAGATAACAGGAAAGCCAGGTTCACGGAGACAGCTGTAATTTTAGAAGCACTTCCTGTTATGAGGCTGACTTTTGATCTCCGGATGGTGCAGGCTAGTGAGTTGAAGCCAAGGCGTGCATGCATCACTGTCTCTGGCTGCTGAGAACATGGTGTGTGCGTGACCAGACTCCTACAGGGTTCACTTGTTGGCTCAGAAGATACCTGGGAAGCCTCCTCTGCTCTCAAATACAGTTTGGGCAGAATTTGTTGGCAATTCAGATGAACTTAAACTGGGACTTAGGATGCAGCAGGATTAATGTTCTAGGAGTCAGAGCTGACTTGCTGACAGGTATCAATGACCTAACCAAATACTTCATTGGAGCCCTTCACTTAGCATATGAAGTGAGAACGTTTCTAGATTGTTCCGCTAACAGGTGACAGGACAGAGACTTGAATGTATTATGTGTATATTAGATCTGCTTTCAATTTGTACCTTGCTCTTTAACTCCACCAAACGTGATATAAATTAGAGGAAAGTTGGGTGATGAGCTTGGGGGATTTCTGCATTGACTCCCATGTCAGAATGGAAGTAGAGTTAAGAAGCCAAGATTTTTGAAGCAAGAACCCACATTCCGTATATATGAAATAAAAAGTAGTAACTTTAGGGGTGGTTGTTAGGGTTCTGTCTAAGCTCCACCCCACAATTACCTGGCAACAGCCAGGTATGCCCGGCCCCACAGTTACCTGGCAATAGCCAGGTAGGCTTGGCCTACTATAAAAGGGGATGCTTGCCCCTCCTCTCTCTTTCGCCTCTTGCCTCTTGCTCTTGCTCTCTTCTCTCTTCCTCCTCTCTGCCCTCGCTAGGACTCTCCTCCCCTCCCCCATCTCTCCTTGCGGTCATGGCCGGCCCCTGCTTCTCTACTCTCTCCCTCTCTCTGCCGTTCTCTGCCTCCACTACCCATTAACTCCCATCCTCTGCCCTGAATAAACTCTATACAATGTCTGTGTGTTTCTGGTCCCTCGGGGGAAGGGATGCCTCGGCATGAGCCCGCTGGACACCTCCTTTCCCCCACACCGCCGTATACCATATTCTCTAAACCTCTTTCTCTTTTTATGATCATAACATTGGTGTCCCGTGTGAGGATCATAACAGTGGTCACTGTATAAAGTGAGAACGTGGCTTCTCCGTGGTATGGTTAACGTGGTATGGTTTGTTGCTGTTGTTGTTGTTCTTGTTTTGGTTTTGTTTAGGTTTTTTGTTTTCTTTTGTTTTTGTTTTTTGATTCGGGAGATGAACACTCAGGGGCATCTGAAGGAGTCTAGAGCAGAGAGAGAAAATAGAAGACTGAGCGTGGGCTACAGACTGGGCCTGGCCTTGAGAGAAGGAGCAGAGTAGAGAGGGAAACAGAGAAAAGAAGGTCACAGGGGAGAGGAGGAAGGGGAGGTACAAGACAGAGAGGGGGCATAGCTGAGATAGCAGGATTTGAAGGAGAAGGGGTTGCTGGGACTTAAATGTTTCCTCAAATTCCTGATAAGAGTCAACTTTCAGTACATTCCCTGGTGCTCCACTTTAATTCTCCTGTGCTCATAAAGCACTCTGAACAAAAGCAACTTAGAGGAGAAAAAGACTTATTTCAGCTTATAAAAAGTCCCTCTTTGAGGGAAGTCAGGGCAAGAACTCAAGCAGGAGCTTGAAGCTGAAACCATGGAAGAGCACGGCTTGCTGGCTAGCTCGTGGGCTCTTGCTTGGTATAGTTTCTTATACAGCTAAGACTCTTCTGTCCAGGGAACAGTGCAACCACAGTGAGCGGGTCCCTTCTGCATCAATTAGAAATCAATATCCCCTCCCACAGACATTCCCTCTACCCAAGATTATCTGTGCCTTCAATTGAAACTCCCTCCTCAGGTGCTTCTGGACTGTATCAAATTGACAAAGTTAACTATGATACCCAGGATTGACACACAGCCCTTGTGGGAGCCATGACATAGCCTCAGCCTTGGAACTGGGAAGATGATTTTCTGCAAGGTGTATAGAGTCAGTGGGGAATGATCTCTGGTTTCCAGTAAAGGAAACCAAAGGTCATGTGCTCTTACCATGGGGGTTGCAAGACTTAGATTTTGCCTCTCTTCTATCAAGATCTCATTTGTCCTAATTTTTCAAAAAAAATTTCAAACGTTTTCCTAACCTCTCAGAATATAATATTTTAAAATGGATTTTTGTCTCCAATGTTTTATGTGTGTATATATATATATATATATATATATATATATATATACACACATTCTATTTAGAATAAAATTTAAAGAAATATACACACATATGTGTATACACACATATGGTAAATACAGGATGGAAATGTGCAACAAATCAATTGTAGATGTCAGATGTCAGAAGACAGCACCAGGGAGTTAGCTCTTTCCCACTTTACCCAGGTCATCAGGCTTATGTGGCAAGGATGTATGTACCTGCTGAGCCATCCCAGGTGCCCTGTAATGTGCATTTCTTAAGAGGAACCCCTCATGAGGGAACTTAGCAGCAGAAGTTCCCTACAGATGGGAGCTGGACTGATGGCTCAGGTGTTAAGAGCACTGCTCTTCCAGGGGTCCCGAGTTCAATTCCCAGCAACCAAATGGTGGCTCACAACCATCTGCAATGGGATCCAGTGATCTCTTCTCCTGTGTCTGAAAACAGCAACAGTGTACTCATATACATTAAATCAATAAATCTTGAGAGAAGGAAAGAAAAAAAGAAAGAAATTAATTCTCTACGGAGCAGAAGTGATTCAGTCAAGTAGTGTATCTTAGGAACCCTTCGTTTTGAAGGCAGCTCTGGCTTTGCTCTCAGCTCTCATGCTGTACCTGTTCCTAAGGCTGGGACTGAGGTCATTTGCTGCAGTGTTTGGGCTCAGTCTTATCTTTGATATTTACTGCTGGATTCCTCCTCTGTGGCTTCTCTATTCTTGCAGGGGCTAGAGAGGCAAGGGTGGAAAATTAATCAAATTAATGAGGTGTCCTTTTTCTTTCTCTTTTCAGCTCTCTGAATTTCTCCCTTCCTTCTCCCCATCTTCTATTTCTTCTTTCGCTTCTCCTGTCTTCCCTTCCCTTCCTTTACACTCCCTACATTCCTCCTCACATTGCCATCCTCTTTGCAACAATCTACCCACAACAACCACAACCCCAACAACCACAAGACAACGATGGGGCTCAACAACAGCACATTATTCATGTCAAGCCACACACCCAGCTCCGCCTCAGTGTTCACTCACTACATATCCAATACAGCCCGGGTGGCAAAGGATCTAGCAGTAAAACCCAGACCTTGTGGTGCCAGAAAGGCTGATTACATAGTCACAGTCGCCACCAATAACAAACCTGCTTTACAAAGCTGACAGACATGCAGCAAGTACCACAGACTCTAGGAGGGGAGGCCTAGTGCCGAGATGGGCTGCACATGGGACTGGGAAGAGCATGAAGCTGGGGTTCCAGGGTTCTCCAGGTAAGAATGACTGCGGATTGTTATGCCAAGAAACCTCAGGTGTGGCTAGCACAGAGGTATGAGTGGCAACAGCAAAACAAGAAGCCAGACGATTTGTTAGAAGCGCTTGAGGAAGTTTGTAAGCTGATTGGGTGTAGTCAGCCTCGACTGGGAGGCATATGGATCCAACTGAGCTTCACCTGTTGCTCTAGAAGGAAAGAAGACGCATTTTAAACTTTGTAAACCAGTCCGGATAACAACTGTACATAAAAGGTAGTCTGTAAGCACAGCATTATCTGTGTTGACAAATACACCTTTACATGGCTATGGAGTATGTGCCCTGTGCTTTACTTACATTAAGAGAGTGCACAGGACAGGGTGAGCGGCGCCACGGAGACTGCCCTCCGCCATCTTTGCTCCAGTGACCAGGTAGTTGGGACCGCCAGGCTCAGAGACAGACAGGCATAATATCGCTTCGGTTTCAGGCAGCTTGGGTGTAACCTGCTCCCAGGTGCTGGGCTGATCTGCAGTAACCAGCGCGCCAGTTCCGCGGTGGGACCTTC
This sequence comes from Tokudaia tokunoshimensis, assembly GCA_036184795.1. NCBI lineage: Eukaryota > Metazoa > Chordata > Mammalia > Rodentia > Muridae > Tokudaia > Tokudaia tokunoshimensis. The sequence goes on from BTHU01000012.1 coordinate 42,312,197, forward strand.
TGCCTGCTGGAGGGACCCCGCGCAGGGAGGGAGCCCGCCAGCTTCCCTTCCGCGACCTCTGTTCCCGCGGACTGCGCTGGAGAGACCGGTACCCAGGCTCTCCCCCCGATATAACATCACTTGGGACGCGGCCTGTTGGGGCTTCCGTCTGTGCCCGAGGGCGGGTTGGCGCTGTAGTCGTCTGGGCGCCAGATCGGCGGGCCATCGTGACCACAGGGTGAGCGGCGCCACGGAGACTGCCCTCCGCCATCTTTGCTCCAGTGACCAGGTAGTTGGGACCGCCAGGCTCAGAGACAGACAGGCATAATATCGCTTCGGTTTCAGGCAGCTTGGGTGTAACCTGCTCCCAGGTGCTGGGCTGATCTGCAGTAACCAGCGCGCCAGTTCCGCGGTGGGACCTTCTGCCTGCTGGAGGGACCCCGCGCAGGGAGGGAGCCCGCCAGCTTCCCTTCCGCGACCTCTGTTCCCGCGGACTGCGCTGGAGAGACCGGTACCCAGGCTCTCTCCCCCCGATATAACATCACTTGGGACGCGGCCTGTTGGGGCTTCCTTCTGTGCCCGAGGGCGGGTTGGCGCTGTAGTCGTCTGGGCGCCAGATCGGCGGGCCATCGTGACCACAGGGTGAGCGGCGCCACGGAGACTGCCCTCCGCCATCTTTGCTCCAGTGACCAGGTAGTTGGGACCGCCAGGCTCAGAGACAGACAGGCATAATATCGCTTCAGTTTCAGGCAGCTTGGGTGTAACCTGCTCCCAGGTGCTGGGCTGATCTGCAGTAACCAGCGCGCCAGTTCCGCGGTGGGACCTTCTGCCTGGTGGAGGGACCCTGCGCAGGGAGGGAGCCCGCCAGCTTCCCTTCCGCGACCTCTGTTCCCGCGGACTGCGCTGGAGAGACCGGTACCCAGGCTCTCCCCCCAATATAACATCACTTGGGACACGGCCTGTTGGGGCTTCCTTCTGTGCCCGAGGGCGGGTTGGCGCTGTGGTCGTCTGGGTGCCAGATCGGCGGGCCATCGTGACCACAGGGTGAGCGGCGCCACGGAGAGTGCCCTCCGCCATCTTTGCTCCAGTGACCAGGTAGTTGGGACCACCAGGCTCAGAGACAGACAGGCATAATATCGCTTCGGGTTCAGGCAGCTTGTGTGTAACCTGCTCCCAGGTGCTGGGCTGATCTGCAGTGACCAGCGCGCCAGATCTGCTGTGGGACTTCTGCCTGGCAGAGGGACGCCCCCTCCCCCCCCCAGGAGAGATCACACACCCCTGCACAGGGCAGGAGCCTGCCAGCCTCCCTTTGGCGACCTCTGCTCCAGGAATCCACTAGGCTGAGCCTTTAGATGTGCAAGGCCTCCCCAATATAAGATCACTTGGGGCAAAGCACATTAGGGCTCCAAAGTCACTCAGGAGCAGGCAGGCCCCAGAAATCGGTGCCAGGGGAATCCTGGTAATCCAGGGGGGGGGCAGAAATAGCTTTGCAGGCTCACAGGAGGTCCAACCAACAGCCAGTGGCAGCAGGACCAACTAACACCAGAGGTATCCAGATGGCAAAAGGCAAACGTAGGAATGTTACTAACAGTAATCAAAGTAATGTAGGACCATCCGAACCCAACTCTCCAACAGCAGCAAGTCCTGGATACCCCACCACACCCGAAAGACAAGATCTGGATTTAAAATCACTTCTCATGATGCTATTAGAGGATCACAAGAAGGACACAAATAAATCTCATAAAGAGTTACAGGAGACCATGAATCAACGGTTAGAAGCCCTTACAAAGGAAACACAAAAATCGCTTAGAGAAATGCGGGAGAACATGGATCAAAAGATGGAGGCGCACAAGGAGACAACACAAAAATCGCTTAACGAGATGAATCAACGGGTAGATGCACTCACAAAGGAATCACAAAATTTGCATAAAGAAATGCAGAAGAATATGGGTCAACAGACGGATGCCCATAAGGAGGCAACACAAAAATTGCTTAAAGAAATGAATCAACGGTTAGATGCCCTTACAAAGGAAACACGAGAACTGCTTAAAGAAATGCAGGAGACGATGGATCAACAGATGGAATCCCATGAGGAGGAAACACAAAAATCGCTCAGAGAAATGCAGGAGAACGTGGGTCATCAGGAAGAAATCCTGAAAGAGGTAATGCAAAATTACCTTAAAGAAATACAGGAAAATACAAACAAACAAGTGAAGGATCTCAGCAAATCCATCCAGGAACTAAAAAAGGAAGTAGAAACAACTAAGAAATCACAAAGGGAGACAACTTTGGAGATAGAAAACCTTGGGAAGAAATCAGGAGTCATAGATGCAAACATCAACAATAGAATACAAGAGATGGAAGAAAGAATCTCAGGTGCTGAAGATTCCATAGAAAGCATCGACTCAACAGTCAAAGAAAATGCAAAATGCAAAAAACGCGTAACCCAAAACATCCAGGAAATCCAGGACACAATGAGAAGACCAAACCTAAGGATTATAGGTATAGATGAGAGTGAAGATTTGCAACTTAAAGGGCCAGTAAACATCTTCAACAAAATTATGGAGGAAAACTTCCCTAACTTAAAGAGAGAGATGCCGATGAACATACAAGAAGCCTACAGAACTCCAAACAGACTGGACCAGAACAGAAATACCTCCCGTCACATAATAATCAAAACACCGAATGTTCTAAACAAAGAAAGAATACTAAATGCAGTAAGAGAAAAGGGCCAAGTAACATACAAAGGAAGACCTATCCGAATCACATCAGACTTCTCACCAGAGACTATGAAAGCCAGAAGATCCTGGGCAGATCTCATGCAGACACTAAGACAGCACAAATGCCAGCCTAGACTACTATACCCAGCAAAACTCTCAATCACCATAGATGGAGAGACCAAGATATTCCATGATAAAACCAAATTTTCACAATATCTTTCCACAAATCCAGCCCTGCAACGGATAATAGGTGGAAACCTCCAATACAGGGAGAGAAACAACACCCTGGAAAAAATGAGATAATAACCTTCTTGAATCAAACCCAAAAGTAGATAACCACTCAAACATAAAGATAGCGTCAAGAATGGCAGATGGCAATAATCACTATGCCTTAATCTCTCTTAATATCAATGGTCTCAATTCCCCAATTAAAAGACATAGACTAGCAGACTGGATACGTAAACAGGACCCAGCTTTTTGCTGCATGCAGGAAACGCACCTCAGTGTCAAAGACAAACACTACCTCAGAGTAAAAGGCTGGAAAACAATTTTACAAGCAAATGGCCCCAAGAAACGAGGTGGAGTAGCCATCCTAATATCGGATAAAATTGATTTTCAACCCAAAGTCATCAAAAAAGACACAGAAGGACACTACATACTGATCAAGGGAAAAATCCACCATCAAGAACTCTCAATCCTGAATATCTATGCTCCAAATGCAAGGGCACCCTCATTCGTAAAAGAAACTTTACTAAAACTCAAAGCACACATCGCACCGCACACAATAATAGTGGGTGACTTCAACACCCCGCTCTCTGAAATGGATCGTTCAGGAAAGCAGAAACTAAACAGGGACACAGTGAATCTAATTGAAGCCTTGGACCAAATGGAACTAACTGATATATATAGAACATTTCATCCTAGAGCTAAAGAATACACCTTCTTCTCAGCTCCTCATGGTACCTTCTCCAAAATTGACCATATAATTGGTCACAAATCAGACCTCAACAGATACAAGAAGATAGAAATAATCCCATGCCTCCTATCAGATCACTATGGAATAAGGGTGGTCTTCAATGGCAACAAAAACAAAAGAAAACCCACGTACACATGGAGGCTGAACAATGCTCTACTCAATGATAACTTGGTCAAGGTGGAAATAAAGAAAGAAATCAAAGACTTTTTGAAAGTTAATGAAAATGAAGGCACAACATACCCTAACTTATGGGACACAATGAAAGCAGTGCTAAGAGGAAAATTCATAGCCCTGAGTGCCGCCAAAAAGAAACGGGAGACAGCATACACTAACAGCTTAATGGCACACCTGAAAGCCCTGGAACAAAAAGAAGCAAATACACCAAAGAGGAGTAGAAGGCAGGAAATCATCAAACTCAGGGCTGAAATCAATCAAGTAGAAACAAATAAAACCATACAAAGAATCAACAAAACGAGGAGTTGGTTCTTTGAGAAAATCAACAAGATAGATAAGCCCTTAGCCAGACTAACCAGAGGGCACAGAGATAGTATCCAAATTAATAAAATCAGAAACGAAAAGGGAGAGATAACAACAGAAACTGAGGAAATTCAAAAAATCATCAGATCCTACTACAAAAACCTGTATTCAACACAACTAGAAAATCTTGAGGAAATGGACAATTTCCTTGACAGATACCAAGTACCAAAATTAAATCAGGATCAAATAGACCATCTAAACCGTCCTATAACCCCTGAAGAAATAGAAGTTGTCATTGGAAGTCTTCCAACCAAAAAAAGCACAGGTCCAGATGGTTTTAGTGCAGAATTCTATCAGACCTTCAAAGAAGACCTAACACCAATACTCTTCAAACTGTTCCACAAAATAGAAACAGAAGGAACACTACCCAACTCGTTCTATGAAGCCACAATTACACTAATACCAAAAGCACACAAAGATCCGACAAAGAAAGAGAATCTCAGGCCAATCTCTCTTATGAATATCGATGCAAAAATACTCAATAAAATTCTTGCCAACCGAATCCAAGAACACATCAAAACGATCATTCACCACGATCAAGTAGGCTTCATCCCAGGGATGCAGGGATGGTTCAATATAAGGAAATCCATCAATGTAATCCACTACATAAACAATCTCAAAGAAAAAAACCACATGGTCATCTCATTAGATGCTGAGAAAGCATTTGACAAAATTCAGCATCCTTTCATGCTAAAGGTCTTGGAAAGATCAGGAATTCAAGGCCCATATCTAAACATAGTAAAAGCAATTTACAGCAAACCAGTAGCCAGCATCAATCTAAACGGAGAGAAACTTGAAGCAATCCCACTAAAATCAGGGACTAGACAAGGCTGCCCTCTCTCTCCATATCTTTTCAATATAGTACTTGAAGTTCTAGCTAGAGCAATTAGACAAGAAAAAGAGGTCAAAGGGATACAAATTGGAAAGGAAGAAGTCAAACTATCACTATTTGCAGACGATATGATAGTATACATAAGCGACCCAAAGAACTCCACCAGAGAACTCCTACAGCTGTTAAACGACTTCAGCAAAGTGGCCGGATATAAAATCAACTCAAGCAAGTCAGAAGCCTTCCTATACTCAAAGGATAAGCAGGCTGAGAAAGAAGTAAGAGAAATAATACCCTTTACGATAGCCACAAACCATATTAAGTATCTTGGCGTGACGCTAACCAAACAAGTGAAAGATCTGTATGACAAGAACTTCAAGTCTCTGAAGAAAGAAATTGAAGAAGACCTCGGAAGATGGAAAAATCTGCCATGCTCATGGATTGGCAGGATTAATATAGTAAAAATGAGCATCTTACCAAAAGTAATACACAGATTCAATGCAATCCCCATCAAAATCCCAACTCAATTCTTCATAGAGTTAGAAAGAGCAATTCAAAAATTCATCTGGAATAACAGAAAACCCAGAATAGCTAAAACTATTCTCAAGAGTAAAAGAACCTCTGGGGGAATCAGTATCCCGGACCTCAAGCTGTACTACAGAGCAATAGTGTTAAAAACTGCATGGTATTGGTACAGTAACAGACATGTAGATCAATGGAACAGAATTGAAGACCCAGAAATGAATCCACACTCCTATGGTCACTTGATCTTTGACAAAGGAGCTAAAACCATCCAGTGGAAAAAAGATAGCCTTTTCAACAAATGGTGCTGGCTCAGCTGGAGGTCAACATGCAGAAGAATGCAAATTGACCCATCCTTATCTCCTTGCACTAAGCTCAATTCTAAGTGGATCAAAGATCTCCACATAAAACCAGACACACTGAAACTAATAGAAGGGAAACTAGGGAAGAACCTTGAACATATGGGCACAGGGGAGAATTTCCTGAACAGAACTCCAATAGCTTATACTCTAAGATCAAGAATAGACAAATGGGACCTCATTAAATTACAAAGTTTTTGCAAGGCAAAAGACACCGTCAAAAAGACAAAGCGGCAACCAACTAACTGGGAAATGATCTTTACCAACCTTACATCCGACAGAGGGCTAATATCCAAGATATACAAAGAACTCAAGAAGTTAAACTCCAGAGAGGCAAGTAACCCTATTAAAAAATGGGGTACAGAGCTCCACAAAGAGTTCTCACCTGAAGAATATCTAATGGCTGAGAAGCACCTAAAGAGATGTTCATCATCCTTAGTCATTAGGGAAATGCAAATCAAAACAACCCTGAGATTCCATCTCACACCAGTCAGGATGGCTAAGATCAAAAACACAGGAGACAGCAGTTGTTGGCGAGGATGTGGAGAAAGAGGAACACTCCTCCACTGCTGGTGGAATTGCAGGCTGGTACAACCACTCTGGAAAGCAGTCTGGCGGCTCCTCAGAAAACTGGGCATGACACTTCCGGAGGATCCGGCTATACCACTCCTGGGCATATACCCAGAGACTTTACCTGCATGCAATAAGGACACATGCTCCACTATATTCATAGCAGCCTTATTTATAATAGCCAGAAGCTGGAAAGAACCCAGATGTCCCTCAACGGAGGAATGGATTCAGAAGATGTGGTATATTTACACAATGGAATACTACTCTGCAATTAAAAACAATGAATTCACGAAATTCCTAGGCAAATGGTCAGAACTTGAAAATATCATCCTTAGTGAGGTAACCCAATCACAAAAGATCACACATGGTATGAAGTCACTGATAAGGGGATATTGACCCAGAATCTCAGAATACCCTAGACACAATCAGCATATCAATAGATTTCTAAAAAGATGGAAGGAGAGACCCCTGGTCCTGGAAAGACTGGATGTAGGGGAACGCCAGGACAGAGTAATGAGAGGGGGTTGAACGGAGAAAAGAGGGAGGGAAGGGGGCTTATGGGACTTTCGGGGAGGGAGGAAACGGGAAAGGGGAAGTGATTTGGAATGTAAATTAAAAAAATAAAATAAAATTAAATTAAAAAAAAAAAAAAAAAAAAGAGAGTGCACAGATATAAAGACGGCTGATTGACACGCTAACATATGATAAGTCTGATCGTGGTGTTCATACATGTTCGACATAAACACAACCACTCTGCACACATAAACACAGTCAGGGACTCAGAAACATGGAATCCCACTGGACAGCTATGCAAGGCCCTGTTTAACTTTATTCTTGCCTGCATTGCTGACCAACCTGAGGAGTGTTTGTTTTGACTTTGTATATTTACTCTTGCTGTGTGCGCCTGTAGGCATGTGAGGTCTATGTGTACATGTGCTCATGAGTGCATGTGTACCCAGGGAGATAGCACCTGTGTGCATTCACAGTGTCTACTGGGTACTCTGCTCTATGGCTCCCCAACTTATTCCTTTATTAAAGGGCCTCACATTGAACCCGGAGCTAGGCTGGCCTGTGGACATTCCTTACAAATTTCGTTTTTCATGCTCTCTCTCTCTAGCATCTTAACTCATTTTGTGGGACACTGTGGTTTGTTTTTGTTCTAATTAAGTGAATTTTCTGGTCCAGGGCTTTTGGCAGTTCCAGAAAGTGTAATTAAGTTCACGCTGGTCACAAGAAGAGACTTTTGGCAAAGCATATTTTATTCCTTCCTGTAAAAAAACATTCTCAGGACGTTGGCCAAACTGATTGGATTTAATTGGGTATAAGGCTTCTAGCTTTAAACTCTCTCCTGGACTCGTGGGCCGCCAACCCTCAGGCTTCCGGAGGCCTCTGCTCTGTAGTTCAAAGAGCAGCTCTTAGATCCTCTGTAAAGCTTGTATTTGAGTGTGCCTGAGGGCAGCTCTCTGAGACTAATCCCACGGCCTCTTTCCAAATGAGACGCAAATGGACAGTCTCGCCTCAATCAGAACCTGAGGGAGCCTAGGGCAGGGCCCTCTGACATAGAATAGGACAAGTCCAGTCACTTTAAAAGAAGCCAAATAATAATGGGTATTGTCTGGTGTTGGCTGGGAACAGTGATGGGTGATGAGATTATACAGTGGTACAGTGCTCGCTGTAAAAACATGAGGACCCAAGTCTGATCACCCAGAAACCATATACCAATGCTGGGCATGGGACACACAGTTGTAACCTCAGGTGGATTTCTTTGGCTTGCTAGAAAGACAGTCTAGACTACTGGGTGAGATTCAAGTCCTAGTGAGGGACCCTGTCTGAAAAAAATGGCTCCTGAGAAGCAAAATATGAGGTTTACCTCTGGTTTCCACCTGCATAACTGTATATGTGTAACCACATGCTTGTACATGCACACACACACACACACACACACACACACACACACACACAGAAGAGAACACTGAAGAAATCTCAGAGAGTCATAGGGAAGACTTGGTGTCTAGCTACACTTACTTTGCTCAGTCACTCATACCTTGCTCCTTGGAGAACACCTGTCCTTACATGTCCCCTAATAGAACAGCTGGAGCGTCTCTAAATGAACTGACTAGAGCTGATTGGCCATGTCTTTGGCCCTTGGTAAGATTTCTAGTACAACAAATATAGATGAATGCTCACAGGAATATAGAGACAGAATGAGTCACTCACAAAATCACCCTATGAACCAACTAAGAAAAAAAAAATTATGGCAACTGTATGACCCTTAGATTAAAGTATGTGTCAGGAAAATAAAAGAAAGGAATAAAGATGGGGATGGTGTGGAAAGAAGGAAAAAAATCTATAGAAAATATAGAAACAAGGGTTGAACATAGAAGGCCTTAAATAGGGTGACCCTGGACTGGTGACTTACTCTAATTAAAAAATTACAAGATTAACTTATATAAAATCTTTATAAATTTCTCTCTCTAATGTTGGTGAATGTATATGTACATGTAAAAATTATCATACATGACATCTGAGAGATATCAGCAAGAAATGTTTTTGAAAGGCCAAGGCTGGTATTCTGTTGTCTCCCAAAATGGCACAAACTAATATTGTCAATGACTATTAACGTTGAAAGCTTCTTCTTTGTGGAATAGCTTTTATAGTGCTGAAGAGTTTTATCCAAGAACTGGGGGAGAAAGGTAACTACATCTTAGTTCCAAGCCCTGTGAATTGCAATAACATTGTCTTGGGAAGATATACCCACTAGTGACATAATAGTGTCAATGTTATCGAGGGTGATCAGCAACTTCCTGTTTGGATTTAAGGAGCCCTCCACAGGACACAACTCATGCCTGGTGCCATAATTTGGCCAAGATCTCATATCTGAGGATTACAGAGTCACTAGGGAAGAACTTACTACTATTATTTTGTAAATGGACATAGTGTCAAACTGTATTCTAAATAATTATCATTACACATCAGTGCAGCTCTCAGCTGTTGTTAAAGCAGCTTCTTTTTTTTAATGGGTGGCAATTAATGAAACTCACAACTGGTTAAAGGAGATAGACTAAGGGATATTACAGTGTTCACCTCTAAAATGAGTATCATAAGTGGTAAGAGAGAGAATGGAAGATCTTAGGAGATTGGGGTTTGGGAGGACTGGAGTAAAACAGGGTCTTCTGGGCCTGACATAGTCACTGTGTCATGAACTTGCAGCAGCCATGGTTGCCTTTATAAACCTTGAAGTGGAAACTTAAGGGTTTTTTGGAAAGTCCTTGAAAGACATCAGATGATGTTTTGCTGGAGCAAGCATGTGAAGGGGTGTTTTCCTGAAGTAGATACAGTGAAAGGATGTTTTGCTACAGCAGACACGTAACACGATGGAAGATTCCTCACCAATGACAAAGCATGTATTGGTTTGCCTTCCTTTCAATGTTGAGCTCCACTTGTCAGGACTCCAGAGAGAGAGAAAAAAATTCTGGTGGTATGCTGGCAGCTTCTTTGCTGCTTCCATGGTCTCGGACTGATTGGCAGAGTGATATCAGCTGATAAAGACTCACATGGAGTTTTGCTAAGACAGACTCTCACATGCTGTGGCAAGACCCATGGATAACACATGATGTTTTGAGAGAGTATAAATAGGAGTCAACAGACTGTGATAGGTACTTGTTTGTAGAACTAGCTTTGCAATGCTTCTTGGTCTCATGTCTTTGCTGATCTCTGCTTCATTGAGAAAGGCAAAACCAAGAACTTTTCCTGGTGTTCCAGGTGGTTCCAATCCCTCCTGCTGACTTGTGCTGATTTGCCTGAGAGCTGACTATTCCTGCTAGGTCATGCCAAGGCTGCTGCAATCACGATGCTACTAAACTGGGCTGTTGGTATATTCGTGAAGTGTTTGCAAATGGAATGAGCTGTGGCTGCTGACTTAAAGAACTACTGACTTAAACTACTGATTTCCTGACAGTGCAAATGGGATTTGCTCCAAAGAACAATCTCTAAACAGGTCCACTTCCCCCATAACCTAACAACCTTTCTTTTCCACTACCTCTTGTGGGTGGTGAGCTAGAAGAGAGGTTAACGTGTTTAAGAACCATTATTAAAAGTAGGTCTCTGAAAACTCTAAGTTTACAAAAACCAAGATCAAAACAGTCAACATTCCAGCATGGAGCAAAGAAGGGTTCATAAGGCCCCACAGCAAACTGAGAAGCAATTGGCAGGTGATGGCTTCTGTGGCCAGGAGAATCTATTTTCTTTGAGCATGTGGCCTGTAGATGGGAGAAAGTGGGTAATTAATATATTAAAACATATTAAACACATGTATAAAATTCTACCAGAATTTGTATAATTAAAATCTATTGCTCCTAAGGGCCCTTTCTTCCATTGTTCTTTCTCTCAAAGGAATCACTGCTGGTGAAGACAGAGAGGTGTGTCTTTAAGTTACTCTTGCAGGATGATTGTGTTACCATCAATGGGAGGGGAGTCCCTTGGTCCTGTGGAGGCTCGATGACCCACTAGGGGAATGCTAGGGTGCTGAGGCAGGAGTAGGTAGGAGGGTGGGGAAGCACCCTCATAGAGGCAGGGAAGAGGGAGGGAATGGGAGTATGGAACACTGGGAAAGGGGATAACATTTGAAATGTAAATAAATAACCAAAAAAAAAAGAATTAACTAAAAAAAATGTTACTCTTGCAGGCATCCCTAGAACATGAGGAATTTTCATGCAGCTGCTACTATTTTGCTGAAGGTCTTCAACAACATATATGTTTTCTGGATATTCTAGTGTGTCTGTTCGGAAATTGATGCCCTAGGATAATATCCTTTCTTTTGTACTTACACAGAGTAAGTACCCACATGGTCACATAGAAGAGAACATTAGCAAATGTCAATAGACTTGGGGTCTGAATGTATTTGTTAAGCTAACAAAGACTTTAATGTCCATATTACCATGGTAACTAATCTTGATTGTCAACTTGATGGGATTTAAAATAAGCTAAGACACACTACTTGTGGATTGTCTTTGTAGGAGTTTCTAGGCTGGGTTAATCGAGACTGAAAGACTCACCAGGCCACCATTCCATGGCCTGGGACTCCAGACTGATTAAAAAGGAGAAAGTATGGTGAGCACCAGCATTCCTCTTTCTCTGCTTTCTGACTGTGGTCACAGTGTGGTCAGCCTCCTCACTCTTCTGCCTTCTTTGCCATAAGAGACTGTACCACCAAACTGTGAGCCAAACAAAATGATTAGGTTGTTTTCATATGCATACATGGGCTGATCTGTCTCTCCTGGCACATATGTAGCAGAAGACTGCTTTGTCTGGTCTCAGTGAGAGAGGATGTGCCTAATCCTGTCTCTACAGGTGATGCTCCAGGGAAGGTGGGGGGAGGTTAGATGGGGTGGGTGGGTGGGTAGGTGGGGATAGGGTGGAAAGGCAAAAGGGAGGTTGGATAGAGTGAAGAACTCTGGAAGGGGCAACCAATACAGGGGACAATATTTGGAATGTAAGTAAATAATTTGCTTTCATATAGTATTTTGTCATACTATGAGAAGAGTAGCCAGTACACTTACTATGTTGTCTTCCAAAAACATAGAGATCTTATAGCTATGGGGCTAAGCAAGAGGATAGAGAAATTGATTGTCAGGTTATGTTGGTTCCTTCTGATTTTCATGGAGATGGTGGTCCTCATTTTGTACCCAGGGATGTACGCAGTTTCTGTGTACACACAGCCACACCTGCATAGCCACTTACTGAGCAATCCCCATCTAAGTCATCCTCTAACTCAGGTGCACACACTGGGGGACCTGTACATGCTCTCTCATATACACACAGATTTCTTTTTCCAACCAGGTAAATTCATTCTTGACTCTTCATTCTTGATGTTCATGCTTTATAGAATGCTCTTCCCAACCTCTTTAATACTTCTAAGAAACTCCTCTTCCAGGAAGTCCTCCCAGCCATAGGGTCTTGTTTGTGCTCCAACAGTGCTCCATAGCGCTAGGAATTCAGTGAGTTTTATCAAACACAGTCCAAATAAGATTCTTTAAAGGCAAGAATGAATTAGTTCTTTACAGATACCTAATCCCATGCCCTGGCCAGAATTCCACCAATATTAAAACACTGGATATCTCAAGAGATATGTGAGACTGCTTGATAAAAATATAATAAGATACTTGCAACCTAAGAAGACATGATCATTGTGGCCAAGTAACCAAACAAGGAATTTGTCTTGGTTGGATTTTTGTTGCTGTAATAACATACCCAACAAAAGCAACTTAAAGGAGAAAGGTTTTATTTCAGCTCACGATTCTAAGTTACAGTCCATCGTTGCCAGAAAGTCAAGCCATCAAGAACTTGAAACAGCTTGGCATATCCACAGTCAAGAGCAGAGAAGAAAAAAATCAACGTATGCATGCATGTATTCCTCTAGCTTTCTCTGCTCTTACACAGTTTAAGACCAGGATGATGCTTCCCATAATGTACAATTTTTCCCACCTTCACTAATTTAATCAAGATGATCTCCACTGGCCCAGTTTTTCTAGACAACTCTTCCTTGAGAATCTCTTCCCAAGTGATTCAAGGTTGTGTCAAGTTGACAATGGAAAGCAATTACTACAGAGCTCAGTGATGGTCTTCTGAGTTTGGATACTGATATCAGTGGACCAAAGACATGGACCCTGGAGTGCATAGGAATTATACACTGTTAGCTTTGCAGCTGTGCCTTTCACTGTGTTTTGTAGGATGAGGTAACTTAAAATTGATGGTAATCAGAATATTTAACTGTGCCTCCCTTGTTTTCTTCGCTCTAGGACAGTAACAGACAAACCAGTCATAACTCAATCTAAAAATCTCATGTCACAAATGTAGAGCTGCATTTAGTAAAAAAATATTAAGACTGAGCATAAACTAACAAGTTGCAAGGTAGCAAAGGCTCGGGAACAATAGAAACTCTTTAAAAATTATTTTTAATCCTTGCTATTTGAAAACTAATAAAAGTTATTACTAATGCTTGAATCCCTCTGAGAGGAGACATTCTTAGGATGTAGTTGGGTCTTAAGGCCTTAATCAATGGTGTTAGGTGTGTGTGAACTAAGAGATTTTTGCACAGCGCTTTGATGTTTCCTGGGCTGATGTTCTTCTCACTTCCATGCTGGAGCTTCTTGCTCAGTAAGATGTTTAGAAACTACAAAAGGGGTCTTCTCCCCACCCACCTCCATTCTAGAGGCATTAGTAATAACATCCACAGTCAGTCAAGAGACAGGGAAGTAAATGCTGCTGTTGGCTCACTTTCTCCTTTTATTCAGTCTGGACCCTTCCATATTTTCATACATGGGATGGTTTCCATACATCCCACTGGAATGTGGTATATCATCTCACCTTCATTAATCCAATATAGATAATCCTCCCCAGACAGGCTCAGTGATGTGTCTCACAGATGTTCCTAGAACCTGTCAAAGTGACAATTGGTATTAGCCTTGACAGGCTCCTTATAGGAGATTTGATTTTAATTGGTTAAAAACTGTTATCTAGGTGCAGTAGGAGTGGCTCATTCATTAAGAGCCCTGTGCTTCCCAGAGAACCCAAGTGGTTCCCATGTGTGGAAGCTCAAAACTGATTTTAAGTTCAGCTCCAAGACATCTGACACCATTTTCTGGTCTCTATGGGTGCCAGCTCGCATGGCAGACACTAAACATAGACACAGACACATAACAATAAAAATGGACAAACCTTCAAGGGGAAAACTGTTACTTAAGTTTTTAGAAAAGTAAATTGGAGTCTAGAAGGCTCTGTTTTTCTTTCTTTGATGCTAAGTGTTGGGGTGTGTACTCATTTACACAGTGATGTGTTTCATAGAATGATTGTCATTCAGTTACACAGGGTACTTTGGCCTCTCTGCCACCCTTCTCCCACCCACCCCCTTTCCTTGTCCCACTGTTCTCACTTACTCCTCCAGTCTCCATTCTGTTTTCATAGATTATATATTTGTATGATTTTGTGTATCTATGTAAAACTGAGGATCTACAATTAATGGAAACTGTGAAGTTTGTCTTTTAGTGTTTGACTTACTTTGCTTAATATGAAAAACTCTAGCTATATACATTTTCCTGAAAATGATATATTTTGCTTCTTGTTCTTATGACCACATAAATATATGTCACATTATGTGTAACATAAATTATATTTATGCATATTATGAATAATATGCACATTATTATATATAATGCATTACATATACAATATAAATTTATATTATATATTATGACCATATGACAATTTCTAAGTCCAGGTTGACAGATACCTTTCCATATCTTGGCTATTATGCATGCTTGGGCAATAAATAAAGTGCAAGTATTTCTTTGATGTGTTTGTTTAGAACCTTTCTGGTATATGACCAGGAGTTAGATATTCATGCAGCAATTATAAGATTTAGTTTTTGCCTCCATATTGATTTGCATAGTCATTAGACTAATGTAAACCTGTTTTCCTTGTATTCTTACCACCATTTGTTGCCTTTTACTTCTTTTTTATATTTTCCTTTTAAAATGCTTTTAATTGTGTATATATGTCTATATGTGTGTGCACATGTGATTTCAGTGTCCACAGAAGGCTGAAGAGGGCATCAAATCCCCTGTAGCTGAAGATACAGCAGTTGTGATTCATTCACCATTGGTGCCAATAACTGAACTCGAATCTTCTGCAAGAGTTTCATATATTCTTACCTGCTGTCTCATCTCTCAATGTATTTAAAGAAAATGTCCTTCCTAAAACAAATCAACACACTTCTAATTTTGTAAGCAAGTGACTGAAATAGTTCTTTCCCCAAATTACTCAAGATCTATAGTTTCTTTTACATCAAAAGAACTGTCAACAGAGTTTAACTTTACTGCATAAATCATAAATCCAATTGAATTTTGCCCCAGCTTTTTAAAGGAGAACTCTATTCCTGACAACCATATCATGTCTCTAAGAACTTGAATGTTGACAAGCTGTAATTGTGTTTATTTATGGCCATGTTACTCCATTCTCTGATGCAGCAACAAGACAATGCAAACCAAGTAAATCACGAAGGAAAGGGAAGATTTAGAGCAGTTTTCTTACTAACAGTGACCAAGACAGAGCAGAGCATCCTATGACAGGCACAGAGGCATGTGTCTATGATCAAGCGCACCTCTGGACTTCCTTTACATACTCGTCCTAGAAGGACAAGAATCCTGGGCCCTCAGGTGGATAGATGGATGGATAATCTTATCTACTCCAAAACTCCTTCTAAAAGCCCCTTCTCTAGATTTGTCAGGTTAATGTATTCCAGATGCAGATTTAACTCAAATGCTCTGAAGAGTCTATTTATTAACCATTATTGACTTATTTCCAGATTTTCAACTCATGTAAATATACTCATTTGCATCAATACTTATGTGTGTCCTTTTGTATATCTTGCTGAATTGCATGATTCTTATTTAATGGATATGATGATTTAATATGAAAAGGAAAATATATCAGGTATGTTTCAATAACATTAGCTTTAGACAGTGTTTCACTCCTCACAAAATGTAATTATGCAGTGTTTGTGTGTGTGTGTGTTTGTGTGTGTGTGTGTGTGTGTGTGTATTCATAGGTGTGTGCACGTGGATGCAATATCCACCCAGAGCTGGTATTATAGGAGGTCATTAGCTGCTTGATGTGAGTGCTAGAAATTGAACTGGAATTCTCTGCAAAACAGCATTGCTTTCTTAACCTCTGAGACATTTCTCTGGACTTAATGCAATTGTGTGTGTGTGTGTGTGTGTGTGTGTGTGTGTGTGTGTTCTCTTTTTCTAATTTTGCAGATAAGGCATATTTCCGAATGTTCTGATCATAACATTTTTAGTTTCTTTTGTGTTGTGGTTCACTTGCTTTTCCCAACCTTTGTTAAAGGTTTGTCAATATTGAAAATTGTTGTTTGTCTTTTCATTTTATTGTATTGGTGTAAATACAACCTAAACTTTTTCAATTTTTGAAATGTATCATATGGGACTTAGCATGACAACCAAAGAGTATATCATAAACATGTGAAACAGAAGAGCTGTATATTGAGAGTAATATTTTATATACATGTATATGTCAACCTCAATAGTAAAACAATTCAGTTTTTATTGTATTGGAAGGACATTCAACCTTATGTTTTACTGGAGTTGGTTAAGAATGCATCATGTTAACTAAGTGCAAATTGGTTGATCATATATAGCCTGGGAAAAGATAGTAAGAAGAAACCATAGTGAAGTGAATGTTACTCTCTTGCTTCTGACATACATTGTTGGTTTGAATGAAAAATGTCCTTCATAGGCTCATGTATTTGAACACTTGGTCCTCAATCAATGGATCTACTTGGAACTTTTAAGAGGTCATCTTACTTATTTTTTATCACTGTTGTAAATGGCATAACCAAAATCAACTTGAGGAAGAAAGAGTTTGTTTCCATTTACAGTTAAAATTCATCTTGAAGAGGAGTCAAGGCAGGAGCTCAAGACAAGAACCTGGAAGAAGGAACTGAAGTAGAGACCATGGAGGAATTCTGCTTACTGCCTTGTTCCTCTTGACTTGTTCAACCTACTTTCTTATGTAACCCAGTATAAGCCAGGACCTACAGGGACAGCACAACCCACAATGAGCTGGACCTTCCTGCATCAATCTTCAGTCAAGAAAATGTCCCACAGGCTTACCCACAGGTTAACCTTATGCACACATTTTCTCATGTAAGATATTCTCTTCTCAGATGACCTTAGCTTGTGTCAAGTTGATTTGAGGGGGTGAGGGGTGGGGGAGGGGGGACAGAGACAGGGAGAGGGAGAGGGAGAGACTTTATAGTTTAGCCTCACTTTCTGTTCTTTCTCTGATTCTTATGTGTGAATGGAAATGTGATATCTTCACTTCCTGTTCTTTCTACCATGTTTTCCTGCCTGTTGATATGACTTCCTGGCTGGGATGCATCCTATCCTTCTGGATCTATAAGTCAAAATAAACATATTTCCCCTAATTGTTTTTTATTAGGGTATTCTCTCACAGTAACAGAAAGGTTACCAATAGACATATCAATTAGATGTTCCTCTTTGGCCAAGACCAGGTTCATTATTTCTAATAGTGACACCTGGATTGTGCTTATGCCCCACTGTGCAAGAGGAGGTGGGTAAAGGAGCAGAAATCAGATGTTGATTGATTCACATACAGATATAATCTCCAGTAGAGAGCTTGCCGATTAGTGGTCAAGTGTGTTTGTTGCTGGTAAAATCATAATCACACACTTTAAATATGATATTCACTTATGATCTACAATTTCAGCAATATAATTTTTTGAACTGTGAGTTTTACATAAGACAAATTAAATACAGCCTTCCAAAAATGTGTGTAATTGGGTAGCTCTATGACAGCTGCCACAATCCAGGGAAAATACCAAAATTCTGGAAATGTACACACTCACAGTGCTTCAAATACTTACCCCAAACTGGCTTTTTGTTAAAGAAAAAAAATTAAATTGTAACTGTTGATGTATTAGGATTTTTCATGCAAATAATTGTATTTTTGACAGTGTTCAATTTCTGCACCCCAAATTCTAATTTATTAGTAGAAGAACGGCAGCTATAGTAAATTATTCTTATTTTAAAGCAAACACCTGTTTCAAGAATTTTGATACCTCAATGTTTTTGGAGTCACAAGATCAGTAGAGAATTTTGCAAGTTGAGGGTCTTGTTATAGATTCCCAGTATGCCTGTCTAGTTTCATTTTTGTTCCTTCCCTTGAATATGTTGCAGGTCTTTGGAGTGGACACATAGTCAATGTATTCTGGTAGTAAAACAGTGGGTAAATCTTTTCTTCTACACCATGGAGACAGATAAGCTCCCACTAAAAGGGGGACTATCAGCAATAACATAAAGCCACCCTCACAGGAATACCCTGCATTGAAGCTCTGAAATTTCTAAGCCCAGCAGCTCACAGGAGTGAGCGTCTGGTTCGTGAACATTATTTTCCTTCTCTTTCCTTCCTTCCTGGATGTGGTTAGAAAAAGTCTTAGGCTCCCATGTTTCCAAAAGGATACAAATAAAGATGAGAGAATGCACTGCATACTCCCATGCTTGCTGAAGCAGATGTTTCTCTCTTAAAACAACACACAAGGGCAAAGGAAGACAGGAAGATGAAACACATTTTACATAATGATATCACTTCTCTCTTAATGTAACCTGTGAGGTTAAAAGCATTATTAGTCATGAGCAGAACAAAGTGATTTGAAATGGAGATCTGGAGTCAGAGGGTGAAGTAGGGACTGAGGCCTGAGCCAGGAGATGGGGAGAACACTGGTGACCAAGAGAAGCTAAAGGAAAACATGAATCTAAAGCACCCTGAGAGGCTCCACTCGATTTGTCTCCTGTAGCGTTCTACTGGTGTGCAGTCCACACAAGAATTCTGTCCTGTTGGTTCTTTAGAAATAAATTTGTTCCGAATCTTCTGAGCTCCCCTTGCAGAGCCAGCTTCAGTGTTGAACACTGGGGGTGGGGCATATTGCAGGAAGAGAAAATGCAAAGTAAACCCCACTCTCTAGAAGTTTTTCTGGTGTTGTGAATATGTTCATCTTGTAAACATGGTATTCCATAAAGTGACACTCTCAAGCAAGCTTTCTTCCACACTTTTTTTTCTTAAAACACGGCATCAAGTATTTGAAGGACTATGGCTTTATGCCTGGTGTTCACTGAAGAGCCACACTTGGTGATAATTCAGGAAGATGGGGAAGTGTATCACCATTAAAAGAACTCAGTAAAACTCTAAAGGTATTGAGGAAGGGGGTCAGAGATCGAATGAACTTATACACAGGTTTTTAATCTCCAACTTAAATCTACAAGCGACCCTTAGTCTTGAATGGGTCATAAGCTCTACCAAGGCTACACTTGCTACCCTTGTTGATTGTCTTCATTTTAGGTATCTGCAGTAATTATAGGCTGAAATTCTCCATTTCTTCATTCCTTACTCAGAGAATGTAAATCCACATATATACAATACATACACACATACACACATATATACAATATACATACAATGTATTTATTATACTCTATATATTTGCTGTATACATATAGTATACATACTATAGTATACATATAGTATATATACATATACCATATATAGTGTGATATATAGTATATAGTATAATATATAGTGTATATATTATATAGTGTCATAAATATGCATATTATATAGTGTTTAATAATATGTAATAATATATAGTATACATATAATATATGTATGATATATATTATACAGTATATGAAATATGTTATATAGTATTGAATAACACATAGAGTTTAAGGGACAAGATACAAGGTTGCAATCACAGTATTGAGAATCTTTCTGTTCCTGGGGTCCAAGTAAGTGAGCTACACCTCTCCTGGGACTGGTGTGCCCAGTACATTCTTGTACTTTGTTTAACTGGAATGGTATAAAAACACCCATGTGCCTCTACAGTCCCAATTCACCCCCAATATGAATAAGTCACATATCAGTCTATAATGTATGGATGAGAGCAGATGATGCCATGATGTGAATACCAGACACAGAGTCAACCTCCAACCTAAAAGTTCAGACAAAACTCTGGTAAAATGAAGTCTTTTGGGACAAAGCTCTGAGTTGCAAAACCACTGAGGTTTATAGTATAGAGTTTTAAAGCAGGGTACAGCTTGATCCCAACATTAGCTTTGAGCCAGACTGTCCTCTGCAGGTTACCTCACTCCCTTGTTTCTGTCCTGTTCTGCATCTCTTCCAGTGGCCACCTTGCTGTCTCATAAGCACATTGCATTTGTCTGGTTTAATTAGAAGCACAGGATCCTCATCTGTTTTAGGAAATGGACCTGAACTTTTCAAACATGATTCCAAGTGAATCACCTGAGAACTCTTAACAGAGATGTGATTTTGACTTTGACCAATAGAATCAAATTGTCTGTAGGTTGGGCCTTTAATATAAACACTTTCAAAAGCTCCTATGAGAAATAGTTCAAGAGCCATCAATCTTAAAATTAAAAGAAAGCTTGAAAGATGAATAATATTGAAGTTTCTGAAAGGCTAATAGAAACACACTCCCTGGAGACCTCCAAAATCCTAATTTCTATGAACCTAAATATGTATTTGTTTCCAAGGAAAAAGGGATGCCTTAAGTTTAGCATCCCAATGGGAAGGTTCCATTGACCTGTCAATACAATATATGTGAAGTAAATATTTATGAATGGGTGTAGGAAAATGGGATACTGAAATATGTGAGAACCTGGATAGGAAACAGTTTCTGAAGCATTGGCCTATCCCCATGTGCACAGGAAGGTCCCACAGTGGATTTTATGACTCATCCATTTACTCTCTGGTGTTCAGTTTCCCATAGGGCATTGATTTGCAGAAAAGTCACTACATCTGAAATCTTCCTTGAGAGAAAAGTAAAACCAGGCAGCATGATTGCTCATGGGTTCTGTTTGTGTGTTTGTTTTTCAGTGTCAAGTACATGACCAGTGGATTCTGACTCTCTACAGACATGGGTCCTTCCAGCTTACCTCTCCCCACATTTCCTTTCAGCTCCTTCTTAATCTCTCTCTATGCATGGGCACATTCAAGTTCTCTTTTGCCCTTCAGGATCTGACAGCCACTTCAGAGGGTGGAAAAGCAGGTTGGGAGTACCTAACTCTTCCTAAAACTATCTCATATAAAAGATGGATAAACTTATATGACCACATTACAGGAGACTTGTATAATGGGCACTGAGAGAAAATATAAATATAATCAGATTCTTCTTGAGAAGAGCATGAAGAAGACGGTTTAGAGCACTATGTAGCTCTTCATCCTATCTCTCTCTCTCTCTCTCACACACACACACAGACATTCAAACATAGAATGCACACACCACAACAACATTCATGCATAGAAAGTGTATATGCATGTGCATACATACATAGAAAGTGTATATGCATGTGCATACATACATAGAAAGTGTATATGCATGTGCATACATACATAGAAAGTGTATATGCATGTGCATACATACATAGAAAGTGTATATGCATGTGCATACATACATAGAAAGTGTATATGCATGTGCATACATACATAGAAAGTGTATATGCATGTGCATACATACATAGAAAGTGTATATGCATGTGCATACATACATAGAAAGTGTATATGCATGTGCATACATACATAGAAAGTGTATATGCATGTGCATACATACAAACTAACAAATCTTAGGAGCCAACAATAATGCTTGAGTCATGTGCACTATTTGGAAATCTCCAAGCAAATAGTAAATTCTTCTTGGGTTACAACTTGTTTGCCAGTATAAGCAATTGGATCCATCTTAAAGACACAGTTTGACCTTTGCAGTTCTGGAGTTTGGAAGAGGTATTAACCTTACTCCATCACCCTGTGGATTCGTTACCTTTTGTTTGTATGATGTGCCCTTTATCACACATATTAATATGTGTTTCACTATTGTACTAGTATTCTGCTGTGTTTATCTGTTAAACATGCTGTGGTGATTTGAATAAGAATGGCTCCCATAGTGTCATATATTTGCATGTTTAATCACAAGGAAGTGAAACTGTTTGAAAGGATTAGAAGGATAAAAGGTTCTTCTCCACTTTGTTTTCTAATGAGAAAGCCTCAAGCACATGGGCACCAATAGCTTATGCTCTAAGATCAAGAATTGACAAATGAGACCTCACAAAATTGCAAAGATTTTGTAAGGCAAAGGACACTGTCAATACAGCAACCTATAGATTGGGAAAAGATCTTTATCAATCCTACATCTGATAGAGGACTAATATCCAATATATACAAAGAACTCAAGAAGTTAGACTCCAGAGAACCAAATAACTCTATTAAAAATGGGGTACAGAGCTAAACAAAGAATTTTCAATTGAGGAATACCAAATGGCTGAGAAGCACCTAAAGAAATGTTCAACATCCTTAGTCATATGGAAATGCAAATCAAAACAACCCTGAGATTCTACCTCACACCAGTCAGAATGACTAAGATCAAAAACTCAGATAACAGCAGATGCTGGAGAGGATGTGGACAAAGAGGAACACTCCTCCATTGCTGGTGGGATTGCAAACTGGTACAACCACTCTGGAAATCAGTCTGGCAGTTCCTCAGAAAATTGAACATAGTACTACCTGAGGACCCAGCTATACCTCTCCTGGGCATATACCCAGAAGATGCTCCAACATGTAATAAGGACACATGCTCCACTATGTTCAGAGCAGCCTTATTTATAATAGCCAAAAGCTGGAAAGAACCCAGATGTCCCTCAACAGAGGAATGGATACAGAAAATGTGGTACATTTACACAATGGAGTACTACTCAGCTATTAAAAACAATGAATTCATGAAATTTTTAGGTAAATGGATGGAACTAGAAAATATCATCCTGAGTGAGATAACCCAATAACTAAAGAACACACATGGTATGCACTTACTGATAAGTGGATATTAGCCCAGAAGCTCAGAAT
Organism: Tokudaia tokunoshimensis; assembly: GCA_036184795.1. Lineage (NCBI taxonomy): Eukaryota > Metazoa > Chordata > Mammalia > Rodentia > Muridae > Tokudaia > Tokudaia tokunoshimensis. Next base: position 42,335,192 of record BTHU01000012.1, read on the forward strand.
CTTCAAGATATAATTCACAGACCACATGAAGTTCAAAGTGTGCATACTTTGGTCCTTCTTAGAAAGGGGATCAAAATACCCATGAGAGGAGATACAGAGAAAAAGTGTGGAGCAGAAATTGAAGGAAAGGCCATCCAGAGACTGTCCCACCTGGGGATCCATCCCATATACAGTTACCAAACCCAAATACTATTGTGGATGCCAACAAGTGCTTGCTGATGGGAGCCTGATATAGCTATCTCCTGAGAGACTCTGGCAGTGCCTGACAAATACAGAAGTGGATGCTCACAGTCATCCATTGGACTAAACACATGGTCCCAGGTGGAGGATCTAGAGAAAGAACCCAAGGAGTTGTAGGGGTTTGCAGCCCCATAGGAGAAACAACAATATGAACCAACCAGTATCCCCAGAGCACCCAGGGACTAAACCACCAACCAAAGAGTACACATGGAGGTACCCACGGCTCCAGCCACATATGTAGCACAGGATGGCCTTGTCAGACATCAGGAGAGGAGAGGCCGTTGGTCTTGTGAAGTCTTGGTCCCAGTGTAGGAGAATGCCAGGACAAGGAATTGTGAGTGGGTGGGTTAGTGAGCAGGGGGGAAGATGGGGTATCAGGCTTTCAGAGGGGTAATGAGGAAAGGGGATAACAGCTGAAATGTAAATAAAGAAAATACCTAATAATAAAAAAAAGAATAGGTTTCAAAAGCCTACACCAAGCCCAGTCTTTGCCTTTCTTCCTCTCTGTCTCTTTTGCATTCTTTCCACCCCCCACCCCCACCTTTTCAGATGCCCAGAGATCAGAATATGGAACTTCCAGCCACTTCTCATGTACTTCTTATGCCTTCATGCCCCCATGATTACTGCCATGATAATATGGACTAAGCATCTGAAACTCTAAACAAGCCAATTAAAAGTTTTCCTTTATAAGAGTTGCCTTGATCATGGTGTCTCTTTACAATGACAGAACTCCACTATGACTGAAATAAGAAACATTTTGATTACTTCGCTCCACAATCTTTGAATAGCCTTTTTACAGACTTTAACCAAGTGCTTCCTTCCCAAAATATTTGGTCCACAGCCTTTAGGCAAAACAAAATTACTACAGCTAGTCCTCATTAAAACGAAGGCAGAAATGTCCAGTTCTCAAGAAGTTGAATAACCTGTGGGAGAAAATGTCTACACAAATGACACTGACTTCAGGAGATAGGTAAGCAAGGAGCCTCCCAGTAGAGGCCTGAGCTAGGAAGAAAGAACCAAGAATCAAATCAAGCTTCTCCAGGAAGTTCACTGGGGTCAACTGGAGGGGTAGGGCCAAGTGCAGAAAGAGTGACTGAGTAGAAAATATTGGAAACAAATGCAACAGGCATCAGGAGGACTTGTGTCTTCATCTGTTCAGTTTACATTAGAGTGGAACTCATTTTCTGACTCAATTGGCTAACCCTTAGAATCTCTGTACTGTAGTGGTACAGAGAATACCTGAATAACATGGAAGACCATCAGATGGATGACCTTGAGTAAAGTCTTTCTTAACCTTTCTGTCTTAACCTTTCTGTCTGTGATTTAGAGATGCTGAGGCCAGCACTCCTGGGTCCTGGAAGCCTGACATGAGAGATTAAGAAAGACAGAAACAAGTTAATCCCTTGGGAATGTCAGTCATCCAGTCTAGAGAATCTGCATGTTCCAGGTCAAAGAGGGACCCTATCTCACAAAGCAATGAATTTGGCCCCTGAAGAACCTACCAGAAGTTGAATTTTTGTCTTCACACACATCTACATGCATGTGTGTGCAGGAACACACTCACATGAACACACACACACACACACACAGAGAGAGAGAGAGACTCTTCACTTCACTGGGGTGATAGGAGAAAGTGGCTTGCAAGGATAAGCAGGATTTGTGAAGCAGAGAGAGAGTGGAAACCTCAGGGAATGCATGACGAATGATAGTCTAAAGCTCTAAGGGCACTGCTGGGTGCAGTTGGTGCAGACTGCCCTATGTTTGGGACTTGTGCAGACTTGAGGCCAGAGATTGTCAAAGGTCTGAATGGGGAAGCATTTTGTTCTAATGAAGAACAGAGGGAGGAGAGAGAGAGGAGGGAGAGCGAGGGAGGGAGAGAGAGAGAGAGAGAGAGAGAGGCAGATGCAGATGTAGATGCAGATACATAGAGATAGACTAAGAGAGAAAACCTCAGATAATTCAGAACTCCAAATTTTCCAGTAAATCCCAAAGATAATTCTTAGTGTAAAAAATATCAAATAGAAGCTTGGGGCCAAAGCTACTTGGATACTTGGGATGAAGTTTCTCTTCAGCATAAATGATGTAGCTCAAGTCATGGCTTTGTTCTTTCTCTTCACATCACAAAGGATGCTTATGAATTAATATGGTCTGAAAAACAAGCATTTGAAATTAAATGTAAAGTAAGTGACAAATTAGAAAACCAGTGATCTCCCAACTGTGTCACACCTTCACTGACTTCAAAACCCTTGAAATTCCACACTATTAGAAATAGTGCTTAAAAACAAATTAGAAATCATGCATCAATTTGCAGTAAATATAATGCACTGTTGGCCTTCAACAGTGTTTAATTTCTCCATGATGAAGCTTGATATTTAACATCCAAACCTGCTCATCTCCCATTCACCCTACCTATTTTGCCCACTGCCCCATAATGCTTGCATTCACTCTTAGGTTCCGCATCTCTGTGGCCACCTGATTGGCTCAGAACAGCAGCTGGCATGTTAATTTCGGCACAGTTATGACAGGCAAGAGGACAAGGTGAAGGTTTCTATAGACTGATTCTATGTATATACTAAGGCTGTAAAGAGTCTTTCCAGGCCTCTCACCAGCTGTTGGTCATCTTTGGTATTTCTTAGTATCTAGAAAGATTATTCCCATATTTCTCTTCATTTCTATATGGTATTCACTCTCTCTAGCTCTGTTTCTGGTTCCAAACTTCCTCTTTTCATAAGTATACAACATCAGGCTAGAATTTCTCCAGGAAGAACTTGTTTTAATTAACTGCATCTATAACAAATTTATTTCCAAATAATGACACGTTAAAGACAGGACTTAGGAATTTTTAGGGGATGAAATTTGATCTCTAAATTTTAAAGAGAAATAACTGTCATTATTTCATGGATTCTGACAATGGTTAATTTCACAAAAAGCAAGGCATGTGTAGGCAGAACTATTTTAAAGTGAGGTTGACCTATTGAATTAGGAATTTATAATGCATGAGTAGGTTTTATGGTTGTTTGTGGGGAATGGGTAAAGGATAGGTATGTGTTGACTGCACCACAGTAGTGGTCAGACATTCCCCCACCCCTTTAGGCTAATGAATATTATGCATACCTTGATGTGATCTACATTCTTATTCAGAATCTTCATCTCTTACAGAACACCAGCCAGTCTTTGGTGAAATGACAAGCAATGAGAAGATGCAAAGTATGGTAGGAGAGCCAGGTTGCAAACATCAGAGAAGGCCATGCTTAGGAATAGCAAGTGTGATCCACTAGAGAAGCCCGAGAGCCAAAGAATCCCAGACACACAACCCAGGACACCAGAATGTGAAACAGGGATGATGGTCTTTAAGGATAAAGGTTCACAGCAAACATAGGTGAAAGGGTAGAATGCTGAGTTCAAAGAATGAGCAGAACATACGCCCTGGCCCCTGAACCAGACTACATCCCAGGTTGGAGACCAAAAAGTCCAGGGAGAAATAACTTGGCTCACATTTGACTGAATTAACAATTAAACTGTGAGAAAGAAATGAGAGTGACGGGAGAACTGGAAGAACCAATGAAAGATGAGAATTTCAAGAAAACACACAGCCGAAGCATGGGGATAATGCAATGGGATCAAATGAACTTTTACTTACCTAGAACCTGAACTTGCAGTGAGTCCACAGCACATCTGACATAGTAAGGAAGCAGCTAAGGAAGGGACTGTTCGGATCTCCTCTCCATCTGGGTTTTAGCTGGGGACTCCAAGCAATCCCTTCCCTTCTTGTCAAAGGCCAGGTCTCCATGAGATTATGAATGGTGAAAGCATAAATGCTATAAAATCAGGTGTTGGGAAGACCTCAAAAAAGATGTTTCTCCTTATTCCATTGTACTCTGCAAATGTGAACCTAAAATAGAGAATTATAGCCTTTATAAGAAGTTATGTACTTAGGAAATAGAAGCCAATTTATGGAAAACTGACAAAGCAATGTTTTGTTTTGTTTTGTTTTGCTCTGAGTTATGTCTCAATAGTTGAGGTTTGTAGTAAGGTACAATAAATGAATACAATTAGATTTGTAATATTTCTGCCTTGGGTATATATCTGAGTATTTGTCATATAGATGGAAAGATGACATATGGATATAAAATTCCAAATGGTGCTATTTCAGCACAGTGGATGTGTGGAACTCTGAGTTTTGGGGTTTTTGCTTTCATCTAAGAGATGCTAAAGCTGGCATAACCCATCTATCAGGGGAGAGGCAATGATAAAGTGCACAGGTGTGGAAAACGTACTTCTACAATTTGAACTAGATTAACTATAATTTTCCTAATCCTTTTTTCTCACAATTTGTGTGTGCTTCATAAAGAGTTCAATATCCATCTGTTTGGAAATATCCATATAAACACAACCACTCATTCGTGTGCTACTTCCAAAGGCTCATGAACTTTCTCACTGGGTTTTATTCTGTTAGGATAGTTCAAGACTTCTGTCCCTGGAGCATTGTCTCCCATGCTCGGTAAGGTTTTTGACATTTAAATAACCAAGAAAGAAGGCCTGAACACCAGTGGTCAGTGCTCCAGAGACATGAGGGGTTTGATATATTTGAAGTAGATTTGCATACCCAGTGAAAATTAATCTTTTCAAAAAATAGCTCCATGTACAAGCTCTGTTCAAATTAACTTCAGAAATGCTAACCTGGCCTGATAAATGGCAGCCACAGCCAGTCACTTAGATATATATTCTATGAAATTGAGGCTTTTGTTTGGGGGGGGGATTTGAACTGGTGATCCTCTAGAAACAAAAGAAAAGGTTGGGTTTTGTTTTCCAGATCTTTGTGGTTGTCCAAGCCAATACGAAATTCTTTTCATAACTCTTCTCATTGTTGTGACTAAATACCTGAAGCAGGCAAGTTGAGCCACATTCCACCATGGCTGAGAAGACATGGCTGCAGTAGAGGAGTCATGAAGACAGGAACATGAAGCAGCTGGACACAACTGGAGCAGTCACATTACCCTGACAGTCAGGAAGCAGAAAGAAAGAGGTGATCAACTTAAGGCTCAAGTTCCACTTAGTTTAGCTTTTCTCTACCTATGTATTTGGGACACTACAATGTGGAACCGTGTCGCTTACACCTAGGATGTATCTTTTCTCCTCAGTTAACCTAATCTGGATAACCCCTCAGAGAAGGCCATAGACTTTCACTCAAGGTTACTGTAGATCCTGTGAAGTTTAAAAAGCAATAAAAAGCATTACCTACACATTTCGTTGTTGATACAAATAAGGAAGTAATTTAAAGAGAAGAATGAAAAGGTTGGCTTGTAGTTGGAGAAGTTTCAGCCGCATGGATTGAAGGTCTGTGGTGATAAAATGCATCATGATTAAGAGATGTGATGAATCAGAGTTATTGGCTCACAGAAACCAGAAAGGACAAAGACTAAAAGCTCTTCTTCAATGACAAACTTCCTCTAACCATTATAACCAGTCCTACCTCCTATTCTCCAGCTAATGAAGTCAGCACCCCCATTACCCAACTACCTTTGATAGTACATCCAAACTTTAAGAAGGGACACTACATATCCAAACCACTACATAGGGTCATATCCTTGCATTACTGTACTAGAAATGAAACCATTTTAAGGTTGTTTATAAAGAATGAGCTGCCTATGATTACTGTTGATTATTTTAATTAGGAGATATAGAACTTACATAAAGGATCACACAGTGAATGATTTCAGCCAACCAGCATGTAAAGTTTGTCCTCACCACTTAACCCTACTAGCAACATAGGTAACAACAAAAGAAATGCACTCACTGAGGACAGGCAACTATAATCAGGTAAAAAGCAACAGCTTTGCCATCTGACCTCCTTGTATCTAGGCTGCCACCAGAAGGTTCTTAACACTCTGAGAATGAGCAATATTTGTGAGAAATAACATCTAGACATACCTAGGGCACTATCTCTGTTGATTTCAGATCCAGTCAAGTTGACAACCAAAGTTAATTATAACAGTTGCTTTGTTTTGTTACCTGATAAGCTACTTCTCAGCCCTTTAAGGATTTTCTAGGATTTTCTTTTACCACACTTGTTTCAAAGAAAAGATCTTAAGTCCCAAAGTGGTGAAATTTCTGTATTGATCTTGAGTAGTAAATTGTTAATATCTACCTACATGTATTGAAATACCCCTAAACCCTGAATTTAAAAGATGTAAAAATAGAATAGACAATTATTTTCCCGTGAGAAGGTGATGAAATATGGTTTATTTTATTAAATTTGCAGATCTGGTTCAATCATTGCAAAAGCTTTAATGGGTGCATCTAAGATCAATTTATCTTCTTGTTTTTTAGGACTTATTTTCATTTATATGTCTCTGTATGTGTACATGCAGGTAAGAAGTGGGGGCTGAGGGTCCATGGAGATGGAGTTGTGAGTTTTGAGACTTCTGAGATGGGTGCTAGAAGCAAACTCAGGTTCTCCACAAGAACGGCACACTCTTAGGTGCAGAACCATTTCAGGCATTTATAATGGGTGAAAATGTCTCCCAGTGGTACTAAAGAAGAACGTGGTTATGAACTTAGTGAATAACTATAGTCAGTGATAAAATCCAGATGCCAAATTGCTTAAAATGCAGTCTATCAGTTTGTCCTGTGATTGTTCTCATGTTTATCATATCAATCATATTTTCTTCAATCTAACTATCGGAATAAAATTTTAAATACTTTTTGTTTATTTTTTGAAATTTTCATACATTGATACAACATATTTTTATCAAAACCATCCAACAACATGCTGCATTTTACGTTATTAACAGATGGGATGTAATTACAGTGAAACTCCATAATTTAACTTTTATAAAATCAGAAATTATATTTTCTACATTTTTATAAACTAACAAGAAATTTGGTTGCTATTTTATTTAAGCAGGTGAATTATTGATTTAGGTGATAAAAATCACAGTAACAGAAATGTTTCTGAACACCTGTTTCTGTGATATTTTTAGCAAATAGCCGTGGTTTCTTTTAAAACAACAATTGCTTCTGCACGTGTCATTAAAATGTCATATCCACTACGGAGATTGAGAATGTTGCTTCCGTGTGGTCCTGCTGGGAGGTGTATACTGGCTGTGACTGGCGTCCTTTGTTGAGTGGCTAATGTGGAGCTGCTGGCAGCAGCCAAGCCTCAGCCTTACCATCTTCTTCCTGTTCAGTTGTGCTTTGATTAGGATAACTCTATTATTTCTCTATAGAATTCTTCTAAAACAATTGCCCTAAATATAGTATTATCCAATTGAACATAGATGATGTGATCTATGCATTCTATAAACCAAAAAAAAAAAAAAAAGAAATGTCAAAAAATAAACCACCCTAAATTTGCTGAGGTGCAGCAAGAAAGGAAGACTCCTTGTGCATATACCAGATCTCATTTCTTATGTAGCTTGTGACAGGTGTCTATCTGATGGATGAAAGGGACAGGAGGTTAAGTCAGTTCATATGGGAACCATTGGAAAGGAATGCTGTCCTGTGATAGCACCAGATAATGTAAATAGACACTTTGGTATTTGACCTAAGGACTTCAGTGGAGAAATCCTCTCTGAACTACACTGTGTGTTGGATGGCATTATCTCCTGCAGTCAGACACCTGGAGTTCTTGACTTACTAGTGGGATTAGAACTTCAGCAGCCAATGAGGGCTTCTCAGCTAGACTAAAAAAGACTTGGCCAACAGCCTGAGAAAGGGAAGGATTTTACTGAGTTCTTGAAGCTGAATCTTGAAATTCCATTGTTCAGTTTTTGTCATGTTTAGTTGGTTGCCCCCATAGTTTTCTAAATGATTTTATTTTCCACAGCCTTAACAGGTCTTCCTGGAGGTACCTTCCCTTTACCACCTCCCAGCCCATGTCAGCTCTGTTTGCAGCCATATTGGAATGTGGTGGGACATTAATATGTTTTTCAATTCCTGGTACCAATTGCTTTCAATTAGGGGAAACTTCTTTTGGCTAAAAACCTCCTAACTCCCGAATGCTTCCAACACTGAGCTCAAAGACACCCCATCCTCTACAGCATCTCATTCCACACACCTCACCAGGATACTTCTGAGTCAGAGCTGTACAAACTCAGCTTCTCATTCTGTCTCCACTCACTAAACTGTGAGGTAGCTTTAAGTCCAGGAGGGACATCACAGGAAAGAAAGAGTCCAGATCTTGCTATGAACGGATGTTTCAAAAACCATTTTTTCCAAAATCCATGAGAATGGGTGTGTTACTTGTGTTAGGTGGACCAGGGCCTTGCCTCTTGGGCACTAGTGTAAATAGTAAGTACAGGACCAGTTTCTACTCTTCCTGGGTCTAAGTCAAGTGGTGTCACAGATGGACACGGGCTTTTCTCTTTGGATTTCATCTCCTTCTTGCCTTCCATGTCAGCACTTCTCAGCCAGATGTAGAGGGAGTAGCCAGATGCTCCCTCCAACACCGGCTTTGTTCATGGACATTCCTTTTTAAATATTACAAACTAATTACTATTCTTAACGATGAAGTTTGAATACAAATGTCCCGCATAGGCTTATGTGCTTGGACTCTTGGTCCCCAGCTGCTGGCACTTTGGGCCAGGGCAGGAGGACTCTTATGAGGTATAACCCCTCTTCAAGAAGTATGTCACTTGGGGGTAGCTGTTAGGTTTTCTAGCCTAACCTAGTCCACTTTTTATATTTTTTAATCACCCAGAGTCTCTCTATGCAACCATGGTTCCTATAGAACTCACTGTGTAGACCAGGCTGGCCTCAAAGTCACAAACATCCACCTTCTTCTGGCTCCCAAGTACTGGGCTTAAAGTCATAAGCTACCACACGTGGCTTCTACTTCTCTATACTCTCTCTGCTATCTCTTCCTGTTTGCCAGGATAGTGTTACAATTCTACTAATATGCCTGACCAGTCACGATGGACTGTATCCCTCTGGTATTATTACCAAAAAGAAACACTTTCTCCTCTTTGTTGCTTTTTGTCATTGTATCAAAGCAGATTAAGTCTCACAGTTTCCCAGGTCCTTCCTTGGCAAGTTATGTGCATGGATTGTTCTACAGTGCCTTCTGGCAGCAGAATGGAAATTTCCCAGCATGGAGGAATCTACAATATTGTTGGCAATTAGGACATCTCAGGCTCTCTTGAAAATATAAATAGATAGAATGAGGAATTGACAGTCGTGACTTCCTCTGAACTTTATATGAACATTTCATTTCTTTTTTAGGGGAAGAAGAAAGTTCTGTTTTTCTATAGAAAGATAACAATGCTTCTAGAGTCAGTGCTAATGCCTTAATGGCAGAAATGGAATGAATGATTTAGGGACCAGTGTGTGTAATATCTCCCGTGTAACTTGGCTTCCTGAACATATATCTTTTACATGGACAGTGTATAGGAAGAAGAAAACATCAGGAGAAAATGGGAAGTTAACACAGGCCTCCTTTCTCGTTGCTGGGTCTTTAGTAAAAGCAAGCAATGTCAGTTGTTTGGGCAGCTGTGTGTGTGTGTGTGTGTGTGTGTGTGTGTCTGTGTGTGTCTGTGTGTGTTTTATGAATGTACATTACATGTATTATAGATGTATGCATGTGTTGTGAATGTATATATATGTATGTGTGCTTATATGTGTGTGTTTATTTGTGTATATACATGTGTGTGCATTTGTATGAATGCACATGTGTTTATATTTGTGTGTGTGGTGGCCATGCATGTGTGTGTGTTTGTATATGGGGGAGTATGCATGTGTGTGTGTGTGTGTGTGTGTGTATGTTGTGGCTGTATGTATGTGTGTATTCATGTATGTTATTGTATCTATGTGTGTGATAGACAGAGCTGGTGGATCCACAGCTTACCCTGTATAAAGTCTAATCTCTGCTCTGTTTCTTCTTCTTTCACAGGAACTAAAGAGACAACAGCACATCTAACAACATGCCTTTTGTCTACTCTGAGACCTAAAGGGCCATTCTGAAGAGGAAGTCAAGGCACGGTCTAGAACACAAAGAGAAAAGCAAAGTTGGGCTGAGGAGGTGGCTCAGTACTTACAGTACAAAGGTGGAGGCAAGGGTTGCATGCCAGAGCTGTAAACACCAAGACCCTCATCTCTCAGATGTTTGATCATGTGAAAGAAATCTGGCCTCACTAGCTAGAAGGGCAAGCTGCTTACTCATCTTGGCTGTAACCATCAGAGATCATCAAACACCTGGAAAGATAACAGAAGATGCTGGAGCCTAGGCAAGACCCAAAGAGCTGCCCAGCTGAGCCCTGACTAAATCTCTAGGCTGAAAAATACTTAGCTACATAAACATCCATCGTGGACTATAGTCTGTTAGGATTTTTTAAAAGTTTTTTTTTTATGTATATGAGAATGTTATCTATATGTATGTGTGCCACATGTATATAGTGTCTTCGAAGGCCAGAAGAGGACTTCAGAACCACCTGAGACTTGAGTTACTGATGGTTCAGAGCCACCATGCGAGTGCTGGGTCTTCTACAAGAGCAGTAAGAACTCTTAACTACTTCACGTCTCATCTGTCCCTAGCCCATTTTCTTTTGCTATAACAAAATATCTAAAGATGAATAATACAGAAAGAAATATGATAATTCACTCCATAGTCTAAAGAGCTCAGGAGCTTGGCATCAGCATCTCTTGGGCTCTGGTGAGGATGTTCAGGGTCCATTTCATAGAAAGTGGGAGCATGTCAAGAAGAGAGGTTACATACAGATGCAGTAAGGTAAACAGATTTTTTTCTTTATAAAGCAAGTTGATCCATTAGTAACTGGCCAGGATTCCAACTTCTATTAGTACTAAACTTATCAACTTCTATTAGTACTAGACTTCAGTATGGCCACACTGGAGATCAAGATTTCAACACATGAGACTCTGTGAGAAACTATATATAGATCATTGAATTTTACTAAGCCACAAGAGGGTTTTTGTAAATATTTATTGTGGCCAAAGCAACTAACATAGACATTGTAATTGTAGTATACATGTATATACACATATATATTAAGCAAGGCTCTTTCTTTGAAAACACTGTGAAATTTGAAAGGGAGAAAACCTTCTGGACATAATTGTTCAACAGTTAATAGTGAAGAATTAAAGAATCAGAAGTGTCTAGGGTAGACTATAAAAAGGGCTTGTCCAGTACTTAGTGATTTAATAAATGAGAATTTTCTTCTTCAGTTGCATAATGGATTACATGGTCACAGAAATGCTACTAGATTTCTGTCTAGTAGAAATGCTGATATTTACACTTTACTCATGACCATGCTACCTAGAAAAGGAAATGATAGGAGGAGATATGGAAAAGACATGGAAGTCATGAGTGATCCTTCATTCTGACATAGGCCATAGAGCTTTCTGTTGTCCTCAGTTAATGAGGTTCTGTACTTTCTGATGAAGGAGATGTGGGAAAAAGTGAGGCATGGGGTCTTGAATCCCTTGTGAGGGTTAACATTCATTGTCAACTTGACAAATCCAGGATCATGAAGGAGACAAGCTTCTGGGCATGCCTGTCGGGGATGATTTAGATTATGATATCAAGGTTGGAAGCCTCTCCCTAAATTTGGACAGCACCATTCCATATGCCAAGATCTTGAACTACATAGAAAGACAGTGAGCTGAGCCTGGGTAGTTTTCTCTGGATGTGAGGAGGCCCAATTGCTTCAAGTTTCATTCTGCCCCTACCATGGTAGATTGGATTTTCAAGATGTCAGCTAAAATAAACCCTTCCTTTCTCTATTTCGTCTTCTCAGGTATATTTTCAGAGTAATGAGAAAAGTAATGAACACATCTGACAGAACACACATACAAACTCTCCCAAGAAACATGTAACACAATTGAGCTAAAACATGAAAGAACCTGAACTCACAGTCAGACATTGTAAAAGTTTCTACACCAGTATCACCAGAAGGAGCAAATAGCACATTTAGATTAAGAAAAGCAAATATCAGAATCATCGTATATGGAGCAATGGCCTCTACTTCCTTTTAGAAAATAGTGTTTTCAAAAAGTGATGACAGCTTAAGAAACTCTCAAAAGTTACTGAAATATTTTCCTGCGAAGGAAGATCATGTAGAATCTGAGAATAATGCATGTAAATTTAGGATTATTAATTTATTGGAAAGTAAAAACATGAAAAGTTAGACTCAGCTGAAAAGAGGATTAGAAAATGGAAGGACAGACATGAAGACATTGATACCCAAAGGAGACAGTGAGAAAGTGAAAAGAAAACAAAAAAAATCTGAGACCAAATGACTTTGGAATTACATGGGAAAGCCAAATTAGATCTAGTCAGAATACTGGAAGATATCTTTTGAATAAAATAAATGAATTTGCAATAAAAAGCCAAATGATATTTTAATGATACCTATTCTATGGCTAAGAAAACATCTTCATAAAAAGGGATAAGTACAATAAGATACACACCTTCACTGTATCACTATATTAGGACATCTTGGAAGAAACAACTCCCATAAGTTCATTTGAAATATGGATTGTCTATTAGATATACCATTCCAGTGAATTGTCATGTTATATTTTTGTTCTACTAAAAATTGACATCATTTTTTTAATTATGGCTCCAAAAGCATCAATATTCAGTTAGGACAAGGGTTTTCTTGTCTCTCATAATGTTAAACATAATTCCTGATGTATAACCCAGTCACTCCCTAGAAGAATTGAAAACATCTGTTTTTGTACAGACTATACACAGATGTGCAGGAAGCTTTCTCTGCATAGCTAAACACTGAAAGGAGAGATATATGCACAGTTAGAAAATAATGCATTGATACTGTAGGAGATAGTCTGCAGAATATGTTTAATAGCACCTAATGATTCACCATACAAGTAAGTCAAACACATTGTATGATCTGATTTTCTATTCTTTGACATATGCATGTATGTATGTATGGTATGTGTATGTTTGTATACATGTTCGCATGTATGTAAGAATACAACATGTTTGTGTGTTGTGTACACACATGGCTATGCATGTGTTTTGAGGTCAGGGGTTGACAACTGACTGTCTTTCATGATATTTTCTACACTTTATTTATTGAGATAGATTTTTCACTTGCTCCTAAAACTTATAGCTGGTTTGCTGCAGGGATCCAGTCTCTCAGTTCCAGATCATGGGATTACAGGCAGACTGTCATGGCCATCTGACATTTACATAGGCATTGGTGATTCAAAATCTGATTCTCATACTTAGCCCACTGAGTCATCTCTACAGCCCCTATTCTGTTTTTAAATCATTACTAGAGAAAAAAATGGATATAGTGGCTTCCTGAGGATGAGCTTTGTAAATGCAGATTTTATTGGAATAGACAAGGTGTTTGAAGAATGTTCAGTGTCTTCTCTTCAATCAAACCTCTGCAGTTCTCTTAAATTGTGCCTGCTAACCAGAAGTTCTGCTACTGAGCCATTTGTGTTGTGTAGAAGACACAATATAAAAATATCTTAGAGTTTTGTGATAGGGTTCCCCATGATTCACATGTGAGATACGAAGCACAAGCTTCAATAACCAGCTGCTTAGTCTGCATTATTCCAAGTTGCACAATTTCTATGACTTTGATATAGCAGTGCCAATCAGCTAAAAAGTATTACTAAAATTGTAAGATATTTCAGGCTAAATTACAACATAATTCTCAATTAATTTGAGAATATACATGAAGTACCGTTGTGAGGAACTAAAAATGAAACAAATATATAAAGAAACAATCATTGTCTTAACAAATGCAGAATTTTCAACTTATATGTATCTCGTGTCTGATGACAGTGCTTTTCACCTTGCCTAAGTGTGCTCTGTATACCTTTTTCAGGGAAGTGTTTCAATAAGTCTTTTTCGTCATTGTTGAATTTTGAGGGTTCCATGCCTATTATGAATAATAAGATTTTTATCTGATGGTAGTAATTGCAATATTTTTCTTTAATTTTAATTCTGTCTTTGTATTATTTATTATTTCCTTATTATTTATTATTAATTATGTCTTTGTATTATAATTCTGTCTTTGTATTAGGTCTTTTGAATTAGAAGGGTTTTTTTTCCTAATTTTCTTTATTTTATTTTCCTAATTTATTTTCCAAGCTAGATATATTTTAACATAAATACATTCTGGCTTTATACTGTCTCAAATACAGGTGGGAAACACCTTTTTCATCATCATTTAAAGTTAATTTTTATTATTCTTTCTTACATAACCAGAAAAATTCTAAAGATAACAAATCAATGTAAAATGATGTCAATATGAACTCTGAAACATAGCCCCTGTGATGGTTACTTGAACGGTCCACTTGATACAATTTAGAATCTCCAGGGAAAAGTTTCAACAAACAACCATCAGGATCGACTGTCTGTGGTATTATTTTATTTGTCATGCTTTTTACATAACATCTATGAAATCTTTGTTTCACAAAGATGAGAAATTACTTCAAACAATGTTGTAGCACTAGGACATACCTTTAAGTCTATGATCTATATTGAGTTCACTGGTATTTATAGAGTGACACAGGATAATGTTGGTATATGTTGGCACTTTTCATTGGAAAAGCTACCCACCCTCCATTACCTTGACTTCTTTGCTTTGTCAGAAATAAGTTGTGTACATGGACATTGATTTCTGTGTTCCCTATTCTTTCCAGTTGATCTAGAAGTCATTATTTACATGAATATAAATATATTTTGAGTGTGTGTGTATTTGTGTGTGTGTGTGTATGTGTGTGTTTGACAATGACCAGAAATAACATTGTGAGGAATGAAAAAGAACACAAATACATGAAGTGAAAATACTTTTCTGTATTGAACTGCCTTGTAAGACTTAGATCTGGTGTGGTCTACCAACTTATTTTTCCCTTTCCAAAATAGTGGTGTCTTTCCACTTAAAAAGGCAGCAGTATGAAGAGTTCAGCTTCTATCACTTAGTACCTGAAAAAGAGCACTATGAGGTCTAGAGCAATCATTCTCCACTAAGGCAACAGAAGCTTCTATGGACTTGGCCAAGTTTGGGCCAAGACAGATCCTGGTTGGCTGGTGGGAGAAGGCACTGCCTGCCTCTCTCAGCTTCATATTGCCTACGCTTTACTTCCTGACTTCATATGCACTGCTGGTCTTGGATTGGCTCACCATAAAAGGGACCTCCCATCATCTTTTCTGTGGAAGTCTTTTCTATGCAGCTGTCTTCTATCCAAAAGCTATCCTTCAGAACAGGATTCTCCAGACTCTTGCCTATAAGTGGGAGACAGATCTGCCTTCAGGTTGGTTTCCCTAGATCATCCATGTCTCTAAGGATACTCAGGGTAGTGAGTTGGCATTCTAAAGCTCACCTCATTTGTCTCAGAGATTGACCCTTAAGCACCTAGAATACACATCTTGAAAGTATTCATTGCTGTGTTATTATTATTCTATTTAGACAATGAATCTCAGTCCTAGATTTCCATCTTGGTCAGAAGCATAATTTGGAAGGCACATCTTTGGATATTCTATTAGTATTCAATAGAAAATCCACCATATTTTTGTTTATCCAAACATGTTTTTCTATAAAGCCATGGGTAAACAAAGGCTGTACTGTGAATTAAAATATTGCCAGCTACTTGTGTTTCATTCCTTCAGACCTACCAGAAACCAAGAACTCATCAGAAAACTTCATGACACAAAAATGGGTTGGGCAGCTAGTGTGGGACTCACAAAAAGATTAGTTCTATTTGGGGAGGAGATGAAAGCATTCTCCTCTTCTTGCAAGATGATGGCAAATTATTACTGAAGAGTGTAGTTTTAAATGTTTTAGTAGGCTTGTTTGCATCCTAAGCCCTCATATTTGCAGCATATTTTAATATTGATACTATGATAATACCACTGAATATATCAGGTAGAATTGACTGAAGGAGTATTTTCCGTCTTGGAGGTCATCCGAAACCTGGGCTTCACAGCATCTTAAATTATAAAAATAAAATTCATATTATGCCATAGTCCCCGGTCATGATCCCATTTCCCTGAGCAGCCTATTCTACTGTCCCAGTTACTATCAGGCTTTCAAACTAATTTATATAGTTTAGAGAGAGTACAAGGAATGAATAAGTAACGCACCAAGGGCAGAAAGAAGAGAAAGGAGCAGAGGGAAAGGAGGAGGGTGGAGAAATTTATGTGCTCAGGAATCAGAAGATTTCAATTCAACATCTCTTTTCAGATGGTTAACCTTATGTATCGTTTCCAAAGCTCCTAGGACTCTCCTCATTCCTCTGTCTTCATTTGTTACTCATAAGTCCTGAAGATAGAATTGCACATTGTTTAACCAGAAACTGATTCTGGGAGAAAGAGAAGGAGGGAGAGAGAGAGAGAGAGAGAGAGAGAGAGAGAGAGAGAGAGAGAGAGAGAGAGAGAGAGCTCTTGGGACATGAAATAATGTTTAGACTAGCTGTGTGAAGTACTCTCAGTACATGTACAATCAAAATATATTATTCTTAGAAAAATCATTAAGCTGAAAGAAAAAAAAAGACACGATTATCTCATTAGATGCTGGAAAAAGTCTTTGACAAAGTCTAACATCCCTTCATGTTGAAAATCTTGGAGAAGTCAGGGAACCAAGGCATATACCTGAACATAATAAAAGCAATATAGAGCAAGCCAATAGCCAACATCAAATTAAATGGAGAGAAACTTAAAGCAATCCCATCAAAATCAGGGACAAAACAGGGCTGCCCACTTGCTCCCTATCTATTCAATATAGTATTTGAAGTTCTAGCTAGAGTAATAAGACAACAAAAGGAGATCAGAGATATAAATTGGAAAGGAAGAAGTCAAGATAACATGATACAAGGATGATATGATAGTATGCATAAGTGACACCCAAAATTTTGCCAGAGAACTCCTACAGCTGATAAACAAATTCAGCAAAGTGGCTGGATTTAAAACTAACTCAAAGAAAATCAGTTGTCCTTTTTTTATGCAAATGATAAAGAGGCTGAGAAAGAAGGGAAACAACACCCTTCAAGATAGACACAAATAATATAAAGTACCTTGGTGTAACTCTAACCAAGCAAGTAAAAGATCTATATGACAAAACTTTAAGTCCTTGAAGAAAGAAATAGAGGAAAATATCATAAAATAGAAGGAAAGATTCCCTATGCTCAGATATTAGTAGAATTAACATAGTGAAAACTACCATCTTACCAAGTGCAATCTACAGACTCAATGCAATTCTCATCAAAATTCCAACACAATCTTTTACAGACCTTGAAAGAACAATTGTCAACTTTGTGTGGAAAAACAAAAATCTTAGGCTAGCAGAACTAATCCTAAGCAATAAAAGAACTTCTGAAGGTATCACCATCTCCGATCTCCAACTGTTCAACAAAGCAATAGTGACTAAAACCCCATAGTATTGGTATAGAAACAGAGAGGTTGATCAATGGAATCTAATCAAAGACCCAGAAATAAACCTACACACCTGTAGACATTTGATTATGGACAAAGAAGCCAAAACTATACAATAGTAAAAACAGCATCTTCAACAAATTGTGCTGGTCTAACTGAATGTCTGCATGTAGAAGAATGCAAATAGCTTCATATTTATCACCCTGCACAAAACTCAATCAATCTCTCACTTTCAATAGAACAAAATGGCAGTCCACAGATTTAGGAAAGATCCTCACTATCCCTACATTCAATAGAGGGCTAATATCCAAAGTATGTAAGGAACTCAAGAAGTTATACTCCAACGAACCAAGTAAGTCAATTAGAAAATGGAGTACAGAGCTAAATAGAGAATTCTGAACAGAGGTATCTCCAATGCCCGAGAAACAAAGAAATGTCCAAAGTCCTTAGTCATTAGGGAAATACAAATCAGAATGAAACAGATTCCACCTTACACCAACCAGAATGACTAAAATCATTAACTAAAATGACAGCACATGCTGGTGAGAAGGAGTAACATTCCTCCATTGCTGGCGGGATTGCAAACTTGTAAAACCACTCTGGAAATGTCTGGTGTTTTCTCAGAAAATTGGAAATTGTGCTGCCTGAAGACCCAGCTATATCACTCTTGGGCATATACCCAGAAGATGCTCCACCTTGCCATAAGGACACATTCTCTACTATGTTCATAGCAGCTTCATTTGCTGTAGCCAGAAACTAGAAACAACCCAGATGTCCCTCAACTGAAGAATGGATATAGAAAACATAGTTCATTTACACAATAGAATACTATTCAGCTATTAAAAAGATATTGTGAATTATGTAGGCAAATGGATGGGGCTAGGAAATATCTTCCTGAGTAAGGTAATAATACAGACCCAAAAGACATGCATGATACGTACTTACTGATAAGTGGATATTAGTCATAAAGGTTAGGGTAGCTATGATACACCACATAGACCCAAAGAAGTTAAACAAGAAGGAAGGCCCAAGTGAGGATAGTTGAGTCTCACTTAGAAGGGAAACTAAATAGTCATAGGAAGCAGAGGGAGGGAGGGAATTGGGTGGGAGAGAGATTGGGGAGGGGAATGGAGAGGTCAGGATCAAGTGTGGGGAGAGACAGAAAAGAGGGTCAGAGAGACAGGAGAAAGAATGAAAATCTGCTACTGCCAGAGGTGGGGGAGTGGGAATCACTAGGAAGCCCCAGAGACCTGGGATGGGAGAGGCTCCCAGGAGTCACTGCAGGTGACCTTAGCCAAGATGCCTAACAGTGGGAACCTGAAGAGGCCACCTCCTTTAGCTGGGCAGTACCCCAGTGGAGGTCCAACCCACCCACAAAACTTTCAACCCAAAATGCAGGGACAAAGAAGGAGCAGAGACTGAAGAAATAGCCAACCAATAACCAGCCCAACTAGAGAACAATCCCTTGGGCAAGCACCAATCCAGGACACTATCAATGATATGCTTATAGACTGAGCCTAGCATAACTGTCCTCTGAGAGACTCTACTCAGCTGCGGACTGAAACAGCTGCAAATACACATGACCAAATATTGGCGGGTGGTCAGGAACTCCTATGGAAGAGTTGGGGGAAGGATTGACTGCCCTGAAGGGGAAGGGAACCCCACAGGAAGACCAACAGTGTCAACTAAGCTGGGCCCCTGGAAGCTCCCAGAGACTGAGCCTCCAAACAAAAGGCATACAATGGCCTGGACAGATGCTCTCTGCACATAAGTCTACCTTGTCGGGCCACAGTGGGAGAAGATGCACCTAACCTTGCAGAGACTTGATGTGCCGGGGTGAGGGGATGTATCGGGATGCCTTGAGTTGCTCATAGTGATAAATCACTCTCTCCTTGAACTCTGAGACAATACACCCCCCTTTCCTTAAATCATTTTCATCAGGGTATTTTATCACAGCAACAGGAAAGGTAAATAATATATGCTCGCTTGTGTTCATTGTTTTTAATTGTTCACGTTAAATTTACTCCTTAAATTAGCTTACTAATTACACATTATTTTTCAGCCTTTTTATTATCAGGTTATAGAACTTAACTGAACATCCTAGGTATAGACAACTATGCATTTTAATGCTTGTTTGAGTGTGTCATGACAAATTCTCCAACAATCAGTTCGCAAGACTACCATTACACAAGCCAAGATGTCTACTGAGTCATTGGGTCACATTACATCATAGAAATGTCACTGCATAAGGTGACTGTTGCTGAGCAAAGCACTATCACGCAGAGCACTCTCAGAGGGGTGTGGTGCACATGTGCAGATGAACACTTCTACAGCTTAGACTGCCCTCTCGGTCAGAAGCTCCTGCTATTCCCTCTGAGCCCACGAAGGTTGACCCAATTTGTTTTGTGATTTTGTTTTTGTTTATGTTTTATTCTTGGCAATGAAACTAATAGCAGCCAGAACTGACCAAGCATAAACTTGAAGAAGGCACTCCTCACAATACCTCCTGCATATTCAGTCACTTCATCTGAACTGTTAATTGGCCCATTTTGCTGGTGGTAGGTGTTGTTGCGGGCCAGGCTTGTTCTTTGTCCTTGTCAGGTCTGGCATTTACAGCAATTCTTCTGTCTCATCCCCACAAGTCCTGGGATTGTAGTTGTGAGTCACCACACCTGGCTTTACTAGTCTCTTTTCTGATGTGCACCCTGAGGCATTAAGGGATTGCTTGCCAACATCTGCAGACCTGAGAATACAGATATCAAGGTTAACCAGAGGCTGCTGGTTTCAGACGACATCTACCTGCCACCTAGCAAAAAGGCCGTCAGAGTGACTTTGCTTTGGGTTTTACTTTTATGAGGTAGATTTTTCAGAAAACTTGGAATGAAAACTGCAAGTTTCATAAGACCAAGATGAAATTTTTTAACACTCAGATCTGACTTCTTAAGACCTGATCAAACCAGCACAGTGTTTGTGTTTGGTCACAAGTGAGATTCTTCAAGGTGCCAGCTTAAACACTGCCAATGTTTTCTGCTTTTCTGGCCTCAATGTTCAGAATTTCTCTCCCCCCTTCTTCCTCTGCCTTTTTCCCCATCTCTCTTTCTTCTTCCTTCTCATTTCCTCTTTCTCTTTTCAATCTACATGAGATGCTCATCTCCAAACTAATGTCCAATTGATCTTCACATGCTAAAGAGAAGAGGAAGAAACAAAACAAAAACAAAACAAAAAAAAACCCAAAACCCATAACTATAAATGCCGTACTTCTGGTCTAGAAGTGATCAGAATGAAGTTCTGATTTTATGCTACCATCCTCTCCCCTCCCCCTCACCTCAAGCCCACCCTTACTCCTACCTTTCCCTCAAGATTTGCCAGCAAAGAGGAATACTTACACATGAGCATTCATATTCGCCACCAGGAAACACTGGCTAGCTCAGGTACCCACTGGGCTTTTCTTCTCTTTTGACAGATGCTATATGAAGTTCATATTTAAAAGGAAAAAACTGAAAGATTCTTCTGAATTGCTAGCAGAAGATGTTGGGTATTTTAAACACCTTCCTTACACCAGAACTTCTGGCAAAGAAACCTAGTGACAGCATGCTCCAACAAAAGAACCTTTTGGTGACTGGCTTCACACGAAGGTCAATGCTTTATTATAATTCCCATTCAATTCAGAAAGAAGAAAAAATCAATGCAGGTAGGAAGCTGGTGCACATCACTTGCCAGTCTCGGCATTTTAAAATGTGACACAGGAACACACAAAAGAGACCCTTTGTAGAAGAATTCTGTCCATCTCTGCATCACCAGACCATGGAGGGGTCACTTGGTTCCTTTATGGCTTGCAATTTCTGATCCATTCTGCTTTATTGATTATTCCCCGCAGAATGCATTAAATTAAGAGTTTTGTGATTTAGAAGGAGTTCTAGTATTACCCACTTTGTTTTCTTAGGCATTCCCCAGTCTCAGAGGGCCAAGGGCTTATGTATGCTATGTGTATTTAATAAGACATACAGCTGAAAGAGTTCTGGAATGCTCCATGGCTGGGGAAGCCAACAATAATGGCCGGCTGGCAGTGGAAGATGCTAGCTCTAATAGCGACTGCAGAAAGAGGCCAGTGCCTCCAATGGTCACGTGCTTGTTTGCAATGATATCTTTCAAATGGCACCTCAGTGGTCCATTAAGCATACTGAAAATGAGACAATCTCTCAGCCTGGCAGGGCTTTTTTTTTTATCCTCTTTATCCTTGAGTTCCTGCTCTTCCAAAGAGGTTTTAAGAATATTGCAGAACTGTCTCTGAGTCTGCGGGTTTGTTTCCCTCTGCTCTTTCTGCCCCTAACCACAAAGGAATGTTATTTCTGGAATTAGACATGTTCATGGGTAAAGCCTTATGCATTCAGGAGCAGTGTGTCTGTAGCACTGCTATGCTGTATTTTCTGAAATAGAATTTAATTGTTTCATTTATTTCTTAATTGAGTAATTACATTTTTAAAAATTTATGATATACATGATGTTTTGGGACATGTGCGTCTCATAGAACAATGAAATCAAGCTCGTAAACATACAATAGCCAACCTCACGTTCCTACCATTTTGTATATTTGTAACAGAAATCTAAAGTCCAACATTTTAGCAGTTTTTCAGCAACTCAGTGTGGCCTTCATGCTTTACAATGGATTTTAAAAATTATTCCTATTGGTTAATTGAAATTGTGTTTTTGGATGAGAGTTCTCCAATCTGTGCTTCCTTTAGACTCTGACTGAATCATATTTAAATTGTTTAGAAGGATTTGTATGGATGTGAAATGTTTGTGTGTGTGTGTGTGTGTGCGTGTGTTTACAAGCACAAAAATAGACAATAATGTTTGCTGCCACAATACCTGTTTAAAATAAACTAGGCTTTTTTCCTAATTCCTTGGGGTCACAGTACACAACAAAGCATGTCACCCTGGGGCAGAGGATCCCTCTGCAGCAAGAGAAATGAGAGGCTCCCCATCACCTCATGCAGATCACTGAGCAGAACCCAGCTGTCTCCTGATCCCCATCCCTAGAGCTTGACCTCCTGTCCAGGCCAGCCTCAGATAAAATGGGGAGGCAACTCAGAAGCAGATGGGATGGGGGACAAAACCTACCCACTAGGGTCCTATGGGACAGTCCAAGGCAACCTTGGAACAAGAGAGTCAAGGTCTCTTATCCATGGCAACCCCCTGTGGGAAATAAGCTTGGGTCTGAGCAGCAGGTAATAAAATCAGGAAGCTTCCTAATCACCACATTTATTGACACAGATCACAGTCTGTAGCTGGCTGGGCAGTGTTCCCAGAGCCAGGCTCTCCACTCTCACAGGCAAAGTGGGACTACAACAAGGAAAGAAGGAAAACCAAGGTTAAATATGGCAAGGAGCAGAAGCATATGTTAATTTGGCAAATACAAAAAACAAATACATTTCGATAGACTTATATTTTGTCATTATAAAATAAGTTCGATTTTCTTATCACAAAATAAAGACAGGAATTATAGAATAGAAAGTACACAATAAGCAACTATGGCAAAAGCAGGAAATCAGAGGTATCTTACCATTTCACAATGTTGAAAAACCACAGCTGACATTTTGGTACAGTTCTGTCTTGTCTTTCCTGCTCTCCCCATACTAAAAGAAACGACATGGGTCATGGAGGACATACAGTGTGTGCCATGCTTTTTTCTTGCAGCATTAGTTTATAAAAAATTCTTAATTCATACATTTTCAATGTGCATCATTGTCTGATACTATATTTTATTCTAGCCTGTGTTTGAAGATAATTTTTAACCATTTTCCTTAAATTTCTCTTTAGATTTCCTCCTAATAACTGCAATTATATGAATATCTCAAGAAATAATATTTTCAGCTTTACCCATGAAATAGCAAAAACATTCTTCTATCCTTTTCCTGACTTGTACCTTCATCTTTGGGAGGCTGTGTCTTCTGCAATAAGATTGTTTCTAATACTGTGTCTGTGACAAGGCAAGTGGAATTTGGAAGTTTAATGTACATGACATTTTGATATTTGTGTGCACAGACTATAAAATGCTTAAATCAGATTAACTGATACCCTGGGATGGTTAGCTTTAATTGTGACAATCAGGAATCACCTTGAAAGACAGCCTCAATGAAGGATTTTTCTACAGCGGGTTGGCTTATAGATGTGCCTATGGAGAACTGTGTTCATTTAGTTTATTGATGTGGGAAGACCCAGCCTACTATGGGTGGCACCATTCTCTAGGCAGGAAATCATGACCACAGTAAGAGTGGAGAAATCAAGCTGTATACAAGCAAGCAAGCCAGCCAGCCACCCAGCCACCCAGCCAACCAGACAGCCAGCAAGCAAGCAAGCAAGCATGTGTTCATTCACTCTGTTCTTAAGTATAGGTGTGGTGTGGCCATTTGTCTCAAGATCCTATAGCTCTGACTTCTCTATGCTGAAGAACTGTAGCCTGGAACTATAAGGCAAACAAACCCTTTCTCCTCTGAGTTGCTTCTATCACAGCAGCAGCAATGGAATGAGAATCCACATGTACTCCTCACATGCTTATTTGCTTATTTTTTTGTACTTACCATCCTTAAAGTCTACTCTTTTATAATCTAGTATGTAATTCACTGTTTTAATGGCACCCATCATGGTAAAGGATACCCAGAGCTCATCCTTTGTCTTACTGTTTTTCTGTGGTCAATAGCCAAAGTCTATCCCTAGTTGTCTAACACCATTATCTAAACTGTAATGACTTTTATAATATATATTAACCATATAAGGTAATGCTTTTCTCTTTGACATTTCCATACAAGGGCATAACATTTGCTCATATCCACCTCTCTGTCACCCTTTCTCATTACTTCTCTCTTCTCTCCCTTCCCACTTTCTTCTTCCACATCCTTAATAGTGAACTTTTATTTCCATTCCTTTCTTTTCTCCCACATTTCTACATATTTATCTCTCTGAGTCTGGCTTATTTTGTTTAATATAGTCTCCAGTTACATCAGCAAACAACATAAATACACCAGTCTTCTTTATAGCTGAGTTAAAAGAACTCCGTTGTTTATACATACCACATTTTCTTTATCTATACACTGCTGGCCACCTAATTCTAGAACTTGGCGATCATAAATAGTACAGAGATACTATGAGCATGTTGATATCTGTTGGTAAGCTGTCACTGATTTTTTTTTTGGGGGGGGAGGTTATGAACCTAACAGTGGTAGGAGTTGATCATATGGTAGTTCCATTTGTAACTGGGTCATGTCCATAATAATTTCCACAGTGGCTGGACTAATTGACATTCCCAGAATGAGTTTACAAGGTTCTCTGTTTATAAGTTTATTTTCATTTGTTTTTAATTCTTTCTTGCCACTTTGAATTGTTGCCACTTTGCATGGTGTGAGCAGGAATCTCATTGTGCATGTTTTTGGTTCGTACTTCCTGATAGCTAAGGATGCGGAATACTTTTTTATATGTTTATTTCCTGTTGGTTCTTTATTTTTAAAAGTGTCCATTTAGATCATTGACCCATTTATCATTTGAATTATTTTATGCATTGATATTTAAGTCTTTGGCTTCTTCATGTTATAGCTATCAATGCTTTGTTCAATAAGTAACTAGCAAAGATTTGCTCCCATTTCACAGGTAGAGACTTTACTCTGTTGATTCTTTTTCTATACAAAAGCTTTTTAATTTAATATAGTCCTCATTATTGATTCTTATTTTTATTTTCTGAGGAATTGGATTCCTAGCCATTAAACCTTTGCCTGACCTAGATCGTGAAGATCCCTTGCATTTTTCTAATAATTTCTAAGTTTTATGTCTTATATTAAGTCATATATGTATATATATATATACATGTATATGTATATTTTTACTAGTAAGAGGAAGTGATCTAGGTTCAGTCATCTAGAAGAAGACAGCTAGCTTTCCTAGGACCATCTCTGAAAAGAGTGCCTTTCATTGTATGCTCTTAGTACCATGTATGGAGTCTCATATCTGTGACTGTGTGACAGTATTTCTTTGTTCTGCTCTACTGCACTAATCTATGTGTTTTCCTGTCACTTTGTCACTATGGCTGTGTCATGTGTTTTAAAATTAGCAATGGTGATTCCTCCACCCTTCAGGGTTTTGCTCAGGATTACCTTTGCAACTGGGACTGCTCCACGAGGGACAGAACCTTCGGAATACTTTTCTGTTTCTAGAGATGCCAGTAGGATTTGGCACTGACTGCACAGAATCCATACAACATCTTCAGGTCTTTAGACATTTCGCTCTTCACCACACAGACTCGTAAACTCTGGGGCTCTTTTATCTCCTGGTAACTTCTAGGATATTGTTGTTGTTCACTGTTCTGCATTGTTCGTTGTAGAGTTTATTAGATCTTGGTTGAGTTTGCTTACCACTCTGTTCACCTTTGTTTTCAATGTTGTAAGTGGAATTGCTATCCAAAGTGCCTCTCAGCAAGCTTGTTTGAGAATTTTAGAAGAACTACTGTGTTTTGTGTGTTGTGTTAATATCTTTCTAGCAAGCTTAAAGTATTCTTGGATATAGAAAGGTTTTGGTGACTTTTTTTGGATCTTTTCACCAGCAAAAGAAAGTAAGTTCTTGTTTTACTATGAATACTTTTTATGCCCTTCTCTTATGTTTGTGATGTAGCTAAGACTTCAAGAAATATAAGAACTATTCTGGGTTTTCTGTTATTCCAGATGAATTTTTGAATTGCTCTTTCTAACTCTATGAAGAATTGAGTTGGGATTTTGATGGGGATTGCATTGAATCTGTGTATTACTTTTGGTAAGATGCTCATTTTTACTATATTAATCTTGCCAATCCATGAGCATGGCAGATTTTTTCCATATTCTGAGGTCTTCTTCAATTTCTTTCTTCAGAGACTTGAAGTTCTTGTCATACAGATCATTCACTTGTTTGGTTAGAGTCACGCCAAGTTACTTAATATGGTTTGTGGCTATCGTGAAGGGTATTATTTCTCTTACTTCTTTCTCAGCCTGCTTATCCTTTGAGTATAGGAAGGCTTCTGACTTGCTTGAGTTGATTTTATATCCGGCCACTTTGCTGAAGTCGTTTATCAGCTGTAGGAGTTCTCTGGTGGAGTTCTTTGGGTCGCTTAAGTATACTATCATATCGTCTGCAAATAGTGATAGTTTGACTTCTTCCTTTCCAATTTGTATCCCTTTGACCTCTTTTTGTTGTCTAATTGCTCTAGCTAGAACTTCAAGTACTATATTGAAAAGATATGGAGAGAGAGGGCAGCCTTGTCTAGTCCCTGATTTTAGTGGGATTGCTTCAAGTTTCTCTCCATTTAGATTGATGCTGGCTACCGGTTTGCTGTAAATTGCTTTTACTATGTTTAGATATGGGCCTTGAATTCCTGATCTTTCCAAGACCTTTAGCATGAAAGGATGCTGAATTTTGTCAAATGCTTTCTCAGCATCTAATGAGATGACCATGTGGTTTTTTTCTTTGAGATTGTTTATTTGGTGGATTACATTGATGGATTTCCTTATATTGAACCATCCCTGCATCCCTGGGATGAAGCCTACCTGATCGTGGTGAATGATCAACCCAGAATAGCTAAAACTATTCTCAAGAGTAAAAGAACCTCTGGGGGAATCAGTATCCCGGACCTCAAGCTGTACTACAGAGCAATAGTGTTAAAAACCGCATGGTATTGGTACAGTAACAGACATATAGATCAATGGAACAGAATTGAAGACCCAGAAATGAATCCACACTCCTATGGTCACTTGATCTTTGGCATAGGAGCTAAAACCATCCAGTGGAAAAAAGATAGCCTTTTCAACAAACAGTGCTGGCTCAGCTGGAGGTCAACATGCAGAAGAATGCAAATTGACCCATCCTTATCTCCTTGCACTAAGCTCAATTCTAAGTGGATCAAAGATCTCCACATAAAACCAGACACACTGAAACTAATAGAAGGGAAACAAGGGAAGAACCTTGAACATATGGGCACAGGGGAGAATTTCCTGAACAGAACTCCAATAGCTTATGCTCTAAGATCAAGAATAGACAAATGGGACCTCATTAAATTACAAAGTTTTTGCAAGGCAAAAGACACTGTCAAAAAGACAAAGTGGCAACCAACTAACTGGGAAATGATCTTTACCAACCTTACATCCGACAGAGGGCTAATATCCAATATATACAAAGAACTCAAGAAGTTAAACTCCAGAGAGGCAAATAACCTTATTAAAAAATGGGGTACAGAGCTACACAAAGAGTTCTCACCTGAAGAATATCTAATGGCTGAGAAGCACCTAAAGAGATGTTCATCATCCTTAGTCATTAGGGAAATGCAAATCAAAACAACCCTGAGATTCCATCTCACACCAGTCAGGATGGCTAAGATCAAAAACACAGGAGACAGCAGTTGTTGGCGAGGATGTGGAGAAAGAAGAACACTCCTCCACTGCTGGAGGAGTTGCAGGCTGGTACAACCACTCTGGAAAGCAGTCTGGCGGTTCCTCAGAAAACTGGGCATGACACTCCCGGAGGATCCGGCTATACCACTCCTGGGCATATACTCAGAGGCTTTACCTGCATGCAATAAGGACACATGCTCCACTATGTTCATAGCAGCCTTATTTATAATAGCCAGAAGCTGGAAAGAACCCAGATGTCCCTCAACGGAGGAATGGATTCAGAAGATGTGGTATATCTACACAATGGAATACTACTCTGCAATTAAAAACAATGAATTCACGAAATTCCTAGGCAAATGGTCAGATCTTGAAAATATCATCCTTAGTGAGGTAACCCAATCACAAAAGAACACACATGGTATGCAGTCATTGATAGGGGCTATTGACCCAGAATCTTGGAATACCCTAGACACAATCCGCATATCAATAGATTTCTAAGAAGATGGAAGGAGAGACCCCTGGTCCTGGAAAGACTGGATGTAGGGGAACGCCAGGACAGAGAAACGAGAGGGGGTTGAATGGAGAAAAGAGGGAGGGAAGGGGGCTTATGGGACTTTCGGGGAGGGAGGAAACGGGAAAGGGGAAATGATTTGGAATGTAAATTAAAAAAATAAAATAAAATAAATAAAAAAAAAGAAGTATAAGAACAAGAGTAGCAGGAGTGAAGCCCTCACCTCACTATTTTCAAGGAAATTCTTGTAGTTTCTATGGCATTTCTAGACTTGGATTTTAAAAATATTTTAGGCTCCAGAGTCCAGGTAGTTGAGACAACCAGGCTCAGAGACAGACAGGCATAATATTGCCTCGGTCTCAGGCAGCTTGTGTGTAAACTGCTCCAAGAGCTGGGCAGATCTGCAGTAACCAGCGCGCCAGCTCTGCTGTGGGACTTCTGCCTTGCAGAGGGACCCCCCCACCCCCGCACTGGGCAGGAGCCTACCAGCTTCCCTTTGGCGACCTCTGTTCCGGGATCTACTGCACTGAGGAGACAGGGTGACCTGCACCACTGAGAGAGTGCAGAGTGCACGCCCCCATCTTTGCTCCAGTGGCCAGGTAGTTGGGACCACCAGGCTCTGAGACAGGCAGGCATACTATTGCCTCGGTCTCAGGCAGCTTGTGTGTAACCTTCTCCAAGAGCTGGGCAGATCTGAAGTAACCAGCGCGCCAGCTCTGCAGTGGGACTTCTGCCTTGGAGAGGGACACCCCCCCCCCCACTGCACTGGGCGGGAGCCTACCAGCTTCCCTTTGGCGACCTCTGTTCCGGGATCTACCGCACTGAGGAGACAGGTATCCAGGTTCTCCCCAATATAACATCGCTTGGGACACGGCCTGTTGAGGCTTCCATCTGCTCCTAAGAACGGGACAGCTCTGTGGTCGTCTGGGCACCAGCTCTGCTGTGAGCCATCCTCCCTGCAGGGAGTCCTGCGCCGCCGAGAGAGTGCAGAGTGCATTCTGCCATCTTTGCTCCTGTGTCCAGGTAGTTGGGACAGCCAGGCTCAGAGACAGACAGGCATAATATCACTTGGGCCTCAGGCAGCTTGTGTGTAAGATTCTCCAAGAGCTGGGCAGGTCTACAGTAATCGACGCGCCAGCCCTGCTGTGGGACTTTTGCCCTGCCGAGGGACGCCCCCTCGTCCCCCCTGAGAGATCACACACCCCTGCACAGGGCAGGAGTCTACCAGCCTCCCTTTGGTGACGTCTGCTCCAGGAATCCACTACACTGAGCCTTTGGATGTGCAGGGACTCCCCAATATAACATCTCTTGGGGCAAGGCACATCAGGGCTCCAAAGTCACTCAGGAGCAGGGCAGGACCCAGAAATCGGTGCCAGGGGAATCCTGGTAATCCAGGGGGGCCAGAAATAGCTTTGCAGTCTCACAGGAGGTCCAACCAAAAGCCAGTGACAGCAGGACCAACTAACACCAGAGGTAACCAGATGGCAAAAGGCAAACGTAGGAACGTTATTAACAGAAATCAAAGTAATATGGCACCATCCAAACCCAACTCTCCAACAGCAGCAAGTCCTGGATACCCCACCACACCCGAAAGTCAAGATCTGGATTTAAAATCACTTCTCATGATTCTATTAGAGGATCACAAGAAGGACACAAATAAATCTAATAAAGAATTACAGGAGACCATGAATCAAGGGTTAGAAGTCCTTACAAAGGAAACACAAAAATCGCTTAGAGAAATGCAGGAGAACATGGATAAACAGATGGAGGCCCACAAGGAGACAACACAAAAATCGCTTAAAGAAATGAATCAACGGTTAGATGCACTGTCAAAGGACTCACAAAAATTGCATAAAGAAATGCAGAAGAATATGGGTCAACAGATGGATGCCTATAGGGAGGCAACACAAAAAGTACTTAAAGAAATGAATCAACAGATAGATGCCCATACAAAGGAAACACAAGAACTGCTTAAAGAAATGCAGGAGGCAATGGATCAACAGATGGAAGCCCATGAGGAGGAAACACAAAAATCGCTTAGAGAAATACAGGAGAACTTGGGTCAACAGGCAGAAATCCTGAAAGAGGAAATGCAAAAATACCTTAAAGAAATACAGGAAAATACAAACAAACAAGTGAAGGACATCAGCAAATCCATCCAGGATCTAAAAAAGGAAGTAGAAACAACTAAGAAATCACAAAGGGAGACAACTTTGGAGATAGAAAACCTTGGGAAGAAATCAGGAGTCATAGATGCAAACATTAACAGTAGAATACAAGAGATGGAAGAAAGAATCTCAGGTGCTGAAGATACCATAGAAAGCATTGACTCAATAGTCAAAGAAAATGCAAAATGCAAAAAACATGTAACCCAAAACATCCAGGAAATCCAGGACACAATGA
The DNA here is from genome assembly GCA_036184795.1 of Tokudaia tokunoshimensis. Classification (NCBI taxonomy): domain Eukaryota; kingdom Metazoa; phylum Chordata; class Mammalia; order Rodentia; family Muridae; genus Tokudaia; species Tokudaia tokunoshimensis. Next base: position 42,366,114 of record BTHU01000012.1, read on the forward strand.
GAAGACCAAACCTAAGGATTATAGGTATAGATGAGAGTAAAGATTTGCAACTTAAAGAGCCAGTAAACATCTTCAACAAAATTATGGAGGAAAACTTCCCTAACCTAAAGAGAGAGATGCTGATGAACGTACAAGAAGCCTACAGAACTCCCAACAGACTGGACCAGAACAGAAATACCTCCAGTCACATAATAATCAAAACATCAAATGTATTAAACAAAGAAAGAATATTAAAAGCAGCAAGAGAAAAGGGCCAAGTAACATACAAAGGAAGACCTATCCGAATCACATCAGACTTCTCACCAGAGACTATGAAAGCCAGAAGATCCTGCGCAGATCTCATGCCGACAGTAAGAGAGCACAAATGCCAGCCTAGACTACTATACCCAGCAAAACTCTCAATCACCATAGATGGAGAGACCAAGATATTCCATGATAAAATCAAATTTTCACAATATCTTTCCACAAATCCAGCTCTGCAAAGGATAATAAGTGGGAACTGCCAATACAAGGAAAGAAATAACACCCTGGGAAAAAAATGAGATAGTAACCTTCTTGCATCAAACCCGAAAGTAGATAACCACTCAAACATAAAGATAGCGTCAAGAATAGCAGATGGCAATAATCACTATTCCTTAATCTCTCTTAATATCAATGGTCTCAATTCCCCAATTAAAAGACAAAGACTAATAGACTGGATACATAAACAGGACCCAGCATTTTGCTGCATGCAGGAAATGCACCTCAGTGTCAAAGACAAACAATACCTCAGAGTAAAAGGTTGGTAAACAATTTTACAAGCAAATGGTCCCAAGAAACAAGCCGGAGTAGTCATCCTAATATCAGACAAAATTGACTTCCAACCTAAAGTCATCAAAAAAGACACAGAAGGACACTACATACTGATCAAGGGAAAAATCCACCAAGAAGAACTCTCAATTCTGAATATCTATGCTCCAAATACAAGGGCACCCTCATTCATAAAAGAAACTTTACTAAAGCTCAAATCACACCGCACCTCACACAATAATAGTGGGTGACTTCAACACCCCGCTCTCTGAAATAGATCGTTCAGGAAAGCAGAAACTAAACAGGGACACAGTGAATCTAATTGAAGCCTTGAACCAAATGGAACTAACAGATATATATAGAACATTTCATCCTAGAGCTAAAGAATACACCTTTTTCTCAGCACCTCATGGTACCTTCTCCAAAATCGACCATATAATTGGTCACAAATCAGACCTCAACAGATATAAGAAGATAGAACTAATCCCATGCCTCCTATCAGATCACTATGGAATAAGGGTGGTCTTCAATGGCAAAAAAAACAACAGAAAACCCACATACACATGGAGGCTGAACAATGCTCTACTCAATGATAACTTGGTCAAGGTGGAAATAAAGAAAGAAATCAAAGACTTCTTAAAATTTAATGAAAATAAAGGCACAACATACCCTAATTTATGGGACACAATGAAAGCAGTGCTAAGAGGAACATTCATAGCCCTGAGTGCCGCCAAAAAGAAAGGGGAGACAGCATACACTAGCAGCTTAATGGCACACCTGAAAGCCCTGGAACAAAAAGAAGCAAATACAACAAAGAGGAGTAGAAGGCAGGAAATCATCAAACTCAGGGCTGAAATCAATCAAGTAGAAACAAATAAAACCATACAAAGAATCAACAAAACAAGGAGTTGGTTCTTTGAGAAAATCAACAAGATAGATAAGCCCTTAGCGAGACTAACCAGAGGGCACAGAGACAGTATCCAAATTAATAAAATCAGAAACGAAAAGAGAGAGATAACAACAGAAACTGAGGAAATTCAAAAAAAATCATTAGATCCTACTACAAAAGCCTGTATTCAACACAACTAGAAAATCTCGAGGAAATGGACAATTTCCTTGACAGATACCAAATACCAAAATTAAATCAGGATCAAATAGACCATCTAAACCGTCCTATAACACCTGATGAAATAGAAGTCGTCATTGGAAGTCTTCCAACCAAAAAAAGCACAGGTCCAGATGCTTTTAGTGCAGAATTCTATCAGACCTTCAAAGAAGTCCTAACACCAATACTCTTCAAACTGTTCCACAAAATAGATACAGAAGGAACACTACCCAACTTGTTCTATGAAGCCACAATTACGCTAATACCAAAAGCACACAAAGATCCAACAAAGAAAGAGAATCTCAGGCCAATCTCTCTTATGAATATCGATGCAAAAATACTCAATAAAATTCTTGCCAACCGATCTTTGCTCCAGTGACTGGGAAGTTGGGACAGCCAGGTTCTGAGACAGACAGGCATAATATCGCTTGAGTCTCGGGCGGCTTGTGTGTATGCGGCTCCCAAGTGCAGGGCTGATCTGCAGTAACCAGCGCGCGAGCTCTGCTGTGGGACTTCTGCCTGGCAGAGAGACCCCGCACTGGGTGGGAGCCTACCAGCTTTCCTTCCGCGACCTCTGTTCCCGCAGACTGCGCTGAAGAGACAGGTACCCCAAGCTCCCTATCCCCAATATAACATCACTTGGTACACGGCCTGTTGGGGCTTCCTTCTGTGCCCGAGAACGGGTCAGCGCTGTGGTCGTCTGGGTGCCAGATCTGCAAGCCATCGCGTCTGCAGGTGAGCGGCGCACTCCGCCATCTTTGCTCCAGTGACTGGGAATTTGGGACAGCCAGGTTCTGAGACAGACAGGCATAATATCGCTTGGGTCTCGGGCGGCTTGTGTGTATGCAGCTCCCAAGTGCGGGGCTGATCTGCAGTAACCAGTGCGCCAGCTCTGCTGTGGGACTTCTGCCTGGCAGAGGGACGCCCCCTCCCCCCCCCAGGAGAGATCACTCACCCCTGCACAGGGCAGGAGCCTACCAGCCTCCCTTTGGCGACCTCTGCTCCAGGCATCCACTAGGCTGAGCCTTTGGATGTGCAAAGCCTCCCCAATATAAGATCACTTGGGGCAAGGCACATTAGGGCTCCAAAGTCACTCAGGAGCAGGCAGGCCCCAGAAATCGGTGCCAGGGGAATCCTGGCAATCCAGGGGGGCAGAAATAGCTTTGCAGGCTCACAGGAGGTCCAACCAACAGCCAGTGGCAGCAGGACCAACTAACATCAGAGGTATCCAGATGGCAAAAGGCAAACGTAGGAATGTTACTAACAGAAATCAAAGTAATGTGGGACCATCCGAACCCAACTCTCCAACAGCAGCAAGTCCTGGATACCCCACCACACCCGAAAGACAAGATCTGGATTTAAAATCACTTCTCATGATGCTATTAGAGGATCACAAGAAGGACACAAATAAATCTCATAAAGAGTTACAGGAGACCATGAATCAACGGTTAGAAGCCCTTACAAAGGAAACACAAAAATCGCTTAGAGAAATGCGGGAGAACATGGATCAAAAGATGGAGGCGCACAAGGAGACAACACAAAAATCGCTTAACGAGATGAATCAACGGGTAGATGCACTCACAAAGGAATCACAAAATTGGCATAAAGAAATGCAGAAGAATATGGGTCAACAGACGGATGCCCATAAGGAGGCAACACAAAAATTGCTTAAAGAAATGAATCAACGGTTAGATGCCCATACAAAGGAAACACGAGAACTGCTTAAAGAAATGCAGGAGACAATGGATCAACAGATGGACTCCCATGAGGAGGAAACACAAAAATCACTCAGAGAAATGCAGGAGAACGTGGGTTATCAGGAAGAAATCCTGAAAGAGGCAATGCAAAAATACCTTAAAGAAATACAGGAAAATACAAACAAACAAGTGAAGGATCTCAGCAAATCCATCCAGGAACTAAAAAAGGAAGTAAAAACAACTAAGAAATCACAAAGGGAGACAACTTTGGAGATAGAAAACCTTGGGAAGAAATCAGGAGTCATAGATGCAAACATAAACAATAGAATACAAGAGATGGAAGAAAGAATCTCAGGTGCTGAAGATTCCATAGAAAGCATCGACTCAACAGTCAAAGAAAATGCAAAATGCAAAAAACGTGTAACCCAAAACATCCAGGAAATCCAGGACACAATGAGAAGACCAAACCTAAGGATTATAGGTATAGATGAGAGTGAAGATTTGCAACTTAAAGAGCCAGTAAACATCTTCAACAAAATTATGGAGGAAAACTTCCCTAACTTAAAGAGAGAGATGCCGATGAATGTACAAGAAGCCTACAGAACTCCAAACAGACTGGAACAGAACAGAAATACCTCCCGTCACATAATAATCTAAACACCGAATGTTTTAAACAAAGAAAGAATACTAAAAGCAGTAAGAGAAAAGGGCCAAGTAACATACAAAGGAAGACCTATCCGAATCACATCAGACTTCTCACCAGAGACTATGAAAGCCAGAAGATCCTGGGCAGATCTCACGCAGACACTAAGACAGCACAAATGCCAGCCTAGACTACTATACCCAGCAAAACTCTCAATCACCATAGATGGAGAGACCAAGATATTCCATGATAAAACCAAATTTTCACAATATCTTTCCACAAATCCAGCCCTGCAACGGATAATAGGTGGAAACCTCCAATACAGGGAGAGAAACAACACCCTGGAAAAAATGAGATAATAACCTTCTTGAATCAAACCCAAAAGTAGATAACCACTCAAACATAAAGATAGCGTCAAGAATGGCAGATGGCAATAATCACTATGCCTTAATCTCTCTTAATATCAATGGTCTCAATTCCCCAATTAAAAGACATAGACTAGCAGACTGGATACGTAAACAGGACCCAGCATTTTGCTGCATGCAGGAAACGCACCTCAGTGTCAAAGACAAACACTACCTCAGAGTAAAAGGCTGGAAAACAATTTTACAAGCAAATGGCCCCAAGAAACGAGGTGGAGTAGCCATCCTAATATCGGATAAAATTGATTTTCAACCTAAAGTCATCAAAAAAGACACAGAAGGACACAACATACTGATCAAGGGAAAAATCCACCATCAAGAACTCTCAATTCTGAATATCTATGCTCCAAATGCAAGGGCACCCTCATTCGTGAAAGAAACTTTACTAAAACTCAAAGCACACATCGCACCGCACACAATAATAGTGGGTGACTTCAACACCCCGCTCTCTGAAATGGATCGTTCAGGAAAGCAGAAACTAAACAGGGACACAGTGAATCTAATTGAAGCCTTGGACCAAATGGAACTAACTGATATATATAGAACATTTCATCCTAGAGCTAAAGAATACACCTTCTTCTCAGCCCCTCATGGTACCTTCTCCAAAATTGACCATATAATTGGTCACAAATCAGACCTCAACAGATACAAGAAGATAGAAATAATCCCATGCCTCCTATCAGATCACTATGGAATAAGGGTGGTCTTCAATGGCAACAAAAACAAAAGAAAACCCACGTACACATGGAGGCTGAACAATGCTCTACTCAATGATAACTTGGTCAAGGTGGAAATAAAGAAAGAAATCAAAGACTTTTTGAAAGTTAATGAAAATGAAGGCACAACATACCCTAACTTATGGGACACAATGAAAGCAGTGCTAAGAGGAAAATTCATAGCCCTGAGTGCCGCCAAAAAGAAACGGGAGACAGCATACACTAACAGCTTAATGGCACACCTGAAAGCCCTGGAACAAAAAGAAGCAAATACAACAAAGAGGAGTAGAAGGCAGGAAATCATCAAACTCAGGGCTGAAATCAATCAAGTAGAAACAAATAAAACCATACAAAGAATCAACAAAACGAGGAGTTGGTTCTTTGAGAAAATCAACAAGATAGATAAGCACTTAGCCAGACTAACCAGAGAGCACAGAGATAGTATCCAAATTAATAAAATCAGAAACGAAAAGGGAGAGATAACAACAGAAACTGAGGAAATTCAAAAAATCATCAGATCCTACTACAAAAACCTGTATTCAACACAACTAGAAAATCTTGAGGAAATGGACAATTTCCTTGACAGATACCAAGTACCAAAATTAAATCAGGATCAAATAGACCATCTAAACCATCCTATAACCCCTGAAGAAATAGAAGTTGTCATTGGAAGTCTTCCAACCAAAAAAAGCACAGGTCCAGATGGTTTTAGTGCAGAATTCTATCAGACCTTCAAAGAAGACCTAACACCAATACTCTTCAAACTGTTCCACAAAATAGAAACAGAAGGAACACTACCCAACTCGTTCTATGAAGCCACAATTACACTAATACCAAAAGCACACAAAGATCCGACAAAGAAAGAGAATCTCAGGCAAATCTCTCTTATGAATATCGATGCAAAAATACTCAATAAAATTCTTGCCAACCTAATCCAAGAACACATCAAAACGATCATCCACCACGATCAAGTAGGCTTCATCCCAGGGATGCAGGGATGGTTCAATATAAGGAAATCCATCAATGTAATCTACTACATAAACAATCTCAAAGGAAAAAAACACATGATCATCTCATTAGATGCTGAGAAAGCATTTGACAAAATTCAGCATCCTTTCATGCTAAAGGTCTTAGAAAGATCAGGAATTCAAGGCCCATATCTAAACATAGTAAAAGCAATTTACAGCAAACCGGTAGCCAGCATCAATCTAAATGGAGAGAAACTTGAAGCAATCCCACTAAAATCAGGGACTAGACAAGGCTGCCCTCTCTCTCCATATCTTTTCAATATAGTACTTGAAGTTCTAGCTAGAGCAATTAGACAACAAAAAGAGGTCAAAGGGATACAAATTGGAAAGGAAGAAGTCAAACTATCACTATTTGCAGACGATATGATAGTATACTTAAGCGACCCAAAGAACTCCACCAGAGAACTCCTACAGCTGATAAACGACTTCAGCAAAGTGGCCGGATATAAAATCAACTCAAGCAAGTCAGAAGCCTTCCTATACTCAAAGGATAAGCAGACTGAGAAAGAAGTAGGAGAAATAATACCCTTCACGATAGCCACAAACCATATTAAGTATCTTGGCGTGACGCTAACCAAACAAGTGAAAGATCTGTATGACAAGAACTTCAAGTCTCTGAAGAAAGAAATTGAAGAAGACCTCAGAAGATGGAAAAATCTGCCATGCTCATGGATTGGCAGGATTAATATAGTAAAAATGAGCATCTTACCAAAAGTAATACACAGATTCAATGCAATCCCCATCAAAATCCCAACTCAATTCTTCATAGAGTTAGAAAGAGCAATTCAAAAATTCATCTGGAATAACAGAAAACCCAGAATAGCTAAAACTATTCTCAAGAGTAAAAGAACCTCTGGGGGAATCAGTATCCCGGACCTCAAGCTGTACTACAGAGCAATAGTGTTAAAAACTGCATGGTATTGGTACAGTAACAGACATGTAGATCAATGGAACAGAATTGAAGACCCAGAAATGAATCCACACTCCTATAGTCACTTGATCTTTGACAAAGGAGCTAAAACCATCCAGTGGAAAAAAAGATAGCCTTTTCAACAAATGGTGCTGGCTCAGCTGGAGGTCAACATGCAGAAGAATGCAAATTGACCCATCCTTATCTCCTTGCACTAAGCTCAATTCTAAGTGGATCAAAGATCTCCACATAAAACCAGAAACACTGAAACTAATAGAAGGGAAACTAGGGAAGAACCTTGAACATATGGGCACAGGGGAGAATTTCCTGAACAGAACTCCAATAGCTTATGCTCTAAGATCAAGAATAGACAAATGGGACCTCATTAAATTACAAAGTTTTTGCAAGGCAAAAGACACTGTCAAAAAGACAAAGCGGCAACCAACTAACTGGGAAATGATCTTTACCAACCTTACATCCGACAGAGGGCTAATATCCAATATATAAAAAGAACTCAAGAAGTTAAACTCCAGAGAGGCAAATAACCTTATTAAAAAATGGGGTACAGAGCTACACAAAGAGTTCTCACCTGAAGAATATCTAATGGCTGAGAAGCACCTAAAGAGATGTTCATCATCCTTAGTCATTAGGGAAAGGCAAATCAAAACAACCCTGAGATTCCATCTCACACCAGTCAGGATGGCTAAGATCAAAAACACAGGAGACAGCAGTTGTTGGCGAGGATGTGGAGAAAGAGGAACACTCCTCCACTGCTGGTGGTATTGCAAGCTGGTACAACCACTCTGGAAATCTGTCTGGCAGTTCCTCAGAAAACTGGGCATGACACTCCCGGAGGATCCGGCTATACCACTCCTGGGCATATACCCAGAGGCTTTACCTTCATGCAATAAGGACACATGCTCCACTATGTTCATAGCAGCCTTATTTATAATAGCCAGAAGCTGGAAAGAACCCAGATGTCCCTCAACGGAGGGATGGATTCAGAAAATGTGGTATATTTACACAATGGAATACTACTCTGCAATTAAAAACAATGAATTCATGAAATTCCTAGGCAAATGGTCAGATCTTGAAAATATCATCCTTAGTGAGGTAACCCAATCACAAAAGAACACACATGGTATGCAGTCACTGATAATGAGATATTAACCCAGAATCTCGGAATACCCTAGACACAATTCGCATATCAATAGATTTCCAAGAAGATGGAAGGAGAGACCCCTGGTCCTGGAAAGACTGGATGTAGGGGAATGCCAGGACAGAGAAGCAAGAGGGGGTTGAATGGGGAAAAGAGGGAGGGAAGGGGGCTTATGGAACTTTTGGGGAGGGAGGAAATGGGAAAGGGGAAATGATTTTGAATGTAAATAAAAAAAACTGAGAAAATAAAATAAAAAATTAAAAGAAAAAGAAAAAGAAAATAAAAATATTTTAAATGACATTTCTACAGTCCTTTAGCTGCAGAAATGGTGTCATATTTTGATGGCTGGTGGAGTCAAAAGACCCCTGACTGCCTGCATCCCATTGTATTCAACATTCCTCACCTCAGGACAGAATAATGTGAGACACTTTCGTCCCCTGGTTTGATCACCCTGACTTTCCAATGCTGTAATTTCCTTTCCTTCATAGCAAGCACCTCCCATGTTATCCTAAACATTTCTGTTCTTAATAATCACAATATCTAGCAGCTCTGTACTAAGCCATCGGACATGAAGCCATAGGCCCTTCATTTACTTCAAACAGCCTCTAAAATGGAGTACTTTCACTTTCATTTTATTTTTTATTAATCATTTTGGAGAATTTCATACCTGACCATGGTGTTACAGCAATCCTCCCTCCTCTGACCTTCTCTTTCCATCACTACTCTTCCTCTGAAATTTATTATCTCTTGCATAGTTACTGTTTATAGTGTTTGAGTCAACATAATGCAAGAATACCTACCTCTCTCAATAGACCACCTGTAGTTCTTCATCTATGAGTAAAACTAAGCAGGATTTTCTTTCCCTGACACTAGTGGGTCAACTGGTAGTATTATGTGTGTTGGTCTTGCTCACAAAATCTTACCATAACAATTTCAGTGGGATTGTATCTGATACTGTGTTTGTGGTGGACAAGTAAAATTTGAAAGTTTAGTGTACATGACATTTTGATATTTGTATGCACAGACCATAACATGCTTAAATCAGACTAACTGATACACTGGGATGATTAGCTTTAATTGTGTGTGGTATGTGCGTGCGTGTGTGTGTGTGTGTGTGTGTGTGTGTGTGTGTGTGTGCAGAGAACTCCTACTAGTGAAATTCAATGAGTACATGTTTCATAACTTAACAAAATTATACACTATTTTGTTTTAAATCTCTGCTCTGGCCTTATGGCTACACCATTGCCTGGATTGTGTGTGTGTGTGTGTGTGTGTGTGTGTGTGTGTGTGTGTGTGTGTGTGTAAATTATGTAGAATCACTATAATTACTGGAATCTTTGCTTACTATAAATGATTTTCTAAAGTTAAATTTTAACTCCATATTGGTATTAGGGTTAGTCTCAATAGGACATTAAACATTTGTTTAAGATTCAAATCAATTCCTTTCAAAGGACCAACTTGAATCTTGCAAACCACAAAGCATCCTTGGTCCCTGCCCTGAAATGCTCCCTCCAAATTGCAGTTCGTAATTGAGAAAAGAAAAACATTCCAATATAAGCACAAACTAAGGTATTTATGATCCCTAATGCAGCACTTGAAAAGATAATTGAAAGGACCCTGGACAATGAAAGAAAAGTTAAACACATCCATGAGATCACAAAAGGAACAAACAGCAATTGAACTAAACAAACGAGGATGTGCAAAGTACCAAATATTTTACCCTAATATCAGGAATTAATATATAACTTTCAATGACAACTATAAATATAAATGGTTTAATTCTCCAACTATAAGGCAGAGAGTAGTTGATTAAAAAAAAGAAAAGAGCAAAATAAAAATAAAAGTCCACAGGATTTAAGAAATGAACCTTACTGTCCAAGGCAAATAACCTAGGGCAGAAAATGCAGAAAAATCCAAGAAAAGGGACCCAGCCAAGAAGCAGTTGTAGCTATATTAATAGATTTCAAGCATCATTAATCAGAAGATATAAAAGGAGGTCATATCGTATTGGTTAAGGGAATAATCTGTCAACAGAGGATTAAAATGGGATATGTACAGATATATACATATATATATCCATTGGTGCACCAAGTTTTAAAATTATTTTTAATTAATTAATTTTATGTGCATACAAGTTTTGTCTGCATATATACCTTGAGCCATGTGCATGTCTGTTGCCTGCAGAGGCTAGAAGAGGGTGCTGGGTCCATGGAACTGGAATAACAGGTGATTGTGAGGTACTGTGATGCTGAGAATAGATTCTGGATCCTCTGTAAGAAAAAAAAACAGTGGTCTTAACACTGAGACATCTTTCCAGTTTCAGGTGTACCTAATTTTATAAAACAGACATTATCGGACATAAAAGAACAGGTTGATATATGAGCAATATTAAGCAACTTCAATAGACTGTTCTCACCAATAGATAGGTCATCCAGACCACCCAAAATTCAACAAAGAAATGTCAGAATTAAATGGCATTCTAGGTCAAAGGGACTCAAGAGAAATCTATAGACAGTCTACCTACTCAAGAAGAGTAATGTACGCTCTTCTTAGCTGTCCATAAAATTCTATGAGATACATTTAAGACACTTAATAAGTCTGAATGTGGACAAGAAAATTGAAATAATTTTTAGACTCTAGCTGATCACACTGGGAAAGAACATGAAATCAACACTAAAGGAAACTGCAAAATATAAAATGTCTTGAGATTAAAGGGCATACTTTTGAATAGTAAGTAACTACTGAATAAATCAAGAATGGAATTTCTAAATTCCTAGAATCAAATTAAAATTCAAATGCCACATGTTAGAGTCTGGGGGGTAGAATGGGTTCTATGGGGGTAGAGTCAGTGGTTCCATGGGGGAAGCTTATAGTTATAAAAAAATTAGTTGACAAATCAGAGAAATCTAACAAGTCATTTAATGATGCACCCTAAGGTACGAGAGCAATAAGAATAAGCCAAATCCCAAATCAGTAAATGGAAAGAAATAATAAAAACAAAATAAAGCATAAGGAAATGAAACAAATCAATATGAAGAATCAAAGAAATGTAGGTTGTATCCTTGAGAAGATAAACATGATGGACAAATTCTTAAACTAACCAAAAGAGAGAAAATCCAAATTAACAAATAGCCTTCACTGTTATAGAGGATGGAGGGGAGTCAGCAGGACGAAAGAGAAAGGATGAGAAGACGGGAAAGTTAAAGGTGTGTGTGTGTGTGTGTGTGTGTGTGTGTGTGTGTGTGTGTGTGTGTGTGTGAAAGATTAAGACTCATGGAGAGGAATAGCTTAGCCTGTTTAAACAGCTCTGAGAGCCACATTGATCATTGACATCATCAAATTTCTGAGCAGCCAAGTAGAAAGAGTGAGAAATTGTTGTGCAGAAGTAACAGCCAATGCCTTTCCAATCCATCAAGCCCTTCCACCACAGGAAAGGAAGTGTTGGACAAAAATAAAAAAAATTAAAAAAAAAAAAGACTCCTGCTGGAAGCAGAGCAATTACACATTTTTTAAAGCTTTATTTATTTTCATTTTGCATGTGTGGGGAGTGTCCCTGCACACATGTCTGTGTAATGAATGTGTGCCTTGTGACCACAAAAGCCAGAAATGAACATATGATCCCCTGGAGCTGAAGGTACTGTTTGAGCTACCATGTAGGTGATGGGAATTGAACCTGGGTTCTCTGGAAGAGCAGGATGCTATAACTGGTGAGCCATTGCTCCAGCTCCCTGCAATTCCACTTTTTTTTTTAACTCTTGGCTGGAATATGCATAGGATCTTGCTGCTACTTCACAAGGACTGTTTCTCCGTGAAAGGTGCGTGTCATACTTTCTGAGCTAAACTTAAGTCTATGTGCTGAGCCAATGCAACCTCACAGTGGCTCAGAGACATCAGTGAATTCTCAAGCCAGACTGTGGTTACCATGCAGTTGACTCAGAAGCATAGATCTACCTCTGCCCTCCAGATCACAATGTCTCAGGACACAATAGCATGGGGGAAAAGATCAATTAGCTACAGGAATGGTATTAATTGTGTGTTGGGAGAATTTATACTCACCAATAAAAAGAGTACACTGCTGAAGAGATGAGTTGCCAATTCAGAGCATACGTTGCTCTTCCAGATGATGGGAGTTCAGTTCCAAGCACACATATTCAAAGGCTCACAATTGCCTATGGATACCTCATCCTTTTCTATTCTTAGGCATAAACTCACACACAGACATTCACCTGCATGTAAAAAAAAAATTAAACAAATCTCTTTAAAGCTTTAAGGGAGAAGGAAACAATATACTAACACTATATACATTCATGCAGTCTGATGACCCAGGTAGAATCTTGGGTTTGTGAACTTGGTTCCTTGGGATGTCATTTTAAGGAGAAGTGGACACAGTAAACAATCATGTGTACACACTGCCAAAAGGCAGACATGGGCAACAGGAGTAGTGTTTACGGAGACCAGAGAAAAAGCCTCATGCAGAACATATGAGGCTACAAGGCATAGCTGGGTTGTTTGTGTCTGTAGAAAGCACACTGGAAGGCACTCTACATTTAGGAAGACAATCTTGAAGAAAAAAGCCTTGTAAACTTAAGGCTTAATTACTTCTATGTCTCATCCATATATCAAAGTGGTTAATGTAGGCGCCGATGATTCCCACTTACTGTCCCCATCTCCCATGTATGACAGTTACTTAGGGTTGAGATGATGTGAGGGTAGACAAAAACTAAGTGGTGATTCAATTAACTTTCGGAACAGCCTTTCAAAGTAGACCAGCAAAGGATCAGCATCGTGTCTGCTGCTCTAACACATGTGTGGTACTTGATCATTTCTGTCACTTACACTTCTTTCCAGGAGGGGTGGGCCTTAGGAATGTGAGGCTGCAGAATCACTGTGTAATGGCTCTGAATCCCATTCATGTTCCTGGCACAAATTCAATTCTGAAGTTTCTAGCTCACCCTTCATTTCCCTTTCTGACACTCACTAATGCCGGGGTTGTTAAAGTATGACTTCACCAAATCCCCAAAATACATGTAAAGCAATAATCTGTGAGGTATAAATGTATTAAACAGTAAGTATCTACAAGAGACTCAAGCCTGCAGCAAATCTGCTTTCCAAAGAAACAACATGACTCTTATTTTTTTTGTTCACATCAAATAGTTTCAGATCTAGGTGGGAATGAGAAATCCATACACACAAAATAGAAAAAGAAGATGAGAAAGAAGAAAGGAAGGAAAGGGGGAAAAGAAGAAAGAAACAAAGAAAGAAAGATTTAATTTAATATGCTTGATTGAAAATCAGCAGTGGGGTATTAGCAAGACACAGACCTCAGCCCCAAAACTTCTAAACTCAAACCTGCCTTTCCTGCTCACAAGCTCTCTGATGTAGTTGAACTTAGAGTCTCAGATTCTCCCCAGAATAAATAGGTTCATTGTGAATGTAAGACCAGTTGGTCAATGTGAAGTCCATCAGAGAGGTTGGCTCACTGCTCCATTGTCCATACCCTCCCGTGGATTTTATACAGGATTTGTAGGCTCCCACACTCCCAATTTCAAACCCAATTTGAGAAAACAAAACAAAAAAACAAGAAAGAAACCTAGAAATTGAACAGCAGGGAATTTATAAAAGGTGACCCCTGGCTTGCTAGGCACCAGACATAATGCCTACATGGTCACACTCGGATCTCAGAGTTTCGTCCACCAAAGGGAGGTTTGCATCTGTATAGCATCTGTAGGCAGACATGCAGATGGAGCTGAAGGTTTGTCCCATCCTGTCTCTGAAAGAGAAAGCCAAAAAAAGAGGCTAACTCTGTGCTAAATTGTATAAGTAATTCTCGACAGTAAAGACAAGAGAAGTTCCTACTTCTTTCAGAGTGTGAAGAGGAAGGGGTGGAAGAGCCTGGAGACCAGGTGGTAGGAGTCCATGGATGTGGATGAGATGCCAAGCAAAGGTTCATCCACCATGTACCTGTCATTCAAATGGAAATGCTGAACCAACTTAGCTCAGAGCAGGGCCTCTTTCACCAGGCTTTTGCCTGCTCTACTCTTGCAGTTCCCTTGGTATCTCAGCACTCACACTACTGCTGGCTCCACCCAGCCACTGTTTCCTGTGTGTGTCACCCCTCCTGCTTTCCAGCCTCTGCTCACAGTTAACCTGATGCACCTGGATACCCACCCGTGTCCATGCCTCTGCCCACTCATCATTTTGTATCTAACCAATTCCCCTCCACCCCTTCCCGTCACTCAGATTTTAAAACTGCCTTGGAGTCAGAAGATTAAGGGACTTGTCATTCAAGCCTGGTCATCTATCTGTATTTGATCCCCAGAATCTAAGAAAAAGAGGAAGAAGATTATTGACCCCCACAACATTGTCTACTGATTACCGAATATGCCCTGTGACATATGTGCTCAACAACAACAACAACAACATTATCATAATAATAATAATAATAACATATCCATTTCCTATATTTCTTTACTTAACAGTCAAAACTAGTTTAAAATTAATCTCATAAAATTATGATTTATTCACAACAGCAGCACAATACAATGAGCTAACATGTATTAAGAGCTGACATTGGGTGTTAAATTATTTCATTTTGTGATTTTGTGTTTGACAGTTTTCTTTAAAAAGAAAAAGGTTTCATGTATCCCATGGTATCAGGATGGATTACTTTATATTTCCTATCTTCCTGCCTCCACCTCTCAAGTTTTGGGATAATGGGCATGCCTGGTTAATATAGCACTGGAGGGGAATGTAGGATTTGATGGATGCTTGGCAAACACTCTAGCAACTGAGCTACATTTCCTGCCTCATATGCTAAATATTTGTACACATATTATTTCATGGATTCCCCAAACTTGCGTACAGCTTAAGAGTGTATTTTTATGTCTATACTGGGCTCACTAAAGCTTAGAAATGTTACTCCATCCAAGGTCATAGAAGAATGATCCCTAACTAGACCATAGCAACCATATACTCTGAGATTAGGGGAACTTGTTCTGACTGCCATCTGGACCTCATTCTTACACATGAGTTAAACAATTGCTCAGAAGAAATATGGGACCTTACTTGCATGTCAGGCATGTCACTAAACACCTGCATTATTCAAGAATGCTGGATAGAAGTGAGGCAACTGGAGATGTACCTTGTAAATTTCTAAGAAATTTCCTGTTGAAATCAGCAACTTGGAGCATACTACACGTAATACTATGTTCCCCACAGTTACTTCTGTGAGACCCAGACAACTTGTACGTTTTGTTCTGTTTTTCATTGTTTATGTTATGAAATTAGTCTTGTACTCAGCATCAAAATTAGCCAGCTCTGAATTTGTCAAAATATAGATTTTGGGATGCTGTTTACTTAAACTATTTTATTCCTGCCAAAAAATAGAAACAAGTTTATCTATACAAAAAAAAAATAAAGTGGGAAGTGGCATAATACTGAGATTAATATTAAACAGTTCTGTATGTGTATGTTGCTCTCTTAGAATGATCAGGGAATCAACAAGGCTGGAAGAAGGTATGCAGGAGTCCATCATGATGGCTTTCCACACAGTTCAGTGCTGACAAGAGGCATACAGGGAGGCATCTCCAAGGGAAGGCTCCACTCAGCTGTAAGACATCCTCTCTGTGCTCCACTTTACGTAGATAAGGGATAAGTAAATTAATCTTCATTATCAATCCACTAGATAGCAAGAGTCAAACCTGCACCTCCACTCCCCTGGTGCAGGAAGGGAACCACCTCCTTCTCAGAGCATGGGCTTTCTTACAGAACCAGGTGCACCCCTGACAGGTTTGGCAGGGAGAATGATTTTCAGCCTGCGGGTTGCTTCTGCTTACATTTGCTCACAGCTCTTGACGAGGGGCAACTGAGATTAGACAAATAGCGTTGTCTATAATCTGGTCCCCTTCCCCTTAGCCATGATTCATTCTGACAAGAAAAGTTTAAAAGCAACAGGTAAAATATGATAAACAGCATCCATCACTGTATAGGGGAGCCAGGCTAAAAGCTTTCTGTCATTGCTAATAACACTGTTTAGTTTTTCTGCTTCCCCTAGGATTGCATTAGTGCCAAATGGGACCAACTGGGAGTGGTGGACTTTCAGAAATGACTGCCCATGTGATTTTTGGCTGTAACAGAATCTTTTCTCAGTACTGTCTTCGTCTTTGAAGCTGCCATGGGTCTGAATAGAGGTCAAGTGTACTGTGAAAACTGATGGATACAGCAAAGACTCCATTAGTCAATTTTTGTATCTGACTTATTTTATCTAAGCAGCCCTTCGTATTGTTCCTGAAAGTTAACCCAAGGCTTCCTAGCACCTGTTCTCACATGGAATGTTCCCCTTGGTCACAAGACTGACTTTACTTTTCCCTTAGGAGGTTGATTTCTTCTTTCACCCCTCTCTATGTTTTAGATACCATGGGAAGAATGTTCCACATGGACCTGTAGAAGCTCACCTCTAAACCCAGCAATGCGGTTTTGACAAGGCAGCAGCAGTTACAGCTACCCTTAGACAGAGAATTCTATAGCATGAACTTTCTGTCACCAATAAGAAAGGACTTTGCAGGTTATTTACTGAGGCTGTGTTGTCAATCAGCTGAGCATAAGGGCTGCCCATTTTTCATTTCTTCATTGAACAAAATCTCACTTATCGTCACCAATAAGCATTTCTATTTTGCAGGATTTCATTTAATCACCACTCTTGCCTACAAGTTACTTTGCTTGCAAAACAATTAACACATAATTACTTGGTCCTATGGAGTGAGGAAATCACATTCAGAGAATAGTGATCAAAAGTCAGTGCCTTGTCCATCCTGAAGTAATTATGGAAGGTTCTGATCCCACACCACAACTAAGGACACTTGCCAAGGACCAGCCTAGGCTTGGAGAGGAGTTCTGAGAGAAGAGGTCCCTGGGAACAGTGAAACAAATGACTCGAAGTCAAATCATAGATAGCAAGTTGATGGACTACGTTCTGCTCAAGACAGTGGTTTTGATATCTCTCTCTCTCTCTCCCTCTCTTTCTCTCTCTCCTCTCTCTCTCCTCTCTCCTTTCTCCTCTCTCTCTCTTCTCCTCGAGACAGCTTTTCAGACTTTTCTCTCCTTATGTTTGGCTCAAACAGGATTCCCTTGCTATTCTAAAAACTCTCTGATAGCTCATCTCTTGAAGATCAAAAGCCCAGTTTTCTATTTACATATCAATTTAGTCGTTATCCCAGACCCCTTATGATTATCCCAAGAATCAGCATCCCATGACCCCAGCCCCTTGATTCTTTTTTTTTAATTTTATTTTATTTTCTAAGTTTTTTTTATTTACATTCAAAATCATTTCCCCTTTGCCGTTTCCTCCCTCCCCAAAAGTCCCATAAGCCCCCTTCCCTCCCTCTTTTCCCCATTCAACCCCCTCTTGCTTCTCTGTCCTGGCATTCCCCTACATTCAGTCTTTCCAGGACCAGGGGTCTCTCCTTCCATCTTCTTGGAAATCTATTGATATGCAAATTGTGTCTAGGTTATTCCAAGATTCTGGGTTAATATCCCCTTATCAGTGACTGCATACCATGCGTGTTCTTTTGTGATTGGGTTACCTCACTAAGGATGATATTTTCAAGTTCTGACCATTTGCCTCGGAATTTCGTGAATTCATTGTTTTTAATTGCAGAGTAGTATTCCATTGTGTAGATATACCACATCTTCTGAATCCATTCCTCCGTTGAGGAACATCTGGGTTCTTTCCAGCTTCTGGCTATTATAAATAAGGCTGCTATGAACATAGTGGAGCATGTGTCCTTATTGCATGCAGGTAAAGCCTCTGGGTATATGCACAGGAGTGGTATAGCAGGATCCTCTGGGAGTGTCATGCCCAGTTTTCTGAGGAACCACCAGACTGCTTTCCAGAGTGGTTGTACCAGCTTGCAATCCCACCAGCAGTGGAGGAGTGTTCCTCTTTCTCCACATCCTTGCCAACAACTGCTGTCTCCTGTGTTTTTGATCTTAGCCATCCTGACTGGTGTGAGATGGATTCTCAGGGTTGTTTTGATTTGCCTTTCCCTAATGACTAAGGATGATGAACATCTCTTT
Source organism: Tokudaia tokunoshimensis (assembly GCA_036184795.1). NCBI lineage: Eukaryota > Metazoa > Chordata > Mammalia > Rodentia > Muridae > Tokudaia > Tokudaia tokunoshimensis. The sequence continues at coordinate 42,384,657 of BTHU01000012.1, forward strand.
AGGTGCTTCTCAGCCATTAGATATTCTTCAGTTGAGAACCCCTTGATTTTTAGAAAGAGACAGCAAGCAAAAGCACATACAATGAGATAACTGGACGGGACCTCACCCTAAAATTACCATTTCTATTATGCCTGGGCCTGGATCTCTGTTCCTCTGTCCCGGGCTGACATTGAACTCAGAAATCTGCATTTATAAACATAAACAACAACAACAACAACAAACCTAGCTGGTTGGAAACTTGCCCTGCCATCACCACTCTCTAAATCTCTATATCTCCTTTCTTAGTATCTTTCTGACATGTTGTTCCTTTAGATCTGTACAGCTCCGTATACAATTCATATTGTATCCTTATATCCAATCTCCCCCAAGCAGCATCGCCAACTAGAGACCCCATGAATCAATGGGGACATTTTTTATTCAAACAACCACAATCCCACGTGGTGGTCATATTTTAGGAGCTATTGGAAGCTTCAGGATTTAGACAAGCTGGAAGAAGTAGGCCCTGTATCTTATCCTCAGGTCTCTCTCTGCCACATATTCTTGCAGCCATGACTTTTGGCTTCACCATATTCCCCAAACACAGAAACAATTTACCATGGACTGAAACCATGTGTCCAAAAAACCAAACCAAAACAAAACAAAACCCTAATCCATCCATTTAATTCTCTGAGGTGCTTTGATCACTGCTATACAATATGTGAACAACACACTATTGCATAAAATAAATATGCTTACGTTGTAAACATGGAAGAATGTTTGTGGATTAATTAGATGTGGTACTTGTGGTTGTTGTAGTGACACTAGAATTGCCCCCTGACATCTCAGTAGGACTCCAATGTGGAAGCTGCATTGCTCTTAACAGGATTATATGCTTTGCAGTGTAATAGTTCCATTGAATAAAGTGAAAGAGTTAAGATCATTTGACAGCTTGAATGGGCAGGTGCTTCAACTTTTCCTATCTCCAGGAAAATTGATTTCTGGTTATAGGTGCTTCATCTCTCTACCAGCTATAATAGATCCTACTAACAAATCACCCACAAACTCAGAGGCAAAACCAATAAATTCATTTCTCAAACTTCTGTGGCAGTTACGTCTTTCCTGACTCAGGTTTGGTGTCTGTAGTATGCTTATGGGATTTGTCTTTGGGGGGTTATGGGGGGAGAGAAAGCGCTGGTTCATGCCATTTCTAACCTTCACATATTAGCTTGAACATCTTCCTAAGGTCCTTTCTGGGATCCAAATGTAGAAAAGTCAGGCAAGAGCCAGAAGCAAGAAATTCCTAATCACCTTTACCATCACATTTTTTAATGTTCTCTTGGTCAGAATGAATCAGATACTAAGCCCCAGTGCAGGGGCATTGGTAGAGAGTTCACATCTGTTCATAGCCTGATGCCAGACTGCTAAAACACACAAGGAAACATTTTATACCAAGTATGAGTTTGCAAGATCAGGGTTCCATAAAATAGTGAGAGTTTTACCAATGTGTTCAGTGGAGTTAAAAAAAATTGACTAACAAGCCCAATGACATGTGTCCTATCCTAGGGACCCACATGGTAGGAGAGACCCAAGTTCCACAAGTTGTCTTCTAACCTACTCACACACACAGAGACACACATACACACACACACACACACACACAGAGGCAAACACACATATATATGCAAATGCACATACCTACACACAGAGACACACACACATACACCAAACATGAATGTACACACGCATTTGTGCTCATACCCATGTGTGTGTGTGTGTGTGCGCGAGCACTCAGTGTCCCTTCCAGAACCATGTTGTTCTTTGTGTTGAGGCCTAACCTTGTACCTTGTCCCTCTAGATCCTCACAGAGATCCATGAAGGAAACACCTTATGTAAAGGCATGTTGGCAGAAGAGAAGCAGCAGTAGCCAGCTGGAAGCTTGTCTAAGACTCAGAAGAGAAAGAAGCACTCCCTCCTTTGAAATAAGAACTGCCAGGATGATTAGGTGAAGAAATCAGTATAAAATGAAATCACAGTGAGCAGCAGTCAGGATCCCCAGCCAGTCTGTTCTAGGTATCTCCTGGGCATACTTTTGGCACTTCAAACAAGGTCAGTGCCTTGGAAACTCATGCATCCCACGAAATTGTGTGAAGGGGTGGCAGATTGTTGAAAAGTGCACCAGTCCTGAGGGTTTCACTGTCACAACAGAGCTAATGATGCTTTTCAAAAGCCAGTTCAATCCTGAGGAAACCAGCAAGTTCTTGCTGGACTGGATTAGTTACCAAATGTGGATTGTCAGAATGAGAATCCATACCTGGTATTCTGTCTTTTCTGCACACACACACGCATCTGCTCATCTTTGCTATGAGACAGCACGCATTCAAAGACACCATCCTGGAACTTCCACCCATGGGAAGTTTTCCCCTATAAATTACTCACTTTAAATATTCTTCTAAAACCTGAGGAAATGGAGCAGTGCTTTCAAATCAAATACACCTTATCTTTTAATTAAATGAAGATAATAAAGGACATCATTGTTCAAAGTAAAGTTATTGAGAACTAAACCATGATGATATGATTATATAAGGAATTTCTAGTCTGGCTCTGTCACCCAAATGGCACTGTGACCCTAGTGACATTTTATGTCCTAAAGTACAGTGGCCACAGTGACTTCTACACACACACTCCAAACATGATATTTTGTGTGTGTGCCTGAATCATTGACTTAACCACGATTTTGGTTCCCCTGTATGAAGCAGAGATGTCTGTAACTGACCTTTTGTCTTCTAGCTTCACTTATCATTATTCTAGTTACAACTTCTACTTTTTTAGTAGAGGGGGAGACAAAAGTTGGACTCTAGACTTTTTCAGATCAGGACTCTCTGTTTCTAGGTAAAGCAGCCAGGACCTGTCAACAGCTAATTGAGTTAAACTGAATTCAAGGCCCTGGATTAGGTAGCAAGATTCCACCTAGTTTATGGAGACCACAGAGGCAATCCACATCCAGTAGCACTGTCTAGACCTTCGAAAGCTCTGAAGTTTGTGTCTTATGAAAGCATACAGTTCTGTTTTTAGGTTAGCTACCTATCACCCATCAAGGCTAGAGTTTCATGCTCACAGAGTGTCTTTCTCTGTGTGTCTTTCCATACAAGTAAAAACCAAATGTCAAACCTTTTGAACTGGGAATTTGCAGAAAGTAGCTGATATAAGCAGTTGTCCAACTTTTGTTCCTTATTTATGTAGAAGCCAGGAAGACTTGCTTGTAAGTTGATAATAAAAGAGTTCCCTACCAATTTTGTGTGTTTATGTCAAGATGTCAGTCTGTACCATAGATCAGTCCTATATTTAACTGCATTCCACTGTCTTAACCTGAGTGCTGGACTTACATGCCTGACTCAAGGGTCTGAGTCCTTTTGAGTTTTGCTGTCTGTATTAGAAAACTCAGTCTGGGTAGAAAATAAGGAATAGCCTAGAAATGGTGCCTGGGCTGCACAAGGACAGAAGGAGCAGTTCATTTCTTATTGTTATGATCCTTATTACAGATTCCCAGGCAGCTGCCTGGCATTATACTGTAGGCACTGGAGAGATTCAGTGGCTTCTGAGACAACAGTAGTTCTTGACAACCCACACTGACAGCTATTGCTTGTTTGTGGGTTGGTCATTTTGGAGATAGACCACATGCTTGCTTCCAGTGCTTCACGGGTTCCTCCTCTTTGGCCTCTTTCCAACCTGGTGCTCAGCACTCAGGTTCCAACCACGTGTCTGCATTTGACAACACTGTCAGGTTCAAAGGTACATCAGAGAAGTGAGATGTCGGCGCTCGCTTTGACATTAGCCTTGTGCAATGTTCAAGAGACCATGTCAGAGACAGTGTATGGAATTTAGGAGCTCTGAGGTACCTCACACAATGTCATTCAATCTTCACACAAACATGAAATGAAGTCAGTGGCTGCTGACATTCAAGTTCTTTAAGGAAATCACCCCTTGTCTACACAGCAATGACTCAAAGAAGTAAAAGCCCCTTGGAGAGACAGAATGAGTGGATGGGATTTTCCCCCAGTCAATGGAACACCAGTGTGCTCCTATGATAACCATTAAGACTTTCTCTTGGGGCATTTCCTTTTAAAATGTCAACTACGTCTGACTGCAAACATGAAGGTGACTTACTTGTAGCTTACTGTCCTTTATCCCAACATGAACATAAAGGCTGTGTCCATGAACTTCTATCAACACATCAGGGATCAGACAGTGAGCAAGGAGTGTCGTGAAGTTGCCTTGCAGCTTCTCAGTGAGATGAACCATGAAGCACCTTAGAGATTCACTGCTGAACACAGTGAATGTTTAGTTGGTGCCGCAGAGGGTCCTCAAAGATGAGTTTTCCCTGAAATTGAGATTATATTTATTAAATTTGAGAAAATCTAGGTAGCTCTGTTAGAGGGGGCAGAGAATGAAGATTCACAGGTGTAGGAACCTATGGATTTTAGAGGAACAAAGAGCTCTGTGACCACAGCCAAGCCTTCTTTGGAAGCAGAGGAAGAAAGAGGTGTGATGGTTACAGAAAAAGAAATCAAAGCCCATTTTGTGCATTCATAGAAAGACCTCTGTCTCCATCTGAGGGCTGAAAAGGTTGACCCCTAAAGGTGTGGTAAAGACTGACAAATACGAATTTTATTTTAAGGGAATTCTTAAGCAGGCTTGCATGGGACTTTAGCATCTGCCTTTGTCAGCAGATTCTGGTTGACGTAAGTGAACATTTCTAAGAATTTATTGAACAGCTTCCAGACAATGGGTCTAACTGGGGCAGACAGCCATTGGAGAAGAAAACCCCATATTCTCCTGAGTCATTCAAAATATTTAATATTCTCTTATTTTCTACTGTTTTGAGACATACGTACATGCAAGTATTGCTTATTTTGTAAATATTGACATCTGACATATTGGTTATAGAATCTGCTTAAGATAAAATGGTGCCACAACTGTTGTGGGTAACACTTTATTACCAGTCATTTTGCATATGAGCCACAGTGTAAATAAAAATGTTACAAGCTTTTCTGTCTAATTGATTATGCACACTGAACAGTTTTATATTGTTGGTTCAGTTTTCAAATAAATTGTACAGACTTCATGTATAAGTTTAGAGTTGTTCAGAACAGGATCTGTAAGTCCACAAAGAAGAGTATGGATTTGAAGGGCAGAAGAAAAATTTGGGTGTCATTCCTCACCCTGTCCTGTTAATTTTAAGACAGGGTTTCTGTGTAGCCTGGAACTCATAAGCAGGCTAGACTGGCAGGCAAATGAATGAGCTACAGGAATATATATCTGACTCTACCTCCTCAGGGTTGGGATGTTGCATGAACATCATCACACCTGGATTTTTTTTTTCTCTCCTTCCTTTCTCTTTTTAACATGGGCCATATTCAGGTTCCTATCATTGCAATTCGAGCTCTTTACTAACCAAGCCATCTCTATCTTCCCTAATATGTAAATGAAAACAAACCCTCCTCAGTGTGGCACATCCCCACACATTTCTCTGCCCATGGATGTGGTCAAGCCCATTGAGGATACCCAATCTTGTTCACACTTATACCTGTGCATACCATTTTAACATTTTCATCTCCATTTGCATTATGCAAGCAGACTGATATCTATAGAGACAGAAGAGTAGATAAACAAGCAGACTGAGAGATTTTCTAAAAATGGGATTATGGTACATTATTTTTATAAAAAATATCAAATTCTTTCCATTTTAACCTAACACCACTAAGGCAATTCATGGCATTGGCTACTCTCTCCCAATTTTTTTGTTCCAACATATGCCTGCAGAACAGACTTTCAGTGTTCTAAACGTGCTTATGTAAAACAGTCAGTGGTTGCCACCATCACATTTCAATTTAAATCTTTGTCTCAATTTTACACAGGGTGGGTTTCCCATGTGGTGAACCTAATGAAGGAAACAGCACTAACACACACCCCTTCCTTGACGCCTGAGGTTGAAGTTATATTTAGTTTGCCCTACATCAAAGTTAAGTTCAGTTAAGTCCCCCCCACCCCAAGTGCCTCATTCTGGCCATTTCCTTGTTGACTTCCATCGTTCGTCGTTATGCTGTGTGGACATCCCTTACCCATATGGTGCTCTCACATGTGGGCCCCACTCTCAGTCTGGAGAAGGAGCCTGGGTCTCCTAGAGGGTACTTACTCTGTCCTCCTCAAGTAGTGCTCAGGAGCATTCTGTGGGTCATTGTGTCGTTATGGATAAATTAAACTTATTAAGCAGAATTTTTTCTAAAGAGAACATATGGTCTTCCTCTGCATCCTTTGCACCCTTCGTCTTTAAGGGACGTTCTTTTTATAGTAAGAACATTTTTTCCCTTGTGGGGCGTGTAGTATTCCTGGCTCACTCTTTCTTCCTCTAAGAAATTAGTAGAAATGACTGCATCACCAGACTGCTGGCATCCAGGCACATTGCTAGAAACAAACGTGAAGCAAGACTAATTTCACCACTCTTCGAGAGCAGGAGTTTCCTGCTCAGAGCACTAAAATAATTTTCTTGCCTCCTCTCCTCCCTCTCTCCCTCTTTCCTCCTGTTCTTTTTTCTTTTCTACTTTGGGAATGTCAAGTGCACACACCCAGATTGTAGATTAATCGCAGAGGTTCGCAAGAACACAGGGGTTCACGCACAGACCATGTCATTTATTTGCCAAATTATTTATTTATTTGGAGTCTTTTCATAAGTATGCAGAAGCCTGCCATGAACAACAGATGTCAGGACCTGTAACGCAAGCCAGGTCTCACCGTTACGTCCCCTGCTCCTGTGCTTCAGAGACCCTGTGGAGACGGCACTCGGGCATCATGCTCCCTGTTCTTGGGCAGACTTGCCGGCGGGATTTTAATACATAAATACTTTCATGTGTTTTTATCTTAGTGATCTTAACTTCACAATGTATGTCATACATAGCCTTTCAGGATGACTGTGTCTGTTTAAAATGGTATTGCTAAGGTTTAGCCTCATGTCTGTGTATCAATGATATTAACTCAGTTTAAATGGTACAAAATGTATTGTGGTTCACTTGTCTTTTTCTTCAAGATTGTTGCCAGGGCATAGCTTGGTGGTAGAGTGCTGGCTGGCATAATGGAAACTCAAGTCAGTAGAAATTTATATATATATATATATATATATATATATATATATATATATATATATATCATACATAAATTCTTTCCAGATTTTTGCATTATTAGAGTCCTGGTGCCTATATAGTCCTGTGATGTCTTTAAATCATAATAGAATGGGCAGGAGGTTTCTGTGTCTCTTAATGTCTTCTTGACCACTACAGACGGTCCTTTCTTTGCAGGCTTGTTCAATTTCTCTCGTCTTCTATCAGATCCTTCTTTGTTGTTCTGTTATTAATTTTTTTTGTTCAGTGCAATTATAGAAAAATGTCCCCTCCATGTTGAAACTCAGTTATTCAACTATGTGTATCATTCTGAAAGTTCTTTCTTTTGGGAGGGTTAGACTTAGCAAGATGTAGCAAGAAACAGATAAAATCATGGAGGAAAAAACTAGTTTGTAAGAACAGACTTAGATGAGTAAGGGAAAGAGAAATCAAGGCCTTGCAGTGTAAACAATCAAAAGCTTTTACACTCTTCTCTCTAGAACTAATAAGAAATCTATAGCGAGGCAGGCAATGCAGAAGACAGGCTCACTGTATGGTAGAGCCTGAGGATACCTTGACTCTGTATATTCGAGTCCATGACAGCTGATGGCAGGGCTGATGGTGAGGTCTGAGAAACAGCAGCCTCCAGAGGTGACCAGTATCTCAGATCCAGCCAAGAAATGGAGGTCTGATCATCCCTTTCTCTGCTTTGCTATGTTGGCTCTCAGCACCTTGGATGATGCTCATGTGTATTCTACTGGGCTTACAAAATGAAGTACCAATCTCACCAGGAGCAGATATACCTAGAGTAACATTCAGAGATCTAGGCATCCATTACCCATGCTCGTCCATTACAAACACTAAGTAACCTGTTTTGTTTCAGGGTTCAGTTTTGTTTTTGCTTTGTTCTGTTGGGATAAGGGCGCATGTAACTCAGGCTAGTCTCAAACTCTCTGTATAGCTAACTGGTTGACAAGGTCTGGTGCTCTAGCACCTTCCAAGTACTGGGGTTACAGGTGGTTGTTGTCACAGCCAGCCGCTACAGTGCAAGAGGCTGAGCCAGGGCAAATACTCCACTCACTGAGACATATTTTTAGCCACATTCGGTAATTTTTTTTCTTTTCTGTAGTCTTTTCTCAAAAGATGCATCCTGATTACAGATTATCCTCCCCCATTCCATCCAGACACCCTCATTTCCCCTCTCCCCTAGATCACTCCTCCTCCATTTACCTTCAGAAAGAAGCAGGCCTCCCAGCGATATAAACTGAACATGGAATAACAAGGTGTAATAAGTCTGGGCACAAACCCTCTTATTAAGACTAAGTGAGGCAACTTAGTAGAAGAAAAGGGATTCTGAGAGTAGGCAAAAGAGTTAGAGTCAACCTTCACAGGACACCAAGCCATACAACAATAACTTATGTGCAGATAACCTAATGTAGGCCCATGCAGGCTCAGTTACTGCTGCTTCTGTCTGAGCTCTGATGAGCCCTGTTGATTCTTTGCACCATGTTCTCCTCATGTCCTCGACCCCTCTGACTCCTACAATCTTTCCTCCCTTCTCCCTTCTCCTAGTTCCACCTAATGTTTGACTATGGGTCTCTACATGTACTCACATCAGTTGCTGGCAGAAACCTGTCTGCTAATGATTGGCCTAGGTACTGATCTATGAGTAAGGCAGGGTATCATTAGGATTCTTAATATAGTTTTGAAATACAAATATCCAGTCCCATATATACTAAATTTTAAGTTGAACAGAATAATCTGTCCCCTCATTTGACATCACATTAAAGATTGGGAGCAAAGTGATCTGGACAGAGGTATCTGAAGGGACATATAAGAGTGGGCAGCTTGGAGACAGTTCTGTATCTCACATTAACGCCTTCCAGAACATACCTTGAAAGGCCAAATCAACTAAAGGCCTTTCCAATTTACACAGTTAGTCAAGCCTCCAGTGCCTTCCACATCAGCTTTTTCACATGGGCGCATGAGTGGAGGGACTATTAGGGAGCCCACAGTGCTCTAAAGACTTTGCAACATAGGACACCTGTCCCAGAACAATCAAGGAATAGTTTAGAATGATTTGGGGCAGACCCTTACACAGTTGACACTTGATTGTGAAGCTATATGAAATCTGGCTAGACATGAGGCTTGCTTGAATTACTGACAAACCAGAGCTATGTGCTATAGCCACCAGCATCATTGATATAACACAGGACACTTTGGTGTTCTTCAGCATTGATATAAACAAATGCTTTTATACAACATGCATAGGGACCTATGAATGCCTTTGTATAGAACATATATAGATTGATGCATGCCTCTGTAGCAAGCAGGTAGATGTGTACGCCTCTATATTGCACACATGAAGACTCCTATATGCCTTTTTATAAAGTGAATGTAGATCCATGTATGCCTTTAGCTAGCATGCCTTTGGATAATATGCATGTCTGTCCACAGCAAAAATATGTCACCACTGCAGAACTTATCTCTTGGCAGAAATTTTGACACCTTCCAAAGGGACACAGGATTGCGTCTTGGTTTCTTTCTTCACACAGTATTAATTAGCCCCTGGGGATCTAAACCACGAAGTGGCTTACAGCTTAGGGAAGTAGTGCTTTGACTCTTCCTGTTGGCCAGAGCACTGATAAATGTTTTTAATTAGTCTTATGACTCTCTTATTGAAATATATGTCACTGATACTAAGTACCAATTGTCAGAGAGACTCCAGTTCTCAATGGAAGGCTACTAGGGCACTGACTTAAAAGCTGCTTAGCCTACCATGCAAAGTCCTCAACTTCCTGCTAATCCCTCTAGCCTCCTCCCTGCTAGATTGACTTCACTTCCATTTCTCTCTGGCTGTGCTAACATGGAAACAATTCTTAGGCCATGTAGTCCCTACTTTAACAACCCATTCCTTTGTATTAGTGGTTCTTAACCTTCCTAATGCTGTGACCCTTTAATATAGTTCCTCATGTTGTTGTGACCCCCCAACCATAAAATTAATTTTCATTGCTACTTCATAACTGTAAATTTGTTACTGTTATGAATCAGAATGTAAATATATCTGTGATTTCCATGTTCTTAAGCAAGCCCTGCAAAAGGGTCATTAGACACCCTCCAAAGGGGTCACAACTCACAGGTTGAGAATTGCTTCTCTTATGCTTAGAAGCACATTTCCCCAACACACCATCCAGAAGGATGCCTAGTGTCCATCCTTCACCAGAGTGTTCCAGAATTCATAGACAATAGTGACATCACCTTAAGCCTCAGAGAGGCTTACCCCTCATCTGACCACAGCAAGGCAGTGAGAGTTTATTAAAGAAGTTACTACTGCCTTTTCTGCCAGTCCCCCATACAGCTTTGACATCAAGAAAAAAAGGATCCTGGGAGTTAGGTAGGAAGTTGGGCTAGAATCCAGGACTGGGGTTAATTTGGACTATTCAGTGGTGTCTTGGAAATCGTTCTCTGTCTCCACTTTAGACCAGGGTGTTTCTGCTTTTCTCTTTTTATGATGTTTCTCATGGATGTGTATTAGGAATCATGCTTGTACTTAACATTATAAATGGTATTAGATTATACTTTGGAATCAATACCATAGTCTCAAAAAGGAAAGGAAGGCTGGCAGGCAGGTGGGCTGTAGTTCAATTGGTAAACTTCTTGCCCAGCAAGCATATCTCCCTGAGTTCTATCCCCAACATGGATAAATTGGTATTGTAATCTTGTAACCTGTAATCTTGGCCCTGGAGAGGTGGAAGCAAGGATATGAGGAGTTAAGGTCATCCTTGGATACATAGCAAGTTTGAGGCCAGGCTAGGTTACATGAAACTCTATCTAAAAAGCAATGGAATAAGAAAGAAAAAAAGAAGAGAAGCTGGAGGAGAGTAGTAGGGAGAGGAGAATGAGGGAGTGAGGTCAGGGGAAAGGCCATAGTTTCTAGAAAGACCTGAATTCTAATCCTACCTTTCTGGATTGTCAGTTCGGGGTCTTTGGAACATAATCCAAGAAGTCTCTGCTTTGGGTTTTTGTTTTTGTTTTAGTTTTTGTTTTCAGTATCATCTTTAGAGAGATTAAGCTCCTGTGTTTATGCTTGGAGAGCAAGCCACCAATCTAGACGCACTCCACCTGATCACCAGGAGTAAGCACTGTTATACAACATTTTCCTACTTGTTCACTTGCATGGGTCACTCACACACACACACACACACACACACACACACACACACACACACACACGCCATCAGTCATGCTTAGCCTTCCGTTTGTTTCCAGTGGGTCTTGTTTCAGCACCTTGCCCCAGTCTTGGAGCTCCCACTACATGTATCTTTGTTACCTTTATTTGAAAACTCCCAACCCTTCATCATCCCAGCCCAACTTTTTCAGAAGGCTCTTACGTAATAGTTACCAGTCTGAAGTTATTTTTCTATTGGCACATCTGCATCCTGGGTGGAGGCAATTTATAGCAAGTGGGACTTAACGCATGGCTCTGGAGTCTCAGAAGTCACAGAGGTCTATTTGGCATCTCACTGCGCTGTGACCAGACAGAGAGTGTCCTGTGACAAGACAGAACAGGCACACTACCTTTACTTTGAAACAAGATCTCCTGAATCCTAAATTTGTCTAGGTAGCCAGGAATAGGCCTGGAATTTTGATCCTCCCACTCGAACTTCCTGGGTTCTGGGATTATGGATTTACTGGGGCTCAAACTGGGTTTCCTACAAGGGAGGTGAATACTCTACCAACTGAGCCACAGGTCCAACCCCACTGCTCTTCCGTAAAAGTCACAGAGTCTGTCTCACTACCTCCAGGACCTCATCTAAAACCCATTTCATCCCAGTGGCCCCTCCCTAAATACCACGAACTTGATAACAACACATAATCTTTGGGGGTACACCTTGAAACTATTACTTTTCTCTGCTTTTAGTTTCCCTGAAACATAAACGGCATTTTGCATGTAATTCTTGACTAGAGTGGAGAGAAACATTTCATGAATCTCAGTTCTCGGAATCTTCCCATTTCCTTTTGGGGCAAGCTCCCATCTTGACTCTTGCTGGGAGTAAATAGGCGTTGAGACAGAGATCTTGTTTTCACATAAAACCCTTCGATGAGGAGTGTGAAGGTTACCCAGTGAGGAATGGGAACTAGAAATTAATGTTGAAGGTTTTGTTTGTTTGGGGGAGTGGGGGTGTTGTTTACGCTTGACTTGCCCGGCTAGTTAGGACACATTTTGAAATGGGAACTTCACTAGAAGGAAATACAGTTTAGCACAGAGAAATTTTTGCTCACCTTCATCCTCCACAAAGCTTGCCCCAAGCTGTGATCCCTCTGTAGGTAATCTCATGTCTATACATATGCAGGAAACTAAGTAACACCTCGGGGGTTGGGAGGAAGAGATTTCACTCCCTGGGGAAGCTGGCAGGATGCTGAGCTGGGTAAACATTAGACCTCTTTTTTTTTTTCATTATTATCTGAGGAAATGTCACCAAGAACACCCCTCCTATGCCCCCCCACCCCTGCTCCTCCGGATTGTTTCATGTTTTTACTCTGCCATTTTGTACTTTATGTCTTTTATTTTTATTATTTTATCCTCATTTTATACGTTGGTGATCAGATTGCAGCAACAATAAGAAAATCTATTTATTTGATCCTGGAGGCAAAATTCTGAATATATTTTCTTCCTTAGCAGACCCTAACCATATTGGTTCTTCCCAGTACTGGTTTGATTAGATTTCTTGGAAGGAAGCAGCAAAGATCTGCTGAATTATATCTCTGAACTCAAGAGCAGACAGAGAAGTCATGTGCTTACAGAGGATGTATGCATGCAAAGACTCCATTTAATATACTTCCTGAGACCACCTCAAACCACATTCGAAACGACAAGTCCAACAGAAAGCTCTGGAATATCTTAACCAGTTGTTTGTATCTCCAGAATATATCAAATATTAACAGGGCATAAGTCCACACAGACTCATATGTGCCTAATTTTATCAGTCTCCAGGGAAAACCTAAGACAGGAAGGCCCCCAGACTCACAGAGCTCAGGAATGTATGTACTTCTTCTCAGACACAGTTATGCCATACATAAGTGTCTGATACAACACTAGGTTTGGGGATTCTGGATCTATGAGGTTGTTTGGGATTTTGTTTGTTTCTTTGTTTTGCTACACAGTCCAAAAGTAGCCATATTGGCAATCTTTCTGGGACTCCTTGAAGATCTGACCTAATTTAAAAAAAAAAAAAGATTTCTTTTTGTGTGAATTTCTAAATACACATGTGGTTAACATTGATCAGCAACTTCATGGAATATGCTATAGCCTACTTGACGAATATCTCAGCCTCTGAAGGAGTTTCTAGGATGGGTCAGCAGTGACTAAAAAACCCAGTTCACATAAGCACCATCCTGTGAGCTGGGGTACCAGCATCCACCCTTTCTCTGCTTCTGAAATATGAATGCAACATGATCAGCTTCTTCACACTGCCTCTCCTGCACCTCCCCTCCATCTCCATGATGAACTGCATCTTCAAACCATGAGCCAAAGCAAACCCTTCCCTCCCTGCTCCCTAAGTTGCTTTCAGACATTGTTTGTTACAGCATTGAAAACAACAAACCTAACAAAGGCATATACTTCAAGGTATATGAGCATACCGTTTAAGTGGATTGTCATGAAGCCGTTGGCATCAATCTCTAAGGCCATCACACTCTTACTCTTCCCCAGTGCCAACATACCAAATGTCTCAACTTTCACCAGCCTCTTCAGTAATTGCCCTCAGCCTGTCTTGGGCTGGATGACTATGGAGGGATGTGAGGAAGTAACTGACATGCGGTACCCTAACAAGGACACATGTAACTCAGTGGACTAAAGGAGGCTCAGACTTCTTCTAAGTCATTTGATTTCCTTTCTTTCATCTCTGAAGATGTTCCCTATGGAAAGGGATTCAGGTAAAACTGGAGATGGGGGAGGAGCTTGTGTCTTTACTATGGATTCTTTGTGACAGTCTCTTTTCAACAACTTTCTTCATCACCTCATGCACAAAAGGACTCAGAGACCTTTCTTCAGGAAGCTGTACTGGGACTCTGCTGGCTAATGCTCTGAGCCACTTGCCATCTCACTCTTGGAAGACTAACCAGAGGATATCAGGAGACAGGCAGCAAAGAAGGGGTTGCACTGGGCAGAACACATAGGTCCTTACCTTGAGGACCAATCGTCTGAGCTCCTCTTTAGCAGAGAACCTCTTCAGATACCATCTTTAATGTGCTGCCTTCTCCCAGGAACCCTTTAACTCCCTTGGAATCAATGGTGGTACACACAAATGGGCTTCCACCACAACCTAACTGTCTTAGCTATGAGTCCAGCAGGGTCTTGCCATTTCCCACCATCCCAACTTTAACATCAACCCTCAGAACATTTGGGATACAGTAGAGTTGACCTCAGGGGCCATCTGAATGCAACAGTAGGACACTGAATCTGAGGAAGCCTTGAACATCTGGTCAGATACAGACTCTGCATGGCTCCTCACGGTTTCTGTACTACCCCTTGCAGATTTTTCTCTCTATACACCCCAAATTGCAGCGCTGTGTATCTGTTTGGGATACTGTAACTGTAAGAGAATTTCTTAGGTCAAAAACAAGCTAATGAAGATGAATCAATTAATATAAAAGTAATCGTTATCTGCTATGGCAGTGTATTGGCCCTCTAAGGATACTGGTATTTTAGTCAAAGAAATGAAACTCTGTGATGGTTCTGCAGGTGCCCTGGGAGTAACAGGATGTCTCAGAACAGCACCAGTACATTGTCCTGACCCATTGTTTCTGCTTGGTGTTTTGTTGTGTTTTGTTTTGTTTTTCCCCTCTGCTGGCTTATGTAATTAATTTATTTCATATTTTCTGCCTCTGTCTACCTGTATCCCCATAGGTTTAGGATGCTGAGCTCAACACTCTGTCCTCTACCAGATTTTGCTTTTCCTCTAACAGACACTATCATTGGGAAGATGAATGAAAATCTCTTTTGCTACCTACTGTGGTGCTCTGAACAGGAGGAAGACTCAGAGGAGGCATGAGAACTTTCTAGGTGAGCTGCTGCTTGGCTTGTTTGTCAGATGTCAGGCAAGACACCCCTACTGCAAATATCACCATTTGCCACATGGCTTACTTCATAGTCCTTCTGAGATCCATTCCACAAATCTAGACCAAGATGATGACTCTCCTAGAATGGCACTTTGCTACACTGTACTGGAAGTCTTGGGGTCCCACTTCTGTGCAACATTGTACTGTGGGCTCTAGGACACTTTTGTATCTTTGCAAACAGCCTTCCTCACACTTGGAAGACCCTGTTGTCCATGCCCTCACCTGGAAGCTCTTAGCTCCCCTGGAGTGGCCTGGAGTACAGACCACATAAGGAACTAATGCCTCCCAGGAGTAAGGAGGATCAAGGTAACTCTGGATAGTCCTTTATGCTTCCCTAAGGTCTCATGTCCACTGGGGTCCATTGACTTGTCCGTTCTCTATTTCTCAGCCCTCACTCATATGTCCACATTTCCTGAGATTACCTGGAAGTGATTCCTTTCTCTGGACTCCTTCATTGTATCCCTTTTGGGCAAGCCCTTGGAAGAGGGGCCTACTCTGTGAGATTCCAGCATATGAAGTGTGCATATATTGGTGAACTACATGTGGAGATGAAACATTCTAGACTGATTCATGCTTCACAGTTCTGTGCAAACTAAATTTCTAATATATGCAATTTTAAATCATAAAATTAAAAGTATCTGAAAACCTTATTGAATTCATTACCTTCAGATAGAAACCATGCACTTCCTTAGCTGATATTAAAATAAGAATTCCTGGAAAATTGCCAACGTGATTTAATGAGGGGAAAAATTCATTCTTCGAACACATGTTCCTGGAACAGGTGGAAAAAAATAACCTCCACCCTTTCTTCCATTCCAATTGGCTCAAGGGTATAAATAGGACAGTTGAAATGAGAAAGCTTGAAGGCAGACAGAATGAGTCTTCATCATTTGAAGGGAAAGAGAAGAGAACAAAGGGCAGAGGCAGAGGGATGGTGCATCTTCAGGAAAACCATCAAGTTGTGCATGAACACGGGAGTGCCATGGTTCATATCTTGCAGCTCTTTTCTATAAAAGAAGAAAATTACAACTCTTTTAAGTATGTGTTCATAATGTATGATTTTCATTTATAAAAATACTCTGGCTCACTCACATTCTTAGAACGTTCAAGAAACAAGCACGAAAGACCCCTAGCATGGATCCTCTTTGGTCTGAGCCCTATCCAGTTCCTCAATATGTTATCATCTACTGTATTGGTTTTCCAAAACAGCCGCATCCAGACACAGATACCCTGAATACCCTGAATACTGAATACCCTGAGCATTGAGTACAAGACCTACATGGAGTAAGGGCTTACTATGTGTTAGACTGTGATGTATTGCTGCGAATAGCCATTCCCATAATAGAATTTCAGAGTTGAAAAGAATTAGGAAGATGTTGGCAAGTATTAAATTTTTGTCCAGGTTCAATTGGATAGAAGAATGTGGCTTCAGGGAAATAGTATTTAAGAAAAGTGTTTGGAGGAGAAATTACGGAGAAATATGGGCTTCGATAAATACAAAGTACTATTTCACCATTATTCACCATGTTGAAAATTGTTCATAATGGCCAATATATGAAAACAGCTCACATACAAGAAGGAGTGGCAAGGTCATGGAGTGAAGACATGCAGGTAAGTCACCCTTAAAAAGGCAGAAAATCTGCCATCTGTAGCAACATGGATCAACATAGAGTGTTTTTTTATTAAGTGCAATGAACCACACACAGATTGCAAAGACTATATCGAGATACTTATGGGATATCAACATCCATCATTTCATACATTAAAATGGAGAGAATGGCAGCTACAAGGCTAAGATTTGAAGAAGATTGGGAGATGGGGTCTTGCGGCTGTGTCAGATGACCAAGCCTATACTGACAGCTTCTAGCATATGAACTCTAGCTGTTGACAGATCACCACATATTGTGCATTCCTGTGACGCATGGACACAACAGGAGACCATGTGATAGAACAGGCAGCTCCAGTGCTTCCTTGTCCCAGTGATTTCTCTATGTGTTTCAAAAGACAACCCTGTCTAACTCAAACATCCACAAAAATAAAGATGACTTTTAGAACCAAATACACATGCTCAGGAATACAGACTGTCCTTGGATGGAGTAACGTGTAAAAGCTAGGACAGCATTTCTATTCCAGAGTCTGAGCCTGTTGTTATCAATCATAATTGATAACTAGAAGAACTAGGAGATCAGTGGACTATGGACATTGGCCATTTCTTCTGACCAGTATATCAGGAATGTTACTGAAAGCTAGCTCTATGTAAAACACTATGTCATAGTTAGGGTTTCTATTGCTGCGAGGAAACACCACAAGCAAAAAGCAAGTGGTGAGAAAAGTGTTTATGTTTCCACATCGCTGTTCATCACCAAAGAAAGTCAGGACAGAAACTCACACAGGGCAGGAACCTGGAGGCAGGGGAGATGCAGAGGCCATGGAGGGGTGCTGCTTACTGGCTTGCTCCCCATGGCTTGCTCAGTTTTCCTTCTTATAGAAGCCAGGACCACCAACCCAGGGGTGGCCCCAACCATAATGGAATGGTCCCTTTCTCATTAATAACTAAGAAAATACCTTGCAGCTGAATCTTGTGTAGGCATTTTTCTCAATTAAGTTTCACTCCTTCCAGATTACTCTGTTTGTGTGTCAAGTTCACATAGGACTAGCTAGCACACTCTACTAACGACTGCAAATTGCTCTAGTTACATTTTTATCAGAAATTGAAAGGACTGTGCCCTTTTGTACTAAGAACATGAGTTATTTAGTTCCCAGCCTCATAAAGTTCCTGCTTTAGACTCAGATATGGAGAGCTGTAGTCATCGAATAACATGTGTGTTGAAGCAATGTGAGAACAAATATTCTGTCCAGACATCCCACCGGGGAGATGTCTGTGAGAGACCTGAGGAAATGCCATGTCCTCTAGAGCTGGCTGCTGAGCCTCACGATTCAGGTCTGTGCCCTGGGTGATTAGATAAGGGTGTCATTTCTTGGGTAGGTAGGCAGGTGTCCTCAAGATCCTTCATGGTGGGAAAAGCATGAAATTCTCTGTTTTTGTGTTGTCTGGGGGTCAGGTGTTGTACCAGAAGATTTGTATGTACATACTAACTGAATACTTTATTCGTAAAAATATCTTATAAAACTAATAACTGTTTTACACTAAGAAATAGAAGCTCAGGGTGTATTTAGTTTAAATACATATTCTCCCATGATTTCCCTAAGAAGAACTGGTATTTGGATTTGAATATGGATGTATCCTCAGTTTCTGTGCAAAGTTCCTTTCATGAACAAAAAAGCCATTTACATAAATGTTGAGACCATGAACTCAGACTTGGGGAGGCCTAGTGGAAACAAAATGAAGAAACAAAAATTAGTAAGGAGATAAACCATAGAGTATGAGAGTCTGCAGGAAGGATGATATCTGGATTCTTTAGACTGAGAGGTTTACGGTGGATTATATAGAGAAAATTGGGGGTCTATTGTATTTTATTTTATATGTTTGTATGTGTGTGTGTGTGTGTGTGTCTGTGTCTGTGTGTGTGTGTGTGTGTGTGTGTGTGTGTCTGTGTCTGTGTGTGTGTGTGTGTGTGTGTGTGTGTGTGTGTGGTGTGCTTGCTGCCATGCGTGTATGCATAGACGCATGCATGTAGGGGAGTGTGCTGGAGGAAGGGTGTCCCTGTTCATCTAAAGATTCACATGTGTAACAGATAAAAAACAATTTTGACTGTCATACATGTCTCAGAGTTTAAGTTTGCTGCCCTCCTTTTTTTTTTTACCCCCTGAGACAGAGTGTCTCTCTGTCCTAGAGCTCATCAAGGCTAGGTTGACTGGCCAGTGAGACCCAGACAGCAATCTACCTGTCTCCATCTCCTTGGAGCTGAGGTTACGAGTGCCACCTTTGAGCATTTACTCTGAGTTCTGGGCACTGAACTCAGGTCTTCATGTTTGTAAGACCAGCCCTTTACCAGCTGAGCTATTGCTCTAGCCATAATCTGAAGTTCTTAACTCAGAAGAGTAACAAAGTGACCAAGGCAAAGTCATTAGACAGAGCTGAGTCAGCTCTCATGCTGTTTCTCCTTATAATAGAGAAGGAAACTTCCCTGCCATTAGCTTAAGTGCTTCCCACTCTACCTTATGTGAACCTAACGGGAAACTGCTCCTGGAGTCACAAGTCCAATCCTCATAGAGTGTCCTCCTGATAATGGGGGTTTCTTAGAATGAGGGGCTTTACCAGCAGACCTTTGACTCCTGATGTAAATAGCCACGAGTGAACAGCCATTTGTTGCTAGTGGATGTGGCCCCATCACAATGGGGTCACTTCACAGACTCTCAATAGGAAATTCAGCTTTCCTGGGTCAGAGAGAAATCATCCAGATTGCTGGTTGCTCAGCAGACTGAGCGAAGCATCTCACTGCAGCTGTCAGTCCAGGGAAGACTGGGGTGAGGAACCAATATGCACCCCAAGAACATGTTCTCCATTAGCCAGATGGAGCTTCAAGCTGTTGCAGGCTCTTGCTGTCTTACACATGATGCTTGCTAGACAAAGAAATACTGATCACCAGTCTGGCCCCTGAAGGTTGAACAGATATACTGGTGTCGGCACACCACGTATTCCAAGGAAGGAGGGAGGTCTGCAGAAGGAAGGGTTCCTGAGGTCATAACCACGGCTTGTGTCTTATATCCTTCACAGGCATCAGAACTCCTAAGACAATTGCAGGGGACATGGCAGTCATGGCCACAGACAAGCACATGGGCTCTGGCATTAGTGATGTGCTGGCAGCAGGAGAACACAGGGACAGCCTCTGGGTAGAAAACCAGCCAAAGAAAATGCAAGTGCCTTACATAAAGGCAGTAAGATGAGTGATGCAGTGAATCTTCAGGAGCTTCTTATTAATGGAAAGCACTAGTTTAGAAGGGCCAGCAGGTGAGCCTCTCCAGAAAGGGCTGATCCTCTGCCTTCCTGTTCAGAGGGACCCACCTCACGCTATAGCTGCAGCACCCTGTTACCAGCAGACCCAGAATGGTCCTGACTCCCAGTACCTATAATACAAATCAGCTGAGGTTTCCAAGTGCCCCTCAGGACAGTCACATACCAGTCGGTGACTTTATTTTAAGCATTTAAAAAAAGTTTGCAGAACAAAGAATTGTTACATACCGTTTAACAAGACAGGGGTGTCCGACCTTCTTCGCTCAGTTGCTTTGGTATCTCTCCGTTTGTCTGTCTCTGTTTTTACACTCACACACGTGTGCAGCACACACACACACACACACACACACACACATCTCCTGAGCCTTTCAAAGGTAAGCTTCAGAGAAGGCATCCCTTTATCAGTAAAGCCTCACTCTGAAATGTGACCACATAACACATAAAAAATTCTTTGTCATAAATACTGCCTAGGTAGCAGAACTAGAGAATCAGTGGTAATTCTATTATACAGTCAAGAGACCTTGATCTGATTTCACCAGTAGGCCAACTATTTATAGAGTCACATACAATCTGACTTTGCCTCCTCTCTCTCCCTGCAATGATGAAAGAGGTTCGTTGTTGGGCAGAAATACAGACTACACAAATGCATCATTCGTTCTGCATGCTATAGGGAGGCGCATGTCCCCACCTAATTGTATCACTGAAGATCTGAACTTCAGTCTTAACTTCCTTTGCCTGAGAGTAGCAGGCCACACCTTTTGAAATTATCCCTCAAACACATAAGCCAGTCAAAGGCAGTCTCCTATCACTACCACCCAGGGACAGTCTAGGACAGTCACAGCCTGTCCTTATACAGTGCTCGTAGGCTTGTCTTGTTTGTTGGTTTAACTGCTTTGCATCAGGCACAATTTTGAAGGGTCACAGATCATCAGTAGCTAGATAGAGGAGGCATCAGTCAAACAGGTACTTATTCATTATCTACAGTGGACTCACCGGGTCTTCCTTCTGCAGCCTCTGAACTCTGATCGCTGTGCACACAGGCTTGCCATCATTCTAAGACCCATTCTGAAAGGCCCTGTCATCTCTCAGCCACAACTTATTCTCTCTGCCCGGAGTCTATTCACTTTTCAGGTAGTAACATGTGGGACCGTGGTGTGAGACAAGGCCAACTCCATAATCCTGTGGCCATCAGTCATGTGTAGCCATGCCCCAGGCCCCTAGCGTTCTGGCTGGACTCCACCTCTGCAGTCACCTGGCTACATCCAGGCCTTCCCCGCCCCTCGGTTACCTGGCAACAGGTAATCCAGGCCATTATTTAAGGAGGCTTCCTGCCCCTCTGCGCGCTCTCTCTCTCTCTCTCTCTCTCTCTCTCTCTCTCTCTCTCTCTCTCTCTCTCCCCTCTCTCCCCTCTCTCCCTCCTCTCTCTCTCTCCTCTCTCTCTCTCTCCCCTTTCCACATGGTCATGGCTTTTTCTCCTTTTTCTCATCTCTCTATTTTCTCCTTTCTCTTTAATTTTCTATCTCTTTTTCTCTTTCTATTTTCTCAATAATAAAGCATCAAAGCTATGAGCCGTCTCTTATTAAATTGGCCGCACAGAGCTAGCCTCAGTGTTTCCAGCCACAAGGGAAGGATCCAAGACATCTCAGCAGCTATCTCATAGCCAAGCTGTGTCTCAGTCAACTAAGCTTTAACAGGTATTTGGGAGGTCCATGCCAGAACGAAACCGCCTTCTGAGCGGGACCTCCCTGCCCTCTCCACTAGGCAGGCAGTCTCGTGCTCTATAGATATTCCGCTGGCATTCCCTATCCCCATGCGGGCTTTGCCTGCCTGTGTCTCTCCTATGCGGGACCTGCTGCCGCCACAGCCGCGAGACCCACGCGCTGCCTCCTCGCTCCTGTCTTTCCTTTTCTTCCCCCCACAGCTGGCGCCCACAGTAACACAAATGTGAAGTCTCCTCTAAGACTACCCTAATTCCACAGGAAGAGTTAGTTTCTCTCAACAGTAATAGTTTGTATGGAGAGTATAGTGTGCAATCCACAGCACAGTGCTCCATAGCTAGGTGTCTTCTCAGCAAGGAGGCTGCAGGCCTTAAATCCCTAGCAAAACAAAAAATGCTTCCTACCTGATTACCCAAGATGCTTAGTGTATGCCCTGCATGGTAGTCAGGCCAAGGACCTGCACTGAGCTTGGAAGGGAAATGCCTTAACCCCAGTTCCACCTGTACAATATCTGTCCATTCCACCATTAAACAGGAAATTCCAGATAAGTCAGTTTCTGGCTTAAGTTTTCAAAATTGACTCCCCCCCCCCCCCAGCTGCATACTTCTGAGCAAAGGTGCTAATGGACTAAACAGCACATTTGCCTTTCGGCAGGAACCAAATGCCTTCACCACTAAACAATGTTAGCAGGGCACCATTAGGAAAGGAGAGAAACTAACTAAAAAAAACAAAAACAAAAAAACCCCAGAAAACAGAAAAGGACAAAAAATAACTGGAGAGCACCATCTATGCAGCTTCCTCAGGAACAAACTGGGCCTTCATCTTCTCTGCCTGACTCTTCTAATGATAAAACCACAATAGAACGAAATCAAAGTAGGTACAAAGAGATAAATCATCGTATCACACTGTGCCCTAAGGTCTTCTGCTCACTGCTGTCACCAATGGCAAGAAAATCCTAGGAGAAGCCTCTGCTAGGAAAACAAGGCAGAGATCTGACTGCATGCTAGATGGAGGGAGAAGAGAGAGGATATCTCAGGTTGAAAAATGAACACATACAGATGCAAGATGTCATTGACCCTTATATGGGCTAGGTCTACTCTCAACCTGGCATACATACATTAGCAAGCCTTCCTGGTGATGGAGATTTGCTTCACCGACTAGTTCTGTGGAAGGACCTTCCCAGGACAGATGCATTGGCAATACCATTGCCTGCCATGCCTGGATCTCTGTAGTCTAATGTTGCATGTCTTTGATAACTGTAGGCTGGAGACACATTGCCTTGTCATAGGAGAGGAGAGCAGAAGTAAATGTTTTGGCACCATTTAAAACCTGTTAGAATATTCAAGTAGAATCTACCAACTGTGTATGAATGCAGAAACAGAGAAGTGAGAGTCAAGCTACAGAAAACTAAGATGAATGAAGTTCAAGCAAACTGGCTCACACCTGTGGACGCTCTTATGAAAGGGGGAGGAGGAAGAGAAGAAGGGGGAGAGAAAGAAGGAGAGGGGAGGGCAAGGGGAAGAGAGAGAAGCAGACAGACAGACAGACAGACAGACAGACAGACAGACATAGAGAATATTACTGAACAACTGTTATCTGTAACTTGGTATGACTCTCTGTCCCATCTGGGGACTCAGTCGAGCATGTAAATATGTTTGGATAATTAAAAAGTATGTTCTTTCTTGTTGGTTTATTGTAACTGGAGGTGAACTGAGCAAAGTTCCCCTAATCCTGTCAAGCCCTCTGCAGGAAGGGTCAGAGGTCAGCAACTGTTCCTAAGAAATGCTGTGTGATGAATCCAGGGAGCCCTCAGTCCCTGAGAGGCTGATTAGAGACAATCTGGGGTCTGTCCCCCTGACATCAGGGGCTGGCAACTACCTCCTGATTAGACATTCTCACCTACCAGGCTCCAGAGCTCTAGGACATACAGTCACTTTGAAACAAAAGTGAGAATTCAATTTCCAATGGAATTTAAATTCTTCACAGACATGAAGAAATTTTCATGTCATTGTCATGTAAAGGAGAGGGGAATTTAAAACTGGTTTGTCCAGATATTGTTGTTTTAAAGAAAATTATGGATGTGGTTTCTAATCCAATGGAAATTGTGTGGCTTGGCAAACACAGGCATAAAATGAAAGGTTTCAAAGACTGTCCTTCCAGAGGACACAAAGAGAGAAGGATGACCTTGTAGTCACATGAGGGTGTTGAGTGGATGTACGCCAATCCAGACTCATACAGGAGAAAGTATTGAGTGCCCTGTGCATGTCAGAGAACATCTCTAGGTAGAGCTTTGCCCAAACTTATATCAATCTGCAGTGCTCTTCTGTGTTGGGTTTAATTGTTTAGAATCTGTTCAGATACGTAGGAACAGTGCTCTGTATACATGTGGGAACATGTGTATGCCCAGAGACCAGGACCATATGGAGGAGTCTGGCCTTCGTGGTTGATGGGGGCAGCAGAGAAGCAAGAAAGCCAGGGCCCTACACCAATCCATGTGGTTGGAGGAAGGGCCAGAGACTAGGTACAATTGCAAGGGGATTTTTTTTTTAACCAACCAATATTCATGATCGTGAAATTGTTAAAAAAAAATGTTTACACTTTTCTGTTATACTTTTTTAAAGAGAGTGTGTAGTCTAGGCTAGCCTCAGTCTTGTGATCCTCCTGTCTCAGACTGCTGAGTGCTGAGATAATAGGAGTGTACTTCTATACTTGGTACTCAAAATATTGGTGTTATATTTGTTTCCATGTACATCTTCTTTTCTATATCCAGAAATAACTGCTTCATTCTTTTGCTCCCTTGTTGTCTTCTTACAGTGTCTCTCCTCTCTCTGCCCACTCTGCTCTGTTATGGAAACCCCAGAACAATAAAGGAAGCAAGCCGATGCCTTCCCACTTTATGGAGACACACTCTCTCCAAACATTTGACCACAAATGGCATTCCTTCCTTATTTACTGCTTATCCAATCCCTCTTTGTTTTCCAAACTATTTATTTTAAAGTGACATTATTGTTTTTTCCTCTAAGCGATAAATGAAAACAAGCATTTATTTTTCTTTAGAAAATACAAAGATTTATGCAACGCGTCACAGATCCACTGCCCTGACTCTTTCTGGGCATTTCCTGTCTTTGAATATTTAATACTAAAAATAACCCAAGCTTCATACCATCTTTAAGTGGTACATGGTGAATTTTCTAGATCATTCTTAAGTGGAAATCTTTCCGGGGAAAAATAGACACAACTCGTGATTGGGAGGTTTTCAATGACTTGAATGCCATTGCAACAGAAAACATGTCTGGAATAATCGACAAGCTTTGATTAGGGATTGCCATGGGACAGTCACAAGCACTAATGTTTAACTTTCTCAATGGGAATTTCCAGCGATAGGAAAATGTGCTCCTGTACTTGGGGAAAGATAAAGATTCATATTATCTTCACTATACTATCAAGCTGTTTAAAGCGATGGGGCGTGGGGGGGTCGGGAAACTACAGACACTCAAAGAGACTGATGGAAAATGCCCCTGGGTGTGAAGGAACTCGGGTGAAGTTTGTATTTTTCTAAAACTCTTCTGCAAATTTAAAATTATATTTTAAAAATTTTTAATTAAAAAGATAATAAAAAGAAAAATCTATTTTACTATTGATATTTAATTTTAAGGAAGGACAAGCTACATCCTTTCATTTCCAAATCATATTTAGAACGTAAACGAGCCGAGCAGTGGTGGCACACGCCTTTAATCCCAGCACTTGGGAGGCAGAGACAGGCGGATTTCTGAGTTCGAGGTCAGTCTGGTCTACGGGGTGAGTTCCAGGACACAGAGAAACCTTGTCTCAAAAAACAAAAAACAAAACAAAAAAACAACAAAAAACCCACCACCAACAACACCAAAAAAAGAACCTTAAACGAAATGGAGGCCCCTTGGCCTTTGGTACCCTGGAAGGGGGCTCAGGGTGAGCAGCGCCTCTAGAGGGAGACCTGGTACTGCAGGTGTTTCTCAGTCAAGTTCCAAACCTGACTCTCAAACACCCCCTCAATGAAACATCTCTTCTTCCTTTATTAAATGCACTAATAAAATTATATGATCCTGATTTAAAATGTGCTTCCTTTAGTACTCTAAATCTCCACACATCACTTTTCTCACGGGAGGAAATGCTAGGTGGCATTTGCTACAGTGAGCCACTATGAGGAACACTGAAGGAGAGAAATAGCCCCAGCCGCTAGCTGCATAAAGGGAATGCCAGAGCAAGCTTGCCTGGCCTGCCCCATACCCCAGCACACAAGGAAAAGGCTTTCTCTTTTGACAGTTTCACAGGCGCAAGGAGTAGGCGTACTGGCTTCGGGCTGTGTGTAAATTGCATTTTCTTGTGGCATTATTCAGAAACAAACAAGCAAACAAACAACTAAAAAAAAAAATCCAAAAGCTAGTCAACCTACTTGCAAAAAAAGTCGCTAGAAAACCCCTGCTCTTCCCAACCTGCAGGTCCTTTCCCTGTCTGTGTGTGTAGTTTTATTGTCCGACGTGACATCTAAATAGCATCTCTCAGAAATCACAGAGCAGACTTCTCTGGAGCCAAGAGGGGCCTGGGGGAGGGGCAATGCGGAAAATAGAAGGCTGTGTTTGCTTTCTTTTCCTTGCCTTCCCTGACCGGATCCCCACTTTTCCAAGAAATCTACCTTTTCTGCTGCAATTTCAAATCATTTTAAGTCCAAGGAGGCCTTCTCTTCCTTGCACACCCTGGATATTTCAAAGCGAGCCCATCTTCACTGCAGGAGAGAGTTTATTCAGGTGTTATGAATCAGACAAGGGCTCAGGGATGCAAACTGGGGCTGAGACAGGGCCCCCCCCCCCGCGCATCTGGTCCCCTCCCTGCTAAAAGAAACATAACAAACCCTTAGAAAACAGTCCTCCAGTAATCTCCATGCCTGCGCCAGGAATAGGGGTGACAGAAAGCTGCCCTCTCATTATAGTCCTGGTCTCAAGGTTAGAATTAGACCCTTAGGGTAAGGAGCTGTCAATTAGAGATAACTCCAGCCTGCTGTCTGCAACCAGGCTTATCTCCTAGCAACTCTCCTCATTCAGGCCACAGCCCTCGGCTCTGCCTGCAGCTCAAGAGCCATCTTGAAGACAACAAAATAACCTCCTCGTTGTGAGCAGATGCATACAGAATTCTTCTCTGGGTCCTTGATGGAGTCTCGTCCTTGATGGAGGCCCGGTGACATTCGACTAGCAATGGGCTGGGGGGATCTGCAAAGAATTATGATTGGGCTCCCTTCCAGCTGCAGATGTTTCCATGGGAAGAGCACATGGAAGGGTCTGGCCAAGCAATCAGAGAATCTAAATTCAATCTGAGCCTGGATGCCTCCTTCTTCCAGATCAGAGCCTGTCATGTTTATGCAGGAGCCAGCCTAGTCTCTTTCTCCTGCCTACTTTCTGCTTAGGAAGAATTTGCCAGCAGTTGGGAGTGCAGTGGCTCGGGTTGCCACGGGAACTCGGCCTCTCCTTTATTCACCATGGCAGGGCATATAGAGAGAGCCAACAAGCATAAATCGTATTAAGCGATGCACGGGGTTATCCACCGTGGATGTAGGCAACATCACGGAATTTACTCCTGGACCCGATACTTGGTGTGCAAAGAAAACGCCTGTTACAAATTCCTTGGAGCTGTCTACTCATTAGAGCTAGGAATCCTGTTGTTGACTTTTCTAATCTCAAGCAGAGTTAAGGGTGGCAAAAGGCTCCTAGGGGGTGGGGGAAAGGCAAGTCTTTGATTTTTCACTGGAGTGGAAAATGATAACAAAGGGATATCTAAGAAATGTTGTAAAAAAAAAAAAGAAAGAAAGAAAGAAAAGAGAAAAAAGAGATGAGAAATACCCAGTGCGCTGTGGGTGTAAATTAGATAGATGGTGTTCTTAGAATTGAAGAGTTGACTTAACAAAACTCTTCTGTAACAGGACAACAACCTCCTTGCCTAAGGAGGAACACAGACAAGGAGCAGGGGCCATTTTTACAGAGCGTTTCCCCTAGCGCCCCTCCCCCACCGCTCCCCGTTCGGTGCTATTCACAGCTCTGCCACACTGACTCTCCTATCCAGCCTTACCCTCTCCTCTCCTCTTCATCAGCGGAGAGACTGTCGGTTTTGTGCGGTTGCTTTTACGTTTGTGAAGAACCCAGCACAATTTTTATCAAGCTAGTTGGGTCAGAGGAAAGAGCTGCGGTCCAGGGGCAAAGGAGACAGAAGGAGAACGCCAGGCAGCTGCCGTGCCCGCTGCTAACGCACTGTGGACACGGAGCGTGGTTCAATTCTGCCGCGGCTTTCCTCCTACCCTCCCTCACACTCAATGCAGGCCTCATTAAACTCCCCTGCTCCGTTTCCTATTAGGGCTTGTCAATATCCCAAGATACAGCATAGCTTCTGAAACAGGGGAGAGAAGGCTTGGGCAACTTCGAATAAATCTTTTCTGTGCTTGTCTGAGTGGGACATATACACAATTTTGCTTCAAAATAGAGACTCTGGATTATAATTTTAAAGAGCAAACGAATACATCCCAAGATATTCAGCATCTTAAATTAAGCGACATGCAGCTTGCAGAAATTAATATTTTCAGGTTGCTGAAGAAGAAACTGGGAGACTGAACTCAGTGTTATATTCTGAATTGTTCTCACTAAGCAAATACACCTTAGGTGGTTTCTTTGATGTTTTTTTCTTATGCAATCAAATCGGTGAATATGCACACTGTCCTTCGTCTTTTAAAATAACATTTCTAATGGGCTACTCTTTGCAGGGTAGAGGCTACCCCTGCACATATAGCATGCTGGTTGGCATTACATTTGACTATAGTAAGGAAAAATGACTTATAAAAAGAATAAATATCTCTAGCAATCAAAGTTTACTTTATTAAACAGCAGATTGGCAATGTCCCCAGGATTCTTATGTGGACTGCCATTGCTGGTTGCCTAGGAGATGAGGGAACTTAACTGCTTCACTGCCAAAGGATTGCATGGGTTCTTGCAGTGTGGTCTAGAAGCTCACAGAACAGTCCCCAGCTCGGTAATATGTAGCCACCAGCAGCACTTGCAAAGGCTTTTGACCAATAAAACGATTCCAAGATAGGGTTGCATCTTAATGCAAAATTGACTTTTACTTCTGTTTCTGAATATTTTCTTCACTGAGTTTTGTTTGATTTTTGTATATATGAAATGGAGCTATGGTAATTACCTTCAGTATTTGTTTATTCTTTCCTATGGAATGATTTTGAAGAAATATAGGTGTCCTCATTTCCTCCAGATCTGGGCTTAAGAAAAGCAGTGATTAATTTTTTTGTGTGTAATATTTCTGTTTTTTAAATGATACTTTGAAACAATGTGAATTATTTATCATATGTGCCATTGGTTTGTCCTCTGCCACCATCCTATCTGGCTTCTTTCAACAAGACTGTGTCCCATGTTAGCTCCTGGGGAAAGCTGCCTTGCAACCAAGCATGGATCTGGGGGAAGAGAAAGTCAGATTCCCTGGTCCTGTAAGCTGAGTGACATTGGTAAATCACACATCCCTGAGCCTAGGTTTCTGCTTGTGAAGGAAGGAAGGAAGCACCATCAAATATTTAGAAGGGATACAAACCCTGATATGCAAATATGGCTCCTTCTTGTTGTACTTTCGTGTGCATTTGGTAAGGCATTAGAAACTGTACAATTGATATCATTCCATAGAACTGCCAGTCTTCCAAAAGCACGAAATAGTGTATGTAGTTGGCTTTATTGCTTGAAGGTTTATATCTGACTGCTTCTGTGTTTCTATCCAGCGAATCTAAAAGCAGCCTTTATTGAAATAATTGTATAATTTTTCAGACTTACATTTTTATGCCCTGCAGATGATTCTATCTCCAGGAAAGTACCTGAGATTAAGAATATTATCTTATAGGGGAAAAAATGCTTCCTTTTAAAATATTTTGCTTACTTAAATCACAGACCCCAGGTATTTTCCTCATCATCTATATGATAATGCTTTTTCCTCAACCATGTTAGTAACATTCTCTTAACTTTAACAAGAGGTACCAAACCTGAAAACCTATATTCACAGCTAGAAAAAGGATGTGGGGTTTGACAAGATACAATGAGTCAGGAAAATACAGCAAAGGATGATGTTTGACCTCAAAGTATGGCTTAGACTTTTTTTTTCCTTTCTAATTTCTCATTTGGAGAGAATTCTGTTCAGAGGTTGTTTCCTCTATTCAAGACAAGGAAGAAATAGAAAATATAGTTTAAGGAATTGGACTGAGTAGAATGGCTATTCTCTTGGGAGGTGTACAAAAGCTATATAATAGAAACACCAGCAACTTCAATTTATTCTTTATTCCTAGAAAAGAACTTGTGTTGAAATCTTGCATACATTCATAAGTGCATACATACATACATACATACACACACATTTATACATACGCCTATACATATACACACATACATATACAGACATACACAAGTACATATATATACACATACATAGACATTCACATATACATACATGTACATACATATACACATATATACATGCACACATTGTGTACATACATATGTACAAACATACACACACAGACACAAACAGACACACACACACACACACACACACACGGGGAATGGGGTCAGCAAGCAGATTAGCTGATCCTAACAATATCAACATTTCTTGAAAGTAGTTGTCCAGACTCAATCTAGGCCCTGCTAAACATGAAATTTTATATATTTCACCTAAATACACACCAAACACCAATTTTCCCTCACACCACGTGACCCAGTGACAGAGGATCTCTAAAGAGCTTTGAGTCTGTGTAAATGCACTAAAGCATGTGTGTAATCAGAGAGGGAGTCTAGAAACGGTGACCAGGCTGCTCCTCTAGTTTAGCAAAGCTTTGGCCGAAGGATCGATGGAGCCAAGCCACCAAAGAACCTCCCAGCCTTACAGAATGGATGCTTTGGACTTACCATTGCATCAGAGACTTCTCTGTGAAGATCAATCCTGGATTTGAATTCAGTGTGGGTGAGGGGGGCTGCTGACTCAGGGAGCCTGAGGGAACCAGGGCCTGCTGCTAAACAACAGCCCGTCCCCAGCAGGACAAACACACAGAAGGCAGAATGAATGGCCTCATCTACACGCCAGCTATTTGATATGCAGATCGGGCCGCAGGCCTCTTCAATAGCAGAGCACTCCATAGGCAGCAGGTGCAGCCCAAGTGAGTGGCCTTCCCTCCTTGAAAGAGCTGGGCTGCCTCCCTCTCTCCCTCCAGCCCTTAACTGTTTCTGGGGCGCTATGATCTTCATTCCTTTTAAATTTAGACAATCCATTTACAGGCTGGCTAGACCTTCTACTCTTCACTCTGCCCCAATCTATAAGCCTGGGCATGAAGCCACAGGAGCGACAAAGGAAGAAAATCTGCCAGGCTCTTCTTAATGATGGTACAGCAAGGCAGGAGAGCTGGGAGGTCAAGCCACAGGGCAGATACCAGCCTCCATCACCCACAGCCTGTGCCCATGTCTCCTCGACAATAGATACAGACTCTTATATCAGAGTTTTCTTTGCCATTTGTGCTGGAACTAGAAATCCACGTTAAATGTGTGTGTTTGTGTGTGTGTGTGTGTGTGTGTGTGTGTGTGTGTGTGTGTGTGTGTTTGAGAGAGACAGGGACACAGAGACAGAGAGACCAACTGCCCATGTGCCTGAAATCCAGAGTAAAACCTTCATTGTGTTTCTTCAGGATCAGGCTGCCTTTGTTTTTGTGTTAGGGTCACTGACTGACACTAGTGGACCCTGGCTTTTAGATTAGGGTAGACTAGCTGGTCAGTGAGCCCTGGAGATGCCCTGTTCTCTGCATCTCACCGGATGAGATCATACACACGCATGTATCGCTGCACTCGGTATTTTGACCCGGGCTATGGGGATCAAATTCAGTTCTAACATGTACAGAGCAAGCACTTTACCAACAGAGACACCTTCCAGAATCACCCACCTGCTCTCAGTACAGAGTCAGGGCCTGCCGCCTCCACCCAGGGTGGCTGATTGGAACCTAGGACGAAGTTGTGTTGCGGTTTGCCCAATGCACCACGGATTGGCTGGACTCGGCCCCTCTCAGCTTGAATTGCTGTTGTGTGCACGTTATTATTGCTCAAGCTGTCTGCATTGTACGTTATGTTCTGAGAGTCAGCTATGCAGCTTTATAGTTGATCTACAGCTATTAGCTAAATGAAAGAGTTATTCATTTCAGATCTGTAATCTGTATAGTTCCCTAGCCTAAATTCTGTAGGCTCTATTAGTGTAGAACACATGAAGATATTAAAAGGTGAAAAATTAGATATTCTAGAGCTTGGGAGGGGGCTAGAGGGGATCAAACCCATCACTATGTATAAGAGTGGTAGCAGAAAAATCTATAACCAGACTTCCTTCCTTCTTCCTTCCTTCCTTCCTTCCTTCCTTCCTTCCTTCCTTCCTTCTTTCCTTCCTTCCATCCTTCCTTTCCTGCTTGTTTGGTTTTTTGTTTTTTGTTTTTTGTTTTTGTTTTTTTTGTTTAAGATAGAGCATCATGTAACCCAGGCTAGTCCAGAACTTTCTATGCACAGCAAGATGGCCTTGAACTGCTGATCCTCAAGAATCCAGCTCCCTGCTGCTAGCCTAACAGAAGTACACCACCACACACAGTTCGTGTGCTGCTGAACATGCTAGAGGAGCAGTCTACCAACTGAGAAACGGTTCGTTTTTAGAGGGAGCGTGTCATAGGTCTGGAGCAAGACAGCCCCCTACCAACTCCAGAACTGGAACTGCGCCATCATAGGCATTGCTCTGTTGGAGTTGGGTGTGACATGACATCAGGCAATGCAAATATGGCTGGAACAAGATGGCAGACTCTGGGGCAGAAGTCAGGGCTCTTCTCTGTGAGCTGCATACCTGCTTCCACCATGCTTTCTGTGTTCAAGGGAGGTACAGAGAAAGCTTTGCTGAGCAAGGGTTGGATGACGGGGCTATGGAGTCAGCAGGGACAGATTTCTTCTGAGTAGACAGGTTGTAACTGTGGAAATCTGAGATCTTCCTGCTTTGAAGGGCTCTGAAGATGTGGTCAGATTAGGGGATGGCCAGTAATCCCTGGGGAAGAAAACTACCATTGACTTATTTAAACATTGAACATGGTTTCTAATTTGACTGCAAATACACAACTATGTCCTAAAATCATGACTCAATACATGAAATTTATTTTAAATGACTGCATGAACCAAGGAATGTGTTCATAAAAAGAGAAAGAGGTATAAGAATATGTTTTATGGGGGGGTGTGGTGAGGTGTTAGGGAAAGGGGTGCCTCGGCGGGCCCATGCTGAGCCATCCCTTCCCCCTGAGGGGCCAGCAGCACAACAGTATAATATAGAATAGAGTTTATTCAGGGCATGGGGAGGGGAGTTAAGAGGATGGTAGAGGCAGAGAAAGGCAGAGAGGGGGAGAGAGTAGAGAAGTAGAGGCCAGTCACGACCATGTGCAGAGAGGAGGAAAGGGAAGGGGGAAGGAAGAGCCCAAGAGGGCAAGAGAAAAGCAAACAGGAAGCAGGAGTAAGAGAGTAAGAGAGAGAGAAGAGGGGGCAAGCAGCCCCTATTATAGTGGGCCAGGCCCACCTGGCTATTGCCATGTAACTGTGGGGTGGAGCTTAGACAGAATGTTAACAACCAGAACCAAAATATTTTAGATATTTGTGCTTATTTGGACAATATCACCACGAGGTTAAAACCAAGGAAGGGAGTGTATGTTCCTACATTCAGCATGCTGATGGAGAACATTGAAACAAACAGTAGAAAAATGAGAAATGGATCTCAGACCTCTAAGCCAGCACTTAGGAGGTGGAGAGAGGAGGATCAGACTCAAGTATATCCTTACCTATTTAGTGAATTTGCTTGAAGCCAGAAGAGGATATGTGAGACCCTGTCTATAAAATAAAACAGAACAGTGGAGCAGACAATGGGATGTATCCCTGAATCCACATTCTAGAAAAATCATTTAAGTCATTTCTGTTGAATCCAACATCTGTGATAAGTTCGCTTCTTAATTTCCTCACTCCTGGGAAAGTTCAGAATGAAATAAACCAAGGATTCGTGTTTACAGATGTGCAGCACGCTGTCCAGCAGGAACATCATTTGGTGAGAATCCCATTTTGAAGGATACAGTAGCCAGTTCCAGGCGAAAGTCTTCCAGGATCTAAAGATTCAAAGTGAGATCAGCTGTCCAGGTCCACCTCTCCTCCTCCCAGGAAGATGACACAGTTTTTGTGCTGTCATTTCATCCAAACCTTTTGACAAATGTGGCATAATCTCAAGGCATATTTCTTGCCAGCAGTTCTTTTTGTCTCTTTTCCTCAAAATCAATGTTGGTGAACTTTAATCAAATCCACATATTCTCCTCATTTCTAATATTTTACTTCCCCTCTCTGTTCTCCCTGAGGTTTGTTAGCTGTCCCTAGGTACAGATTATAGCTTGAATGCTGATTTGTGGTAATGGTTCTAGAGTGGACTGAAATTTTGACACATATCCATTTTGTTATTTTTTTTAAATAACCCACTGAATCTAGTTACTGTATAAGCATGGATGTGTGGCCATCAACTGATGCATGCCCAAACAGCTAGGGCCACATCCTTAAAGAAACTGACCACCCTCACCTAGAAGCCAGCAACTGTCAACTTCTGTGCCCCCTGCCCTACCTCCCAATCCTTGCTGCACTGTTAACCTGCCCCATGTTGTACAGGTTTTGTTTAAGCAACCACAGCTGCTGTGAGTTCTAGGCAGAGTCCAGTCCTGGCTACACTGTCTTGCAGTTCCCTGACCTCTGCTTACAGTCTTTCTGTCTCCTCTTCCTCGATGTTCCCTGAACCAGAGAGAGAGAGAGAGAGAGAGAGAGAGAGAGAGAGAGAGAGAGAGAGAGAGAGAGAGGAAGAAGGAGGAGCAAGAGAAAGAGGAGGAGAGGAGAGAGGAGGGGGGAAGTGTTGTCCTGGTGGCACTTGTTTGTAATCCTAGTTTTTGGGAGGCTGAGGCAGGTGGACTGTGAGTTCAAGACCAACCTGAGGTATGTAGCAACAGCATGTACCCCAACCCCCCAAATAGATAAGAAAAATGCTTTATTTGGAGTAATGGGAAATAAGTCTGTATTAGAGGGTTGAAGGGTTCTTCTCTCACTTCCTGAGGCAATATAATTACCAGGATGGGGTTTATGCAACCCTATGACATGATAAAGTGTTCACCCATCTCCATTTTCTAGTGGCCTCACAGACAAAAACAAACAAACAAAAAAAGATACCTGAAATGTGTGACAGTTCACAAGAGTCCTTTCAAAGGCCACACTCCTCTGCCTATAGAGAGACATCATGCTATCATCACATCATACCCACATAACTAAGACAATCCAAACACAATGTGTGAAAATCTCCATTCCAGAATATTCCAGGGAAAATCTTTGCTTCTCTCTGAAGAGATAGGGTCTTACACCACCTCCATTTTGCCTGGACAACTCTGATATACTAACAGGTAATATATACCTAAATTACTTGCTACCTAGATCAATAAACTGGCAGAGTCCTGGAGACTGAACCAAAAAGAATAAGACATGTAAATTAGACCCCTGCCTTTCTTAGAATTTTTGCTGGATGGTCTACATAGTTGCTGTTGAGAAGATGTTGAAATGCTCTATATGGTAACTGCTACAATACCTCCATGTCCTACTCTGCCTAGGGAGCATAATTATTATTCTCCAGGTACTTATGTTTGAGAACAGCACAGGTAACATGTAGTAAGATGTTGACAGTGTTTGAGAACCTGATGCCACACAGAATGAGCTGGGGAAGATGTCCGAGAATGTTTACTCTCCTCACTCTCCTGGATTGATGGACTTAAGAAAGCCATTGGGAAAATCAAAGCTTGGGGAAATGTCTGAGTGTATTAATATTTCTTCAAATGCTTTGAAGAATCGCAGAACTGGACTTCTTGCAGGAGACCTTATTTTAAGGACTTCATGAGTTTCTTGTTCTCATCTCAAAAGGCTAATGGGGTTTCATGAGGGACAAGGCCAATCCTGAACAAGGAAGGAGACTTGAGCTTATCTTCTTGCCCCCAGGGAATTAAACACGCTCATGGTACAAGGACAGGCTCCTGATGACATCATGTGGCTGTAATAGTAGAGAACCCCAAAGACATCCTAGAATCTGTTTTATATCTCAGCAGTAAGTGTGTGATTACTACATGTTGGTTAATATACCTTTTCAGCTTGACAAAATCTAGAATCACCATGGCAACAATCTCTGGGCATATCTGTGGGAGATTTTCTAGATTAGGTTAATTGATGTTGTAATACCCACCTTAAATGGGAATAGCACCATGCCATGAGCTGTGGTCCTGGACTTGATAAGAGAAAGAATGAGCCCTACACCATCACCTACCTTCTTCTGCTTCCCCAATATGGGTACAGATTCCTGATAGTGGTATTTGTGCCTATGGGGACCTGCATTTAGGTTCATTCAGGTTGACCCAACTCCAATATCCTCATATCTGTGACTGTTCCTCTCCCTGCTCCTAGGCTTAGAGCTGGAATCAGCAGAAAGGAGTGTATGTAGATGTTTGGCATCAAGAGAATTCATGAATTGCCTGGCTCTGTGCTTCCGATGAACATTCTAATTACCCACATGCTGTATTTCAAATGCGACAGTGATTTGTGTAGGTTGGTTTACATAGGAGTGACTTTCAATAAGGGAAATGTATTCCTCGATCTTTGATTTGCTTAACAAGCAGCTTTCAACTTCCAGTTTTATTAATTGCTCTGAAAACCTACAATTTAGGTAAAACTAATTACATTTGATTTTACTCAGTTGGTTAGCTCTTTTTTGTTGTAAATGGGACTGAAAACAATCACTTTTATCTATATGTTCTGTATATGATATGACAATGGAAAATGCGGGGAGACATCCATCTACTCCCTCAGAATCAGATCTAGCTTGATTTCTAATGAAGGGTTTGTTCTTGCAAAAAAAAATTGCCTTGACAAGTCTTTTCTTCCAGGAATCAATATTTTTTTCCTTGTTTCTTTTTAAAAGCACATTTATTTGCCTTCTGTTAGCTTTTTTCTTTTTAAATCTTCTAAGCAGTGACCGGTTTTAACTATACTATGGATGCGTACTTTGATCAAGAGGAACCTTGGAACCCACAGGAGATGAGAAGACTTGGTAGAGACCAGTGTTAATTTGAGAGGATTCATCTAATTGCAGGGGTTCTAGCAAGGAACCAGTGTTAGCTCAGCACCATGGCATGGCATTCTGCACCTCACTTGTTGCAAGATACAATCAGCAAGAACAAAGTCCACAACATTTTCGGTCAAATCCTAAAATTAAAAGAAACGTGAAGTGAAATGGAGTGAAAGGAAGGGAAGAGGTCAGCTCCATGGGAAGTTCCTTGAATTGTGAGCAGGTTGACTTTTGTTGGCCTGCTGGATTACAGAAGCATGCTTCTTGAGGTACCAAAAAGGCTGGTCACTGGTTATTAATAGTGAATTTGGACTACCTGATCAAACAATAGAATGATACAATGTAACGTTTTCCCACCCCACACCTATTTGGACATAACATTCAACTACATTTATGGGGTAAAGAACAGCTAGATTTGTCATCATAACTGGAGCTGTAAGGAATCCAGCCTTACTTAAGGCTGTAGTGAGTCACCACTGTGAGTCACCATGAGGACTCAAATGTCTTTTGAGTCCTTTGCAGTCATGTCTTCAGGAGCATGTCCCCCATCCCTTTGTACAGCAAGCTGCATATGGCACTCATTAGTAGGTCTTAAATGTGGGTGATCATTTCTTTATAAGGATTTAAAAAGACTAACCTGATGTATAACCCATACATGAATATCAATAGAATTATTTTATTCCTTTATCTCTTTGAGGATTTCAACTCCAAAAGAAATTTTCAAGTCCTAGAGAACTGGGAAAGAAGGAGACCAGCTATTTCTGTGCTGCCTGCCTCTCTGGCTGAGCAGACAGCTCTATATTGTGATGTTCTGACTTGTGTGCTTATAGCATCACAAAGTCTCATCTGATTCCAGCAAAGGATACTCTTGGTGAGATATGACCATCTGCACAGCCTGGCCTTCTCTACTCTGTCTGAGTATCAGAGACCTTATAGGAATCAAGACTTAAATTTCCGTTGGCAAGACATGAGTTAGCTGCTTTTCTCACGTCTGTGAACAATCATTGACAGGGAACAGCTCAAGAGAGGAAGGGCTTACAGTCTGTAGTATTTTTTTTTAAAGTAATCATTTTATTAAGTTATATGCCACACATTATCATACATCCTTTTGAAAGTAATATTTTTTTCAAAGGTTTATTTATTTTATACGTGTGAGTACACTGTCGCTGTTGCTGTCTTCAGACACCCCAGAAGAAGTCACTGGATCCCATTACAGATGGTTGTGAGCCACCATGTGGTTGCTGGGAATTGAACTCAGGACCTCTGGAAGAGCAGTCAGTGCTCTTAACCCTGAGCGATCTCTCCAGGCCCCAGTCTGTAGTATTACGTGTTATATCATGGTGAGAATGTTTTGGCTGTGGAAGTGTCGAGCAGCTGTCCACATTGTATTTGAACTCAAGACTCAGAGACAAATGCTGGTGCTCTGCACATTTTAACTTTTGTTAACCCAGCTAGTAGAATAGCGTCACCCACATTTAGGGTGGGTCTTCCTGCCTAAATTAACCTAATTGAGAAAAATTCTTCACATAGACACTCATGATTTGTCTTTCCTAGATGATTCTATGTCATGTTGACAACCAACATTACTCATCGCAAGGTGGCTTGCATTGAGTTTGAAGAAAAAGAAATTGCCTTAATTCTCTGATAGCATTATATTTACTCTTTCCAAGGACTCCGTTCAGCCTGCGGGATCACAAAATAAATGTTCACACTTTCCTGCTGGAAACCTGTGCACAGGTCTGAGATATCTTTTCAATGACAAGCAATCCTCAGTTAGTGTATCCTAACATGCAGATGCACAAGCATCTTAGACTCTACAGGAAGAGGGCATCTTATGAAATACAGTGATCACATGGTATCCACCATCAGGAACGGAAAGAGCTAATGCCTACAGCTGCACAGCTCCCTATCTCAACTTATACAGTCCAGGATTCCATAGGGAATGGTGCCACCCACAGTGGGCAGCCTTCCCACCATGATTATGCAACAAAAGCAATTTTCCTCTGGCACATCCACAGATTTATCTTCCAAGTGATTCTAGGTTCTGCCAAGTTGGCAACACTGACCCTCACAGTTGTTCTTTGGACCTGTTTAACTAACAATATTGCAAGTAGGACCTGTGTGTACATGTTGGGGACTATGTGTTGATATGTGTATATTCGTGTTTGGGGTATCTATATATGTGTGTGTGTGAATGTGTTGATATTTGTGCTTTGGTGTGTGTGTTGGAGTGTGTGTTTTGGGGTATCTAAACATGTGTGCATATACACATATATGTATATGTGAAGGTGTTGATGTATGTGTGTGTTGGATTTTGTATGGACATGCATGTATGTGTTGGGATATCTGTGTATGTATGAAAGGCTGTTAGTGTATTGTGATTGTATGTATATGTACATGTGTATATGTTGGAATATGTATATATGTTTGTGTGATTTTGTGTGTGTGTGTGTATGTGTTGGGGTATATGTTTGGGTATATTTGTACATGTGTGAGTATTGTATGTATGTGTGAAAGTAAATGTATGTATTGGTGCATATGTACATTTGTGTGTCACTATGTGTTGGGATATGTGCTTGTGCGTATATTTGAGTGTGTGTGTGTGTGTGTGTGTGTGTTTGAGTATGTATGTGCATATGTATGTGTGTGGTGGGTGTGTGTTGAGTGTGTGTCCAGAAATAAGCTCTGATTCTATTCCTTAGGTGCCTTCCATTTTGATTTTAAGACAAAGTCTTTCACTGATCTGAATCTTTCTAATTTGGCTAGGTTGGCTGGCCAGCATACCTAAAGTATCTGCCAGTCAGATACTTGCTATTGCAAGTCCGTTTGACCATGCCTGACTTTTCACAAAGATTCTGCGTACAGAGTGAGCATCTCCAAACACTAATGAGACTACCTTCTTAGTTGGTGGTTTTGTGGAGATAGTAAACCTATTATGGAATATTTAAATATTCTCATTTCCACCAACACTCCTGTGCCAGAAAATGTACAGAAATAAATGTCAACAAAGAGTTAAAATATATAAGCAAGAACTGATGGAGGCCCGGCAACTTTGTTAAGGCTACATTGGCCTCATCCACCCTCAACACTCTCAGGACCCAGCACGTCTGTTTCACCCACAGTCGTGGCTCAGATAGGCCCATTTACAGTCAAACCACATAGAAAAGCCAAAGGGAAGAGTCAATGCAATTAACCCGAAGTGAAATTCTGCTTCTAAAAAATTCTCCCACTCTATTCTTGGATGTATAGTACACGGTTTTCACTGTAATGGCTCTTGTAAATTAATTGCAGACACAGCCGTCCATGGGCATTCTCAGAATAAGTGGCAAGTAGTTAATTGCACCCCAAATTAGCCAATTCTGCCCATAATTAACCATTTGAAGACAATTAATTGAATGCATAATATTTGCACCTGCAACTAATTGGAGACCTGTGTATTGTTCCTTGAAGAAATAAATAAATAAATAAATAAATAAATAAATAAATAAATAAATAGTAACAACAACAAAAGAACCAGTGGCTACTCTTAAAACATAGCCTTTTATGGTCCCAGGTTCTAAAGAGCTAGAGAGAGGACAGAGCTCCGGAAATGCTCAACTAGCTGCAGCTGTTTGAGTAGAAAAGCAATTTTAAGCAAGAAGGTAAGAGCTGTGTGTGTTTCTGACACACAACATAAGGTTTCCCCTAACTCACACAGACATTATGCAAGGGCTAATGAAGGTAATTACATCATGCTTTACAAAGAACAGCAAGGTTTGCAAGAAAGCCTTATTTTTAACTGTTTTCCCTTTTTCTTTCCATTATTAATACAAACTACCTAGAGGTAAAATTTTAAAGCATCACTTTTTTTTTTTAAAGCTAAAGACATTCAACTTTTGTCAATACTAAGACCCTTCTGAATTTTTGACGTATAGTGTTATCCTGTAGAAAAGATCCATCCCTCTGATTTCTGCTGTTATTTAAACCCATTGGTAGCAAGTGTGCTTGCAAATGTATAAAGCAAATGTGTTCTCATTTTTTCGTGACATTAGAGGAATCACTACTTTTGGGTCGTTGTTTCAGATGCAGTAGGATCCTGCATTGATGTAGTCTCTCTCGGCTCTCTTCACAAAACAAACGGTTAATAATAACAAGGAGAATAATATTAGCAATAGTGATGGTAGTATAAATTACTTAGCATTTAACAAATATAACCTAACTTACATGGTCACATTTTTATGCCTGCTTTACAGATAAGAAAATTGTCCACAGAAACTATAATAACTTCCCAGTTTTACTTAAACAATAAGCCTTGAAAATGTAATCTAAAGTTAGATAATAAAATCCACTGGAGGTGAGCAGCACAAAACTCAAGATTCAGTGACTGCTCCGCTAAGATCAGGCAACAGACACTTCCATCAGATTAAGTCCCGTTGGCTCCCTTGGAAGAGTACTGAAGATGAGTAGATGGCACTGCAGAGTATGTCATGTGACTTATGTCTTAGTGCTCCAGGGTCCGCAGCCCCATGAGCTCCATCTTCAAATAGAAAGATGCCATTAGTATCTTTATTTTACAGATAAGAAAATTAGGGCAAAACAATGTAAATGAACTTGCTTAAGAATAGGACTATGGCAAAAAGGTCATGTCACAGAAGAATCCTGTATACTTACAATTACAGTCAACTGCCTTTGGTACAAGAACCAAGAAAGGACACACCCCAGTGGACAATGGTATAAAAAGTCGATACCCACATGCAAAACACAAGGATTTCTTGGATCCTTTTCTCACACCATAGATAGAAGCCATCTCAAAACAGATTAGAGACAGGAAGGTAAGAACTGAAGTTGTAAAAATTCTGGAGGAGCACACAGATGTAGCCTTCATGCCTTTAGTCTTTGAAATCATATTTCAGATAGAATAACAAAGCATGAGTAACAAAACAAAAATTAACGATTGAGACTGTCTTAAATGAAAATAATTTCAAACTACAAAACAAAAACAAACAAAGAAGCAAACCCCAGAACATCAATAACACAAAGAAAGAAACAACAACCACCATACGCTAACTAGAGAAAGAAGACAGGGTTCCCACGTTCTCAGTGGCATCAAGTGTGTAAAAATGAGCTCTTCAACAGAGCTGGGAAGTTGGGAATCAAAGGCACTCTGAGCTGTAATCTTAGAGCTACTAGGATGACTATTATCAAAAAATCAAAAGGTCACTCCTGGGCATATACCTAAAAGATGTTCCAACAAAGACACTTGCTCAACCATGCTCATAGCAGCTTTATTCATAATAGCAAGAAACTGGAAACAACCTAGATGTCCCTCAACTGAAGAATGGATAAAGAAAA
The DNA here is from genome assembly GCA_036184795.1 of Tokudaia tokunoshimensis. Lineage (NCBI taxonomy): Eukaryota > Metazoa > Chordata > Mammalia > Rodentia > Muridae > Tokudaia > Tokudaia tokunoshimensis. The sequence continues at coordinate 42,427,115 of BTHU01000012.1, forward strand.
TGTGGTACATCTACACAGTGGAATACTATTCAGCTAATAAAAATAAAGGCATCCTGAATTTGTCAGACAAATGGATAGAACTTGAGAACATCATCCCGAGTGAGGTAACTCAGTCCCAGAATGACATACATAGTATGTAATCACTTATAAGTGGCTATTAGCCATAGAGTACAGGATACCCATGCTGCACTCCACAGACCCGAAGAAACTGAACAAGAAGGCACAAGCAAGGATGCTTGAATCTCACTTAGAAGGGGTAATAAAATAGTCATAAGAAGCAAATGGAGAGTGGAAACTGGAAGGGAGGAGTATGGGGAGGAGAATGGGGGGTTAGGATTAGGTGTGCAAAAGGACAGGAAAGATGGTTAGATGGTCATGAAAATGAATAGAAATGAGCAATGACTGGGGATAGGAGATGAGGCGCATCTCCAGAATAAGATAGAGACCTGGGTTAAGGGAAATGCCTAAGAATCAATGGGGTGACCTTAGCTGTGATTCACAACATTAGGCATATGGAACTTGAAGAAGCTACCTCCTGTAGCCAGATAGGAACCTTGATGGAATGATAGATACACCAACCCAACCACAAAACTTTCAACCCAAAATGTATCCTGCCTACAACAGATGCAGACACAGGGGATGGAGGAGAGACTGAAGGAATGGTCAACCAATATCTGGTCCAATTTGAGCAAGCATCCCATGAGCAAGCACCAATCCCTGACATGATGAATGATAAATTGTGTTATGCTTGCAGACAGGAGTCTAGCATGGTGGTCCTCTTAGAGGCTCCTCCCAGCAGCTGAGTCAGACAGATACAGACACCCAGAGCCAAACAGTGAACAGAGCTTGGAGGCTCTCATGGAAGGAGAGAAGGAAAAATTGCAGGCCCCGAAGGGAATAGGAACTCCACAGGAAGACCAACAGAGTCAACTACCTTGGACCCTTGCTTGGAGGCTCTCAGAGTCTGAACCACCAACCAAAGAACATACAGGGCTAGACCTAGTCCTCCCCACGAATATGTAGCAGATGTGCAGTCTGGTCTTCATGTGGGTCCTGAAAAACTGGAGCGGGGGCTATCCCAAAAGCTGTTGTCTATATAAGGGATATGTTCTAGCTGGGCTGCCTTGTCTGGTCTTTGTGGGATAGGAACACTTAGCCCCACAGAAACTTGATGTGCCGGGGTTGGAGGATACCCAGGGCCTCCCTGCCCACTCAAAAGAGAAATGGAGGGGAAAGATGGGGAAGGATTGTGGGAGGGGGTGACCTGGAAGGGGGCAGTGAGGAGGATGTGAAGTGAAAAAGAAAAAATAAACTTTTTAAAAAAGTCAAAAGGTGAGAAAGGATGTGAGAAATGAGAGCCTTACGTAGTTGGTGGGATTGCGAAGATGTGGAGCCACTGTTGACAGACAGAGGAAGGCTACTTAAGGCACAAAAGTAGCAACTCCTGCAGGCTCTGGGGCACCTGCTTCCCAGCTTTTAGAGAAAATAGAATCAGTGTCTCAAAATATAAAAGTCTATAAGCACATGTCTATTGCAGCATTTCTTACAATGGCCAAGATTTAGAAACTCAAGTACTCATTGGTGACGAATAGGGAAAGAAACTACCTATTTATCACAAAAGGAAGACGATTGCTATTCAGCCTTTTGAAAGAAAACCATTTCACTCTTTGTGATGAATGGGGGATTAGGAATACACTATGCTACACTTAAAAATAAGTTCAAAGGAAAGCAAATTCTTTATAATCTCAATTATGTTGAATCTAAACAAACTCAAAAGTTATAGAGACCGCAGTGGTGTTTCCCAGGAACATCCTGTATTGTCCTGAGAATGACAAGTGATAACAACATTTTTGACTGTAAGTGAGTTTTTAAACAGGTAATAGAGTGAGCATCAAGGAACAGAGGGATAGTAGAACATTGTCAAACGAGGTGGTAGAAGCATCCAACAGCAAATGACTACAGAAGCCTGAGGGGTCAAACCAGCAGAAATGACATCATCAAATCAGGGCCTTATATCATCCAAAAGACCGACTGTGAAGGAAGCCTGCTGGGTTCCTGACTCAGAATCATGTCGAGGATGAGCCTCCCATTCGTTCCCACAGCAGGGGTCTCTACACCATGGGATAAGCAACAGTTACCCCTGTTGGAAATGCCTCTTCTGCCAGCTGTTCTCCAGGGCACAGTGCTTTCAACCCTGTTAGCGGCTTGTTGTTTTTTCTCTCACCCTGTTACAGAGTCTTAGAGGCAGTCTGGTGCAGGACAGTAGTGTTGTTGTTTTTAGACTTATTTGTTTATTTTGTGTGAGTATTTGACCTACGTGCACGTGTACACACTACATTGCATTATTGGAGTCCAAGGATGCTGGAAGAGGGCACGGTATCCCCTGGAACTGGAGTTACAGACCATTGTGAGCTGCCATGTGAGTGCCAGGAACGGAACCTGCAAAAACAGTAAGTACTCTTCACTGCTGAAGAGAGAGAAAGACATGGACAGAAGTTAGTCCTAGAAGTAACATTGCCAGTGGCTCCAAAGGTCACTGAACCATCAAGAAAAATGTGCAAGAAATGGCAATAGATGTGTAGCGGTAGGAGCTAGAACTGGAGAGCTAGGACCAGCTCCTCTACTAAGGAGGACAGTCTGTGAAGGCAGCAGAAGCTGGGGTCTGTGCAAGCAAGCCATACAGGGTAGAAAGGCTGCAATCGCTTCTGTAGTAGGGCACGGCGGGGATCCACCATATTCAGAGAAGTCCATGTCATCAGGACCTGGGTTCCTAGTAAATATGAGTAAAAGTTACTTGGTTTCATTGGGAGAGACCATCACTATATCACAAGCAGAAAAATGCAAAGGGTTGGTTTCCTAAATGGCTTCAGGAAGAACAAACTATGAGAACATTTGGGAATGGGGAGAATATATGAATTTTATTAGGTGTCGGTAATAAAGGCTAAAATTACCAAGAATTTATAGTCCTTTTCCCCCAAGGAGTAAACCTGAAGTATGGCATTGTCAAGCAAGCCACTGATAAAAACTTTAAACAGGACCAAACACACACAATGCCCTGGGGCACATGCCCAGGTAGCTTCATCATCTGGGGAACTTGAAGGCATTAATCAAAATATACAGAGGAAGGATTTACTACAGAGACAAGATATGTTCCCGTGGCTTCATGTCTCCACCTTGTCTCTAGTGCTCCTTCTGGTGAGGCTGTGTGGAGAGGCAGCATAGACACCCACACCTCTCTCCCTGGTGCTCACAGGCTCCCAAGCCTCCCTTTTACTAGCACAACTCCTAATCAACAGTTTCTCACTATGTAGTCAAAGTCGGCCTCAAACTCTCAGCCATCCTCCTGCCTCAGATTACTTAGTCCTAAAATTGCAATTGCTTTCTACTGTGCTCAGTTTAACAAAAAAACAACTCTGAGTTTAGTCTATGTTCTTCAGAAACATCACATGTGGTAAATAATTCTTTCTCTTCTCTCTCTCTCTCTCTCTCTCTCTCTCTCTCTCTCCTCTCTCTTTTCAGACTGTCTGCTTAACCAATCATACTAAATTACTGGCTTTTTTGCCTCCAGAGATTATAAAAGCATGATTTTGATTTGATTTGATTTCCCTCTGCTGTGTAAGAGAAAAACTGATCCTCTGATATCTGATGGGCTTATATAATAAGTGGGTTTATTCCCCAGGAAGAAAGTCCTTTGGCCTCTCTGGGAACAGAAGACTATTCTAAGGACACTGTGTCAGCACGTCCCCCCTCCCAGAGACAGGACTGTCTACATTCTGCCCCACAGAAAGGACCCCATTGGTCCTTTCCCAATGCTTGCTTCAGAGCCTTCTCCACTGGAAGGATTTGCACATTTCTCTGTTACTCCACTCAGGAGACCAACTAATTCATAGATGTTCTAGAAGCAGCTAACATCCTTTATAATTTTGGATCGTGGCATCCATCTTGGGAACTGCAATGGACGTCTAGAGTTGCAGCCACGGGCAGCAACATCTTCAGCTTCCTCCAAGGCAGGGACAGCTTTAGATCTACAATTACATCGGTTTGTTAATGACCTCTTTCCTTCCCAGCTATTAAGTGTCCATGCTGTCCCCCAGGAGAACCTCAGCACAACATAGCCATCCATGTATTCTGTATTAATGATGGCCATCAAGGTTTTGCTATGTAGTACCCTTTTCTATATGTACCCAAACTTGAATGTAGACCCAATTTATATTAATGCTTGCCCCTGTCTCTCTGGCTAGCCACCGTGAGGGGCAGCGGTTGTGCAATAGAGAAGGGTTTGGAGCAGAGAAAGGAAGCAGGGAACAGCTAAGACACATGACTCGGCTTAGGTCTGGCTTCCAGTCTCACTCAGAGTCTGGCTTTCCCCGGAGATCCCTCTGTTCGTTATGCATTCTCTCACTCTTCACAGAAACCTCCGATTCCCAGCTTTCCCTCAGCCGGCCCCTCCCCCTTCCCTCCTCCTCTTCCCCCGACAACGGCACATCTTGCCTCCCGCACACCACGTGAGCAGGGACTCACAGATGCATAATTTATACAGACACACACTGGCTGACGGATGCCACTCCTTTCAGCGTGTACAAAAGCAATGAAGAGAGTCACTCCTAGAATATGAGGCGAAAATCAGATGGCGGTGCCACCCCCACCCCCCGTGTATTGCGGAGCATGTGCTGCCCCTAATGATGCTGAAATCTGAAATCTCTCCGCAGCCTCTGTGAGGCTCACAGCACAGACACCAGTGTCTCAGCCTGCCTCCTGTCTCTTCAGAGCCCAAGACACAGGCCTGACTCTTTCCTCACTTTATTTGCAAGTTGCTCACCTTGGGCTGTCTTCAAACATGACCTCATTGCCACCTGCCAGGCAGAGGATGGGTGTAAAATGCTACCCTATTATGTGGAAGATGGTGTGAACCCTGGAAGCCTCCTGTCCCAACAGCCAGCCGGAAAGGAGCAGATGGGAAGGAGGGGGTGGGGGGTGGGGAGATGGACAGAGAAAGAACTGAGGATTCCTTTCTCATTCATTAGCAGGCCTCCTCACCCCACCACACATTGAAAGAAAGAAAAAGAGAAAGAAAGAAAGAAAGAAAGAAAGAAAGAAAGAAAGAAAGAAAGAAAGAAAGAAAGAAAGAAAGAAAGAAAGAAAGAAAGAGACAACCCAGTTATTTTTAAAAATGGCAAAAAGCAAAATTTTTCAAGCTTATGAATCAAACAGCGAATGAATCCCAGACTCAGAGGCCTTTCTGGTCTGGGGTGTTTGGGAATAATTTTTCAACATGTGAGCTCTACCTTGTCTTCACGACTTCCCCTATATTATGGCTGGGCTTTGGAGTGAGTCACTCACTGAAGACACACTTAATCAATGTCACACCGTTCCCCCCACCAAGGTTCCTGCTGCTTGGGCCTCAGTGATGAAATATTAATGAAAAGGGGAGGGACAAAGAAATGTGTGCTGAGTGGGCCGAAGATTTTTCTTCTGAGAGTGTCACTGGGAGGGGTGGGAAAGGACAAATACTTCCTGGAGTGTCACTGGGAGGGACGGAGGACAAATAGCCCTAAATGAGTTTCAGGAATCCTGTATCTGAACTGTGAAATGGTAGGAAGTTAAATTTTATATAAGATAAGGGCAAGGTAATGGATTAGAAGCAGTGTTTTATTTTACTTTCAATAAAAGTGCAAGGAGGGGCTGACAAAGTGACTCATTTGGATCCTCAGAACCCACTGGAGCTAGTACCTGCGTTCCCGGTGGTGCTGGGAGACTGAGTTGGGGGCCTCCGGAAGCATGCTGGCCAGATAGTAACCCCAAATGAGTGAGCCCAGGTTCAGCAAGAAGCCCTGTCTCAGAACATTAAGATGGGAACCCGGGCAGTGGTGGTGCATGCCTTTAATCCCAGCACTTGGGAGGCAGAGGCAGGCGGATTTCTGAGTTCGAGGCCAGCCTGTTCTACGGAGTGAGTTCCAGGACAGTCAGGGTTATACAGAGAAACCCTGTCTCTAGAAACAAACAAACAAACAAAAACAAAACAAACAAACAAAAAATAGAACTCTTACTGCTCCTACAGAGGACATTTTGGACTCCTCACAACTGCCTGTACCCCAACTTCAGGGCCACTGAAGCTAGGGCTTCCAGGGAGGTGGATTCATGTGCAACACGCACACACACACACACACACACACACACACAATCTTAAGAAAATGATGTGGAAAGCACTTGAAGACCCTTGATATGGACCTCTAACTTCATACCAATCTCATCCCTGTGCACCCATCTCCAAGTCACACTCCACAATGAGTCAGGTAGGCAATTTTAAATATTCTATGGTTCCCTTTCTGGGGGTGGGGAATAACAAGTTAACCAAACTATTGATGTCTATTTATTACAATGTGTGCTCATGTTTTGGGCCATACAGCAAATTTCTGGCACTGAGACTTGAGCTCTGGAATCCTGCCTGACATCTGCAGCAGGCATGTGAAAATGCACCACAGGAGCCTGCTGGTAAGAGTGAATGTGGGACTCAGCAGGGGGAAGCCCAGTTAGCATGCCCATAGTTCTGGGTTCCATTCCCAGAACCAGCTAAAGAAACTGCCAACCTTCCACTTGCGAATACTAGTTAGTTCAGTGACTCAGCTGACTTTTACAGATAGGGTATGGTGTTTACAGACAAGGTATGCAATCACTTATAAAACAAGTGGGTATGTCTAATTTTAAAAGAAGTTACACTCTGGAAAATGCACATCCTTTTTCTTTTTTTTCCCAGCGTTCTTATAGGAATAGCTTATGACAATTTTGTTCTATATCTGGTTTGTAAAATCTTTGTATTCTATGGACTTGTGTTCAGCAGGAACTTGTATTCAGCCATAAAATGTATAGGGCATGGGTTAAAATAGTTACAGGGCATAGCAGCATTACATGTGGATTCGGTTTGATTCAGTGACCACCGTGTGTGAGAATCCTACCCTAGACGTTGAGAAAATTATGAAATTAGCATCTTATTTCCGTCTCCTTATCCTTTGTGAGCCATCATCAGCACTCACTGAGAAACCAGTGTGAAGCTATGTGTGCTTCCTTCCCAGGGCAGACTGCTCATTGCCACTGAGTCATGGGAAACATCTAATGGATGTATCAAAAGACAAGGGTCAGAATAGGCAGGCAGCTCTTCAGTTTCCGAAACCGGGTGTCTGAGATCTTTGGTCCCTATACATCTTTAGACTGTGCAGAGGCAGGCAGCACCAGGAGTGCCCTCAGGTAGGCTGATGGAGTCAGAGGGCTAGGAGTCTCTCTTCTTATCCCTTCCAGGAACTTAACTCTTACTAGAGGAGAGAAAGTGACCGAAGCTTTTTGTTTTCCCACTCATCCATTCATTCGTTGAGAATTTCACACATAGGTGCTGCTTTTCCAACATTTCCACCCCTATCCTCCTTCCTACTCCCCGCATGTCCCCCCATTCCATCTCAAACTCGTCTCCTCTTTGCTGCAACAGATTATAGAGACGGTGATGCCTGGCTCCTGCACATATTCCTATCTGAGCATATGGTCCTAGCACAGGGTCCACATTGGCCTCTAGGAAACGAACAGATTCAGTTGGGTCAGTCAAGCTTTAAGAAGGTCATTTGATGCTGAGGTGAGGAAATGAGCTATCCTTTCCTCTCTCGAAAGCCTGCTTTTTCTGTAGGCATAGAAGGCCACCTTCTCCCATGTGGTATCTGTCAGGTAAGTTTCAGAGAATCCTTTTCAGTGTGAAAGGCAAATTATAGGACATAGGAAGGAGGCCTGCAGATGATTGCCACAGAGGAAGGTTTTTATTGGCTCAAAACAAACAACCTTTGTTCCCAAAGTAATATGATTAGCCACTAAATGAGGCAGGCGCCCTTAGGGGGAAACTCCTATGGTAATGCGCCTTCAAATTTCCTTTCCTTTTTTTTATTCAGTAAAAGTTTATGACAAAGACATAGAATGCCCAGAGGTAGTCCTATCCACTATCCATATGACAAAAACTAACCATGCCAAAATGTCTTACTTTCCACTATTTTTAATGTTTTAAACATGTGGTTCTTGACTTGGGACTGAGCATGCCCCCAAATTTGAATCTCACCTCTCTCTCTCTCTCTCTCTCTCTCTCTCTCTCTCTCTCTCTCTCTCTCTCTCTCTCTCTCTCTCTCTCTTCCCATCTATTTATTTTATGCATATATATGAGAGCATGTGAGTATGAGTTTGTATGGGTGACTCTGTGTGTGTGTGTGTGTGTGTGTGTGTGTGTGTGTGTGTGTGTGTTTGCATACACTTTCAAAAGAATCAGAGGACAAGTTGTGGACATTACTTCTGTCTTCCCATCCTGTGGGTCCTGGGGGTCGAACTCAGGATGTTGGTTCCACCTTTCCTTCCTGAAGGATTGTCTAACAATGTGCATGCTTAAAGATATTTTCCCCTGCAAAACACGTTCTTGTATCAGTGTGTATAAAAGCCCTTACTTCCTTTGTTGGAGAGGGGCCTCGCTGTGGACATAATGCCTAAGCTTCCCTCTGTGCTGCAGATAAGGAATCTTTCTCTGCTTGGGTTCTTGCACCACAGATGTGACTCCACTGGACCCGGTTATACTATGTCCATCTGAGAAGTTAGAAGATCTGACAGGCCTGTCCTGTTAGTTTCATAAGCCACAACTTCAGAGTTTTTCTCACTGTTGTTTGTTTCAGTTACTTTATCCATCCCCACAGTGAAAGGATGGCTTTCCTAGAGATCTTATAGAAACGGTACCTAGGACTCAGCTGTTTGAGGCAACTCACCCAGATTTTCACTTTGTGTATCACTTGTAACACACCAGTAGATAGGGTTTGAGAGGTTCATGATTTCAGATATTGATTTCTTTGCCACTGCCTAGTGATATGGAGGGTGATGCTGAAGGTGATGGAGAGGAGCAGGCATGTGGAGACGGAAGCACCAGAAGGAGACTCCGAGTTGCCTCCACTCATACTCTGCAGACTAGAGGCCTAAGCTAATCTATCACCATCCCCTGGTAGAATGGTGTCCCAGCCCATTAGCTCACACACTGCCCAACCTGCTTCAACAATTTCAGTTACTTAAGAGTGGAGGGGTTGCAACCTAAACCTTGCAGCTTGCAAAAGCGACAATATTTGCCATCTGCATCTTTGTATAACACATTTGTAGAGGCCTGCTGATATGCAGTGGGAAGCTGTTAAGTTTTAGCTTCCATTAACTTTGGGCAATTAGCAAAACAGGCCTGGAAGCAAAGGATAATTCTCAAGATCTTTAAAACTCTCCCAGGTCAGTTCTTTGGAGTGTCTCTGTTTTTTGAGAAAATTGTTTACTCACTGGGTAAGATGGTACACTCCCTATAATCCCACCATGTGGAAGGCTGAGGTTGGAAGATCCTGAGTTTACAGACAGCCTGAATTATATAGTAAGTCCTAGTCTAGGCTGGAAGGGCATAGAGAAACTCTATGCATAAATAATAAATAAAATCGCTTCTTCAATTAAAGGAGTTAAAGCATATTTCTTAGTTAATGGAGTATTTTCTTCCTTGACCAACACTACCAATTTCCTTCAGTAGGTTTCCATTTGTGATTCTTTATAAAATTCTTCTTGGAGATGCGACTGAAATGTGAGAAACAAGGGAGTCAAAAACAGAACGCTTAATTCCTTTGACATGAATGACAGGGTGCTGCCTCCCCTGTACCTGCAAATTGTTAACAAAGACTTTATGTTGTTTAAGAAGGTCTTTTCTATATCTTAACCGCACCCCCCCAACACACACACACACACACACACACACACACACACACAAAAGTGAGCAAAGAAGCAATTCCTAGGTCTTCGGATTGTGCTTAGGGTGTGAATTGTCCCCCAAGGCACAAATTTTTAAGCACTTAGTTCCAAGCTAGTGGCACTGTTTTGAAAACTTGTAGAACTTTTAGGAAGTAGAGTCTTGCTGGAGAATGTGGGTGATGGGAGGGGGGGTGGGGGGTAAATCTTGAGACTTTTTATCTTGACCTCACCTCCTGTTCATACTCTACTTCCTGACTGCCCATGCAATGTGAACAGCTGCCTCAAACTCATTACATCAAGCCTTTCCCACATGATAGAATGATAGCTTTGAAACACATGCCCAGGTAAGTCCTTTCTCCTCTATGTCACTTTTGTATCATATTTTTATTACAGCAACAAGAAAAATAACAGCTATAAAACAAATACTATTGGGTTTCACAGCGTGAGAATGCTTGCCAGCTCTCCTTGAAGCATTGATTTGGACTCACAGAGAGCTAGGCCTGATTGTTTAAATGAGAAGCTTGTTCCTCCATCAAGGAGCACAAGACGAAGCCTGAAATAAAACAAATTAGAGTGACTGTTATGCATCACTACTAAAGCCAACAGGATTTCTTTGCCTCTTGGATTTAGAGAGATCTTGTCCCTTTACTTAGAACTAAGGATTCAATGGCTGTCCATGGTTAGAACAAAGACAAACAAGGAGAACAGGAATCTGAACATGGGACATCATTGGTTCTATGTATAACAATCAGCCTTGTTTCCATTTTCACCTTGCCTAGGGGTTCCTGAAGAGCCCTGCTTGGATCCATCCACTGGGAAGTGAATGGGTGAATCAAGTAGGAAGCACTGTCTCTGTCTCTGGTAGAATGATGTATCCAGCCCACATAGACACCTGAACAGTGTTACTGTTTTCAGTTCTGGTTCAAACCAGGGTTCACAGGAACCCGCATCTATGGCTTCTCAGTCTTCCCTAGCTCAGTCCCGATGCAAATTGCTTCTAATTGGCTGTGAATGTCTACTCTGCTAGTTTAGCTGTGGCTCACCCTTCTGTTTTCCTACTTCAGAGTTGTAGGCTTGTCTCCTATTTGCTGTTGTCTGACCTTGCAAGTCTTTGTATTTATAGATGGTGATATAAAAGCTGACCAGGCTGTCATTTTAGTATAGTAACAAAACAGGGGCCCCATTAAATCCGCCACATGCAAGGTCAACTTTGTACCTTGGTTTTTGCTTTGACTTTTGTAGAAGGAGAATGGATGGGGTAACCATGGAGACATTCTCTTCTTTTGATCTTGCTTCCTGCCAGTCTGTTCAGCACCATCTCTAATCCATCAGCAGGTGTCCCTCTGACCAGCCCAACTGGTCCATGAAGGGAACTGAAAGCAGCCACTGGAAGAGCCTCTCTCACCTTCAATGGATACAGACCAGGCTGGGAGCAAGCAATTGAACTGTTCTCTTTCAAAGAAATAAAGGACTTTGAGGATGAGATTATTATTTATTTTAACAAAAGCAAGCCTTTATAGTCATTATAACTGTATTAAAATTCAAACTTTGTTATGTGCTTATTACGTAGTCTTTCAAAAGTCTCTGAAGCCTCAATGTTTTTACCTATACAATGAGGATTTATGAAAATCAATGGAAATAAAAATGTAGAAAGTCTAGAACTGTGTTTGGTAAGTAGGAACTCCTGAAAAAAAACCATTAGTTTCTCCCTTGCAGTTTCATATTCTCCTGCTTTCCTACAAAGAAAGAATTTATACCAACAGAAAGTATTATGTTCTGTCTGAATTAAAATTCAAATAATTATATCTAATTTTTTTAGCAATGCAGTCTTTGAATTCTGTGTTTGTTGATTCCCTAACTGGTGTGAGTAAATACCTGGTAGAAAAGACAAGGGAAAAGTTTTATCTCAGTTCAATATCTTAGCAAGGAAGCTGTAAAGATCATGGTAACAGTATCATTGTGAACTGTTCTTCCTTCCTTCCTTCCTTTCTCTCTCTCTCTCTCTCTCTCTCTCTCTCTCTCTCTCTCTCTCTCTCTCTCTCTTTCTTTCTTTCTTTCTTCTTTTTGGTTTTTTGAGATAGGGTTTCTCTGTGTAGGCCTGGCTGTCCTGGAATTCACTCTGAAGACCAGACTGACCTCGAACTCAGAAATCCACCTGCTTCTGCCTCCCAAGTGCTGGGATTAAAGGCATGCACCACCATTGCCTGGAGAACCTGTTCTTTGTAGAGTAGGAACTAACAGGATGCTGATGAGACTAGAAACAGGTACCATCTTGTTATAAGCCACCATGGTGTGTCTGCTTCTCTTAGATGGACCACAAGTCCCCCATAATGGCTCCACCTACTGTGACACTGGTATTCAAACACAAGAGACTGTGGAGGACATCCCACATCCAAACCACAACAGACACAAATAGAGAAAGTTGGTATGTATTCAAGCAATAAATAAAACAGATGTGTCAAGCAAGGAACTAAATTTAAAATTCCATTCTTGTTTTGAAGGCCACTTTGTTCATGAAGATCCAGAGAAGGCAAGAAAAACAAGGTTTTCAAAAAATGTCCAGTTCTAGGAGAAGGCATAGGAAAACACTCATCTGGAAAAGACAAACACCCTTTTTCTTTTTCTTTTAGCTTTTCTAACATTTACTTATGTGTTATGTGTATATGATAGTTGGGGTGTGGAGGTTAGTGGGCAATTTGCAAGACTCAGTTCTCCCTTCCTGTCACGTAGGTTTTAGGGCTGAAACTCAGGTCAGACTTGGCAACAAGCACCTTTACCTCCCTGAATCATCCTACCAACCCCGAAATAATTTCTGAAGTAATTCGAGGACAAAATAATAACCCACTAATAAACATAAATCCATAAATCCAAACCATTAGAATATGTGTCCATGGCACTAATAGAGGCTCTGGCTTGAAGTCAACTTTCAGTGCTAAGTGAAGCTGAGGGCAAAGAATGCTAACCTATAAGGCACTCCATTTCTCAACTGCCAGAGGGAATGCCATCTCTGGGATTGATCATTAATTGATTTTCAACTGATAACGTTAATTTTATCTGAACAGAATGTTGTGTGCCCTTGAAGTGTCTCCCAGAGCTGTTGAAATAGAAAATAGATCAGTAAGTAGGTAAAGATACTTGCTGCCAAGGCTGAGATGCAAGTTCAATTCCTGGAACACACATGATAGAAGGAGAGAACTGATTCCCACAAGTTTTCTTTCAATACACACATGCACACACACACACACACACACACACACACACAGAGAGAGAGAGAGAGAGAGACAGAGAGAGAGAGAGACAGAGAGAGAGAGAGAGACAGATAGATAGACAGACAGACAGACAGACAGACAGACAGACAGACAGAGAGAGAGACAGAGAAGGTACACATGCATGGTTGGGGTGGGAGACAGGGAGACAGAGATAGAATAAGATTTTTTAAAGAAACATTTTAAAAATGTTGTCTCCACAGATTGCTTTGTTAGTTGAGAAAAAAGCTATCACTGCTCAGCTGGGAACATCAGAAGCCATCTTGACATTGATCAGGATATAGGTCACATTGCTCTAAGTACAAGTTCCTGCCACAAGCACATGGTCACCTCTGCCATGTTGTAGTCAGAATACATAAACCACTTACCCTAAAGAAGTGACACCCGGCAAGCCCCAAGGAGCTAGCTCTCTGCTAGTATTTTAAAAGTGTCATATTCCCCCAAAATGTCAGTGTCATAAAAGTCACAGAAGGGCATGTAAATCTTCTGAACAGAAAAAAGATTAAAGAGACAAAATACATACAAATGCAATATGAGGTCCCAGACAGGAAAAATGACAAAGAGAAAAACATCAGTTCAGTTGCTAGAATTGCAATAAAAATGATAGTTTAGATAAATGTATTATATAAATATTGTTTGAAGTTTGTAGCTGGGATGCGATTATGTAAAGCACAAAGTAAAACATAATAGAATCATTAAGATGGATATCGTCTATTTCTAGGTGTTTTAGAAAGTATCAGAATACCTATGTGTTTCTATAAATATTGGTATACATAATACACACTTTTATGTTGGGGAAAGAAAGCGTTCATTCCAATGTGGTAAGGTAATAAAAAATGGCTGCGTCTAACTGAGATGCACAGTTGTATTCTGCTTATTCCTCGCAAGCTTAAATATTTTCAAATGCCAAATTTTTAAGTAGCCTTTATTTTCTCTTAGGAAGAGAGTGGGCCTGAAAGAAGGGAGTGGCTTAGCCATGGTCATCCGGCTTTGCCAGCTCTGGGCTCACCATGGAGCTTAGCTGCTACTGACCTCTTCTTCCCTAGCCTTACCTCAGTGTGTTCTTTATTAGAAACTGATATCCACTTGAGTTTCTTCCCACAAACTTAACTAATGTCCCTTCATGTGATCAATCCCCAATAGTAGGTGCCACAACTCTCCCCTCAGATACTGTTTTAGCTGATACACACTGAACACAGTACAGCAGAGAAGGTAACTTAATCCTCAGCTCTGGAGGCTGGGATCCCAAGGACATAGGTTGCCTCTGCTTGACTTTTGGTTTCTCCTGGCCTTGTTAGGAGGGCTTGCACCTACAGTGTCCATTCCCTAATCAACAAGGACATAAATTCTCTTGGATTGTGGCCCCATTGCCAGGTACCCTCATTCAACAAGAATTTTCCTATTACAGGACATGATTCCTGGTGGTCACTTGATGCTTCAGTATAGGAATTTTGGGATGAAATGGTTGAATTCCAACAGGAGCATCTGGTGATCATTATAGACATTTTTTCTTGGCCAAGGCTGAGTCTTATACCTCAACAAAATGTTTTACTGAGTGCACAGTACATAAAATTCACTTAGTACATATCACAGTCATTTCTTAGCAAATTCTGTTTTCCAAAAAAGCATAAGTGGTGTGTGGGGACCCAGAACTATTTCTCTCATCTTTTCATGTAAGATAAATAAGTGCTTTAGAAACCCCTGGCATCTTTGACATGCAGTAGGTTCAACTATAGACTGGGCATCAAGGAGAACAGTACCACTGAATATCTCCTTTAGTCATCTACTCTGCTGCTCTCATGACCCTCACAGAATGGCATGTCTAGAGAAGACACCACAAAGTCAAAGTAGAAATCCCCAAGAGAGATGTGCATAGAAAATGTGATGTTGTGGTGGAACTGATCTGACTCCAACCCAGCAGGTGGGTCACTGAAGACCCACCCCTGGATATCAGGGCTATGACTGGAAGTAATCTCTCTTATTTTGTTTCACATGCCCTGTTTATCATTTGGGTAGATGTGAGAGGCAATATCAGTCTTCATTAAGAGGGAGACCAGTGACTTAGAAGCACAGTGTAGCATTAAAGCCATGTTTATTTTGAGCTCCTGGCTTCCTGCTTCTAAGGGACGCAGCACTCTTACTATGACCCAGTCCATCTTCTACATGAGATAAACATTCTTACCTACAGAAACTCAACTCTTTCATGAATCACAGCTAGAAAGCATAGTGCAAGTATGAGAAAGGGAACCTGATCATTTTGTCCTAGGTGGATGGCAGGGTCAGGAAAGAAAGTAAAGCTTATTCAAGTCAGTGGTAGTTTCAAAGACAAAATCACATTTGAAAATATATTTTAATTAATTACTTGAGATTTTCAGACAATGTATTTTGATCATGTTCACTCACAGTGCCCCCCCCCATTAGGTCCTGCTAGATTCACCCCACTGACTTACTCCCAACTTTGTGTCTTTTTAATTTTATTTAATAACTCATATAATTGAGTTCATGCTATCCACACACTTGCAGGTACAGGACCATTGCATAGAGTTTAACTGACTCACCAAGAGCCACACCCATAAAGAAAACTGTATCTTCCTCCCAAAGAAGCCATCAACTGCTCATAGATAGTAGGAGGTGGGACTGATAAATCTCTTTCCACTTTATAATAGACTGGTGACTGGTCCAATGTGGTGTGCCAGACAGCCACACCTAGTATGAAAATAAGTGCCAGGGTACTGTCATCTCCAGAAGTTTGCTTGTGTTGTCCCCAACCTCTGGCTCTTACCATCTTTCTGCTGTCTCTTCCACAATGGTCCCTGAGACTTTGAAGTGTGTGTGAGTGTGTGTATGCACAGAAGTAGTAAGACAGACTTCCCATTTGTGGCTATATGCCACAGTTACTTTTTGTCTACCATTTGATCAGCTGTAAAATCCTGCATTAACTACCAAACACTGCACAAAGAAACTTCTCTGCTGGAATCTGAGAGCTGCTTAATCTATGGGTGCACAGATGTGTATCTAGAAGGTTGTTTGGCACTATTTTCACTTAGCAAAGTAATAATAATAGATTCATCCCCTAAGCCCTGTGAGCACCCTCAATCATGAATTCTTGGCTAGATTTACAGCAGCAAACATGTTTCACACTAGAGGAATAAAATCTAAGCAGAAAGTGGTTGGTTACCCACATGACATTCATGCCACTATTGCATCTGTAATCCTATCTGATCATTATTACAGTTCACTGGTTCATAGCTGAATAGTATCTCTGATGATCTATTGCCTTCAGCAGTCTGGACAGCACTGATCAAAACTATGATTGCTGACCAGAAGGGAGGAAGCTTCCTCATAAGTATTAACTTGACTTCTTCATGCCCAGTGAAGGCAGTACTTTAAATCCTTTCTCAAATTTGTCACAGGTTGACATTGCTTTTTTTTTTTCAGCAATAGCAAAGATTTGAATGGACAGGGTGGTATAGCACTTGCTTTCATGTCTTTATCTCATAATATGTCTAAATTTCAGTTACTTGAAAACAAATACTCACCAGACCTATTACAGACTATATACATATGACATAAATTAAATATAATAAGTTGTTGAAAATGTTTAATCTCAATCACTGGCTTCTACTCAGCCTTTGACTGTTCAATTCCCAGATGAAAGACACATTTAACCTTTAATTTATAATAAGCCTTTATCAGCACTAAAACTGGGCAGATACCTACCCTGTATGCTATTAGAATCTACTTTCCTATCAATAACCCTAAGTTATTACTTGCTGCATTCCATCTGGGCTGCTCTTTACTCCAATTGACCGGGCCCTCATGGCCATGATATTAAGATTCTTACTCTATGATGTCTTCTCCTCTCTCCATCTCCCCCTCTCTCTCCTCATGGTCTCCCTGGACCCCAAGTCCTATAACCCCCAAACCTGCCTATGTCTCTTCTGCTCACTGTTGGCATCTTTACTTAACCAATAATTTTCAAGCAAGGAGCAAGGTTACATTGAACTTGCAGATTCTCTCACTCCTGGTAGCAAACAGCCTTGAGGGGCAGTACTTATCATTATAATACATATCAATAGAGAACACCTCAACAATAATAAATATAAATTATAAGTGAATTATCGGCAAAATTGCAATAGTTTGTGAAAAGTGTCCCATTGAGAAAGAGGTTTCATTAAAATGCATTGACTTTTTCTCATGCTATTTGTTATATGCTAAGTATAGGAAACATGTATGGTCAAATCGGTTAACTGCCTTTAATTCACTCCAAGAGAAAAGAAAGGGGAAAGATATGTGAAACTGAAAATTCTCTTTGTCCTAATTAGCTCTCTTTCCAAATTGATTTTCTTTGTAATTCTCTGTTCCCACAGATACTTACTCATCAGGTCTTGTATCTCCAAAACCACAATTGTCTTTGCTTTTCTTTGTGTGATTTGAGATAATCACAAAACACAACCTTACCCCTTAAAGAGCTATATGAGGAATTTCTGTGAGGCAAATCGACAATTAGCATTTTGTAAAGGAATCTCTAAATTCTTCCTCTGCCCAGACTAACCCTGCCCAGGAGCCTCTGGCCACCACGCCCTGTGGAAGAGTGACTGAAGCCTCTGAGCCTTTGTTCAGAGCTGGCTATCGGGTCTGAGCTCCCTGCTCACAGTTATAAAAAACTGAGTAGACTCTAATTAAATACCATATTTCTTAGATAACTCGATTGAGTAAACTGACAACGATGTTATCAGTAGTCTGCTGTCATGTTTGATCAAGTCTTCTACCCAGCCACATAACCTCTCATAAACCTGGAAAGATGGAGAGGTATGGAGAAACCTTTGAATGGGTTTGTCTCAGTTGAATTAGTGGTTGGGAGGGAGGGGGAGGGCAGATGAGTCAGGTCCACTCTCTTCTTAATTAAATGTAAGCAGTTCTGAAGTTCTTTCAACGGCAGGGCAGATAAAAGCTCTTCAAACTCAGGCCAGAAAACAGCAAAAAACCAGATTTTACTAACTTGAGATCAGACATTGAAGCATTTCAGGATGTATGTTTTCAAGTTAAGATCTGTCTGATGACTACAACTTACTTTGTTCTCTACCTAGTGCTCTATAGGGGTATCTGCTTTGATGATGCCTGTTTCGAAGCTCACTTTAGGACTGAGGAAACTGAGAGTTGGGGCAAATGTGTTCATGCACCAGTGAGGTAGAGCTGAAGAGAAGAGACTGTTGGCTCAAATAAAGTACTTCTTTGCCCTAGACATTCTGAGGGATGTACTGATGAATATTAGGGCTCCTAGAGGTGGGCATCAAGAGAAGCAAGAGTTAATAGACTTAAATGTGTGTTGAAGACACTGGGGGATGCTGCCAGCAGATCTCTAACCAAGCTTTAGATTTGTCGAGGAAAGGAGAAAGGAGAGATTCTTCATTGGGAAAATCTACATGGACCTTCCAAGGTCTCTGTTATAGAGAACAAGATGCTTTAGAAAGATGGATGAATATCTTTGCCCCAAACATCCAGATGAGGGGCCTGCATAACAGGGTTATGGCTGATCCCTTCTATTCCAATCACAAGCTCAACCATATCAAGGACTGGGCCTTTTGTATGTTTCAGGATGACACAATCCCACACCAGCCTCTTGAATGGGCAGAGGCCAGAGCAGAGCCTGCATCTACTCTCACATCTCACCTGTAGCTCTTAGACTTACCAGGTGAGTTCCAGCCACTCTCGGTTAGTGTTTCCTGCCCTGTTGCTTTTGCTTTACACACAGTACTCTTTCTGTCCTATGGACTTATTTGAGTTGGGTCAAGTGACTGAAGAAAAAGAGACTTTGTCTCCATGGCAGTTCCTGTGGAGCTTAGTCTGGATGGAGCCTGTGGAAGCAGGCAGATGAGTTCAACCTGGCTAGAGGAACAAGACAAGGTCACAGGCATTTGAGGTCACCCTATCCCACATGACTTAGACTGAACACTTGTAGAAAGTACTGACATCTATCTTCTCCTGGTTTTGGAGCCTCAAACATTCCTACATTGCCCCATAGTAAAACTCCAGTGGACATGCGTCCTAAACAGATCTAACACTCACTCATGTAATATATGCCTTTCCCTTTAATTTACCCATTCATCTCTTTAGAAGTTTTCCATTAAACATTTGCAACAAGCATGTATTAACTTTCATTTTAAGATTTAATTTTATTATTTTTAATTATGTATAGTACGTGTGTGTCTGTATGTGAGTTTGTGACCATGAGTATAGGAGGACTCAATGGCCAAAGACATCAGATCTCCTGGAGCTGGTGACACTCGTGGTTGTGAGCCACCTGATGTGGAACTGAACTCAGGTCCTCTGGAAGTGCAGCAAATGTTGCTAACCAATGCACCATCTTTTTAACAACCAGTTACTAATTTTCTGTATGAACAGAGATAATGGATATACAGTCTGTCTTAAGTATGCTTACGTATTCTACAGAGAATGTACAAATCCCACAAATAATTTCATTCACTTTACAAAGTACCAGCACTCACAGGGTGACATTTGCAAAATGTGCTGAGTGAGGATATAAAGGTTTTGGTCTTCAGTCTTTGAGTCAGAAGCTCTTAACTTGCACTCGTCTCTGGTGGAAATGATGTAGAGCTTGACCTGGTTGCTCCAAAAACCCAGAAGTGCCCCCAGATCAACACTGCCCCCACCAGATGCTGTGCTGGCTCTCAGAGGCCATGTGGGGTGGTGTGTTTACAAGTCTGAGGTCTCCAGCAAAATAGTCGAATTGTAGCCCCCTGTGTCCCCTGCTTTCATCTAATGTGACCAGACCAGGTTGTTGAGTCTGTATTGTGCACAAGCAGGATGACTTCCTGTGAGACACAGAGCTAAGGAGCTGTCCACACTATGGTTCAGTCATTCTGAGTGGATACACCGCTCTATTTGTGTGAAAACAGCAAGTAATAACCACAACAGTTATCCTGAGTGAAGGGTGTGAGGAACACATTTTTAAAAGAACAATTAAATACTATTCATGGCAACTGCTAATTCCCGTCGCTAAAATGCAAAGTTTTTCATAAGAACAGAGACACAAGCCAGTGTTCTAGCTGAAATTGTCACTGATGTGGTAAAAGGCCGTCTAGCCTCTGGATGAGTCAGCCACATATGAAAAGAAGTTCACATTCTCTGGAGTAAAACATGGCTGTGGGACTTGAGGAAAACTTTCTAAAGTTGGAAAATATCTGTGGATGTTCATAGGCACAAGATAAGGTTATAATGGCTTTTGGGGTTTTTATGGAACAAAAGGTCCCATCCCACAGCAGGTGCATAGAGCAGGCTACAGCTGAAAAAAAAAAGGTGTTTTATTCCTGCCTTTGGATGGAACTATTTTGATGCAATGAAGGCTCACAAGCAAGTTTTAAAATCCAAGTTTAATTTAATGTTATTAAACAGAATTGTGGGACCTTTCCCCCATGCTTCACCAACACTCTGAGCATCATATTGATTTCAGACTCCATTTATGAGCCAGGAAGATCCCATGGGAAATATCCGTACTGGGGGGATGCTGAGTCTGATCACAGAAGCGTTTGCACTTGCTTCTTGAGAGGCCTCAGATCTTCTCCCCTTTCACACAGGAGACACCCTATCCCTCTTTAGATCAAAAGCAGTTTGAATATGACTTAATGGGACTGGGGTTGTTTGTGAAGCTGAGATCACTGGTTTAATTCTTGTTAAATAATTCTTATTTATGATATCCAAGAAAGTGTGTACACTTTAATGAGTCTTTGCCTACTTTTCCTCAAAATGGCTTATAGTGGTATCATAAGACATACAATAACAGCTAATACTGCATGCCAGAAGGAAGTTCTTAAAATTCTGCCTTCATAATCATTGCTGATAAGGATATAACCTGAATAGTAAATCACTCTATCTGACCCACAGTGATGAGTCATGTGCCAAGAACAAAATAAACTCTGTCTACTGTCAGTGGGACTAAACTGAATTGAGGAGATGTAGCTGATGGAGACATTTTAGAATAAGATGTTTATTTAATAGTGATATTTAATATTTTTGTTTCTTATACATAGATCAGTGCACATGCAGCTGTATTGTTACCTTATTTATAATCCAGAGTCCACAAAGCTCAATTTCTTTGTCATTGTCTTATTTTTTTTTCTACCTCACATCGGTCCAAAGGATGCATTAGCAATAGAACATAATTTGAAGTCAGATCTGAATATAAATATTCTGCATTTCATGAACTGAGTGGAGGCCATGATTCCTAAGAGACTTATGAACTACAGGAGGTGATGTTGCTACCATTCCCAGACCCAGTTACTAGTGTATGAACTGCAAAACTAATTCTCATTTCACAGAGGTTAAACTATCATCCAATCAAAAATTGTGTCTAAAGATGTGGGAGCTGATCTTGAAGGAGTTAGAAGGCATGAAGGGTGATTGTAATCAAAATAAATCATTTACATTTGTAAAATGCTAAAAAAAGAAAAAGAAAAAGAAAAAAAATAACTGTAAAAGTCTTAAATTAACCCCTCATCTATCACAGGCTAGTGTTAATTCTATTGCTTACCCTCCACAATTTGAAGGTGAAACTCTATTGTTAAAGTATTGTTTACATCATCAAACATAGAGAAATTGAGCAGTGACCAACTAGAAGCTTCATGGTGCTGAAAGGTTCTCTGTATACTACTGGAAACTAAAGTAATTATCATCCTCCAGCTATAAATCTTGTCGCTTTCAATAGGGCCTTTCTACAAAATAGACTGGTGTGTGTAATAGTGGCACAAATGTTATGGAGTAATCAACAACTTCTTGATTGTCTGTAAGGACCACTCCATGAGATGTAACTCACACCTGACACGGCTAAAGTGGCCAAAAACATGATTCTGGGTAGATCATGGGCCTATGGGGCCTACTATTATTCTTCTGAAGGAACATAGCAATAAAATAACTCCTAACGATATATAAGTATACTCATAGACATCACTCAACTCTCATCAGAAAAGCTCAATCTTGCAACATGTGGTAATTAACACAGAGACCCACAACTGCACAATGTGTAGAGAGTGAGCAACTTTGAAGTACTCGGTCTTAAATAGGATGTTTTATCAAACTTCCCCCATCAAGACTCAGGGATCTCTGCAGAAGAGGAGGCAGAAAGATTGTAGGAACCAGAGGGGACGGATAACTCCAAGAAAAGAGTGTCATCTAGATACGACAAGCCTGATACACATATATACTCACAGAAACTGTAACATCATATACAAGACCTTCAGAGGTTCAAGCCAGATGAGAGGCCAGCACTGAGAAGCAGAAGTGGACATTGAGTTCCACTCCTACCCAGCAAGTTATTTGCAATTGTTACCTGCTGGGAAAAAGAAATACCATTTTCTCAGATGGAGTGTCACTGGATATATCAACCTAATGCATACACTGCATGCCCTGGAGTAGTCACCCAACACAAAACATATCCCATGTAGTTTTTGTTTGTTTTGGTTATTTGGTTTGGTTTGTTGTTGTTGTTCCTGTTGTTGTTGCTGGTACTGCTGTTTAGTAGACTTTCTGTTACACTTTGTTGTTTTGGCTTTACTGACTTTTGCTTTGCTTTCGTGTATTTTAGGAAAGAAAGAACATGGAGTGGATAGGGAGATGGGATCTGGGAGGAGTTTAGGAAAGGGAAGAATATATTGCATGAAACCTTTTAATTAGGATATCTTCGATGAATTCAATAAATACATTCCCCCCAGAAAAAATAAATAAATCTCATCATAGGACTTGAATGATACAATAATGGTTATGACTTGTCTTTCCTAATTCTGAAACTTTCGGAAAATATTTATAGGCACAGATAGTATTTAATGAGTTTGAAGGCATTATACATTCGGTCCTACTGGTCTATTTTTATGTGAAATGATGGCTCTTGACTGCTTCTCCCCTGTATTCTCATGCTGGGAATAGGTGGAAACAAATCCCTGAGGCTCCCTAGCCAGCCAGTGGAGCCTGCTACTAAGTTATAGTCTCAAAATAAAAGCTAGAATTCTAACAAGAGCGAGAGTGAATATTACTCAGGTTAGGTTAGGAAAAGAACGAAACCATACTGTTCTTAAGTACTTCTGTGTGAGTCTTGGAACTTGTCTCTGAAAGTACTCCAGACTTTTTGATTGATCCATTTGCTTCAGATTTTGAAGTTGTAAAGGAGATCTGTACAGTGAACTTCCTGTGAGTGAAACAGCAAATGTTCTATAGTTGTTGTCTACCAGGTTTCTGTGGATTCCTCTTGGCATGCCAAGTTTTGGTGCCAAGGCATGTTGCACTTCAGCTTTGTATCTGACTCCATGATGCTTCATCTGTTCCTGTAGGAAGAGATAGTAGTGATCCTTCCATAGATCTGACTCTACAGAGGAGGAGAGGGGCAGCAAGCTAATAGAACGCAAAGGTTTTGTCAGCTGCAAGGAACATGTGGTACCATAGAATGCTGTGATAGATGCTTTAGTAGGGTCTTACGACACCTAAGATGAACTCCAAACTTTAGGCAGCTGAGCTGTTCCGTACATCCTACCATGCTCTCTTGGACTTCCAGGTTGACTCCTACAACAGCCCACATACTGGGTGTGATCACATCACTGCTGCCCTCGTGCCTTAGATACAGGCATCTTGTGCATCTATGCCATGTTCTTCCTCCCTCTACTGTTGCAGTCCTATACATGCTCCATTTCTCCACCTGCCATCATTTATTCTTACCTCCCTGCAATATCTTCTCCACAAAGTATCCCAGTGGTGCCTCCTGTGCCTCTGCAGCCCGTGCTTATCCAGTGATTGCCATGTCCATTTCCCTTATAAAACTGGAGTGCCGTGTTGTATTCATAGTTACAACCCACAGGCTAATATGTAAACTTGATCAATATTTGTTGCTTAATTCAGCTTTGAATAATACAGACACACTTGTCATTTGGATCGGAAAAGGACAATTAATGAATGTCAAGCAGCAATGGTTGAGACAGAAAACAAAATAAAACCAATGTTACCTTGGCTGTCACCCTCCCTGCCAAATAGTGCTCTGTTGCACTGACACACCTTCATTCTCACAGAAAAACCAAAGTAACAAAGCTCAAACAAGCAATAAAATATTGTAAAGAAGGATGATTAAAACTACGCCCTGGGTACCACTGACATGATGAATGAGGTGACTCTCCAACATGCGGGGCTGCACTTACTCTATGAGATGTCTCTCAGCATCATATCTCTATCCACTAAATGGTTATGACAGTCACCACATCTTGACAATCAAAAAAATTTCTCCTAATACCATTTGGGGTAGAATCAGATATTTAGTCTAAAGCAAGTTTTCACTATAGTTTAAAATATGGTCTTCTCAGTCAAGTTTAAGAATTTCAAATATTCTACAGCAGAATGTGAAGCCCAGGCTGGAGTCTCTAATAACCTAAGCAAAAGTCATCTTGACAAAGTCTGGCAGACCCATGAAAGTGGGCAAGGCCACAATGGACCCAATCATCCAACCTCAGCAATTTAAATGGCACACAGTGGCTAAGGTTTAGGGTTATAGTAGCTGTAGGTCTTTCCTGAAGTTTTCTCAGGTAGCTGGATGCTACAAATCTAGAAATTTGGACTTGAGTTTCTAAGAGACAAATTTATATGTCTGGAGGCTGGAAGGATTAGTGGATGGAATGGTGAGCCTTTACATAGAGCTGCCGGCTGCCTCCAAGCCAAGAGATGAGAGGAGTCAGGCATTAAAGGGCTTGGTTCAAGTACAAGGATTTAGGAGACTGGATCTCCAGCTCCCACATAAAAATCCAGGAGCAGTGGCATAGTCCTTCAATCCCAGCCCGAGAGAGGCAATGGAGTAGATCCCTGAGGCTAGTCTAGCCAAATCGGCACATCCCAGGTTCAGGGAGACAGTGTGTCTCAAAAATTGATGAGGAGAAGAGATTAGGAGACCACTTGATGTTGGCCTCTGACTTCCTCCTGCATGAGTACACTGGTGCACACAACACTCATACACAAAAGCAAAGGAGATACTAGAAAGAGAGCCTAACTAGAGAGATGAGACAAAGAGAAGCAGAAGGAAGTAAGTGAGTGAGTTGTAATGTGGACAAGCAAGTGTGAAGAGGGTGAACAGGATGATGGGAAGAAAACTAGAGGAATGTCAGTGCAGCTGTCTCCAACTGGTACACACATAAAGGGAGGACCAGAGCCCATCTACACACAGCATGAGGCCATGCACATACAGCAAAAAAGGCTTTGGAGGGGGAAATAGTTAGTTCTGCCTGCACTTGTGCATACCAGGTATGTGAACCACTGAATGCTTCTTTTGGAAACTTTAGTGATATTTTAGTTTCCCAAACTTTTTTATTTTTCTTCCTGTCAAAATGTTGCAGAGCCAAACTTCCAACTCATGGTGGTTCTCAACCTTCTTAATGCTGCTACCCTCTAATAGGTGGCCCTCAAGCATAAAATTATTTTTGTTGCTATTTCATAACTTTAATTTTGCTCTTATGAATTGTGACAGAGATATCTGATATGCAAATGACCTTAGGTGACCCCTGTGACAAGGTCATTTGATAATCCCTCAATGGAGTCATGAACCCAGATTGACAACCACTGGATTAAAGGCACGTCACTCCTGTTTTAAGAAGGCTGCAGAGATGACACAGCAATAATGTTGCCTCTTACAATAGCTTGAGTATCCTCAGGTCTTGGATAGGCCTTAGATACCTTTGTTGAGGAGTGTTCACCAGACTTGTCCTCCGGGAGCTGTTTTGTCTGCATCTGGAATGGCTTCTTCCCTTTTCTCCTCAAGGCTAAGAACACAGATGGGCATGAACCATGATGAACAGACAGACGCATACCATCTCTAGGATCTCAAAATAAGCCCTGGAACTCACTTAATTTTCTATTTGGCTGTAGAGACAAGAAATTGTGGTATATTTTTCTTCCTTCTCTACAGCAGGCCAAAAGGAAGTTTGCAAGTTAATAACTGCAGAGTCTTTATAGTTGAAACACTTGAGATCCAGACATCTGTTGTCAATGTTTAGAGAAAAGAAGGATGACCTTAACAGCTAAATGTCAGGACTTAAGTCCCAAGCACTGAGTAGAGAGATGGCCCAGGTAGGAAGGGAGTTCCAAAAGCCTGCCTGATCCTTGGAGTAGGTTCCTTTCTGATCTGCGAGGTGTATTCTTTGATTGGTACTTGCTAGTTCCACAGCATCCTTCCTGCACATGCCAGTGCTGATCTGCAGTTATCATGGATTCCTGTCTTTACCAGAATCGGGTTGAAAAAAAAAAACAATTTTAACTTTGGCAGTTAATTAGTTGATGTCCCATATATTAAACTGACTGCCTTTGTATTATCTTGGGTCAAATCACTCAAGACTAGGAGGGCACATTGTGAAACATTTTTTACTAATTATGTCTCACCATGGGTCTGTGCTGCACCTATAAAAGGCACCAGATTATGTCTGCCTTAGAAGTGGACCTGCTTACCCAGCACTCTACCCAACTCTGCTCTCAGAGGCTTCTTGGAGGCTGAGTGTCAATGCCAGAAACCGAGCTCTGTTCAAATATGCTGGCCTGTGCTGTCTGTGGAGGGGTGGAAATCCCAGAAGCCTATATTTGGATCCTCTTCATTCCTCAACAGAAATTTAAAAAACAATAGGATGTGCCCTGTCCAATTTGCCGCCTGGATCCTGACACGGTTCTCTTTTATGCTGTTGGTTTCTTAGATTGTAGAAAAACGTGTTTCAGCAAAGGAGGCCAATTTTCAAAACCACTCATTTGGCAAATGCACGAGCTCTCCAGCTGGAAAGAGCCGCTTCTGTTCCTTGCGGTTACCTAATCCCAAAGCAGCGGTAATCATGTTTAAAGAAATTACCAGCTCTGCCAATAGCCTTGGGCTGCACAGGGAGGGATGGAGACAGCCACTGCTGATGCGGTGGAAACCCACTATGCAGATCAGGAAGGCCTGTTTAAAGAGCTACCTGGGCACAAATTTTACCACATCCTCTCCAGTGTGGAGGTCTACTATCTTCACTTTCCTGCTATCAGTTTCTTTAATGTTTGGCTAAATAACCCATATATTGAAATAGGGATGTCTGGATAATGTGTTTTGCAAGATGTGGTATTTCATCGTGCCTTAATCAACATATCCCTCTTTGTCACTACCAGGTTAATGTCAATCTTGCACCATTGTTTGATGGAGTGGTCAGAATAATGAACAACCTAGTAGACTATCACCACTGTTGACATGGGCTGGCACTCCACATCTGCTGCACTCTCAAATCTGTAAGTCAGATTTCCAGTTTTGGAGATGACACAAACTCTAACCTAAAGCGGCATGCTTCTTTCCAGATGTTGAAAGGTACATTCTCCCATGAACAGAGTCAACAAGAAAGGAAAAAACTCGACAAGAGAATCTTGCTAAGATTGTTGTCTTCTATTCCAACCATTTCAAAGAGACTGACTAATGAAAGCACACAGCGGGCCCTTGTTCATCAGGAATGTAGGCTTAGGTAATCTGAACTCATATATTAATGCTAGATGTGAGCAGTTTTCAAAAGAACACTCCTGGGGTCTTACAGTGGAATCTTACCTGTTTGGATATGATGTGTTGGGGGAAACATCACCTTTTCCACTCTCTCGTCAAACCCATGCTTAGTATAAGATGGTCACAGAAGAAAGCACAGACTCAGTGTGAACCAGAAGACTCCAAAGCCGGTGCTCAGGGATGGCTGCATGCTGGCTCCCTAGGACATCATAACACAGGACCACACATTGATTGACTTGAAACAAAACAAGATAAAGTTGTTGTCTCTCAGCTCTAAATCCTAGTAGCGCAGGGTCCAGGTGTCCGCAGAACTGAAATTTTGAAAATGCGTGGGAAAACCCAGCTTTACCGCTCCCAGCTCCATGGTTCAGAGCTCCATCCCTGAAGGCTCTACATCTGTTCCTATGCCGTTCTTCAATCCATGTTTCTCTTTATAAGGATACTTGCTGTGTTAGCATACCGGCATCTCTACACCACTGTAACCTTGTCTTAACCACATTTTCAAGGACCCTGATTTCCATATTGTCACTATCTGAGCTATAAAATTCAGGACTTCCATATGTCTTTAGGAGACAATTCAATCAATAGCAGGTAGAATCTCTCCCAGGAACCAGATATGATTGCATCTAGCCTCTGTGGTCCAGATATGTGTGTAATTGTCAGATGATATCTTTGAACAATGGGCAAAGATGTCCCAGCAAGTCAGTTCCGAAAGTCACAAAGAGTAATTTGCTATACCTTCCCATTCAGCCCAGCATGCCAGGTTACTCCCATGTAAGCTCTATAGTGGAAATAAAAACTAATACCTCTGTATACCTGCAAAAGATGTTCTCAATGAGATCAGCCTGATGAACCCATCATGAAACAGACTTCTGTGTCCAGAGACCTAATCTTATTTCAACGCTCAGAACTGATATGTTCCAAAGGGATTAAATGACACTGACTAAATTCCTAATGACTGAAACACAATGTCAGTGTATGCTAATATATGAGAAATCTGTGTCAGACAGACAAAAGTGTTCCTTTTAGCGTGAATGTGAATTCATGTCTGTAGGCTGAACTACAGAGGAAGCAAAATCAGAAAGCACCTTAAAGAGAAAAGAGGAGTCAGCTGGTGATTCAATTATTGCATTACTTATGATGGTTGGCTTTAACTGTCAACTTGTATCATTTAGAATCTCCTAGGAAGTCTAGAAGGATTGTCTAGATGAGGTTGGCCTATTGGCATGTCTGCAGGGTTTTATGTTGCTTATATCCATTGAGGCGGGAAGACCTGCCCACTGAGGGTGGCACCATTCCCTGAATAGAGGATTCTATACTGTGGGGAGAAAGCAAGCTAAGTACAGAAATGTACGCATCCATTTCTTGCTTGCTTTCTACTCTCAAAAAGAGAGTACTCTTACTACCTGTTTCAAATTCCTGACACCTAATGTAATCTAAAACTGTAAGACAAATAAACCCTTTCCTACATCTGTTGTTTCTACTGAAGTATTTTATTATGGCATAAGGAAAAGAAAGGAAAGGAAAGGAAAGGAAAGGAAAGGAAAGGAAAGGAAAGGAAAGGAAAGGAAAGGAAAGGAAGCCATTAACCAGGCCTGGCACCACCATTTTCTTAGACTCACTTAATGCAAAAGCACATGATATTTGATTATAGATGACAATTACGAAGAGACTTTTTTTTGTCAGACATCATACTAAATATTTCATCCATTAGTTTTTATTTTCCTAGTTCTGCTGTGTTGAAGGAGATGGCTTTACTCTCCCATCACAGATGACAATAAGTGAAGATCAGTACTTTGCCAACATTACAGTTAGTGAATGGCAGGACTGATGAGAACTCCCACTGGCTGGTCGCAGGAGTTATGTTTTTTATGTATGTGTTACAAGGTCCATAGGGAATCTGGGACCAAGTAGCACAAACTGCTTGGTTTTTTTCTCTGTGTTTCCACCATGTCTTCAAGCCTTCCTTGACAAATGTTCATTGCTAAATAGGCATATTTGTATAAGGTTTGGACCTATTATAATTCTTGCAAACTTAAAAAGATATTTTGATTTATTCTCTATACATTGCACAAAATAAAATGTCTTCCTCACTGGCAGATATCCATATATTTTCAGTAAGATCAGAAGCTCCAGAGTAAAGCAGGTAAGGATATCAAATAGGATGGTAAATCAGATGGCATCTGAGAAGAAAGGAGAGGAGATTCATGAAAACTGGGAGACAAGCAGCACCCCTGCCACACAACACAACACAACACAACACAGGAAAGACTTATGGAAGTAAAGGCATAGAGAAACCTCTGGAGCCACATCCTTTGTCCTGAGCACTAGTCAGGATTTCCCATTCACCCTAAGAGGTCAGATTAGATGGAGGGTTTTACCCGAAGCCATCACTTTGACTTGCTCATAAATAGAAATTGAGATGACACTAAAAGGTGCCAGCCTTAGTCAGTGCCCTTCAGTAGTGAATCCAGCAAACCTGGACAGGTCCAGCCACTGCAAGATTTCCTTTCTCCCCACCTTCATTCTTGGTTCCAAGAGCTATGGAAGCTCTAGGTGCAAGAGAGCTGTAATCACACAAAAGACAGTGGCTAGAGACAGAGGAAAAAGACTGCAAAGGGATGACTGGTATTTCCATGAGTGAGTGTGTGTGTTGGGTGGGTAGGGGAGTGTGCTGTGTTCTGCCAGCAGCAGAATCAGTACATACAAAAGAGCCAAAAGAAAGCCCCTTCTTTAGCAGATATCTCCTTCTTTTGTCTCTGGTTATTATGTTCTCTGAGAATCATCCCTGACTGTGACAAACCCAGGTTCTTCCTCCCAGTTAAAACATAATTTCACTTAGGACAACTAATCAGCATTGATCTTTAAGTCTGGGCTGGCACAGTATGAGATCCCATGGAAAAGAAGATAGTGTACCTGTTCATCTAATCTTTAAAGTGAACAAAATAAACATTATGAATCAGGCACACACTCTCTGGCGGGTATTATTAGTTATACCTCGTATGTTAACTCACTTAATAGCCATGGTGCGGTCAGCCAGATGGGATATGTGAGTATTCAGTGACGAAGGGACTGATTTCACAAAAGTCATGCCCTTGACATTATTGTGAATTAGTGTCTGTTCTTGCATCAAAGCCGCATCATCTTGTATTATCAGCACTACAACTTGGCTGAAGGTAGCTTTTCAACTTAGATGTTAAATAGGCAGTGGTCAAATCCTAGGCAGTAAATTCATGGATAAGCTGGAAAAACTAAACAGAGACAGTTATTCTTGGAAACAAGAATGTGGAGGAATGGGTATTCTGAATGTGTAAGGCATGTGATAGGAGTTCCATAAGGAGCTAGCCTGTAGATAAGTCACATGGAATACTGGCTGCTAAATGTTTATATTATTTACAGCATCTGTATTGTGTCAATACTATCATTCTGCACCTTGGCCTTGAATCACTATTCAGTGAAGACCTACAATATGCACACTGGATCTAGGTATAATTGTCTTTTGTTTGGATATGACCCCACTTGGACCTAGAGCTTCCATTCTCCTCCATGCTTAGCCTTCAATTCAGCTTCAACATCAATTACATAGCAGTTGCTAAATGAGAGCTGGTAGAGTAAACAGTGATGTTGAGAAATCACTGAGAGATAGATATACTTCCCCCTGGATGTTGTGCATGGTCTATTAAACTTATTGCAAAATACTAGCAAGGAAGCAGACAAAATCTCCCACCCTTTATAACCAGATTTTAAGGAGAGGCTAGTCACTAAGATAATGCTAATGTCAATGGCAGAAAAATATTAAATAAGGAAAGAAAATCAGATACTCCAGAATGAAAGATGGAGGGACTTTTTTCCTAAGTTTCTATAATGACTTCTGAGTTCATAAAGGCAAAAAAGGTTATCACATGACTGTCAGGCAGAAGAACCCTCTAAACTACTGCATTGAAAGCACATATCTGGGCTCAGATTTGAGCATGACATTAAAAGGACAGAGTGAAGATTCCATTGTCCAAAGAAGGCAGAAGATAATTGAGGAAGCAGCCTGAGGAGAAGATCCTTACACACAAAAAAAGATACATGACTTTCTTCTCATTGTGTGCTCACAGTGCAGCAACTAGGAAGGTAGATAAATATGACCAAAATGTTGAGTTCTATAGAATCGCTCTGCTTATTGCATGAGGAAGAGATATAAGGGATGAGGCTGGAGAAAAATCATAACATGTCACTATATACAAGTCTACACATAGGAATAGCCATAAAAAAGAAAGACGCTAGACCTGGTGGCACTCAGAAGACAGAGGCAGGAGGATTAGTCAACTCCAGCTATAGAACAAGTTAGAGGCCAAACTAGGCTACATGAGAGCCTTCCTCAGAAATAAGGACAAATCTGCTTCAAACTCCTTTCTTGTGATTCAAAAGTAACTGCCTAAAGTGGTAATTTACAAAACTTTAAAATGGAATTTTAGTTCACTAACATCATCTGTATGATAACAGCTCATAGGAAGAGTTAAAAGTGGAGCTTCAAAAACAAACTTGTACATATAACAGAAGTTAAGTTAATACCAATGTGAATTAACTACTATAAATTATGGCGTTGATCATTAATCCCAGCACCATCACCAAGACATATCAAGATTATAAAGGAAATTATATGAGAATTAGAACATTCCATGAATAATATATATTTACCACAAAAGAGTAAAGAAGTCAAGAATTATATAAGAATTAAATGTCAAAATGCAGACATAAATCCCACCCTGTCCATAATTATGCTTAATATAAATGGTTTAAACATTCCAGTGAAAGACAAAGAATGGCACAATGGATCAATTTGAAAGATAAATGACCCAGTAATTATTGTGCCCATTTATCTGCAGTCTCACTTTCTTTGTTTCAGCTTCTCATGCTTAAACACAGTCCTAATACATTAAATGAAAATGTACTGAAATAAGCAATATATAAATTCTAAGTTCCTAAGTTTTAAACCACAGTGCTATTGCCAAATATGCCTTCCCTAGGATCCAAATCACCAGTTGATCCATTGTATCCACACCCTCTGTACTACCTGCCCACTGGTTACTCAGCTCAGTAACCCCAGTACTGTGTTTAGGTAATTGTCATTCTGCCCATCATCAACCCAGAGCGCAGGATGATGATGCTGAAACAACTGTACAGAGAGAAGCCATAAAGGGCTTGGTTTACACTAACACTCACTACTTCATAAGGAAAGAAACACAGTTGGGAGTGGATCTTGATGAGACCTTGGTGAAGAATAAATCTATTTGAGAAACTGAATAAAGATAAAATGAAACCATACTATTTTTGCTGTTATAAAAGTTGCAGCCACAGTAAGTGGCAATGTCAAGTTATTCAAGTCAGTTCATGTCACTGCGTGACACTGTACTGCCCCATGCCATGAAATGGGTGAGTAGAGTACTACTAGATGTGTTAAGAGAGACCACATTAGCAAAACTCATTATGGCCTATTGTTATCTTTTTTCTATTATATGTTCAACATGTTTTTATTAATCTCTTCTTGTGCCTGATATATAAGTTAAACTTTACATGCATGCTTTAGTGGGGGGAAAAAATCATAGGTTTCATGTCAGACAGTTAATAGGTTGTTGGAGTGTATCTTTCATATGTTTAGGAGGTTTGTTGTGCATGCAGCTTATGATGAGTATGTGGGAACTGTCTCTTATTCAAGGACTTGAGAACATTGGAAAGAAAGTGGTTACAAACATAGCCAGTGCAGAACACCTTCACAGGGATAGAGAGGGTGCACCGTTTCCCATGACTTCAGGGCAGAACTTGTGAGGCAAATCAAGTGAATATGCTTTATTGTGAAGCAGTTATCCTCAGGCGAGCATGCCATGACAAGTGTGCCTGTACTTGTATCAGGATGCCCCAAAATACCAGGGACAATTATGCTTGATTCAAAGAATAAATCCACATCCAAAAAACCTACTTTAGAATCAACACCCTCTTCAATGATGGGTAGAACTAGACAGGGGATAGAGAGGGAAGCAATCCTCAAGTAGTACCATGAATCAGTCCTCAGGGGGACCTGAGACACTCCAAAGCAGAATACACTGCCGTCCATGATATATCACTAGTGGTTCTGTAAAAGAAACACCATTACTCGTGAAAAGATGAAACTACAGGAAATATTGTATGCTAATCACATTGGAATGAAACTAGGTAGAAGTCAGTGATGAAATGGTAAAATGTGCAAATCCATGAAAACAGAACAGTCTTTAATAACCTGCTTAATAAGAACATGGTTCACCAGGAAAAAAAAACACAAATCAAATTAGCACACATGATGTAAGACCAATGGCAACTTGTAGCATCTGAACCCTTCCCTTAAGAAGCCAGGACAGAAAGGAAGCAAGCAGAGGGAAGAGCATGGGCAAGCCAACAGAACCAAGTTCAAACTGTGAAAGGATCAACTGATCTGGCTGGTCTGGGAAACCAGAGAGAAAAGGCTGTTGGCTTCATTAAAGGGAAGGGACTGAATTATCAGACAATTTTTTTTATATAAAATGAGAACTTCCCACTAAGGAAAATATAGACTTAGATGCTCTTTGGGTGATTTCTGACAAAGATTTAGAAAGTAATGAATTCTGACTCTTTACATAGACAAACACAGAGGGGGTAGAGAGAGATAACACACATACATACCCAGATACAAACATATATACATATACATGCATGCATTTACAAATACACATACAGAGATGGAGAGAGGGAGATGCACACATATACATACATGCAAACATACATACATACATGTACACATGTGCATTTAGACATACACACAGACAGAGGAGAGATGCACACATACACATATATACGTGCAAGCATGCATACATATACACACATGCACACACATACAGATGCACACATACCTAACATGGATAAACAGATGTACATATATAAACACAAAACATATATACATGTACAGACACATACATACACATGTACCTGCACACACATGCACACTCTAAGTGAACTTTTTAGGTAGTTAAACTAAAAAATACTTATAGACTGTATAATCCCATTCATATAAGATTCCATAGATCAGGCAATGCTAGGAGGAGAGCACTGATACTTTGTGAAGGGTGAGTAGCAGGTGCTATGGGTTCAGGTTTCTTCAGGAATAATAAGAATAACCGAATTGTAGGTATGAGCAGGTTGGTGAATGTGATATTTTTCAAACTACTCCATTTTAGAGTTTAAGATAGGGGAATTTACATATCAATATACATTACTATTTACTTTTTATAAAAACACATTGTTAACATTTATTACCTCACCCACTTTTAGTCCAGATAAAACCTGGCTTTGGTCTCTGCTCATGACCTCCTAAGACCAAAATCAAGGTACCGGTGTTCTTGCTGGTTCTTGGAAGTCTCTGATAGGCTCACTCTTGCCTTTGCAATGAGGTTTCTTACAGAGGAGTCCCTGTTGGTTTTCTCACTGTCACCTTAGGACCCTCTCGGTCCTAGAAGGTTCCCACCATCCTTGCATTTTGGCTCAACTATCTTAGAGTCAATAGTGGAGAATCTTTGGGTAAAGCCTAGCATTTGTTAGAGGTCTGATTTCAGGATGACTTTCATCTCTGGACAGCAAGGCTTACCTTATCCTGTCAACCCTCATTCAGCATTCTTTTTATAAAGCCACTAAGATGTGCAACCCATATCCATCGTGGCAGTGATGGCATACCTATGGTTGCAGTCCTGTGGAAGCCTGCTGGACACATTGTGGATTATATTACCCATCTTATCCTTGAACTGCCACATAGCCTTCTTGCTTTAAATCCCCTAGGTTGGTTGCCGATCTCACCAATTTCTTTTCTGTTTGTTGGCTTTGTGGTTGTGGCATTTTTGTTGTTTTGTTTCTGATTTAGGTTGAGTCTTGATGTGTTGCCTAAGCTGCCTTTGAACTCTCAAACTACTTGCCCCCATCTCCCAAGTTCTGGGTGCATAGGTGTGCACATCACATATTTTCAGTGTTATCAAACACAGAACAGAAAGATTAAGAGTGCTGTAAAAAGCACTGTTAGACTGAAGCCCTAGGATTTGGAAGCCAAAAGTGGGGGAGGTGCAGGGCAGCACACCAGTAACATACAGAAGAGTGAACACAACGTCAGCCGTTAAAGGTTAGAATGGTCCTCGGATTGTTCTAGAAATTGTTTCTCATATTTGGACTGCAAACCCAGATCATGTGTTTGTGTGCGTGCAGCAGAAAGACTGTGTGGGTGGGTGAGAAAGGCCAATGTGATTGACAGAGTTCTGCTTTATTGCTGCTATTGCTTCAAGCTATTCTGCTAAAAAAAAAATAATAGGAAATAACATGAAAATCAATAGGACATGATAAAAGTCATTGGTAAAGTGGAGAGGAGTGAGCTCGGCCACATGTTCCTTGGACACCAGGAAGTCCTTTTCTTCTTTCTCTCTCTGCTCCCCCCATCTTCCCATAGCATGGATTTACCCACAATGTGCCCAGATTCCGAGCGCCTGCAGGGAAGGAGCCTAATTGCAGCCACATGAAGTCTTGAATGACTTGGCTTATTGACATGGCCTCCCTGCAAGAGCAGGGGCCCTGGCCAGGTGACGATAATTGCCCTAGACAGAACTCTCAGACATGTGAGCTTTGCAAAGGGTTTGCGTTCATCAGCCAGAATCAGAGACAAAAGCCATGGCTGCATGACTTGCCTTTGAAGAAAGGGTCTCACCTATTTGGCAGAAACACAGGAACTTTGTCCCCACCCATATAATATGGGAAGATAAAATTTACCCCAGTTTTTTTATGTCAAAATGGAAGGGTTATATATTGTATAAACTATACATTTATGGGCACGTGAATCTGATTTTTAATAAAGGAAAAATAACATTTTTACAGATTTAAAATTAGATTGTTTTGTGCTAGTGAGGGCTTGATCTGTAATGTGTCAAACCAACCCTAAAACATCTCCCTGAGATACACTACACTACTATTTTGCAGATGGGACTGAAGATGTGCAAACAGCATTGTCATTTGGAGACTGACAGGAGCCTGAGCCTGGTCTTGTCTCTTCTGGAACCATAGTTTTCTTTGATCTAAGAGGGACTTTTGAGCAAAGTCTCCTTCTGGAACCACAGCCTTTGCTTTCTCACGTATTTTAGGAAGACAGTGCTTCTGGTTTGTGTTTGTTTTTTCTTGTTTGCAGGAGGAAATTAAGACTCTCGTTTTTTGCTATCCTTTTCGAGAGGGAATGCCATTTATAACAACATTAAGCAGCAGCGAGTGCTAAATGCACTGAATGAGCTCTTTAACTAATGAAATTATCCAGTTGCACCAGTAATTACATTTGCTTTCCAAAGAAAATCAGAAGGTTTTCAGACCAGTGTCTTCCAGTCACTAAGAACCCAGCTGATAACCACCTTACTTTGCAGAAATTCTGAAACCAAGGCATCACCAGTTTGTTCAACACAGAGTAGGGAGAGCACTCAGGAGATCATGTCCCCTTAGAGAGTGACACCCTCATGGCCATTTCACTGTCAGTGCCTAAACAACGTGGGAGGCCATACAATGCCACTCATAGCCCTCTGAGATGGCTGCATTTCCTCTCACATGAGCCTCTGCTTCCAGACTTTAGAGCAGGAAGGAGTGAAAAAAAGAAGGCTCTCAGGAGACATTCTGGAGGAGAGGGGATTAGCACGCAGAGGACAGGCACACTGACCTTCTATTTACCCCACAGTGGCCAAACCCACATTTGTGATCTGGACACAGGAGCATTCCCCTGTGGAGGAATCTAGCTATTACCTACTCATGTTGCCCCACCCAGCCTTCCATCAAAGCCCTGAGTCAGGCTGGGGCTAGGAATCTTTTCAATTGTGAGATAAAATGGCTAGTTCATACCACAGTAAAATTATTAATAATAGAAAATTAATTATTTTTCCTAATGTCTAAACATGACCAAAAGAATCTGCCTGTTCTGGAATTCAAAAACAAACAAACAAAGCAAGCAATAGTAAGAGTTCAAAAATAACAATTAGAGGAACATAAACTATTTCATAAATTGCCTGTCAAGTTCAGCCCAGCCCCCCCCCTCAGACAACCAAGAATGCATTGGAATGTGTCTGTGCAGAGAACGCTGTAACTGAAAAGTAGATGAAGACGACCCTTGAAAGGTTGGGGTTTATTTAAAAAGGCAGCATCATTTTGATCTGCAGCTATTCTTAATGTTTGTTCTCTTGGACATTTACCCCTGTCATCACCAGCACCCCCTTTACTGTCCTGTGTTCAGCCTAGGTTATCACCGAGTTCTGCTGTGTGTTCAGTTCAAGTTACTCAAGACAGAGGACACAAAGGCAGGCGCAACGAGTGTGAATGGACACAAGTTGCTAAATCAAAACCCATGATTCCCTAACTAGATGCAATGGTCAAGGATTTTGACTGAAAGGTAAAGACCCACCAACTCATTAAAATAGAGTAAAGCAGGGCTTGGGACCCATGCCTGTTGACTCAGTTCTGGGTAGAAAAGGGTGATGCTGATCAACCAATCTAGGAGAATTAGTGTGCTCCCGGTTGAGTGAAAGACCTTGTCTCAGGAGATTAAGTTGGCCAGTGTGTGATGAAGACATGACATCAATATTTGGCCCCCCAGGCATGTATACACATAGGTACATGCTCACCTGTGCACGCGCGCGTGCGCACACGCGCACACACACATACACACACCTGAATATTTAGGAATACACAAATATATACACAGACATGTAACACACATTTCCATACAGTCATTTTATTGATAAAATATTTGAGTGCATGGCTAATGGATCTCCAGAAACAACCACAAAGGAAACTGGAAAATACATCATAAAGCACGCACCCTGGTCTGTCTATACTCCTTTATTTAAGTAGTTAAGTCTGTGCATTAGGGTAATAAAGTATATTCTGGAATTTAAAGCCTCGGAGTTTTGACCTTAGCTCTGCCGTTGCTATCTATCTGATTGCAAGTAATCATTTTAACACCTGTGAGAATCCTTTCCTTCTGAACCTTCCACTCTGAACTGGACATCCATCTGCAGGTTTTCAAAGTCAACACAGCAGCGTGACTTCCTGTCAGTGAACTTTAATGTCCATGTTGAGTCTTTGCGCTGATGGTTCCAGAAGGTGAACAGATTCGCTCACTTTATGTTTCCTGCTGCGTTTTTTTTTTCCAAAATACAAACTAGATTTTAGTGTAACAGATGTTTCCTTATTATGGGAAGACAGTGCAATGAAACTCTAATGCTTGCTGAGTTTATTTCCAAGAGCAAGAGTCTAGGACATTCTGAAGGTTTGCAAGGTAGCAGGGTCCTGAATGATAAAACATGGCCCGTGTCTACTATTTCATCTACTTGGCATGTGATCAGCACAGTAATGGTCACTTAGGGGAAGTCAGATTTAATAATGACTATCTGAAGGGCAATCGCCACTGTCAAAATTTGGCCGTTTTCAGTGACACAGAATCTCCTTGTTTGAAGCTGCTTTTATCAGCCAGTGACTGACTATTTCATCTTGTCACACTCTTGGTTGTGCAAGTGTGCTAGCTAAGATCAAATGTGATTGGCATGTAGAGCCCCTTAAAACTGTCAGGCCACCTTGCGATTGGGCATGAGGCCACCGGAGCAGATGGCTTGAGTGATGCCAGGCAGCCAGGGGAGGCATCAGCTCTGAGGATTCATAGAGCACTTTCTTTCTCAGAAAGTCAGGTGCAGGTGTAAGGCAGCTCAGTGATAAAACATATTAAATTATTAGTATATTGTAGAGAAGCTGTCTTTTACATATGTGGAGGTAGGGTACCAGAGAATCAACGATTCTGGGATTCTCAAGGGGAAGAGACATTGTAAAAGCATTACCTATCATCCTACACTTGCTGCCTGCTTCACTCATCCATCCAGTAACTTCTGACCACCCACAACGGTGGTTATCTACCTAGATCTGCCCAGACAGATGTGCTTGCTATCATCAACCCCTGTTCATCTATCTACCTCTGCGACAGAAAATTTACCACAGAAGAGAGCAGTCCCCACTGAATACCTTACTTAAACTACATCCAGTTCCACTGTTCTACATGGACTCTTTTCCAAGACATTGGTAGTGGAGTAACCATCATGACTGTAGTTAGAATTGGGAAAAAAAAGGCTAATATTTCCTCTAGAAACAGAATTATTACTTGTGACTTGAGATAACCACCTCCTAACTCCATCTAACTTTATAAAATATAATCACCTGTGTAACTCTGAAAAATGAGCAAAATGTGTGTTGTATATATCTCTGTTGTGAATGTGTTCTTTGTGGCTGGAGAGTTGGGAATGCTATTTAACCATCAGATAGAGCTTAGATTCCAAAACATCAATTTAGTGTTTTAGGAGGTTCTGTGGCCTCAGCTCAAAGTGGAGACATGGCTGCAGCCATAAAGATTTGGGGTTATAACAGATT
Source organism: Tokudaia tokunoshimensis (assembly GCA_036184795.1). Classification (NCBI taxonomy): domain Eukaryota; kingdom Metazoa; phylum Chordata; class Mammalia; order Rodentia; family Muridae; genus Tokudaia; species Tokudaia tokunoshimensis. Next base: position 42,467,171 of record BTHU01000012.1, read on the forward strand.
TATACCACACATTGTTACAGGGTCCTGGAAAATAAACTTTCCTGTCTGGTATGATACACAGTAAATAGTTACAGAATGAAGGAGAAACTTTAAACAACACTCCTGGAAGTAGCCTTGTGATTAAGAACAGACTTGTCTGTCTATGAAAATGCTACAAATCTAATGGGAACGACATTGGAAGAAAACTCACCCAAAAAAAAAGAAAAATTGGGGCCCATATATTGAGACTGCTGAATATAAGCATGATTTGGCTCTGCCTTACACAGGTGAACTTATAAACAGCAGAAAATATTGCCCACAGATCTGGAGGCTAGGAAGGTGCTGTATCTACTCCTTAGGGATAGTTATTTGTATATTTCCTCACATAGCCTCCCTCCAGCTTCTCCTCTGAGGTCACTATTTTCATGAATGAAGACTTTATGATTTCAGCTTACCACAAGGCTTCCTCATAGCATCATGGGAAGATTGCACTAGAATCTCCCAGACGAGTGTGCACTCTGTGCATTGTACTACCCGTACCTCTTGGTATCCTTTCTCCACAGTCTACTAATAGCCATACTCTACCAGCAGATTGATACCCTTGGCCTTGTCTTGCTGTTAATCTCTGTGTAGAGCCAGTACTTTACTGAAGTAAGCAGTAATTTCCTAAGTGGTCCTAAGGTCCAATCACTTAGGTATTATAGTGGCTCTTATATAAGAAAGGTGCTCCAAGGTTATGCCTAAGTTCAAGAGACTTTTTCATGGTGTCCTGGAGAGCAGAGCATTTGGAACTTAACACTTCACTAGACTCTCATGTCCATACACAGACACCACTAGAATGAGCGCCAGATGTGGCAGATAGGTGTGAATGTATGTGGATGTCATCAGCAATGGTGGGTGGCATTTTCAGCATAGGCTGTTGGTAATGACATCATCCCTGTCGGTTTGAATATTTGTGCACTGGTTAGCCTTGGATGGTGGCGTGGAATGGGTTATCTTTCCTAAAACAATCACATGTCACTTCCTAATTTCCATTCTTCACTTGTGTTTGTATCTGAAAAGTGGCCCACTGAAGGTGTGAAGGCAGATGGGAGCCCTAATCCAAGTCATGTATTCCTACAGAAGGAGCACCACATGGAAGTGAAGACAGGAGACTTCAGAGGTGGGATCAAGACACCTAAAGCTAGAATGGGGTATGATGAACACCTTTCCCGCCCCTAGAGTCATCAGAGGACCCACCTTTACCACTCCGGATCTCAGGTCCCATCCTCCAGAACTGTGAGATGAGACCCTGTTGCTCAAGTCCCTAGGGTTTGAGTTCTGTGACAGCAGCTGAGACACGGATGGACAAGCAAACATTGCTGTAATGCACAACATAAGGTGAGAGAAGACAGGTGCTCCTGACAACTGTGAGGTCTCATCCTGTAGCTAGGTGACTTTTTTAATCGGACAAGAGAGTGGAAGTCATGACATCCAAGGGACTTCAGTCATTTGACTGGAGTGTAGATGAATCCAAGAGAAAAAGCAAAACTAATTTTTAACCCCAGGTACCAGTTGATGCTTTGCCAAGCATGTTTATGCCTTTTTCCTTGGTAATCATAACAGACATGCCTTATCTGTCTCCCTCTGCCCTGTCAGCATCCAAGCTCAGGAGATCTGACGTCCTTATAGCTCTGGTGTTAAACCTGTTCTCTTTCCTCCTGGTCCTGCATTTTGGAGAATGTTACCATGTCTTGCCTTGACTTACTGAAACTACGATCTAATTCGTCTCCCTAAAGTCCATCTCTTGCCTCTTCCTGTCTGCCATTCCATATCAAAACACAGCTAAGCAGGCTGAAGCTTTCATCAATCACATGGAGTCTCTAGTAATGTAGACAACAGCATCTCACCTTTCCAGAAGATGTAATGGCTAAGAAGATAGACCATCTGACGAGGACCTGCTTTCCACACTTTTTCGTTTTGTGGACTTAGACCCTGTACATAACCAGCAGATCTTAGTTTTATCATTATAAAATCAGATAGGAGAGGTCTTCTAGGACTGATCATTTAAGAAAGATGCTTTAAAAGCAACAAGGAATTCATAGAGGTCTCATGTTCAAATGTCTTCCTTCCTTTTATTCTAATTATGAAATGCTTAAACTCTTCCAAAATAACAAGCAGTACTGATAGAGACAGCTTATTCCATAGAATATTCGCCTGATCCTCAGAGCCCATGTCAAAAAGCTTATGCCTATAATCCCAGCACTGAGGAGGTAAAGCTAGGAGGACACGTGGTACTCAGTGGTAACCAGCTTCACCTAATCAGAGCTCCAGGTTCAATGAAAGACTGCATATCGAAACAAACAAAGTAAATGGCTTCTGAAGAATGGCAGGGAGTTGACTTCTGGCACCCACAGACATGCACACAAATGTGATATACATGCACATACATATGCATGTACACACGTGTATATGTATGGCCAAACATACATAAGCACACACATGAAATTACAAAACACAGAATCAAAACAAAGCAGTATTATTTTTCAGACTTCAACCTGGGCTTGATAGAATCCTATTTGTTTAAAAATGTCCCTTTTTAATGTCTAGTTTCTCTTTTAAAATGTTTCTGTGGTTGCCTCTCACTCTCTCCCCCTCTCTCTCTCACACACACACACACACACACACACGCACACACATACATCATGCACACACACACGCACACACACACTCACACGCACACACACACACACACACACACAAACACATATGGGGGTTCATGTAGCCAGGGTTTGCCTGAATCTTGCTGTGTAGGCCAAGATAACTTTGAACTAACTTGTGATCTTCCTGCCTCCACCACTTGAATACCAGTGTCACTGGCATATACTACCACATCCAATGCATGTGGTGTTAGGAATTAAACCTAGGTTTTGAGGGTGCTAGGCAATCACTCAACTTACTGAACCACATCACCAGCCCATCTCCATCCTACAGAGCCTTTCCTGGGCTCTAGGCAGAATTGATCATATCTTCTTTGTGATTCAGTGTATCTTCATAGAATTCTTTCTTGGCATGGAAAAATCTCCACAGCAGGAGTTGGCTTTAGTCTTTCTATTCAAAAGCTAGTTCTCTGTATTTGGCTAGGCTTGGAAGGACTTTTTTTTTTACACATGTGTAATTTCTCCAATGATTTTCTCTTTATCCCAGGCTGGCCTTGAAATCTCCAGCCTTCTCATCCAGGATCCCAGATGTGCATCACCAAGCCCAGGGAGACATTTTTAACAATTAAAGCTTACATTTCAATTTAATCACCATTAAAGATAAAATTATTCTCTTGTACTCTGAAGTATTCAACTGAAGACAAACTTCCTGAATGAATAAACAAACGAAAAATGAATCTGGATCTGGTGACCTAGACTTAAGGCACGTCATACCTGAGTAGATGAACCAGGAGTGATCATCCCAGGGACACGGCTGTCCCAGCAGTCACAGTGACCAAGATGATGTCCTAGCCCCTACCACAGCAGACTGCTATAAATACACAAGTATGAACACACTGGTTCAATACAGAGAAAACTCCAATAGGCTGTAACCATCTCCCTTTGACACATATATCCACCTCACACAGCATCCATGATCTCGAATTGAGAAAAACACACCAAATTGTAAGTCAAGCTTGGGTTTTGTGATGGTGTGCCGATATTCTGGGCAACTTGTGTCTCTTCCTCAAAAAGTCATGACAAGAAAGTAAAAGGGGGCAGGGGCGTTCCTGAAAAGATGAAGGAACCATTTTAGAAGGGCACCATCATCTCTAAAAGAAAAAATAAAAAGACTAATATGCCTGGAGAACCAAAATGGTACATAGAAAGATGTTGACTAAGCACAGCTCATGGCTCAAGGACTTGGACAAGATCCTGCCTATCTGCCATATTCCAGATTAACTCGGACTCTATTTTGTAGCAGAAAATGAGATGGTAAATATGTGCAAACTTCTCTTAAGGTACTAGTATTTTTCTGCTAGATCTCTATTATGTAAGACAAATCTAAGCTTTGTGTATACTTTATATTGTATGTATAAATATGAAAACACAGTTCTAACAAACCACTGAAGATCAAAGAGAGATAGAGAACTATGTTTTTATTGTACCTGAGTTACTCAAACTAAAATTTGATCCTCAACTCTTCATTATGCAGTCAACTTCTTTCTATATTCCAAGTCAACTAAGGATTAGGCACTGGGAAGGCATAGACATTAAGAACAATAATCCCAGATCTGAGGACTCATGTCCACTCTATTAGTTTACAGAAGCATCCTTTCAAACGATATATCTCACCAATTTAATGAGACATTAAGTAACTTTCTAAGTATTAAAATACTTAGTTTTTATTCTCTTATTTTACTTTATTATTTTTTAAATACCTGTTAGTGTTCTAATGAGAAAGAAAGACAGGACATGGATTTGGTTGAGTAGGGAAGGGCTGAGGATCTGGGAGGAGTTGGGGTAGGGGAAACCATAATTAGAATAAATTGTATAAAAGAATCTCTTTGAAATTTAAAGAAAAGAAAGAAAAGGACTAGTAAACTATAACCCCAAACAGCCAAGCAGTGGCAAGTGTGTATGCTTTTTTGTTCACATACGAAAAGATGCCACAAATGGGTTGTTCCCATACCCTGGCCACAGAGAATGTTTCACTGCTTCAGTCTTTTCCTCATAGACAAACATCCAAATATCCTCTCCTCAATAGCCTCCCACCCCGTCCCCATCCCTTGCCTTTGGGTACAAGACTTGCTCAAAGCCTTCAAGCTTGATGAAGTGAGAGTACTATGCCATCATATGGGGCTCATGCCTGCTCTGAGGCAAGTCAACATTTGTTCCAATGATGTGTTTCAATGAGGTTCTTTAAAAATAAACCCAGGAATTGCCTGCAGCTTCTCTGCATTGAGCAAGATATGTTCTGATTCAAACTCCTGTTCCCACTGATGGGGATGGATTTGGTAGCTTTGAAATTGTCTGAAAAGATGACTTTTGGGCCTCGGGATCAGCATCTGAATTTTGAAAACAGTATCTGCTATTTTATATATCACAATTTAAAAAGTGTTATCCATTTCAAGGAAGAAAGACAATTTTCTTTTTTTGAATGTGTTTTCCAACATTTATATGACATGTATATGAACACATTCACATACATGTGTCATATTTATACACATTTATTACATGTATGTAATCTCTCCTTCTCATATGTGTGTGTGTGTGTGTGTCTGTGTGTGTATTACATTTTCTTAATTCACTGACCTGCTAATGGACACATGAGTTGATTCCATATCTTTGCAATTGTGAACAGTCTGTCAGAAGAGGGTGTTAAACTATCTTTGAGATCCCGTTTTAGGTTCTGTGTCAATGTACTAAGGAGCAGGGTGTGTGGTTTATGAATCACCATGCTATTTTCCTTGGTGATTGTAGCAATGTAAATTCCAACCAGTAAATGGGGAGGTGTTGGCCACAAGATGAAAAACTTTGAGCAAGCTGTGCAATTGTAAAAGTTAAATGAATAATATGGTAGCTGGAGTTGAGGCTATTGTATTTTGCACTTGAAATGTATTATGAATAAAGGAAGATGGAGAAGAAAGGAGGGAGAGAGGGAGAAAGGGGGAAGAAGAAGAAGGACGAAAAGGAGGAGGAGAAGAAGGAGGAGGAGGAGAAGTAGGAGGAGGAGAAGGAGGAGGAGGAGGAGGAGGAGGAGAAGAAGAAGAAGAAGAAGAAGAAGAAGAAGAAGAAGAAGAAGAAGAAGAAGAAGAAGAAGAAGAAGAAGAGGAGGAAGAGGAAGAGGAAGAGGAAGAGGAAGAATGGAAGAAGCAGTAGCAGCACCAGAAAAAGAGGAGGCAGAGAAAGAGGAGGAGGAGGAAGAGGCAGAGCAGAGAAAGAGGAAGAGGGGGAAAAAGAAAAAGAAAGAAAAGGAAAGTCTAGAGCAAGCAAGGGAAGGGGGAGGAAGAAAGGAAGAATGGGAGGGAGAGTGGCAAGGAAGAAGATGATGTGAGAACATGCCCCCTTTCACCACATACACATAGGGAAACATCACTATGTATGATAATTATAGCATGCTCCTATCTGATAAATCTACCTTAATAAAGGTAAAAGCAGATAGGTGAAAGAAATTTTCTGAGAACATAGAGTATTTTCAGGCAACTTGGCAAAGAAGGCAAAATCCAAGGTGTTGCCACCAAAACTAGGGGTGTCTGGAAGTTCATCGAAAAGAATGGTTTTTCAATAGAATTGAGGCAGGGCTCTGGGGTTGGGGCAGGGCTCAGTTTATAAAATGATCAGTAAACAGGAAGTCTAAAGTTAAACCAACAGAACCAGCATCAAGTTAAGTCAGACACTGTGGTGTATTCTGTAAAAACCAGCACTGGGAAGAGACAGGAGAGAGAAAGAGAGAGGAAGGATAGCACACACAGGCACAGGCACAGGCACATGTACATGCACACATACAAGGATGGTGACCCTGATTTCCAACTCAGAAACAGTTGGGATTGCACCAAAAGGCTACTATAAAAATCCCTCAGATGCATGTCGTTATATACATGTTCACTAACCAGTGAGATACACCTGTACTTCATGAATTTCCACTCAGTTTCATGTTGCTGTTGTACCAACCCAGGTGTTTTTTACATTCCAAAAGGTAGTCTTATCTCACCTGTTAAGCCCAGTGTGATAATAGGACAGAGGTAAGGGATCATATTCTTGATATTTTCTTATTTTACAAAATAGACAAGACTATATTCATTAGTATACTATGAAATATTATTCTAAGTAAGCAAAATTGAATTATCCTTGTCAAAACAAAGGAACATTGTGCACACCGTGATTCGGTGTCCCTAATTCTTTTAATTATGCTTTTTCTGCTTGCTAATTTGTGAAATTTACTAACTCACAATAGTCCCCTCTGTTGCTAATGATAGTGAACCTGGGTTGCCTGTGGTGCAAAGAGGTTTGCATACTTGGCTCCTGGCATTCTGAATCTTGGACACCATGTAGACTAATCAATTGGTTCTGATTCTCTCTTCAAGCTACTTTAAGCTCTGAATGAATTATCACCTTTGAGATCAGCCATTAACAGAGGGATGTTTTCCAGAAGGAAGGAAGAGCTCACCATGCTCTGAACTTGGAGAACCCAGTGAAGTGCTGCAACAGCTCTTACATTCTCTAAGTCTTAATGTTACATCTTTAGTGGTGACTATAAACCATACTGGAGCTGAAGGGTCAGCTCAGGAACTTTGGAAAATTCTACCAGAACTCTCCAGCTAATCATATTCAGACCACATGGAGGAGGGACTGAATGCTGGCCACCTATGGGTTAGGGAGGCCCACAGCTATTCTGTGACCATTGCCCACCTACCTCATTCCTTAGAGACCAATCAGATTAAAAGTTACACTGTTCTGCCAATCACATTGTGCATAATGGCAGCTGCCCTGAGGACTGTATAATGGCCCACCGGATGGGCTTTGCATGGTTCTTCCATCTCCATGTGCAGGGCGACTACAGCATGCTGGATTAAACAAAGTTCCTCTTGCTTTTGCATCGATTCCCATTTCCATGTTGTTCACTCAGGGGTCTACAGTAAGTTAAGGCTCACCAGAGTCTTAAAGAGCTAGTTTCAAATCTGTTGCTCTCTTATCCACACCCATCCTCATATGTACAAGTCGTGTTAGCCTGGAGTCACCTAGCAGGGCTGTAAGTCCAAGCAATAGTTACAGGGCTACTGGTGGTACCTGTGTTTTAGTGATTTTTCTATTGCTGTGATGAGACATCACAATCAAGGCAAATTATAAAAGAGAATATTTTATCAGTATCAATATCTTATGATTTCAGAGTTTTAGAGATGATGGAGCAAAGACATGGTGGCAGGAACATCTGAGAACTCACATCTCAAACCACAAAGAGGAGGCAGAGAAACATACTGGCAATAGTGTTAGTTTATTTCAGCTTACACTTACAGCTCACAGTCCACCACTAACAGAAGTCAGGGCAGGAACTTAAGCAGAAGCCAAGGAGGAACACTTCTTACTATCTTGCTCTCTGTTTTATGCTAACTTTCTTACACAGTACAAAAGTTTACCTACCTAAGGATGGTACCACCCACAGTGGACTGAGCCCTTCCTAAACAATTCTTAACCAAAACAATCCCTCACAGTCATAGTCACAGCCCAATGTTATTGAAATAATTCTTTAGTAGAGATTCTCCATTCCTCAGTGGCTCTAGTTTGTGTTTAGTTGACAGTAAAACCTAACCAGGACACCAACCAGACTACCTTCTGTGTGACAACTGGTTTTTCTTCCCCACTAGGTTTACACACTAAGGCGAAGAATCTTGCCTTTGGGTTGGTAGTAGCCTGGGTATCCTCTCAGGATCCTAGCACACTATCCATCAAGATGCCATGTTTGCTGTGACTTAACAAATAAATCAATGATACCATTTCCCACACCCACAGTAGAACACCATGATGAAAGAATGAGCCCTTTCCCCATGAACCACATGGATGTGGCTCCTAATCTCAGGCTTGCACAGTGCACTTGGCTCTGCATTGAGCCTGGTAGCATCTTCAACCAGGCAGCACCTGGCACCAGAAAGCAGAAAAAAATACAGCATAAGAACAAGAAACAAAACCCTAGCTGGTGCCCGGGCAGCCTCCTTGCACATCCCCTCTTGGGTTTGCTCTCCCACCATTTAACACTTGAACTTTCAGCTGCTGAGATTTGGAATGAGGGAGCTTAATTAGTCAACAAGACGTGACAACATTCTGTTACAGTGAGATTACATACACCTACGGGGTGTTAGGAGACACACAGCAAAACCCGGCAACTTCAGAGACCCGAGAAGAGTGTTATCTTCCAGCAGCACATGGGGGTGTTCCTAGAGATAAAGCACACAAGACAAATGGCGTCTCTAATTGAAATGCAGTAGAAGAATGGAGCCGCAGAATTCTAAGTGTGCTTCCTTTCCCAGTGTTACTACCCCAGTGTGGTGAACTGACTGACAAAAGAATGGTAAATATTTTAAAGTAGAAAACAGAATACATATGTCTAGAGGGGCTCCGTGCAAGAGCTATAAAATCTTATGCACATCGCCAGCCTGAATGTTAATTTCTACAACATCTCTGATTTACTCCACTCCTCAATAAGAATGCAAAATGCATATGTCTTTATTTGTTGGGGGTTGGGGTACTCTGGACCCACTAGAGGCCCTCAGCATATAACAATGCTGCTGATTATGACAAGGTTCATGAATAACAGAAAACTGAAGCTCTATGGACTTAGAGTCACACCCCTTGGCTTTGTGAATGCAGACAGAGACCAGCCTGACCAAGCTGGTCAGTGTTTCTTCATTACTCTGTCATATTCCTGTCACTGCCTTCCTTCAGACAGGCTATGTAGATTTGTTTGATTTTCAGTTTTTAAGTTTTGCTATTTTGCATCTGAGCTACTCTCTTCATGTAGCTAACCAGCTCAGTTCAGGGAGACGGAGGGGAAGTAAGTGTTCTGAGAGCTCAGGTAGACAGAGAACATAAGGGACAGAGGTAGAGGGAGAGTGTGACTGTGTCAGATGGACAGAGACTGTCTCTCAAAGAAAGTGAAGCAATTACAGAAGGAGCATGTGCCACTCAAAGTCTATACTTTTCCAGTATCTCAGCTTTGCCAAGGCAACTGGCCTGCCTAGAAGATGCAGATTCAATCAAAATAAATCTGTTTCTCTCTCTCTCTCTCTCTCTCTCTCTCTCTCTCTCTCTCTCTCTCTCTCTCTCTCATTCTCTGTCACTGTCTCTCTGTCCTTCTGTCTCTGTTTCTGTCTTTCTGTCTCTCTGTTTCTGTCTCTCTCCCTCCTTCCCTTCCACCATCATCTCTAGTGTTGGTTGGTCTATCTCCTTTCTTCTTTACTCCCTCCTCCATTTTCTACCTTTCCCAATACTTCCCCTCTTCATTAGCCTATCTCTTCTGTTCCCTCTTTCTCTTCTTCCCTCCCTCCATCATGACTTCTCCTTTTCTTTTGTTCCATCTGTCTTGCTCCCTCTCTTTATTCTTCCTTCTCTATCACTTTTTTCTTTTTGTCAGTCTGTCTCTGGTCTCTGTCCCAAGTTTAGGAACCTTCTTTAGAAAAACACTGCAATCAAGACAATTTACCAGCTCTAATCCTGGATATTAAGAAAGTATGCTTTAGAGGCAGTTGGTGGTTAGTACATGTCTTTAATCTCAGCACTCAGAAGGCAGAGGCAGGCAGAACTCTGAGTTTGAGGATGGCCTGGTCTACAAAGGTAATTCCAGGACAGAGAAATCATGTCTCAAAAAATGAACACAAGAATAATATAGAAGGTATACTTTAAATGATTCAATCCCTTCTCACTGGATGTGGTAATACTGTTATCTCGGCATTCTGAAAACTGGGAAAAAGTTGAGTTTTTCCTGAGTTCGAGAGTATCCTGGGATGTTGTCTTAGTCACTGCTCCATTGCTGTGAAAAGACACCATGACCAAGGCAATTCTTATAAGAGAGCACATTTAATTTGGACCTGCTTAAAGTTTCAGAGGTTGGGGATGGAGAGATGGCTCAGCAGTTAAGGTGCAGTGACTACTCTTCCAGAGGTCCTGAATTCAATTCCCAGCAACCACATAATGGTTCACAACCATCTCTAATGGGATCTGGTGTCCTCCTCTGGTGTGCCTGAAGATAACTACAGTGTACTCATATACACAAAATAAATAAGTAAATCTAAAAAAAATTTTTTTCAGAGGTTTAGTTCATTATCATCACAGCAATAAACATGGTGATATGCAGGCAGGCATTGTGCTAGAGAAGTAGCTGAGAATTCTACATCAGGGTCTGTAGGCAGAAGGAAGAGACTCTGAACTTGGAATGGGATTTTTGAAAATTGCACAGTCCACTCCCAGTGACACACTTCCACTAACAAGGCCATACCTACTCCAAAACGGCCACACTTCTTAACCCTTGTGAAGCAGGGCCAGTCACTCTATTTGAATCTATATATCTGAATCTGTAAACATATGGAGGCCATTCTTATTCAAAGCACCATTGATGGATAGTAAATACTTGTCTCAAAAATAATCAAAACAAAAACCAACAAAATGGTTAATTAATTAGTCTTTAAAATTCTCCTCTCTGTGTAGAGCCCGAATTTCAAGTTGAAGGCTAAGAAACCATACCTGTAAACATAAAGTGCAAGAGAACACCTTTGTTCTCACTGGGGTCTGACTTGTTTGGACAACCCTGTGGTTCAGTCTTAGATATCACCATTTAATATTTTTTTCCCCAATCAGGGGAAATCAAAATAATAGTTTGTCATTCTTTTTGCTATTATTCCACTTATCGGGGTATAGTGGTTCAAACAGGTACAAACAGAGTCATTTTTGTCCTTACAAGGTGCTTGTCACAGGGGGTGGCAGTGAACCCTTGCCCTTCACCCATAACTTCAGCTTTAGGATGCAGAAGCATGAAGATCAGCATTCAAAGTTAGCCTGGGTTAATTAGGGAAACTCTCAGAAAATATAAAAACTAAAACAAACGTCCGTTTTTCTCAGCTGGAGGTGAGGAATCATAGTGAAGAGTCAGGTTAGGTGTTCCCTGTAATTTAAGGGACTGACTCGTTAAACAGCTGTCAGGTACTGCTGATTCCTACTGTGACCCAGGACATGTGCAGGCAGTCATGACTGGATGATATTCTCATCTTGCATGAATACACATAGAGAGTCAGCACAGCCTTTTCTATACTCCATCTGGTCTACCTAGTAGAACCCACATCTAATCAGCCTCTTCATGTCTAACAAACAGAGACTGGTTCGGTAGTCCTCAGGATGTCCCTTGAGATAGTCTTAAAGTATTCTTTTCTCAGTTAAGAGTGTGAGATAAGTTACAAAGGCTGCCATCTGGATCTATTCTTAGAACTTACCAAGAATACAGATCCAGAATAAATAGCTCATTATTTCTGCAAGCATTGCCTCTCTTCCATTTCTGTCCTTTGGTTTTCATACTTAAGATATATTCCTCTGATCAGGGTGTCTAAAAAATGACATCAGCTAGCCTCCTTTATGCTCCTTTTGCTCCTGGCAAAACACATTATTCAAGTCTGTCTCCTATTCTACTAGTTGCCTCTTCATGTGGGCTATCTGTGCTGTTTATCTCACCTAACTTTTGTTGATTTCACACAAACTCATTCCAAATGAATTCTATGGTTAGAGAGGTGACTTTGGTAGAATTCATTTTTCTGGGGTGGATTGTATTTGCTTTGGTCAAGGATCCAGAGCTGGGATATCTTGATTCACTCTCTGAGTGGTGACCTTTTATGAATCAGAGTCATCGTTCCAAGCATTTTAGGAAAGCCTTTTCATGTAGTTTTATTTAAGCCACAAGTTAAGTGGACCCAGCCAAGTATTCTTTTCCATGATCCAAACTCACAGAAGTTCTCCCTAGCAGAATTAACAGAATTCTCACCATGGGTTAAGCTTCCTCCTGATGTACACCAAGAAAAAAGGTGAGAGAAGGTTTTATCTAGGACTCAAATAGATTCAAAGTCTCGACTCTGGTCCCTATGACAAATAAACTGGAAAGCATCCCCACGAGCCTTATTTCTGAGTCAATCCAATATGTGCTCACATCTTTGGCTGCTACTTATGTTCCTAACTAAACTGATAACACAGCTATGCAACTATGCATTATTTCTCTTCAGAAATGTTAAAAAGTTTCAGAAGTAGATTGTTAGAACATCTTGTCTACCACAAGTTGTAAGTAAAATTAACAATTTACAATTATTTTCCAAAGAGCTTCTTTTAAAGTTCCTAATGATAGAAAAACATTAATTGTATGTTGATTTCAAACAAAATATAACAACAAACTAATTGCACAATGGACTCTATTTTCATTTATGTGTTGCTAAACTTCTATACGATACTCGTTCTCTCACAAGAAAGGGCAGTCTTCAGTTTTCGGGAATATGAATAGAGATTCTTTCACTTAATGATTTACTTGATCAACTGATTGAGTAAATCCTGAAAATACCCCTTGGGGAATATTTTGCTTGCTGGCAATTTCTTTAAGAAAACTAAATATCAAAAACTAAACAGTTGTTTCAATAGTCATGAAGTTCAAAACAGGCAATGTTGACTATAAGCCCAGATTTGCCTCAATCTATAGTTCTTCCTGTACTAGCAATTGCACAGAGAGGGTTGTGCCATCCCTTGTGAAGCCTCTGATCTCCAGGGATCTCCTCACTACCGGTGCACCCACCTATATGCTTAGTCTCAGCTCTAGAAACAAGAGTGCTCTGTTTGCCAACAAGCCCTCCAGATGATTATGTTTACTATAGTCAGAGGAATTCCATGTTATGCCAGTATTTAGGGCTTAAATTGTTGTTTTATCTAGGGGACAAATAAGAATGTCATCAAGTCACCTGGAAAGTGTCAACTCTGACTTTAACATACTACTTTAGTGAAAAAAGGGTGAACAAATATATACTTAGTAGTACACATTAAGCCATTGCTATCGGAGCAGAGGTGTCTTGGCTTAAAAGCATGCTGTTTCCAGCCTTAAGGGAATCCATGGCTGATGGCCTTTGAGTTCCTGCCACCCACATCTTCTAAAACATCACTTACAGGCCTGTCAGTTTCTCAAGCTTTGGAATTGAAAAGTGTGCCAAGATATGAGTGGAGGTAAGAGAGAGGGTAAAATCTTACATGTCTGGAGAACCAGATGGAAGTGAGGAGTGTTTGAGGAAAGAGTGTGTGGAAAGAGAGAGGCTGAAGGGGAGCTGGCACTTCTCCAAGTTGGCTCTGTAGTTAGGAGCTTTTGGCTTTGATGGCTGGCTTGAAAAGTGACCAGATCTTTTGGAATCATTATCTCATTTGTCTAACAAGAGTGAAAAGTCTCTTATTTTCATAAGAAATGGATAGAAGTGCTTGAGAAAAAAGTGTATAATGATAAAAATTGTGTCATTATAGCTAAGCATATGCAGCTTGCTACTGGTAGAACAGGACGCTCAGGTCAGCTCGTCCAGGATGAGAGTAGAAAAGAAGGAGGCTCTGGGACACCAGTCAAGGAGACTCCTTGAACAGTCTGCCCATTAGCCTATATACTGCAGAAGGGCAGAGATCCTAGGGAGATGCTTCAAGGGACTTGTGAAGATCCTGGCCTATCCACTGATTACATATACTGGGTAGCAGGTGGTATGGGTCATGTAGCATGGACAGCACTTAGAAAGGCTTAGAGGAGACATTATATAACATGTGGTGGGAAGATATTACCAGGCCATCTGGAGGTGGGGTAGAAGTACTGAAGGAGGGAGAAGACTAGGCATCTAAACAGGTGTGAGAGGCAGCTTTCTCTATGAAATGACTTCTATTTGAATACTACTAAGCTGGTTCACATCTGAGTATATGCATGCACATGCACATATGTGTGTGCTTACATACCTGTTCATTGTGTAAAAATGAGTTTCTGACTTTACACTCAAGTATTCCAGAGCTGAGAAGACCTCTTTTCAGTGGTGAACAAGCTCAGACCCACTATGTCCATATCCAGACTTCATGAGGTATTAAGCGTTTGAAAAGTCAGATCTTTCCTTGGCAAATATGGTTGATTGGTTGTTTCCTTGTTTTTCCAACTATCAGAACTGATTTCACCCTAAGATACAGTCTTCCCTTTTCTTCTCTCTCTCTCTCTCTCTCTCTCTCTTTCTCTCCCTCTGTGTGTGTGTGTATGTGTGTGTGTGTGTGTGTAATCTCTCCCTCTCCTTCTCTGCTCTTTGTCTCTCTGCACACACACACACACACACACACACACACACAGATGTCAGGTGTCTTCTGTTGCTCTCCATCTTCTGTTTGAGCCAGAATCTCTTACTTTTTTGGTTTGCTTAGTTGCACTGACTGACCAGCAATCTCTAGTCTGCATTTTTCTTTCCTGTCTGTTTCTTCCCAATGGGGTTATAGACTGTACCCAAACTTTATTTGTGGGTACTCATGCCTATGAAACAGGCATTTTGCATACAGAATCATCTCCCCAGTCTAACAGTTGACACTTTTAGTTGTCCAAAAAGAAAAATCATTAGCTTACTGTCTCTGGAATAAATAGAAGGTGAATAAGTACTCATGATCCATTTAGCAGACTGAAAATCAGCACACCCTTTAAATCTGCATTTTTTTCCCTAAATGTCTTCAATCAAATTGATTTTGTGAAGTGAGGATGTTTTAAAGTGGAATTGTGTTTAAGTCTCAGCTCTTCTCTGGGCTTCAGGATAAATCTAGTCGTGGGATTCTTTTATCTGAATAATTAAACGAATATAATAAGAATGCTCTCAACTGTATGGACCCTGGGAGCTCCGGACTGCTAATGGCAAAATCAAACGAATGGAGAATGTGGGGCATCCGTGGGGTCCCTGAGCAAGCTGAGCCACCAAACAACAGAAGGTGACATCAAGGTCAATGTCAGGCAGAGTGTGCAGAGATGTCCCGTGAAGGGTAGCAGTGATGGGGGCGGGGCAGGCAGCACAGCATGGATACAGACAGAAGGCCCACAAGGCCAGATGTGTAGGAGTAGGAGGTAGTTTTCTCAAGGAGGGGGAAACTCTGCTACTGTTTCATCCACAGTGTAGGGCTCCATCATTTTTCACAACAAGCCTCCCAGGCAAGGATCTCTGACCTACACTTCTTTGTATGCCACACATCATGAGCCATGCCTTTAGTAGCCTTACTCAGAACACAGCCACCCTCCAGCCAGGCATGCTGTGAGAGAGGCACTGGTTCCTGGCAGCCAGCTGCTTTGGTTTGGCTGCTTTGAGCCACATGGGGCGGTGTTAGTACCTGGTCTGGGCTAGGTTCCCACAGCACCTCTCCTGAAAACACAGTATCATCCCAGGAAGGAGAACACAGGGGTGTTCACTCTCCAGGCCTAGAAACAATAGCAATCTCAGGAGAACAGATGGGCAGAGTTCATGGCCCTACAGTTCATGCAAATTAGGCTAGCTTGAAGAAAACACTGAACATCGATGTGCATGAAATACCCACCACCATCAAACTGCCTGGCTATGAAGAAGACGAAGCCCATGATGCTGATCCTCCATGTTTGCTGGGAGCTGCTACCTAAAGTGCACATCTCCTGCAGAGGACAGTACGGTTTCACCCTCCAGTCACCAAAGCACTTTGGGGAGTGAAGTGGGAACTGGGCCAGTTAGAGGGCCCCAGCTTTCATGCATAGGTTGGTCCAGCCATGTGTACAGTGCTGTTGGGACAGGATACTGTTTATGATTTTGGTCTTTGTCAGTGGTTTCTTTGTTCAAGTCTTTTTAAAATTAATAAACTATTTTAATTATTTATATCCCAAATGCTGTCCCCCTCCCAGTACCCTCTCAGAGTTCTTTTCCCCATCTTCCCTTCCCTCCACCTCTGAGAGGGTACCCCACATCCCAATATATCCCTAATGTGACTGCTATAGAGACTTTCAGAGGCAGAAGGAAAGGGGACGGGCTAAGTCTGAAGCTACCTCTCTGAGAAATCACCATGGCTCCCTAAGAAACTCAGTGACAGTGTAGAGTCATGCTGGGGGCTGAATGTGCCACATGGCAGGTGGAAAGCCGATACTTTTCTGTAGGAGGAGGCCAGAAAGAAAAGTTAAAGAACGTGCTCAGAACTTCTAAAAGATCTTATACTGTCACTGTGTGTTTGCTGATTCTCACTCCACAGACTCTTTAGCTCTTTTTGTGGTAGTCATTGACCTGTCTGCAGCGCAGAGCAATAAGGCTGAGCTATTATTTCCCTGTGGATACATGGCTTAGCTAGCTGACACTCAGGTCAGTAGACTCTGGTTGAAATGGCTCTTGAGCCAGACCTCAGTTGCTGTCTACCTGGCTTGTCTCTTGTTGTCCTTGGGTCCAGCTCTCTGATTAACCTGCTCCTGCTGTCCACACAATCTACCTCCACTGACTCCCAAAGGACAAGACTTCCTTTAGTCTCCCCACTGGGTCATACTGTCATGGTCTTTCCAAACGGAGAGCTAGGGAGGGGAATTGGAGGGAGGGATATAACACAGTTGACATGTGCTTGACAAGCATTTGAGGTTTGAGTTCAGCACTCACAGAAAAAGTTAGATGCAGCCTATGTCTGCAAGCCCTGTGCTGGAACCACAGAGACAGGAGGGTCCCTGAGTCTCACCTACCAGCCAGTCTAGACAAATCAGTAAAGTTCAGATTGAATGAGAGACCCTGTCTCAAAATTAATGGGGGTGAGCAGTTGAGGAAGACACCTGACATCAACCTCAGGTCACCATATACACATGCACAAGCCATACAGGTAAGGGTATTTGAGCACACTCACACATAGGCACACATGCTTGCATGTACACACATACTGTGGAGCCAGCCATTGAGTTTACATAGAATCTACTGGAGCCTCTGACAGTATACCTACCACAACTCCAGAAAGGCTTTCTCCCACTTCTTTCCAGCCTGCCTGGGTGTGGTGTCTAGTTGATCTGATTGTACATATGATGGTGCAAAGCTGAAAGGTCTCTCCTGCTCCAGAAGCTATTTTCTCCTCTCAGGAAGCAAATACCCAGGAGACCCAGGAGGGAAGTGAGTCTGGAGAATGAATTTCAGACTCATAGGAGAGTCTCCAATCAATATAGAAAACTGGTCTGTAGAAGGGAAGGAACTAGATTGGGTGAGGAGAGCTGGACTTGGGCCCTCACTTCTTCTGCTCAATTCCCTGTAGATGCAGAAGAGACGTAGGAGCTCATAGGCTTGGAGGCCACACTGTAGGAAGAGACCCTGAGAACAGATTCAGCATCAGCACAACTGGTTTCTTGGCCACACTGCACCAAAGAGCAGGGCACTGCCTCCCACGCCCTCCTCAAACTACACACACACACACACACACACACACACACACCTGTAGGGCAAGGCACATATAAAAAGCAGTTGAGATTTCAATTCATACAATTCTCTCAAGACCCACATCCCTACCCAGAGTCTCTGCTCAAGTAGCTTCCATGACGTAGCTGTGGATTTCAGGGCTATAATGTCACTCTGTTTACAGTGAAAGACCCAGGGAGTCTATATCATCTGAGACACTAACTGAATGATGGTAAAGCTAAGAGGTTGTCTTATCTGTATTTTAAATCGGCTGCAATTATGACCATTTAATGCTTAATCCAGAAGAATATACTTGCTTTACATAATAGAAAAGGCATGACACCAAGTCACATTCAGTCTGCCTTCTGTTTTCACTGGGGATTAGTTCTCAGACCCTCAACAGATGCCAACATCTGCAGATGCTCAAGTGCTTATATAAAATGGTGTGACATTTGCATGTAACCTATCGCATTCTCCTGTGTGCTCTAAACTCTCCCCATTGCTTACCACACCTAAAGCTGTGTAAAAGCTCTGCAAATGAGCCTTACACTGTGCTTCTCTGGCAAAAGGAAACAGATCTGTATGTGTTCAGTACAGAGGAACATTTTTTTCCTGAATATTTTCAATCTGACATCGTTAAATCCACAGTTGTGAAAGCACAGGCATGGAAGGCTGCTGTGCACACCCAGGACAGGAAATCGCTGCTGTTTTTTAAGCTTCTGTGTGTGCCGCAGGATTTTCCTGCCAAACAGCATTCCAGGCTCTAGCTCTGTAAGGAAGCTCTGCAACTCTACAGATGAAGAATCTCCTGTCTGGGATGTGGCTCAGTGGGTAAAGTGCCTATGGTATAAGCTTGAGGATCTGTGTTCCGGTTCCTAGTACCCAGTAAAAAGGTGGGGGCAGTAATGTATGTCTGTGACTCCAGAACTGGGGGGCAGGGGGAAGGCACAGGAGGGTGCCTAGAGCTCACTGAGATAGCTTAGTTAAGTTCATGAGTTAAGTTTACTGAGAAATTCTGTCTTTAAAAAGCTAGTGGAAAGCTGTCTTAAGAAAACATCTGGTGTCTTCTTGTGGCCTTCACACGCACATACACACACACACACACACACACACAGAGAGAGAGAGAGAGAGAGAGAGAGAGAGACTCACTGAGAAGGACCAAGTCAGAGTTATGCAGATTATGAAAGCAACAAACTGGAAATTCAGAACATAAGGTCTCCAAGGCCAGAGGTAATGATTCTCTACTCTCAATGATTCATACAGCATTGAATCTATTTATAATAAAAGACAAAACTAAGGGGATTGTCTCAGCAGATTCACCTTTTTTAATGTAAAGAGTAACAGGAAAATGTATATAGTATGAAGTATATACAAAGAAAATTGGCGAGCATTGGGCTAAGACCCATTGTCAGAATGTTCTGGCCTTTCTTCCAACCCAAGCAAGGCTCCCTCCCACCTGGGCAGGTTTCCCCAGGAAAGTGCTCTCAGTCTCACTACTTCAAGTGACACATTGTGGACACACAGGGACAGATCAAACTCTTAACATCATAGTCAGGACTCAAGGGGGAGCAGTGGAGAGAGGAACATTTGCGGTTGGCCTTTTAGTTATCACTGTGGTTATCTCTCTCTGCTCAGCACCTTCCTATTTATACACAAGCAGAGTTTGCATAAAACCCTTTACTATCCAAATGACTCGCTGTGTCATTACACTCTATGTCTTGGCTTCTGGCTGGCCCCTCTGTATAGACATGGTGTAGACAGCAGGCTAGCAACCTCAAATAGCCTGCACCTACAATTTGCCCAGGCTTCTACACACATACATATCCTGTCTCCAGCTATCTTACCTCCAAGGATAAATACCCATAATTCTTCCTAGTTATGTTTTATCAGGAATGATGTTATTATATTAAGGGGATTGGAAACTGCAGTAGAGATTTGCATTGTTTATCATCATGGCAGGACAAGTGTTTGGCATGTTCCTGTACACATTTGCACAGATGTAAAGAGGCTGAAGGGGAATGTCAGGTGTGCTCCTTTATACTAACTGCCTATTTCCTTGAGACAGGATCTTTTGTTGAACCCAGAGCTCACTGCCATTCAGCAGGGTTGATGACCAGCAAAGCCCCAGCGATCATTGTGACCCTCTTCTGAGGCTCCTAGGTATGTGTGGCAACACCCAGATTTTATGTGGGTTTGGAGATCAGAAACCTGGCCTTCCTGCTTACTCAGGATATTCTCTTATTCACTGAAACACCTCCCCAGCCTTGTCCTTGCCTTCATTCACAGGGCTGTGACAGCTTGCAGAATTTTCACTCAGGTCTCCCATCTTTATTAAATACCAGCTGTGTGCTTGTGCCTGGTGGATTTCAGCATTTATGCAATTCTTTCTTTACACGTACGTACGTGTGTGTGTGTGTGTGTGTGTGTGTGTGTGTGTGTGTGTGTGAGGCTCAACCTCCTTTGAGAATTCTGGCACTGAAAGCATCCTTCAGTTAGGAACACGTGGAAATGAATATTTGTTCCGAGTGAACCCTGCTGGAGACAAGAATGCTTTACTGACCAGTCCCTATATTCCTTCTGTCTCACGATCTTTGTGGGGTGAAGTTCCAAGGATGGAGACCAGCTACTTCTGTGAGAATCTCCCCCAACACATTCTTTCAAAGGGATCCTCCAGAGTGCCCTCAGTCATCACAATGGGGACAGGGACTGGATGGCCGACTGAGGGCCTCCCTTCTATAGCAAAGCTTTCAAAGCATTCTCCATGGTCCAGAGAAAGACTCTTTTCTGGGAGCTAAGGCCTGGGTAAAGAGAGGCTAGAAAGTGCTCATCATAGCTTGGGTGGACATTGCTCTTGGCCATATTTGAGCATACCCCAAAGCAGGAAAATGACATTTTAAAAAAAAATCTTGTTTTACAAGGGCTGGAAGAAAAGAGTAGAGGAGAAGGGTGTGTACTAAAAAAAGGCTTCTACCATCAGTTTCCACTCTGAGGTAATCCACTAGATGCCCCTCCTCCGGGTGCCCAAGTGGAAGCAGTTGCCAATAACCCTTTATTCCCAGAAAATAAAAACCGGTTTGCAAATGTCAAGGTGAAAAGTGAAATCAGCTGAATAAGCAAACAGCCATCAGGGGCCACTCAACCTCAGCAGCCCCGGGTGCAATCCACAGCTCTCTGGAACCGCGCATCACTCCTCTGCTCGGAAAGCCCAGCCATCTCCAGGAGAGTCAAATCGATTAGAGGCCACCTTTTGTGAAAGCGATGTTATCATTGAGGCTGTAATTTATGCAAAGAAATTCTGTGGCTAGGGATGATTAAATTAGAGTCTACAATGCAGGGATTTCTATAGCATGGTCCCCCTCGGGGGTTCTCACTTTAATCTACATTGAGATCAAGTCTGTGAAAATTTGGTGCATATGGTTTGGGATCTGAAAAAAAAAATCAGAACGCTTCCACATGTCCCTGTGTATTTTTGAAGTGGAGAGAACACCACCATGGCTCGGGGAAGCCAACACAGCTTTGGAGGCGATGGAATCGCCTTTCCAAAAGAAAAAAAAAAAAACAAAAGACAAAAAACAGCCAGAAAGAGCTTTTCTTGAGACTTCCAGGAATGAAGCCGCACATCCCACTTCATTTCAAATGACAGTATTTAATGTATTTAAAAAAAAATGCCACCAGAGACCACCAGACAGAGTTCCCCGGAGGAGACCGAACAAGGATGGCCTGGACCACATCTCCAGGGTGGTTGAAGTTTCATGGGCATCCCCATCCCATTTCCATAGGAGCCACCATCTTAGCCTACTGTTCGGATGATGGTAGGAGGGAGGCACGAATAAGCCTGCAGGGTTCCCCGTGCTGAAGGCACAGCCCTACAGGCTCAGCCTCCCAGCTCTCGCTCTCCCCCTCCCCTCCCCCTCCCCCACACCGTGATGCATAATTCACCAGTGTGCTCCAGCTGAGTCAGGCAGAGCAGACACTGGACAGGGCTGTAGGAGGGAAAACATGGAGGATAACAAAGCCTGGCTCCCTTGCAGCAGCCCTGCGACATTGCAGGACACCAGAGTCCTGTTTAAAGTAATGTAATGTGGGCTTCTAATACAATATTTGCAGTTGATAGTTTTTGCAATGTGTACATTATCTATGAGGGGTCCATTAATTCTTAGAGTCTATCCCTTTCTCTAAATGTATGGCATCCATGAAAAAAAAAATCTACCTAGGGAACAGAGGAGCTTGTTGGAGGCTGTTCGCTGGCAACCTGCCACTAGGCCTGGTCAGGCCTGTACCCGCTTCTTCCTCTACTCCTCCCTCCAGCCCTAGAGTCAGCAGCTGCCCTCTGGGTCCTTAACAAAGAAAGCTGCTGCTTAGGGTGGGGGAAGCTGCGTTGGGAAGGAATGAGGATCGGTGTGGGGCTCCTGGCGGCTATAGTGAAATACCGGTCAAGATTCATTCATTAACACAGTAAGACCTTCTGGACCCCAGGTCGAGCCTGCCATCTATCACAGTCAGGATGGAGGTGGGCATGGGGTGTTTATGCATATGTGTGCCTGAAGCACATTAATTCACAGAGAAACCCAAGGGGACGGTCCCGGCCACAAAGTATCCTTCCCAAAAATAAAACTTGGGAATAAATAAATGCTCCCTTCCTCCCTTCCTCTCTCCGTCCTTCCCTCCCTCCCTCCCTCCTCCTCACTCACATACACACATGCACATACAGACATGAGCGTGTGCTTGTCCCACTTGGCCTTGAATGAGGCTGGAAGAGCAGCAGCTTGGGAGCAGCCCCTGTGAAGCCCGTGCAGCTGGCCAGAGCTGCCAGTTGCTGGGCTTCTTAACAATGGCTACGCTGAGGTTTCCTCCGTCCACGCCCACAAATGCAGAATGCCCGATGGCTGAGATGTGCTTTTGTTACTATTCCCTACTTAATAACCGACTGCTGAGAATGGGTAGAGGGAAGCCCGAGCCAACTGAGTGAGTGGAAGCAGAGCAGACCATAGCTGGGGGCCTCCCTGATGGGCTCTGAGACCTCAAGGTCCTGTCACCTCTCCATCCCTTAGAGACCATTTGCCACCTCTTCCCAACACACTGGAGAACCAGGCGATGGCCACACTCTTCCTTCTCTCCTGTATTTGTAGCTAGTTGAAAAAACAAAACAAAAAGGCAAAGACAAACATCCATGACAACAATACACCTCTTAGGATTCAGGCGAAAGCAAAGGTTCTAATGTAATTGTTAAAACCAAAGAAACGTATAAAGCATATCGTAGCCTGCTTGTATTGCAGTAATGAATAGTTTCGTGTATTTATCTGTAGAAAACACAGGAAGTCTTCTGCAGTACCCACCCTCAGGGGATCTGACAAATGACACCCACACTTGTTTGTCTGGAAGCTTCCAGAGACCTTCGCTCCCATGCTGGGTCCCTCCCTGCCACAGCTTGCAAAGCCAAGGCCACATCTCCTTCTCTTCCTTGTCTGGAAGAGTGTGTTCTCTATCCTTCATCTCAATAACTGCATTGACAGGACATATTTCCCAAGAACATGAGAGCTATGATGCTGAATTACATTTCTCTTGGTTGAATAAAATATGATCCCAATGTGTCTTCGGCTCATTTACTCACAGCCACGCTTTGAGCCATTCACCCTGGGCTTGAACGTAATTCCATGTAGTTCAGAATAATCCACACACTCAAGAAAAGCTGCAGTTTCTTTAGCTTTGGTGTTCTCCCAGGAACACTTTCTATCCCTGCAGACAGGATGCATCGGAGTCAAGTCCAACACAGAGATCCTTTCTGTTCGTTGAATGGTTCCAGGAGAAGTAGGGGGGCTCATTTGCACACGGTGTCAGCTCACTGATGACCACCCTAGGGCCAGTGTACTCAAGATCTCCATGCCTTCCAAGATCCTGTGTGTGAGCAGAGAGCATATTTCAGAGCTCACCAAACAGCAACCCAGGAGGCAAAACAAGCAGCCACCGGTTGTCTTGCCCAAAGACACATTATTCTCACGGTCCAAAGGTACTCACAGGATCTTTACATCTACTGCATTCCCTCCAGTTAAGTTCTGGCTTTCAAATGCAGCAGTCTGACATAGTTCCTAGTTGCCTGGACACTTCTGCCTTGGGTCTCATGATTTCAAAACATCATGCATCTTCAAAGGCAAGAGAGCATGCATTCTTGGTCACGATAGCTCAGAAAGCTGGTTTATGAACCGCATTATCCATAATCTTTGCAGATTTAGTCAATAGTCTTGAAAAGTGCCCAGAACTGCAAAAGAAAACAGATCCCACTGGTAAAGGAAGTACAGACATTGAAGAATATGATGTACATGAACTCCATGAACTCAGTCTTGACATTGGAAAATGGGTTGGTTTCTTCACATGTCACAGAGGTAGGGTGCTGGATAAAGAAAGTGATGCTCCTGGAACCTGACGGCCAAGGGTGATCTGGACTTCTCTTTTCTCTGCAGGAAGCAGAATATTTGTTATAGTCAGAAATCAGCAAAGTTTAGGAGAGTGAAACCCAGTGACTCATTCCAATATGGCCATCAAATTATTTCACACACCTATGAAACTCATCTCTGATGCTAAATCTAAAATTTTTCTTGGTATGTGCACATGTGTGGGGGGTACAAATTTGTGCGTGCTTGTGTGCGAAGATGAGAAATCACTTATGTGCTTGTGTATGTGGAGGGCAGAGATCAATGTCTTCTGTCTTCTTCAGCCTCTCCAACTTATTGCTGAAACAGTCTCACTGAAGGTGGAGTTGGTTCACAAACACAGCTAGACTGGCTGACCCATAAGCCCCGGGGAGTCTCTTGTCTCTGCCTCCCCAGTCCTGGGATTATATGTGTGTGCTACAGTACTGGTTAGGTTTCTGTGAACTTGACACAAAGTGTAGTCACTTGGGAAAAGGAAATCTCACTCAGCTGAAGAGTTGTCTCCATCTGACTAGCCAGTGGCTATGTCTGCTGGGCATTTTCTTGGTTATCGATTGATGTGGGAGGGCCCAGCCCATTGTGTGTGGTGACACCCCTGGGCAGGTCATCCTGGGTTGTATTTAAAATAAAAAAGCAGGCTGAAGAAGCCACCAAAAGTAAGTCAGTAAGTAACATCCCTTTATGGCTGCAGCTTGAGTTTCTGCCTCCAGATTCTTTGAGCTAGTGCTCTGACTCCCCTTCATAATAGACTATAACCAGTAAGCTGAAATAAACCCATTCCTTCCTAAGTTGCTTTCTGTTATAGCAATAGACTAGCTAACTAGAATTGCTACTGAGCTTGGAATTCAATGTTGGGCTGGGCACAAAAACAGAGATCCTCATGCTTGGGTGGGAAGAACATTGTTGACTGAGCCATCCCTCCCTCTAGAACCCTCCCCCCTTCCCCAACAATTTCTCTTTTGATATCTTTTTCTCTTTCCTGAAATTTGTCTTCATGAAGCTTCATGAAGACAAAGCTTACCTCAGGAAGAACTGTGAGGCAGTGAAACACCAGGATGAACAGAAAAGGTGGTTAATGTGCTTTTTTGGTGGCCTGGCAACTAGAGATACTGAAAGGGGCCTGGAAATCTTTCCAAAGGGAGACCAGCCTGCCTAAGCAGAGACTAGAGAAAGGCATTGGGTACCAAGTAGGAGGCAGAGCTGTCTTCATAAATCCCCATCTGCAGGCCTTTTAATGTGTCAGTGTACCCCAGCCATTAACCATGTTTAATTGCTATCTCCGGTAAGTTCCGTAGATCATTACCATACCAGTCATTTTTCAAAGATCCTCGTTAGCACAGGACTAGGGAACACACACACACACACACACACACACACACACACACACACACACACAAAAAGGACCTGACAGGAAATGTCTAGAGAGATGCTATAGAAAGGGGGTTGCTAACAGTGAGCCAGCCCTCAGAGGGGACCTGTCTCTATTGGCACTCTAATAAGATGCACTGTGCACACCAGACAAGACAAACGAGCTGCTTGCTTGTACCTGCTATTTCCCAGAGCATACTTAGCTGTTGTCCACAGTGCCCACTGGGGCAGAGGGACCTGGCAGCAGCCATTTTTTGAATGGGTTCTGGAAATGTCTAGGGGCACACACAGTGGTAAACCATCAACTAGCAGGGATGTGTATGTTCTGCCCATATCCAGTGCCAGGCTATGGTAACCACTGAGCTTTAAGGCCATCTGAGACAAGGTCCCCGAGGATGTTGGGCTGGGCACAAAAACACAGATTCTCCATGTTTGGGTGAGAAGAACATATTGTTTCAACAGACAATAAAGAGAGGGAAGGGAATCTCCAAGTGAGGCCACTTCCTTTGTTTCAGCGACAATTTTCATGTGGCCGTGTCATCTGTTCACCCAAGATGTATAATGTGAGCCACATCATTTTCCTTTATCCTTTAAACCACATCTAGAATGATGAAAGGCATACTCTGTGTTTGCCAGTATGTCTGATATGAAGTCAGTCATGTTGGGTACTTTTAGGTCATGGTAATGAATCCCCACAGGTGATCTGGGCTTCCCTTCCTGACAGCTTACTTCTCTATAGAGTCCCAGAAATGCCTCCCAGAGTACAGGCATCTCACTGGAGTGGTTTACCCTGAAGCCTGGGCTGAGGGCCTCGGAGTTCTGGTTCCTTTTTAACTTAACCCCACCGCTTCCTCAGAATCCTTAGACAACATGGATTGGTGTTTATTGAAATCTCCATTCTAGACATTGTGGATTCTTCCCTAAGACCCTCATCTCAATCCTGGGCCAGTGCTTATGTGTATTTTATTGCTCCCTGCTCAGCATATTAAACTTGATGAGATTTTTTTCCAGTCAAGTCCCAGTTCCTGGCTTGCACACTGCTCAGCTCTAATGCCTGTGACACATACAATCTAAGACAGAAATGTTCAGGGGGAGCCCTAAAAGTGTAGTTCATCAGGCCCTAAGTACATTTCTCCTTCCAATAGCTCATGGGAGTTCAGGTTTCCTTCCTTGTTTGGTGTTCTAAGTTTCATGTGTTCTATGTGGACTTCTATGGAGCTATGTGACCTTGTGCTCGGCAGTAAGGATGCCAGGCATCCTCTATAACGTCTATTGTCTTACCTTGCATCCTGCTATGTTGAAAGCACTCTGAGGGTGAGAGAGAGTGAGGTATGTACCTGCTCAGATTGTAGCCTTCACCCAATCCCATTTCTATTTCATAATAAAAAACTGGCTGTAATGCAGAGTCAAACCATGATCAAATCATCATCCCCACCACCACCATACTTAGAGTGGACCCCAGCTGCTTCCAGAGTAAGAGATTCAGCAATGTGACCAGACATCTGGCCTTGGAGTACGACATTCTGCATTTTAGCTTCGCCACTTGGGTGTTGTGTGACAGACAGTGGGTCCTTTGCTCAGTTTTCAACACTTTCATCTCCTACACCATGTGAAAGGGGAACAGAGAGACAGCCCCACTCGGGTGCACAGGTTCTATAGTACAGTGTGGCACAGAAATGCTTGGCACCCACAGTGGCCAACACAGCAGTGCTTGGCTTCCTCCTCCAGAGGCGAAGAGGGCAGGCAGTAAGTGGTAGACTTTTGCCCAAGAAAACAAGCAGCCTTATGGAAAGTGTGTCACCCCCCAGAATCAAAATCAAAAAAGCAGGGATGGGACAGGATTGGGCCTCACCTGGGACCCCCAGGGACTGGGACTATATAACTTTGACTTGTCCTCACTGCATGGAGTGTAATGTGTTCATGTTTTATTGGTGTTCACTTCAAGGATGGGCATATGGCTTGGTGGGCTTGTCATTTAAACATGGAAACCTGAGTGCTGCCCTGGAACCTAAGTAATGAAGAGAAAGGACTCCACAGTGTCATTCTCTGAACTCTACATGATCATGCTGTGACAGACAGACAGACACACACGCACATGTTTTATTATTGTTATTGTTATTTATTATTATTATTATTGAATGAAGAAGAAAAGAAAACTGTCCTCACAGAAGCCAGTGATGAAGAGCAGATACAAACATTGATGATGCAACCACTGACCTTCCTATTCAGGGACTCAGCTTGTTCTGACACACAGTTGTGAATGACCATGTAGGACAGAGTTCTTGATGAAAGTGCCATTTATATATGAGTGGCTCACCCAAAAAGACACTAAGAAGTATAGGGGGTGCTAGCAAGAAAAGTTCACAACTCAGGTGAGTGAAGTAACCCTGATTTATCTAATAGCTGGTTTCACTTACTTGATTCAGTTCCTTATTTGAATCACAGTGGACTGCTACGTCAGCTTTCTCAGTGACCAAAATGAGAACCTTCCCTCAGTATGTAGCTTCCACGACTATAACAAAGAGTCTGTTCATTGTTCTGACAAAAAACAAGGTATCTAGCAGGCTTTGTCTTCTTCTTCCCTTCTGAGAGGCCCAGTGTTCTGGGGAACAGGTACTACTACCGCTCCCGTCAGCCAAGCCTCGGTTTATACTTTAGTTCACTGGCCAAGCTGCCTGGCTTATTTCCTTTTGATACGAAGGGGAGCACCCAAAAGGATTGGATTGCTTCCACCTGTCTATGATGGTTCCTTTTAATTGTGAATGTGACTGCATAGGTTACCTTTCCACTGCTGTGACAACATACTATGACCAAGGCAACTTATAGAAGGAAGGATTGATCTGATGCTTATGGTTCTAGGGAAATAGAAGTCTAGCACCATCAGGGCAGGGAGGCATAGCAGCAGTCAGGCAGACGTGGTGCTAGAACAGCAGGTGAGAGCTCTCAGCTGATCCACAAACAGAATACACACACACACACACACACACACACACACACACACACACACACACACACCGGTAATAGGGAGAAAAGGTACTGGGGATGGTGAAGGTCTTTTGAAGCCTCAAGCCACCTGCCCTTATGACGTACTTCTTCCAACAAGGCCACCAATTGGGTTCTGGTATTCAAACATATGAACCTATGGGACCAGTCTCATTTAAACCACCATAACTGACACAATGTGAAATCACTTGAGAACGGAGTCTCCATGAGTGGATACCTAGATCAGGTTGGTCTGATAGCATTTCTATAGAGGATAGTCTTGATTCCACTGAGGGGAGAAGGCACAGACATTGGGGTTGAGACAGACATTATCTCTCTGCTGCTCACTGTGGATATGACTAGCTGTCCCAAGTTCCTGCCTTTACTTCCCCTAGGTGATAGACTGTAACCTGGAACTGTGAGCTAAAAATAAGCCTTCTTCCCTGTGTTTTTTTTTAACTTGTGTATGTTATTGAAGCAACAGAAATGAAACTAGGACAGTGGTAATACTTAAGGAACTTTTATGAAACCATTCTACAGTTAGCTCAAAAAAGTATTGCTATGATTATCGGTACCGTTATAAAATTAGTTTC
Organism: Tokudaia tokunoshimensis; assembly: GCA_036184795.1. Classification (NCBI taxonomy): domain Eukaryota; kingdom Metazoa; phylum Chordata; class Mammalia; order Rodentia; family Muridae; genus Tokudaia; species Tokudaia tokunoshimensis. The sequence continues at coordinate 42,496,405 of BTHU01000012.1, forward strand.
AATTAAAAACAGCACCAACAGCAATATTATGAGAAACACCACAATAAACTAGCTCTCAAAGAAAAGGTCACATTATTATGAGTATTTGTCTAGCAGTAATCTATTCTGGCTACTAGATACAAGCTTAGCTATAGGCATTTGGATACCAATGTTCAAGGTATGTCTCGGTGACATGTTAGGGTATCTGATAACCATGTTTCCTCTACATGTGATGTCTCTTTGCTAAACTCCCAAAGAACATTTTTGTTACTATTTGCTTCTTTATTTTATTTTTAATTTAATTTATTTACATTTCAAGCGTTATTCCCTTACCTGGTTTCTCCCTGTCCCAGAAGTCGACTCTCCTATCCCTGCTTCCCTTGCTTCTATGAGGGTATTCCTCCACTCACCTACTCCCACCTCCCCACCCTCGATTCCCCTACACTGGGACATCTATCGAGCCTTCATAGGACCAAGGACTTCTCCTCCCATTGATGTCTGATAAGCCTGTCCTCTGCTACATATGCAGCCAGAGCCATGTGTACTCCTTGGTTTATGGCTTAGTCTCTGGGAACTCTGGGGTGTCTGGTTGGTTGATATTGTTGTCTTTCCTATGGGCTTGCAAACCCCATTTTTGTTTCTTGAAACAGTGTCTTATAGATACAGGCTACCCTGGAATTCATTATACCTATAAGGATGACCTTAAATTTCTCTTCTGGCTGCCCCCTCTTCCCTCCAGCCTCTGAGTGCTAGAATTTTACAGGTGGGTGCCACCACTCCCATCACAGTGGGAACAGCTACCAGCAAGACAATTCTTGGAGATCCATGTTGTTCTACAAGTGCACAAACTCACCCACTGCCTTAGTACTTCAAATTGACGTATTGGCCATAACCACTCTGTAGACTCCCAGCCTTGTGCTCCAGCTTGCCATCTCTTTAAACTGGCCTGGATGATCCAGGTGCAGAGTCGTCCCTGCTGGCCACTGTTCCTCACCAAACACCAGGAAGAACAATTTGCCTTATTTATGACTGAAAGACAAAATTCTTCTCCATCTTAAAAAAAAAAAAATCTTACCCAGATGGAAGAAACATGTGAGCCTGGATGTTTTTCTGTTCCTCTAAGCTACTTGTAGGACAAGCCCCCTGTACCCTGGTCTTTTTCCCCCAGGTATGGCCTCTGGAAACACTGTGTTAGGTAAACAGTGTCATAACAGGCCATGATGACTGCCCATCCTGACAGATGTAGACAGAGAGATGGAGATGATGGCAGAATCAGCTCTCTCACATGTCAAAGAGACAAAGAGTAATTTCCCAAAGCAGCAACAGTGTGAACTCTGGTATCTTTTCAAATCTGGGTATCCACTGATCCCACAAAACAGCTCTGGCTCGCCTTAGCACCAAAGGCATTTAGCAGGGGTCAAAGTTGAAGTCTCAGCATTAGATTCCACACAGGAGGCTTTTCAAGGACCCTGGTGAGAGTGGCCTCCTACTACAGCAGCCACCACAGCAAATGAAGCCATTCAGGGAACAAAAAGAAAAGGACAAAATGCAGAGACGAAAGAAAGAATTGGTTAAAAAAATGTGTCACTCTTACGGGGGGGGGGAGGGGGTGTCATCAGGAGAGGACCATACAAAAATAGACACCATTGAACAGTAAAAGAGAAGGTATCAAATGGAAGGCAAAATGTGTAGCAGATACCTGGTGGGGCTTTCCCAACCTTAAAGAACAGGTGGCCCATCTTCCTCCTATAGGTCCCTGTACCCTAACACCTGAGAAAGATTTTTCTTCATATTTAGTCCTCATTACCCACTTAAAAAGTGGAGAGGAAGAAGAAGGACAAAGGAAGAACAGGAAGAGAGAGGAGGAGATAAAGGAGGAAGAAGAGGAGGAAGGGGGAGGAGGACTTGGCTCCATTCACAGACTACCGCCTTACTACTCTTACTGTATGTACTGCATGCCCATAGACACCCAAACAGTTCTTACTACTTACCCACCAGTCTACACCATCTTCTGAATATGCCAATACACCCCCAAGATCACCAGCATCCTTCCCCATGCCTTCCTGTCTCCCCAACTGGGAGTGATCAACATAGGACTGAACATAAATTGTCATGGAGGTAGCGAAGTTTCACAGGTATGTGTCACCTAGTCATCACAGAAATCCAAGTGCTCAGAAACACAGACACTTTGGCTGTGTTTCCCAGTTCACCTGTGCTGGGATTGGATCTCTCAGCTCTGTGGTGCCCTTGTGAACATTATGATGGTTATTATCCAACAGAAGCCATATGTCATGACTATCAATGTGACAGGATCTACAGTCACCTAGCAGTCAAATATCTAGACACATCTGAGAGTTTCTACATTAGGTCAATCAAAATGAGAAGTACAACCCTTATTGTGGGTGACGGAATTACATGGTCTGGGTCCCATACTAACTGAGAACTTTTGTTTCCGTAATCTAATACCAAGAGCAAAGCAGCTTGGGAAGGAAAAGTCTTATTTCAGTTTACAGTTCCATAGCATGAGAGAAGTCAAGACAGAAACTCAAACAGGGCAGGTACCTGGAGGCAGAATCTAATGAGGTCACCATGGAGGGGTTCTGTTTACAGGCTTGCTCATGCAGCTTCTTCAGCTTGCTTTCTTATAGCGTGGAAGGTGGAGTCCAGTCAGGAGTGTGAGAGAGAAGAAAGGCACCTTGGAATTCAACAGTCATGCTTCCCAGACCAGATAGAACAAAGGGAGATCAACTTCTAGGAGATTTCAACAGAGCAGAAAGTGGGGAGTAGTTCACAAGGAACTGAGAAGAGACAGAGGCCACCATCTGATGTAGAGAGTAGCTATAAAGCAGTGGCCCCCACATGGGAAGCCAAGCCATAGTCCCTGGACTCCTGTTCCCTTCCAAAGTGCCTTGTTTGACAACTTCGGGCCCCTGACTTAGGACATTTTTATGACTTTTGGTTTTTACCCCATTCCTATAGTGAACCACCCTTGAATTTGGATTTTTCATGTGGCGGTGCTGTCCTGTCCACACCAGAGTTCCAACCAGAGTCCTGAGCAAGAGGAACACTCCGCATGTAAAACACCTTGTGAACATGGTGCCTGGGAAGAAGTGTGTTATCCCTAAAGAAGATAGCAGGTGTAGGAGCTCCCTCAGAACTGACTCTCACTTTCCAAACATGTGACACTGGGCTCCCACTCACTTGCAAATGTGGAGAAAGTGCCTTGGACAGAAGTTAGATGTCCACCTGAGCAGGTATACAGCACAACTCTACACAGCCTATGTCCATTACTGTCACTGAGGACACAGTGAACACTCAAGAAGCTAAATACAAACCTCTTCTGTGGAAAGAGGCTTGGAATCTGGTCAAAGTCTATGGCAAGGGCAGGAATGGGCCCAAGGTCAGGGCATATCGCTCATATTTCCCTATGTGGCCATATTGTCAAACTTCCTTCTAAATTTTGATATTTATACCCATAGACTAATGCCACCCCCATCCTAGGGCAGAGAAACTTCTTCAGAGTGTGACAGTTAATACAAAGGTGCATATCTGTCTGGTCTAAGAGCTGAGAAAAAGAATGGTTGCTGAGCCTTCATCCTTAAACAGAATCCCTATATCACCCTTCTCCTTAAGACTCAGGAACCATCATAGAAGAGGGGGAGAGATGAGGGAAGAGGGAGAGGCTGGGAAAGAGAGGCCACCATCCAGGTAAGACACGGGACAATAACAACTGCTATGGTTAGTGTTATCAACTTAACTGGAGAGTCATCTAGGAAGAGGAATTACTTACATCAGATTGGACTATAGGCAAATATTCGTGGCATTTTCTTGATTGATTGATTGATTGATATGGGAGACTCTAGCCCACTGTGGGCCCTGCTACTCCTAGTTAAGTGGTTCTGGGAGCTATAAGAAAGGTAGCTGAATTCAAACTTAGGCAGCAAACCAGTAAACAGCTTTCCTCCATGCTTTCTGCCTTGACTTCCCTCAGTGATGGACTGTGACTGTGACACATAAGCATAATAAACACTTTCCTTCCCAAGATGCTTTTGGTCATGGTCTTTATCATAGCAATGGAGGAAAAGAAAGCTAGGATGGTGGCCGTGAACTCAAGACAGCTGTGGATAGCCACACAAGATGAGGCCCTCCCAAGCTCCATTATGGACAGAGGGGTGCCCCCAAAGCCCTATTCCTTCCCAAGGAGCTATGTCTTCAAAGGTGTTGCCAATGGGAGACAAGTTAAGGAGGGGTTCAGACGGAAAAGGAAGTGGGTGGTGAAGGGAGGTGAATATAACCACAACATATTGTATATTTGTATGAAACTAAAAACAACAACGAAAAAGAAAGAACCAGTTCCAAAATAATGAAACACTTTGCCTGAGAAAACATGACACCCATTATCACAGTTGTTACAAGATTCCCTGCTTTCCATAATCCCTGCCTGTGTACTACAAAAAAAATAAGTAAATAATTTTAACACTTCCTCCAACATTCGGTATCCCAAGAAAATATCCTATTTAATAAGATAGCCAGTGAAAAGAAATCTCGTCCTCGATTTTTTTGGTTACAATTAATTGCTTTAACGCCTCTTTTTAATTATTATTTGCTACAATTAGTTGCTTTTGTGATTATTTAATTAACCAAACTTTTCACACAAGCAAGGCTCTCATTCAGTTTCCACCTGTGACCTTTCCCAAGCTTGTTTACCTGGAAAGACACAATGTAACCAAAGCCAGTCTCCCAGGCTGGAGAGGAGGCTCGGGGAAGTAGCAAGCATTTGGTGTCCTCTAAACTTTCCAGGCCACTGAGGTTTAATTACCCTGCACAGCTTACTGTGGGGGATGGGGAGGGAGTTGGGGGTGGGGTGACCGAGGCTACAGAACTGACAGGCCCCTCGGCCACCGGAGCCAGCTGCATACCCAGTGTACCAGGGACAAAGAGGGGCAGAGCTAACTGCTGGGGAGTCTGCATTCAGCAAGCAACTTGAAATGCTACATCCCCCTTTTCCAGTAATTTCTGTATGTTGGAAAGATTGAGGTCTCTCCACAGGGCTCTAGGCTGGCCTGGAAGGCAGAACTCTAAGGCTTAATTTCCAAAAGGGGTGTGAGCTAGAAACCCCTTCAAGACCCAGGGACTGGGTTTTGTTTTGTGACCAGCTACTGCCACAAAAGAAGGACCCACCCCCATTCCCAGTATTCAATTAACCCTGTGTGTGACGCCTAGGATGGGAGGTTGGTTCAGTCCCCATTCAGGAGATTCCGAGGGGGGCTTTCTTTAAGGATTCTTTTTAACAAAGGAGGCCAACTAAGTAGCTTTTTGTTGTTGTTGCTGCTGGGCTCTGGCCCATTGTTACCTCCAGAGGGACCTTTTCCACTTAATTGGGCTTTAGAATACCACCACTATTGTATTTGGATATACGAAATACCAGCTGAGGAAGTCTGCAGGTTTAAGTCTATAAGTACTTCGGCAAGCAGATTCCCAGGCCTCCTTAGCTGTACTGCCTGATGTCAGTCATTCTGATAGAAAGTATTTCATAAAATTAGAACCACAACAAGAATGTGTTTCTTCTACTGACTTTCTGTGAGGCATCAGACATTGCCTTCGTCTTTGTGTGCTGGTTTCTAGTGAATTCCTTGTGTTCAGGATTGGCATTTAGGAAGAAAGAAGTCACTATTACCTCAGCTCACTACAGATGCTTCACCCCTCCCCAAAGCACACAACATGTTTTGGTCTGGCTTCCTTTGGGGTTCCAGCATTTTGGCTCTCCGGTTAGATAAGAAGTCCTATATCCTCAAACAGAAAAGAAGGAGACTTGAAACATACACAGCAGAAGATATCGGGGGTGGGGGAATGTTGGGAAACCAGTGGGGAATGAATATATATATATATATATATATATATATATACATATCAAGCACTGGGCATGATGTATGATGTCAGACAACAGGGCATGTGAGGCATGAGGAAAATCAGGCCTCATCATATCTCAGAGACTCACTTTTGCAGGGATTACACTATTTCACTCCCTAATTTTTTTCTTTGAGGCAACAATTCTACTTCTTGCCTGGGGATTAGACAGACTTCTCAGAGGGTGTTGAATCCTACTGGTGAGACTAAGCAGACATCATAAATAATGGTGGCTCTCTCAGCATTTCTGTCATAGACAGTACTGGGAAAAGTTAGAAGACGCCACATTTAATTTAGTGCTCTCTGGCCTCTCGTGGGAGTCTAGTATACGTATTAATGCCAGGCCTGTCTGTGATGGTGACCACTGTCAGTAGCCAATAAGGAGACTCTACCTGTTCACAACACCTGATTCACCTGGTAACTAGTGGGCATTAGTTACCTAGCCTGGGTGGCTGCCTGCCTGTGCCACCTCTGCTCCAAGAAGACCTACTTTTCTTTGCTAAGGTACACCACAGAGCTTGCCATTGTGTATCCAAAGAACACACACACACACACACACACACACACACACAAGCTGAAGGCGGCAACTGGCCTCTGACCCATAAATAGGACAATGTGCTCCAAAAGTGTTTTTGACAAACTTTGTACAGACAAAAAGACATCCAGCTCTGTGGTCAGAAAGTGCTGCTTATGACTCATTTACTCTGTGGATGAGGAGATCAGAGGCATTTGATGCTTGGGTTATAATGTACTGGGCTGGGGAGAGATGACTCAGTCAGGAAAATGCTTGCCTTGCGATCATGGAGACCGGGAGTCCCATATGCTAGAACATACAAACAAGGCATGGTGGCATGTGTCTATAATCTCAGAAGTGTTGTTCGGTGGAAACAGGGCAGGGCGATCTCTGAGGCTCCCTGTCCAGCAAGCCTAGCCTACTGCAGTTGAGCAGCTCCTGATCAATGAGAGACCCTGTTTGGTCAAGCAAGATGGACTCTACTTGAGGAACAACTATAGAAATTGTCTTCTGCTCACCACACACATCCAAGTGCACCTCTGTGCATACTTGAGAACACACACACACACACACACAAACATACATACACACACACACAAATGACACTACTCAGGCTGCCCTTGCATGAAATAACTTTTGTCATATGCATCAATGAATATGAGAAGTCAGCTCTCTCTTCATATAGCTTACATCACCTACTAGCCAGAGATTTGTTAAGAAAACTCAGCAGACTATATGAGACTACATGTTAGATAAAGTATGGCCTTGTCCCGGACAGGACCTTCTTACCCTTCCCTTTAGCCCCTTTAGGGACCCTTAAGAGGGCTTAAGGCCTGCTAGTGAAACTCCTCATATATTTGAAGATCTGAATTAAATCTAAACATGTTAGTCATTCTATCAAGTATCATGTTCACAGTATACCTCAAAGAATTGAGAAGCAAATCTCCAGAAATCCCATCTGTTAGTAAAATGGCCCAAAACTGCAAAGTAGAGAAATGACAACAAGGAGTTTCCATAAAAAGGAGCAGAGATCTTCCATCAGTTGAAGCAGAAGCCAGAAAGTCGAGCTGGTCTCCGGTGCAAAGTGCCCTCTCTCTCTGAACCCCTCTGCTTGGGGTTGACACACACCTGCCAGCTTTCTCGGTCGGTCATGGCTCTGGTTCATACCAGGTTAGAAGATGGTGATTCCCTCTGAATGTAGCTCTTGTGAGGGATATACCTGTCTCAGAATACATAAGAACTGACAACAGACAGGGGAAAATGCAAGTTGAAGCATCTGTGATTGCTAGAGGTCTGACTAAAGGGCAGAGGATGTCACAAGGAAGGACAAGGAGATAATAAATGCTAAAGGCTCCTCATGCACACAGTGGAGGCGTGGAAAAGTTAAGCCACTTATACCATTGGGTTCTGGTTGTAGCTCAGTGGTAGAACACTTGCCTGATATGTTTAAAAAGCCTTGGGTTCCATCCACAGCACCTCAAACACAAACAAGCAATAAGTTAAAAAAAAAATGCTAGTTTTCTGGGAATTTTTCATTCCCATGCTGACATCATATTCTGGGGATATGAAATGTCAATGTTGGACCCTACTCTCTCTTTTAGGTCATTAAGTACTTCAGCCTAGAAACAATTCAAATTAACTTTAAGAATCGTCTTGGTCAGCTGGCAGTCAGCCTTTCAAGGTTCCCACTGTTTCTAAAGTGCCAGACAGTGACCAATCAGAATGTACGCTGTCTCTTTAAAAAACAACAGGGCTTCTCACCACTTCCAGCGTCCCTACCCATTAGTAACAAGCAGAAACTCCCGGCAGCTGGGGAGTCCCCGCGGGTGCAGCTGCCGGCCATTTTGTGGAAAAAAAAAATGCCAGCCCATAGGTGGGACCCCAGGCTAGTTCACTTCTTGCCTATTCTCTGGGCACACGTGGCTTTTGTTACTTCTTTGGGTCATCACCTTTTGTCAGTTACGGGCACTGAGTGGGGGTGGAGGAGGAAAGGGAGAAACTCCACAGAGAGGTAATTGAATATAGATGCGGAGGAACAGGCATCTCAGGCCAGCAGGAGGGGGATGGTGTCCTGTGTGCGTGGAGGACATGACTCTTTTGTTTATCATGTGATTCCACAGCCTGGAAAGGAACACCTTCCTGGGGCATGCAGAAAACCAGGCAGGACCAGAGGGGCAAGGATGGAGCTAGGGCTGTTCAAGAACCCCACCTACAGAGCCGAAAAACAGGGAATATTGGCACTTAGTCTCAGCATCTCACTTCCACAACCCGAGCACCAAGAAGCTTCAGACCCCAGCAAAGTTCGGTCTCCAGCACAGACCCCCACATGCTTTTCCCAACCTCCCTCTGCCAAGGTTCTCTAAAGGAACCCCCCACCCCCACCCTCCTCAACCCCACCCCCAACCCCCACCCCACCCCCGAACCTGCCAGAAGAGGTTAGCTTCAGGCTTTGATATTTTAAAATGAATTTCACCGACCCATTAACACAGGTGGAGTCTTATTTATAAGACAGCCCCGCCTCATCTCCCTTCCCCCTGGGGCAGTTAGTGGCTTGTTTACAGGTCATTAAGCCACAGTGGGGTTGGTGGGAGGGGGCTGTGAGGGGCAGGTCTAAAGTTCTGGTGAGACCAAGTAGATAGGAAGCAGAAGAGGCAGAAGGGGTGGGATAGATGGGTGACTGGGTAAAATCTGAGTATCCCAGAAAGCTGGAGGACCCCAGTTCAATACACAGAACTCCCACAAAAAGCCTGAAGTGGTGACAGACTTGTCATCCCAGTTCTGCTCCCATGAGAAGGGAGATGGAGATAAGATAGTCACCAGGATGCTCTAGGGCTAGCCTGGAGTACAGCTAGTAGCAACAGCAGCAGCAGCAGCAGCAGCAACAATAGATGTTCTGTTGCTGACAGTCAGGCTGGGGAAGCTCTTCCCAGGCCTGCAACATTAGTTAGCAGCACATGTACCTAGCAGATGAAAGCCCTGGTCTCCTTGGATCCACCTCAGGAGATGGATGTGCAGCCCTCATCAGTACCCAAAGATCAGCAATATGTGAGGATGTATTTATGCCATGTCAGACAAGAATAATTCTTACAAAGGCTGACTATCCATTTGCTTTCTGAAGAACATAACCATGGGGTGCAAGCAGCCACCATGATGATGTCTTGTGTGTGAACATCATATGATGTTTAGGTAATTTTCTGCTCTCTAGGACATTAAACAGTCACTCACCATGTTTTCCTTCAGTCCAATCCTGCCAGTGCACTCACAGGTCTGTGGACTTCTCAGTAGGGGACATTCACTGCCAACCCCCTCCTCACTCAGGGCAAGGCAATTTAGCTGGCTGCCTAGATCTCTACCAAAATCCTCACCAGACTCCCTGTAGCCACACCAGCCTCCACTGGTCTTCCTGAAGCTTAGATCTTGAAGGGTTAGAAACTATCACTGCCTGATTATAACACGTACGCATGCACACACATATACACATACGTGCACACACGTACCTACAACACATCCTATATGATTTGTACCCCACAAGGAACAAAGCACAAACTTCTTGCGGCCTGTGTCTGACTTTATCCTTCCCCATTTACATGGACTAGCTTTCTTTCTGTTCCTCTGATGTGCCCTGGGAGACCTACCTCCAGGCTTCTACACTTGCTACACTTTTATTTCTTAAAGCACAGCCTTTTCCTTTTGGTCTAAGCAGCCTTCCAGAGACTTTCACCTGCTATAATTTTCATTTTCCTTTGTTTCTCTGTCCAATTTCCTTTCAGCTGCTTGGACACAACAGCCCCCAACAGTTTCCCTAGACACCACGCGGAGGGAAGACCCCTGCATAGCGTAGGTGACGATGGGCATTTGTTTACTTCATTTGATTTTTCTTAGTGAATTAAATTTGTTCTTGGACATTTTCAAACACATATAAAAATGCATTCTAATTGCTTCTCGCCCACAGATGCCATCCCCTCTTCCCCTCACAGTCATGTCTTCATTTTATTTTATGGCCCACTGCATTTAATGAATAAAAAGGTAGATGCAGAGTGCCAGCCTGCTCTACTTCTCCCCACACCTGTGACCCTATTGGCATCTTCCACGCTCAGTCTCAGGATCCTCTTTCCTCAGCATCTGAGAACTCCCCTACCTTACTCAATCAGGTCAAATATGCACACTCTCCTTCTCCATAGGGTCATTAAGTCACCAAGAAGAAACCTAAATGGGCTCTCTCTTGTGTTTCTGAGGATGTATGAAGAGAGCCTTTAGGTAAGCCCTGGAGTCTCCTCAGTGTCTTGATGATAATGAGAGTCTCCTGCCTTCCTTGACTTTTCCCCACCTGCAGAGGAAAGGAATGGGGTTCAGGAAACAGCCAAAAGAATCCAAGTACCTTGTGAATCTGACATGAACTGACCCTAGAGGTTCATGTGTTGAAGGCTTGGTTACCAGCAGGTGGCTCTATATTGGGGGTTCCTGGTGGGGGAACCTAGTTTGAGGAAGTGGGTCACAACAGGGAGCAGGTCTTTGGAGGTTGTAGCTTCTTGGTTCCTTCCTCACTTTCTGCTTCCTGTCTACTATGTAATAAACAGGTTGTCGTTACCTACTTCTGCAGCCTTAATGTTCTACTCAGTTCCATAAAAGACAGACAAGGTCAGAATAAACCCACTGATGCAGTGAGCCAGAATGACTCCTTACTTGGACTCAATATATCAGGTATTATGGATAAAGCTATATAAAAGTAAACTAACAGAGATACATTTAAAGGTCATTACAATATTAAAAAAAAACAACAAAAAATTGATGTGATAGCTAGTGCTGTTAATAGAATCTAGAATCATTTGGTAGACCTCTGCATATGTCTGTGGGAGACCTTGATTACATCACTTTAAGTGGGAAGACCTGTCCACTGTGGGCAGCACCATTCGCTAGAAAGCTGAGCACTAATGTGTGTGCAATCAATGCTCTCCGACTCAATCCTGTAGATGTGTCGTCATTACCTCCCTCAAGCTGCTGCCTCTGGTATATCCCCGCCATGATGAACTATGCCTTACTGCAAGCCAGAATGAACATTCCTTTCCTTGAGTTACTTAGGTCAAGATATTTTATTACAGCAACAAGAAGATAAACTAAGATTTTGGGGACTAGGACTAAAATAGAAATTATGATTCCAAAATATAAATAACATTCAAATCAATGTACAAAGCTTTAACATGCATTTTGGAAGATAGTGAACTTTTAGGTGTATACCTCCACACTTAATCATGATGCATACTATCTGCATTCAGCCTAATAAGGTAAACTAAGTTGTTGTTGCTGCTAAGTATAAAGTATTGTCATGGCATGACATTCCTCATTTCTCTGACTAGAGCAAATCATGCATAACTTCCCTCTTGCCCAGTCAGTAGATGACTTAGGCTCATCAAATCCTGGTAGTTGCAGAGTTATCTACACATACTTCCTCCACCCCCCTCTCCTTCTCCCTCTTCCGGTGTGTGTGTGTGTGTGTGTTTTGTGTTCTAGGACAGGTTCGATCCTCTGTATACTATACCTCCTTGACTTGGGGAGAAAGATTCTCTCCATCTTTCTGCTAATCTGTTCTGCTAATCAAAACTGTCAGAGGCAACATCTTTGCTACCAAATAGGAGATTTGCTTTAGAAAATCACTTAGGAATCCAAAGTATACACCAGAACAGCAGTTTCTGGTGACTGTACCAGACTGACCTCTAACACAGGCATATAGATCAGCTGTATACAAGTCTTTCTGGCCACCTGATTCACTTCTCCAACATCCATCCGATGTGGAGAGCCAGAGCCAGATGCATGCTAATCTTCTCTGGCACTAGGTTGCTTGTATTTCTTTCCTATACTAGTTCCGGTGCATTTGTCACAGCCAGCCATTGTACTAACCTTAACTCCCAGCTCATACACACAGAATGCCATCTAGGCTAAGGTGGTGTGATGGATCTGGAAGGTTAACGGGGACCACAATCCTCAAGCTTGCTACAAAATGAAAGAAACGGTGTGGTAGCACCAGTACCCCGACAAACACATGACTTAGTTTCCATATCATGAACCTAGGATTTGATTATGGGACAAAAATCTAAGCTTTAAGATTATCCAGCTATCTAAGTGTTGATGCTGACTTATCATCTGTGAACCACACAGTGTGGGGGGTTAGGTGCTGCCAAGACTACAGCCTGCTCTCTCTGTACCGCAATCCAAGCTCAACTAGATTATAGCAACACTCTATGCAGTGCAGATCAAGGGTCCTATGATATGCTATCCTATATATTCAGGCAGTCTGCAGTGGACCCTAAGCATGCATCTCACAGCCTCTGAACTGCAGCCTTTTGCAGCATCATCTGAACACTGCTTTCCACTGTCTGCATTTCCTGTAGTCACCCACAGATACATTCCTTGGGGAAGTCCCCCGAGTTTCCCAGGGTTTGGATTCCCTTTGTCTCTCCCTACAGTTGAATGAGGTCCTTCCTCCCATGTACGGCATAATGGTAGTCTTTTGACATATGGAGCCATAGACCTGACCCTCCAGGAATATCAGCTTTGGTCTACTACAGATCAATATAATCTAACACATAGCAAACACTGGGTGCTTCCAGGAAGAAGAGACATGAACTGGAGGAGCTTTTTAGAAATTGTGGCTACGTTTAAATGACAAACGCAGGTGATGCATGCATGTGGTCTGCCTGAGTGGAGAATGACATGAGAGCAGACAGAGACTGCAGGCAAACAGAACCCAAGCATGTTGTTAAGGAATGAAGAAGACATGTCACCTCCAGCACGAGATCAAGAGGTAGGTCAGGAGCGCATACCCACTTCCATCAGTACCGTGGCTTCCTGCACCTGGCCCTAAAGGTAGACAAGGATCAATGAGTGATTAAATAGCAAACTCATGACAGGATCAGCCTGCTGCACAATAAAACAAGACTCTTTGCCTGTGAGCCAGCACTCACCATGGACCAGACTTCTAGTGAACAGACCCCAGTTGGGCTTTCAACACCCTGGAGTCTGACTTAGCCTTTAGCTGCAGCCACCAGGGCAGTGTGCTAAGTCCGAAGTTACTCCAGCCTGCGCTAACGTGATCCTCCATATCAAATCCTGCTCTATGGCTCCTGTGCGCTCTCAGCGGTTCCCCGAGCTGCTTCTGCAATGCTGGGGCTCTGACCCAAATCTCATATCACTTTTAGGACGGCGAGCCATTCTCATGTGTGTCAAACACCAGGCCCTATGCCAGGGATACAAACACAAACGCAAACCAGGGCATAATTCTATCCCCCAAGGATCACAAGCTTGTTGCAGCAAGGAAAATCATCTTTTCCTGTGAAGAATTCAGACGCTACCAGCTTACGTGATATTTTCCACCTAATACCAACCAGCTTCCTGTTAAGTCTAGGATGGGTTCTGAATTAGAAATTGGTCACCCCACCCCCACCACGGTGTATTCCATGGCCACCATCTCAGTCCCTTTTGAAGCATCCCAAGAAATCCCCCTGGGGGACATGTTAATCAGATTCTGGGCTTCTGGGACTCGGCAGAGTCTGGACTACAATTCCTCCTTGGCTAGGTCCCTTCTAAGAAAATCCTCCTAGTTTGGGAGTGGGCTTTATGATCCAAGTGCAGGCACAGCCTGGTTCTTGTTTTTTAACAAGGAATTAGGGAAATGCAAGAAATCTTCCGGAATCAATCTGCTTCACTGCCACAGACAGCCTCAGCAGAATGACTGCCTATCAACACGGCAGAGGCATGGACCAGACAGCACACATTATCTGAGTCCCCCAGCCCCGACTCACCTGAGGCGCTGCCCAGGTCCGGCTTCCTCAGACTCCCAGCCTGGAGAGCTCTGTCTCATCTCCGAGGCAGTGTGCAGTGCGCTTTTCCCTGTAGCCCGGCAGCCATCAAAACACTCTCCAGATTGCAGCATGAATCTAAATTTGGGGTCCTAGGCAGGGGCTTCCAGGGGTGCTTGGCACTGCTTGGCACGATCAGTACGTGTCTCAGCTCCATTCAGACTGCTGACCTTGGCATGGGCGCTGTGTGGTACAACTCATCTTGCTGGTGGGAGGAAGCTTTAACTGTCTCTTCCCCAGCTCATAACCCTCAAGTCACAAGCTGAAACAATGTCCCACGATGCCACAATGCTCATGCCCCAAGCTATGCACAACCGAGCCCTGCAAAGTGTGCCAGCTAAAGGGAAGCCATCAGGTTGAGAAGAAGGAGTCTGGGTGGTAGGCTGTTTATTTCCACCCTCTCTGAACGGTATCCGTTAATTCAATCACAGAACATCTTAAGGGTGAAGATACTTTATTTATTCTCATGTTTTTCCATAAATTTAGCTTATTGAAGCCATCCCCCCCCTACACACACACATACAAACAAATAGCCCTCCCTTTACTGGTACAACATATTGTTCTGATTTAACTTATCTGCTTAAAACTCCTTGTGGAAAGGATATAATTGCCGGAGGAGACACGGCTATTTAAACCCTGTAGCCACTTCAGAGGTTAATAATGCACACCAGGATAGGACTATGTGGTCAGAGGGTAAAGGGGTATGTGAGAAGAACAGAGTTGAGGCTCCAGAGATCTGAGATCCTGGTATAGCAGTGATGTCACTGCACAGATGTTGGTGTGATTTGGTCCCTGGCTAGCTGATGTGACTGTGCCAGACAGCTACCAGCATCATCATTCCTGTATTTGGGGTTTGTCTGACCAAACATATCTACCTATAACTTGCAAAGTCAATACACCATTGAAGAGAGTCCTGAAGGCATTTGGGGTTCAGAATCCCTTTCACTTAGCCCTGTGATACTTACCCTGTTTCAGTAACAACAGCCTCAGTGTCCCTACTGGGGAGACAGGAAAACAGGGCTTGGCATGGGCTGGTGCAATCCCTGTGAGTAATAAATGAGCTAATATGTACAAAATCACCCAGAAACCATGCTCAGTTCACCATGTGATCGATACACACAGTGACTGTAGTTGTTGGCAATGGTTCTGATTCTATCTTGACTGTCTACCTCATTCCCTGTCTTATAGGTGCTGGGTCTGTTCAGCATCTGACTGTAGTCAACCGTCTTTATCAATGGTCTAAGCACCTATGGGTTTAACCAACTGTGGTTTTCAAATACTAGGCCAGGGCATCCCACAGGCATAAAGAGCTAGCTTGCATTTGTAAGACCCTAGGCTTAATACTCAGCATTAGAAAAATAAAGGAAAAAAAATAAAGAAAGAAAATACTTCAAAAACTAACTACACTAGTGCTGACATGAACTGGTCTTCTTCCCATGATTCCCTAGTCAATGGTCATATGCACTTTTCCCTCATTATATCTAAAGGATCTTGAGCATCTATGACTTTGTGAATCCTGTTTCCTGTTGGTATTTATGGGCATCTCTTTATGTAAATGTCACAGTTTTAAAGAAATCAAATTTTACTGAGGCTTTTGAGATAAGGCCATACAACTGTGCCTAGCCAATCGTAATGGTTGGGAAGAGAGTCTTAAAGAAGGACTGGCTGTTCAGTGGGATGTCTATGAGGGATTTTTTTTTTAAATTTGCTTACTTGAGGTGGGAGGATTCATGGTGAATGGGAGCAGCACCATTTCATGGGCTAGATGGTATAAAAGTGAAAGACGCAAGCTGAACAAGCAGTAAGTAATGCATGCGTGTGTTCACCGCCTTTCTGCCCTTGACTCTCTCTTGGATGTGATGTGACCAGCTCTCGGAAGCTCCCGACACAGTGACTTCCCTATCATGATGTATTTGGAATTTTAAGCTAAAATAAAATTTTCATCTCTTAAGTTGCTTTTTGTCAGGCTATTTTATAACAGCAACAGAAATGAATCAATAGAGCCTCGTCCAAACAGCATTCCAAGAGTCGTTACTTAGGACTTACCGTATGCTCAGCTCGACACACAATACCATAGTCTGTGCGTTCACAATCTGTCTAGAGTAATGTTCCTTCCGGTGGGCATTTAAAACACACTTGTGTTTGCAAGACAGTGCCAGCACCCGGAAGTCATCCAACTTTCCCTAGGTTATGGATCTGGCTAGTGTTCATTATGGCTTTAAACATTATGAAGACTTTTAACTTGACATCTTTGTCTTCTGTGGCATTAACTCTCTGAGATAAGGAATATTACACATAGACAGGAAAGCAGAAAGAAGATTTTTTTTCTGGGATGAGTGAACAATAGTCTTAACGTTTTTTAACAAATCTGCAAATTTGACCATGGGGCCCAATTTTTGAAGGCTACATGGACCTTATGAAAACTTTTAAAGCATAGGTCTCCCATATACTTGTGCTAAATAGTTACAGATGGATTATACCCTTAATAGCAACAGCGATGCTGATGAAATCAGAATTTAGTTGGTGTTGCCTGTCACAGAGGTCAGTAAAGCAAAAATGGAAATTGAATCTTAAAACGTCACTTCATCCAGTCAACTGGCAGCCTGAGAAGACAGCTGATTAGTGTCCTCGACACTTGTTCTCATCCCATCTCCTGCAGGCAGGTTGTATAGGAGGAATGGGGGTTCATCTTCATTCTCTTTGAGTCTGCTCCAATATTTCTCAGCAAGCATGCAGGCCATCAATTCTTTTGTGTGGGAAAGGTGATGGGTGCTGGTCCATCACCACAGGAGGCTTAGCCACATCCCTAGTTTCTACTAGCTAGATTCCAGTGCCATCCTCATTTGAGACAGTAAGATGTCTCTACACATCACAAATATCTCCTGTGGAGGAGGGAATCCACCTCACTTAAGAATAGCCATACTAGGCTGTCTAAGGCATAAGGTTGATGTTCAGAAGACAATAGTTATTGAGACAATTCTTGACCAAACTTTCAAATCATGATTTAAAAAAATGATGTATCATGGGTTTCAGTGATTTGGATCTTTGTTTCCCTCAATCTCCTGCTCTATAAGAGCAGATGACAAAGGTGTCCATGTATGCACTAGCTGCCAAATCAAATGGCTATGCGGGCCACTCGTTTCAGCTCAGGGTCTGCACCAGCCCTAATTTCTGCTCACTCAGGGGTGGACTGGCAAACCGAAAGCCTTCTAAAAGAACCAATAAACATTAATAGATATCATGCCCAGTCATCTAGTGGCACACTGATTTAACCATCTCTCAAATGCTGTGGTCACAGCTCAGATGAAATATTTATTTATCCAGAAACTATTGAGCCAGAGTGTGACAGGCGAACAACATGACACTGAGCAAAACTGGCATGATCTCGTGGGGCAGGCAGTCTAAAGAACAATCTACACTAGCTGAATAAAGAGGATATTACAGGGGACAAGGTGGCGTTGGGCTCTTGGACAAAGCTCCTGTTTTTAACAGAAAATTTATTTGTGTATGTGCGCATGTCAATGGATGTACACATACAGATACACATGGTGTAGTGTGGGTGTGGATGTCAGAGGCCAGCATTCTGGGGTTGTTGCTCTCCTTCCTTTGTGTGAGTTTTGGGCTTCATACTCAAGTTGTCAGGCTTGATGGTGTCTTAACCCAAGAGGCCTCCCAAAGCTCCTATTCTAGATTAGGAACATGTTTGTATTGATTTTAACAAGTCTGTAAGTGGTGTGTGTGTGTGTGTGTGTGTGTGTGTGTACATAGTGTATGTATGTGTGTGTATATAGTATTTGTGTATACATAGTATGTGTATACATAGTGTGTGTGTACATAGTGTGTGTGTACATAGTGTGTGTATATGAGTACGTAGTATATGTATGTATACATAGTGTGTGCATACATAGTATGTGTTTACATAGTGTGTGTGTATGTGTGTATACATAGCATGTGTGTATAAACATAGTGTATGCATACATAGTATGTGTGTACATAGTGTGTGTATGTGTGTGTACACAGTATGTATGTATATACATAGTGTGTGTACATAGTGTGTATGTATTCATAGTGTATGTGTGTACATAGTATGTGTATGTGTGTGTACACAGTGTATGTATACATAGTGTGTGTGTACATAGTGTATGTGTATATGTTTAGTGTGTGTGTATGTGTGTGTACACAGTACATGTGTGTATACATAGTGTGTGTGTACATAGTGTGTGTAGGGGGGTGGCAAACATGTCAGAGCATGTATGTACATGAATGCCAGAACAAAGGTTTGGGAAGCTGGCCTCTCCTTTCACCTTTACAGGCATTCTGGGAATAGAATCCACATTGTCAGGCTTGTGCAGCAAGTGTTTTATCCTCTGAGCTTCTCACTGGCTCTAGATTATAAAATTGTTGATGTTTCTTCCAATCAAAGAGGCCTGGTTCACCTTTGGATGTGGGCTGACTTTAAGGATGCATCTCCAGCAGGATGAAGGTACCATGACTCACAGCCCTGGTTCTGTTTCTTTGCAGATCGTTCTACCTTGGAGCGGAGCCACCATACTGTAAGGGAGTTCAGGTCATGTGGCTTGGCTCTGTCTATGTGTCCCTGCTGATTGCCGTAGCCAAAGTCCTGGTCAATGATGACATCAACTTACATCAGTGAGTAAGAGAGTTTTGAGCATGTTCTGCTTCTAGAGTAGCTGCCTGAGCCTACATGAGGCAGAGAGGAACAAGTTCCATCAAGCCCCACTCAGATTACACATGTATGAGTAAAGTCAACACTGTCATTGTTTTAAGTCACTGAACTTCAGGGTAGCTTATTATGCAGAGGAATAAGTAACATTATCATGCATGTGGAATTTTTTTTAAAAAAAGAAGCTTTATTGCACTGGGCATATCAAGCACCTTCAGAGTAGCTAGGGTGGGAGAAGAATTCCACAGGTCAGTCTTATGAGCTCCACATCAAAACATGAGTGCAGGTGCCAAGGAGTATTAGCCAAGCAAGGGTGAGGGATAGCAGTGCAAGGGTGGGGAGACAGTGCAGGGGTGAGGGCTGACAGTGCAGGGGGTGGAGGTGGCAGTGCAGGGGTGGGGTGACAATACAGGGAGTAGGGATTGCGGATACAGCAATGAAGATGGCTACTGTCTGCCAGTTCTATGAGGTCTGAGCACGTCCCTCTGGCCAGCCCACAGAGTACAGGACTGGAATGAAAGAGCAGGAAAAAGTGCATATAACGCAAGGTGTGTGACTCAGAAGCATCTCACACTCTCTGTGTCATCCCAGCACTAGCTAGCTCCGAGGAATGGTCATTGCCCCTGCTGAAAGCAGCAGTACTCGTTCAGTAATGACTTGCCACTACAGGTTCCAGCAACCAATGACTTGTCCATCTTTATGGACTTCCCTACGCTGCGCAGTGTTTGCAGCTAAATCAAGTGTTGGGTAGCCTTTTGTGCTCGGCTTTTTTCCCCCTTAGAATGTTTTCCAGAATTACTCTAATAGTGGAAACCAATCATACTTCATTTGTTTTTATGGCTGAATAATAATATCCCATTGTGTGAGTAAGCCACATTGTTTACTCATTCAGTCTTGTGTGGCGGCTTGGCGGATCTGTGCACCAGTGGTCCAAATTGGTGCTCTGTAATTGGTGGAGAAGAAGGACCAGGTGATGAAATGGTCAGCATCCCATCAGTGCCAGAGAGTACGGGCCCTGAGTACCCAGAAGAAGATGTGTTTTCTCCTTCTGATAAGCAACCAGCTTCTATTTAAATGAAATTACAGATACAGCTAGAAAAGGTAAGACAGCCTCCACTATGACTTAATCTCATGGCTTTTGACTTAGCTTTGAGACTTGAGTTTCCTTGTGTATTGACTACAATAGCCACTCTGCAGTGACCTGAATGGCTTCATCCCTTGCCCCACCTTCCCTGTTCACTTGATAAAACATTAGCAGGAGTTGGGAGGTATAAGGCCTAGGGAGGACTTGGGATTGTTAGCACTGGGTCAGGTAGTCCTGGAAGAGGTTAGTACCTTTACAGAGATCATTGAGAGTCCATTGGTCCAGTGTAAGTCAGTGCTGCCTGTGAGGAAAGACCTGCAGCAGTTACTGTAGCTGCCGCTTGTGCTTCCCTGCCTCCAGAAATGTGATGAATAAATTTGATACCTTGTCTGCTCTGTCAGTGGTAATGATGCCGTAAACTCCCGAACCGAGTTTGTTCCCGCTGAAAAATGGAAGGTAACTGTCCTTCCTTTTGCAAATGCAATTTATCCATCACCAATTCTCTTCAGAAGGCAAAATAATTCCCCAGACAAAGGAAATGAAACAGCTCTAAAACTGAATGCTGTAAACCACAAAGCATCATAAACTACAAGGGTGCACAGGCAAACACAGCCAGCAGGAGACTGAGCCAGAGTGGCTCAGACACCATCTTTCATTTCCTTCTCCAGGTTCTAGGTGAATTCAATAGCACAGGGCACAAAAAAGTCAAGGAAGCATTGACCATGCCTGGTAACTTCTACAGATACAAATGGCTTGTGTGATACCAAGGTTGTCCTTGCCAACACAAGGTAAGCCCCCAGAGTGCTTTCTAAGAACCAACTATTCCCAGCACCCAATGTGACCTTTATCCCTCTTTTCCAATAACTCACCTAAGAATGGGTTACAGAAAAGTCCCTGCAAACCTGGTCTCTGTGGTATCAAGGCCTGGGGCTCTCTGTCATTACCATCAGGGAGCAAGTGAAGGAAGGTGTCTGAGAGAGTCAGAGGAGGAATGCAGATGAGGGTGCTCATCGGTGGGAAGTTCAGAAACTGAAATCTGTCCTTGACAGGACCTACTTTCCCCAGCAGTTTCTTTCTTCAATCAACCTTCACAGGCTCTTCAAATGCTTGCACAAGCATCCATGTCTGTTAGTTCAGGGTAGCCTATCAGAGGCACAGGGAATGCTTTTTCCTCCAGGGTTCCCAGACAGCTTCAGAAGAGAAGAGCAACGCCAATGAATATTTCATAAAGAAATTAATGTGGCAAAACAAAGACATCCCAGAATGCCAGGGAAAGCTCCTAGCCAGTGGATTTCATTTCTTCCCTGGGTGAATTGTTTTCTTTTCTGGCATCTTCCAATCTGTTCAGATATAGATTTAAAGTTTAAACCCAAACACTGAACACAGACCAAATGTGCAGGACCAGGAACTGATGGAGTACTCTGTAACACATCACAAGAACCAGGAAGATGTCAGTTGCTATGCATGTGGTCCAGACAGGCACACTGTAAGGAAGAGTCACAGGTTCCAAGCAAACGGCCTCAGGTCACACAGGGACATCTGAGGAGTAGAATGGACACTCCAGACATCTGTCAGAGACACTGAACGTAACTGCACAGGTTGACCGACAGCTTAGGCATTCCGTATTTTATGTATAATCTACTTTTAAATGAACTTCCTCTTAGTTTGGCTCTTAATTAGATGATAATTATTGGCTTGATGTGTTTTCTCATTTCCTGATCTGAATTAGAAGTGGAAACAAACCATGAAGGCTTTCTTATTGTACTATTTGCCTTGCAATTTTCTATTATCCAAATAATTTCAATATTTTCAATTGCACAGATCAACATCAAAATGACTGGGTAGCACCTGGAGAGATGGCACAGCAATTAAAAGTGTCACCTCTCTTGTAGAGGACCTAATTTTGGTTTTCAGGACCCTCATCAGGTAGCTTATAACCACCTGTAAACTCCAGCTCCACAGTCTCTTCCGACTTACTGGTTACAGGAGCACAAACCCTCACATGCACACACATGCATACACATAACTAAAAATATGTCTTCAAAATGACCCCGGTGGGTTTAGGGTATGTGCTATACCATGTATCCTAATCCATTTGATATCATTTGTAGTTTTAGAGCACACCTCTTAAAACAGTCTTTTAAACTCCCCCCAATGAAGCAGCTTAAGGAAACCAGGCTCTCTTGTTTCACAGTTGGAGGATCCATGATGAAGAAGGTGTGGCAGTGGGAAGGGTTCTTAGCTGCAGCAGCAAGAATGTGAGGCAGCTGTCACATTGCATCTTCAGTAAAGAAGCAGAGAGCAAGTGGATGCTGGTCCTCAGACCATCTCCCCACCTTTTTCTTTTCTTTTCTTTTCTTTTCTTTTCTTTTTTTTTTTTTAAATTTGGGCTAGGATCCCATCCACTAGGATGATGGCACCCACATTCAGGTGAATTCTCCCTTCTCTATTAAACTTCTCTGGAAAACCCTCACAGGCATGCCTAAGGAATGTATGTCTCCCAGATGATTCTGAATCCAGTCAAGTTGATAATGAAGAATAGTCCATCTTTTCTTAACATGGGATATGTCATTTTCAATCAGCTTCACCACCGCATGCTATAACATAGAAATGACCAGTCTCTGAAAGTCCCCAAGTCGTTACAGTTCTAACTTTGTTCAGAAGTTTAGAGTCTCCATCGAGGCTCAGTTTCTTCTTTGTGAGCTCCTATAAAATAAAAGATATAACATTAGTAATAAACAAGTCACAAGTTGTGATCTACAATGGCACATATTAAAGATCACATTTCTACATGAGAGGAATAGGGACACAAAAGTAAGACCAAAGGGAGACTGAAACCCAGCAGGGTGAGTGTGAACTCCCTCATTTCTGTGTGCAGCATCTGGGGCTTGAATCATCATCACCTGGGTTCCTTCAGCAAGGGAAGCCTGTCGTGCAAGTGACTTCTCTATGGCAATGGGTCTACTGTATGCTGTGGCTTTCTTCAATAGCCATCCCATGGTCCTGACATTCCCCACATCCTGGGGTCCACCATAGCTTAAGCTTCATCTTCACAGCTGTGCTCACTGGTCTCTTGGGGTGTCTGACCCAGCCACACATTGCCTGACCTCAGGAGCTTTATGAAATCTTGACAGAAGCCATCATGACCCCTCCATTATTTCAATGTCCATGACTAGAAACCAAACCAAACCAAAACAAAGCAGATGTGTAGATGTTGCTGCTAGGCTTTGCTATCAGCTTCAACTTCTTCTTCTTTTCTTCTTCCTCTTCTTCTTTTTCCTCTTCCTCTCTCTCCTCCTGTTCCTCCTCTTCCTCCTCCTCCTCCTGCTCCTCCTCCTCTTCTTCCACAGCTGTAATGACCTCTGTGTACCTCAGTGGCTGAACCTGAGAAAACGGCCTCCCTGTGTGGTTGTTTCTAAGTCAGAGTCATTCCCATTCCAGGTTCTTTTGTATTAAATGAATTTGCATTTTCATATGTTGGCTTTATTGGATGAGTTCATTCTCCTGAGTCACCTTTCTTATTGTTCTGATACAGAGTAAGACATTACCCTTCAACAACACTAATCTAATCTTTCCCCCCCTGCCAATTGCAGCTGCTCTCTTTCTAACTCTCTTGTCTCCAGCTTTAAACTTTCTCATGCTTCTTTCTTGTGAACAAGCATATGTCTCTGCCTTTTCTTATTTTAGATATGACTAGGAGCAGTGAAAAATAACCATGCCATATCCTGTGTATTATATTAAAACTTTATCCACCAAACAGCTCTATCTACAACTTTTAATCATCCTCACTTATGTTTTCAGGACCCAGACAGAGAATAGCCAATTGTTCTTGTTTTATTGGTGTTCTGTTTGTTTTTCTAGAATGTAATATAACTGGCCTCTAGACCATTTCCCAACACAGTATTTATTCCTTGTCATTGTAATCTTCTTTGTGATTCTATTGCCATTCTTCTTTTCCACATCCTGTCAGAATCTCTCCTTAAGTTTATCTCACAGCTTTCTCTATTCTTTATCTCTATCCAAACTCTTCCATATTCCTCCAGAAAACACATTCCAAAGACCTATAAACCACATAGTCAGGCTTATCTCAGCAATGGCCTCAGTTTTTGAGACCAATTTACTGTGGCAAGTACCTGCCAAAAGCAGTTTAGGGAAGGATATGCTTATTTTGGCTCGCAGTTCAAGGATATAGTTCATCATGGTTGCAGGAAGCAGTTGGTCACGTGGCACCCACAGTCAGGAAGTAGAGAGATGAATGCCGGTGCCCATCTTACTTTCTCCTTTGTGCTCAGTTTAGGTTCTCAACCCATATGATGAGGATGCTCCCACACAAGTGAGGTCTTCCCTCTCAATTAGACAACTCTGAAAGCACCCTCATAGACTCATCAAAAGGTGTGTTTCCTAGGTGAGCATAAATCTCAAGATGACAATCAAGACCATCCATCACACCAATCTTGTAGAGACTTATTCTTTTCAAGAGGCCAAAATTCATTTTTCCTCTTTCTTTGTGAGATAAGACCTTGGCTATGTAGCCTATGGCAACCTGGAACTTGTGACATTCTTGATCGTTGGAGCAGGGGAAGGTTTTGAATTTCCTATGTAAACATGTTCCTTCTTAGAGCAGAAACATGGATTATGTAGTGTGTGTCTGTGCTGGAAAGGGCAGCTACAGATACTGGGAAATCACCTTCAAGTGATTATATAAAGCCTCTCCAACCCCCAATACACATACATTAGTTTGAGGTCATATGGTAGATGTTTGGCTTACTACTTCTATTATATTTAATTTCTATTCTTTTGTCTAAAGATTAAAATATAAGTGTAAAAATTAACACTAGACACATGCATACTTTCCACCCTTAATTCCCTGACAAGGTCAGCCCCATGCCCATTGCTTTTGCATCACAGTTGGATGGATACTATGAGAGTCTGGTGCTGTGTGTGTCAGCAACTGATCCTGAATATACAGTTCACACCAGCCATTTAACTTCTGAGAATCTGCCATTAGCAGGGAGTCAAGCCTGATCATCCCAGCAACAATCTCTCCTTGCTTCCTCCACAGCAGCACTGGTGTAGGATAGATTGACTGTTGTTGGGTACAGCCTTCATGATTGGGTAAATGCTCTATGGCATAACCCACTCATCTCTCTCTTCCTGATAATTGCAGGGTGCTCATCGACTGCTAAGCTTTGTCAAGTAGTGTTTAAATTTCAGGGTCATAGTTCGTGCAAAGCTGCTCAGTGGGATATAGATGCACATTTATCTCAGTCCTTTGGTAGCAACTATAAAGTTATCTTGTCTTAGTCAGGGTTTCTATTCCTGCACAAACATCATGACCAAGAAGCAAGTTGGGGAGGAAAGGGTTTATTCAACTTATACTTTCCACATTGCTGTTCATCACCAAAGGAGATCAAGACTGGAACTCAAGCAGGTCAGGATACAGGAACTGATGCGGAGGCCATGGAGGGATGTTTCTTACTGGCTTACTTGCTCTGGCTTGCTCAGCTTGCTTTCTTATAGAACCCAAGACTACCAGCTCAGGGATGGCACCACCCACAATGGGCCCTCCTACCCTTGATCACTAATTGAGAAAATGCCCCACAGTTGGATCTCATAGAGGCACTTCCCAGACTGAAGCTCCTTTTTCTGTGATAACTTCAGCCTGTGTCAAGTTGACACACAAAACCAGCTAGTACATATCTTTTTCTTTTCTTTGTCCTACCTCCCAAGCCCTATCCTTAACCTTGATGATTGACAAGTTCAAATTCTAAACCAAAGCCGGACGCTGGTGGCGCACGCCTTTAGTCCCAGCACTTGGGAGGCAGAGGCAGGCAGATTTCTGAGTTCGAGGCCAGCCTGGTCTACAAAGGGAGTTCCAGTACAGCCAGGGCTACACAGAGAAACCCTGTCTCAACCCCCCCCCCAAAAAAAGATCTCAGCTCAAAATTCTAAACCAATAGTCATGTACCAATGTGAAGGAACTCAAGCAAACCAAGTTACTAATTAAAGATTGACATAGATGCAGGGAAAGGGATCTCAGGACTTGGCATTGCTTTTATTTCTACCAGCTTTAAAAAACAATATTTATCTGATGAACATGGGAGTTGCCTCACTCATTCCATTATTTGCAAGCTTCTCTCTTCTCCCATCCTGCTGCCCACAGGAGCTGCCCCCAACCCTAGGACTGTGCTCAATGTGATTCCATGGTCCTTCTAAACCCCAGGATGCCTCCCCAGGGGTTGACTCCAAGCAACATCCCTCCCCTGTTCCAGAGATCAACTGCAGATAGCCCAGGCTGCACTAGGCTATGCTCTGCTTCTCTTGCAGGCACCAGTTTGAAAGCTGATAGCTCAGTCATGTTAGGGTGTAGGGTGTTTTTTCTCTTCTTTAATTATTTTGGTCACACTGCATATGCTCCGACTCATGTTACACACAGACCTCTGATGACCGACCAGTCAGAGGCATTCATACAGACCTTAATTACCTTTCGAAATAGCATCAGGCCAAGTCCAGTTTTCAGAAGACATCTCAGTGTGCATTTCAGCTCCAATTACTATGTGGGTTCAATTTCAGCAGGCAGTTTTGCAAATCAATGTGGTTCAGTTGAGTTTGGGTTCATGGTTCGGGTCAGGTCAAGACCCTTGAAGCATTCCTAGATAAGGTGGGTGATATTAATTTCTTACAATAATAATGATGAAGACAGACATGAAAATAACCCTTTGTCTGCAACCCTATAGTCCTTGCAAAAGCACAGATGAAAGATGTCTGAGAGATTTTCCTAGCTCAGCACATGACTGGAGCTTCTGTGGACATGAGGGTTCATGTGTGTCCACACCTCCTGGTCTATGATGAGGCTCATGTAACTTCCCTCTAGAAAGACCCATAGGGCTGTATTTGCACAAGTTATTTCAGTGGGTTTACCTGAAAAGATAGACTCACGAGACAAAGCTAAAATGTACATCAGCATGTAATAGGATGCTTTGGGTATTTAGCTTGTTTTTATGACAAATTTGTTAACACAAGAAAGCCTTCTTAATAAAGTGTTGGAGAACATCATGCCCATTTGTATCATCATTCTTAGCTGCCAACTCAGGTTAACCAAGACTCTGCACTTTGAGAAAGAACACTTTGATCCTTCAGAGAGTAGATCTCTTCTCTAAGAATATTCTCCAGCCCTCCACCACCCCTTCCCCCCTCATGTCTGTGTTTATTTAAACCACAGAGCCCTGCTAATGCCTGCTTGGAAGCTGCTCCTCACACACAGCCCACACCTCTTCAAAAGCTTCCCTTCTGCAGGGACAGCATTGCCCTCCTCCCTTTTCTCATCTTACTCATGCTCCAGATTGTAAGTCTTCTTGTCTCTAGATGCTGAACTGTCTTTTCTTGTTTCTCTATTCCCATTCCTTGTGACAAATGCTCCCAAAATGAAATTAGGAGTGAAAATTCCTGGAGTAAAGGGAGGGATGGAACAAAAAAGGGAGGAGAAATGATTCTCACTGGTAGAGAGCAAAGAAAAGTTGAAGATATTGTCTCATAATAGGTAGGAATCGCAGAGCGAGTGGGACTTGAGCACAGCTGTAGCCAGGGTGGCCTGGACAGAGGCTGCTCAGTGAGTAGAGCTAATGAAAGTTATAAAAGAGATGGCAGCTATATGGATTCATGGGTGGCAGAGAGTGCATGTGGCACCCAAGAGGGGTCATAAAAAGTTAAATAGGAAGTTGGTTTGTAGTGTTCTTATGATGTCATTGTCTGGTTTTTGGTTTCCCAGTAATATTGAATTCTTAGAATGAACTGGAAAATATTACTTCCTCTTCTATGCTTTAATTTGTCTTTGGATGAGGATAAAGAGACCTGGCGTGAAATATTCCTTAAATGTTTGGTTAGATTCAGAGAAACTCTGGTTTGTGCGAGTGTGCATGTGGTTAGTATTTTTTCATTGAGACAATTTCATAGAGTTCCAACTGATGAGGTTTTATGCATGCTATGCATGGTACCTAGGACTTTGTACTTGCTGGGCAAGCATTCTGATAACTGCTTTATTAACATATGTCCAGCACTGTGTGTTAGGCTACTAACTAGTTGCAAGTTTATTCAGATTTCAGTTTCGTTTTCAGGTTGCTGTTATTGTTGGTTTGGATATCTGTCCTCTTTCCAAGATCCTGCTCCCAGAGTTAAGTCTCTTTCTAGAAAGCAAGATCTTGGTGACTCTTTTCCTCCCTTCCCTTTGTGTGGATGTTTACTGTCTCTTTCCTCCATGTTCAGTCTCCTCTCTGCACTTTCACACATGGAAACTTGCTTTCAGTGTTGTAGATCTTTCTTTGCCAAGCTCAGTAAGTCGTTAACAGCTGTGATTGTCTGGACTCTGCTCTGTCTGGGCACCATTAAATCTTGATACGTTATATTTTTTTATTTGTTCAGACTAATGTCTACTTTCCCTGTGATTCCTTCCTCTAACCCTAGATGTGCTTTTGACTTTTACATCGCAGGAAGTATCCCAGTTTCTTTCCATTACTGCTATTTTATCTTATCCTCAGAGTTTAGGTTTAAATTCATTCACATTTATTAACTCTTTCATGTTATAGCTAGATCTACCTGGGCACATCTCCTGCATGTGAGAGGCCTGCATGTTCTGTAAAGGTCCATTTAACACTCTTTAGAGCCTGCTGGCTTCTATAACTGATGTGCAGTGTTATTTAAGTCTTGTCTTTCTTCGCTGATATTCTAAGTGCTTTATTTATTGTTGACATTTGGGCATCGAGTTTCACACTGTGGTTAAACTATTTCTCCTTCAGTTCAGCCAGGTGTCCCTCACAGTTTCCTGCTCATCTTTTACATGTATTTATGATTGCCAAGTGTTTCTAACTGACCCATTTGACATTATAAAATTATCTTTGTCTCTGTCAAAAACTCAATGGAAGTTCATTCTCTGTGAAGTGACAGTAGCTACTCAGCTATCAGTGGGTTACACCTTCCACCTTTCACCTTTATCTACCTTCTCTCATTCTCTTACTTCTGGGTTATTTCTGCCTTTTGACACAAACTGACTTTTATAGACCTCTTAAACTGACACAATTTAAAATCCGTTCTTCCAACCAGTGCCTTTGATTGGAATATTTAGTTCCATTATATTTAATATGGGTATATAGAACCATTATGATGAGTATAGAAGTGACCAAAAGTTCCCTTCCCTATGTACAGCTTCCAACTCTGGTGTGGGACAATTAAGACCCTATGGTAAGGAAACCCCAGGGGAAACAAAAATCCCCAGCTAGATAAAGACTTCCAGTTTTTGACACCCAAACTCCCAAAGCACATCTACGCCAGTGAAATAGCAGATGTCAGCATATAAAGGCCATAACAACAGAACTGATGGGGACTATTAATGACTCTCCTTCAGTAACTGGATGTGGTTAGAGATCTAAGGAATCAGAGTCCCGCTAGTCTTCAGACTTGGTGGTCCTTGGGCTTCAACACACACTTTCACCACTAGAGGAAGAAGACACAATGATTTCAAAGCCCCTTGCCAGGGCCAGCCCCCTGGGTATCTCCCTAAGACATGGAGTTTTGAGATTGACTCAATATGTGAGGATCGCAGGGAATTCTCCAGAGGTGGACTTAGTTCCCCATACCCAAAGCTTCTAGTTGTCAGAGAATTCTCTGGAGATGAATGTGCAGGATCCCCATGCCTGAGGCTTCCATCTGGGAAGGGAGTTCATTTAAAGTAGCCTTAAGGACTCAACTAGAGGCCAAGAATCTCATTAGAGCCTCAGCCATTGGACAACTGAGACTCTGTGTTTCAAGACCTGCCTGAAACAGACCTCCCACTACTCCTGTAGGAGATCTGAAGACCCACTCTGTCAGGGACTGATTTTGACTGGCACACCAAAGTCTCTGAGATCTTTGAGCTGTACTACAAGCATCCTGCAGCTGCTGGGAGTTCAAACTTGCTTCATTTAAATCCCATGTAGAAATTCCTTTAATGTTATTTTACCTTTTTAAAGACTTTAATCCCAAAGTCACAGAAAAGTGCCTCCCATCTGTACTCTCCTCTGTCTACCCACTCTGTTCTTAAGGGAAGCAGCCAAAAAAAAAAGTAGAGGGAGGCAGAGGGTCCCCACTCATGGATACTTTTAAGGACATCTCCTAGCATTTGTGAATATGCTCCACACGTATGAGAGAGTATGGTGACAGTGGTGCTGAAGGCACTACCTTAGTCTTTACTTCCTGTCTACTGAACCAATCAGAGCTAAGGGTGTTCATCACCTGAGTGAAATTTGTACAGCACAGTTGATATGGCCTTTAAGATTCCATGGAAATAAGAATTTGCATGCTCTTCTGCCATCTTTTCCACTTCTTATTAGTCTCAACAGGTAGAGAGAGACTCAGCCAGCAAACAAAACTAGGTTTCCAAACAATGCCCGAGGATGAAGCTGTTCACAAAAAAAACAACTGGGAATCAAGTCAACTCAAGTCCAGTTCTACATAAACTCTTCTTCAGCTGCCCCCAAGCAGGTCAAATGGTGATTGTCCTCTGGAAAGGGGAATGGGGAAATGTCTCACCCACTCTGCTCACCCTGAAGCATTAGATTACTCACTTTCACAGACTCAAGCTTTCTCATCATGGTAGAACGATCAACTAAATGTCAGGCTTATTTCTCTTCATGGCAATTCAGAGCTGGCCACAAAGATGAGGACCAAGAAACACTTCCAAAAACTTAGTGCTTTTTACAAGGATCTAGCTTTTTTTTTTTTTTTAAATACTTTTCAGATGATCATGAACATTCAATCTTCGGTTTACTGGAAATAGTGATTATGATGGTTGATCTCCTTTGGGGCAAAGGAGAAACTGGACTGAAAACCAGGATTTATATGTCTTTGCCTTTTGACTGAGAAAAAAATATGGCTAACTACCTGATACTCCTGCCACCATGCCTATCTCACTGTGATAAACTATATCCTAAAAATAATGAGGCAACATAAAATCATAATTCCATAAGTTTTTTTTTGGGGGGGAGGGGTCAGGCATTCTGTTACAGAAGAGAAGAGAACTAATTCTGAATATTAGTATCAGGAGTGGGGTTCTTGCTGTAATTAACCAGATCACATGTGGATTGTAGGTTTTGTAGCTGCTTGGCAGGTAGAATAAGGAATTGCTTAGAATGACAGAACCCCAAGAATGTTGTAAGCAGCACTAAATGAACCAATCTAGTGAGATTTTGGAAGACCATAATTTCAAGAGAAATGAAGACGTTGGGGACCTTGCACAGGAGAAACCAGAGGGAAAAAAGACTATAATGTTAACTGGGTTAGAGGTCATTGTGCTACACTCTGGCAATTGATATAGTGTATTATGCCTATGTCCCGAGAACTTGAATAAGGCTGAATAAAAAAGGAATGGATTAATGTGTTTGTTGGAAAAAAAATTTAAAACAGAAGAACATTTGGGCTATGCTACAACTGCTGCTTGTGGCATGTCACAGAGCAGCAAATAGAAGGAAATTTTAAAGAATGAGAAGCTCAGTATGAAAGGAACATGAGAAATATAAAAGTGAGGATGAGTATATGGGCAAAGCACCTGTAATAGTGAGACACACAGAGACAGACATATGATAGATAGATAGATAGATAGATAGATAGATAGATAGATAGATAGATAGATAGAGATAATAGGCAGGTAAATGATATATAGAAAAATGATAGATTGATGATAGATAAATAATAGATGATAGAATATAGAAAATAAAT
Source organism: Tokudaia tokunoshimensis (assembly GCA_036184795.1). Classification (NCBI taxonomy): domain Eukaryota; kingdom Metazoa; phylum Chordata; class Mammalia; order Rodentia; family Muridae; genus Tokudaia; species Tokudaia tokunoshimensis. The sequence continues at coordinate 42,528,171 of BTHU01000012.1, forward strand.
GATAAATAAATAGATAAATGATAGATATGTGAAAGGTAGCTAGCTAGACAGACAGACAGACAGACAGATAGATGTGTGTGTGTGTGTGTGAGAGAGAGAGAGAGCGAGGACCTTATGCTTTTCACTGATATAGACTATATCTCAATTTGACAGCAGACCTTGGCAGTGCCACCCATGTGTTTTTGCAAAGTGAAAGAGTAATGGAGTCACAGAGGCTTTCAACAAATTCAAGATAGTCACCAAGACTATACAGTGTGTGGCAGGACTGGATTCTTCCCAAGGTGTGTCTAAGATATATGAAGCTGTGAGGATGACTTCTAAATTGCAATGAAGACCACAAACTATTAAAGATGCCAGAACATTCAAACACATACTGAAGGAAGCTGCAAGCTCAGAGTAGAACTGCCCAAGGAGAGGGGCCACATGTGCTTCAGGAGAAACATGTCTCAACCACTGATTTTCACAGTTTCTGCCAATGTTCTTGGTAAAATAAATGATTTATTTTTAATTGTGGGTATATATGTGGGTTCATGCACAGGAGTGCAGGTGCCTGTGGAATCCAAAAGATGGTACCAGAGCCGGGCAGCCAGAGTTAGAGGCAGGTATGAGCTACCTGACACAGGTGCTGTGGGCTTAACTTGGGTTCTTCGTAAGAAAAGCAAGTGATTTCAACCGTTGCATCTTCATTTTAGTCCCCAGATTTCTCACTTTTATGGGAGAGTAAATGTTCAAAGATCGTTCTTCTACCATTCCATAAATGAATCTTTCATTTTTCTTTAATCTGGAAGAGAAATCCATGAGAAATATTCTGCTTGCTGTGCAGAAGGTGGCAACAGAATGGAAGTCAGGAGAATTCCCATGGGAGTTCTGCAGGCGGCTGGTCTGGGGATTTTTCAGAAGTTGTAGATAGGAAATGATTTGACACTGGGTAGACTGGGGACAACCTGCTCCACCATGTCAGCAGTGTGGCTGTGAGCAAATCACTGGTGCTCGTTGAACATGGGGCAGCTAGGGACATGGACCAAGTAAACAGGAAAAGGGCACCACGTTCAGAGCTCAGCACAGGGAAGGACTAGGCTGATGTCCATAGAGGAAAGAAAGGTGTAGTGGTAGGAACAAGAAGCCAAGAGGAAGCAGACAGCACACAGGGAGTGGGGTCAGAGTATGAACTTTCAAAGCCCATCCCTACCCAGCGACATGTTTTCTTCAGTGAAGTTCCATCTCCTCTACCTCCCCAAACAGTGCCACCAACAGGGATCCCACTATTCAAATACATGAACCTTTGGGGGACCGTTCTTATCCAAGCTACCACACTATGTAATATGAATCAATTACTAAAGGTAGCTGTCTTACAGAGAGCAACAGTAGGGGCTAGCTAACACCTATATTCTTTCACTTCACCATACATTCTTGGTTTGCTTTTTTTTTTTATTATTTCAACTTTCTTTAACCAAAACAAAGTCTATATCTCTAACTTTTTATGTCTCTTTGCTGTACTTATGGGTTCCTCTTTTTGTTAACTTTTTTTTTTTGGATTTTGTTTTTTTGTTTTGTTTTTATCGAGACAGGGTTTCTCTGTGTAGCCCTGGCAGTCCTGGAACTCACTCTGTAGACCAGGCTGGCCTTGAACTCAGAAATCCACCTGCCTCTGCATCCCAAGTGCTGTGATTAAAGGTATGCACCACCACTGCCCAGCTTTTTGTTAACTTTTTAAGATACAATTTTTAATTAAAGCGTTTTAACAAAATGGAATCATTCTTTGTGTATTAATGAAAGCCCAGAGTATTATATGTGAAACACAGAAAACTTGAACACTGTACTTTAAGTAAACTGTTTAAAAATACAGCAAAAGTAGATTAATAACCCCAGAGACTTGTTTAATTTGTCTTCCCACGAATCTACATTAACTTTTTGTAGAAATTTGGTTAAGTCCAAGTAAGGAATTTGAAAAAAATTTTATATTGAATGTTACTTATGAATAAGCCCATTTGACAGAGCTGTAGAAGGGAAGACTTTATCATATAGCTTCTATCCTAATGCAGCACATTTATAAGCCAAGACAAATAGCATTTAGGTTGAATCCTTGGTCATAAGACAAAGTTATAGAGCAGCACACACTGACCAGTTTAAAGGGGATTAAAAAGGAGTGTTTGTTGACGGGCTGAGAAGAGGGGCCTCTGTAGAAAGTGCCTAAACTGTAAGCATGGACGTGTAATCAGATCACATCACTCGTGTAAAGCCAGGCGTGGTGATGATGCACCTGGACTGCACTGCTCAGTCAACCTAGTCAATCAATTGCTGAGAGACCCTGTCAAAAGAGAACGAGAGAGTGATAGAGGAAAGTGCTCACACTCAGCCTCAATCCTCCACACACATGCACCTGCATACACACATCCAAACCATGTAAATATGAACACTACATATATTACATATATATGTACCAAAAGATTTAAATTAAATTAAAAGCTTAAACACTTTTCCTTTAATAAATAGAAAGGAGCATCAAAAATATTAATGAAGGAAATTATGTTCAGCTGTTCAACAAACTAAATCTTCTCTGGAGTCATAGATGCAAGCATCAACAACAGAATACCATAGAAAACATTGACACAACAGTTAAAGAAAACACAAAAAGCAAAAAGCTCCTAACCAAAACATTCAGGAAATCCAGGAAAAATGAGAAGACCAAACCGAAGTACAATAGATATAGAAGAGAGTGAAGATTCCCAACTTAAAGGGCCAGTAAATATCTTTAATAAAATTATAGAAGAAAACTTCCCTAACCTAAAGAAAGAAATGCCCATGAACATACAAGAAGCCTACAGAAATCCAAATAGACTGGATCAGAAAAGAAATTACTCCTGTCACTTAATAATCAAAACACCAAATGCACTAGACAAAGAAAGAATACTAAAAGCAGTAAGGGAAAATGGTCCAGTAAACATATAAAGACAGGCCTCTCAGAATTACACCATACTTCTCACCTGAGATGATGAAAGCTAAAAGATTCTGGCAGATGTCATACAGACCCTATGAGAACACAAATGGCAGCCCAGACTACTATACTTAACAAAACTCTCAATTACCATAGACAGAGAAAAGATATGCCATGACAAAACCAAATTTATACAATATCTTTTCACAAATCCTGCCCTACAAAGGATAATAGATAGGAAACACCAGCACACGGAAGGAAACTAAAGCAAGAAAGAAATCTTCCAACAAACACGCACAAAAGTAATTCTACCTCTAAAAACAATAACAGAAAGTAACAATCACTTTTCCTTAATATCTCTTAAAATAAAAATTAATATTATCAACATATCCTAATCAATTGAAATTAAAAAAAAATATGAAGAATTAGAAATTTGTTGGCTGTAATCCAGTGGTCTCTCTAATTTGGTAATTGGAGAAATAGGTGCAATATTGTACAATCCATATATACTTTCTGCTTGTTTGTATGTGACAGTGTCTTGCTGTGTACCACATAATGGTCTTGCAATCATGCTTCTCCTATCTCAGCCTTTCTATTAGTAGGATTGTTTATTTGATGTTTTTACACTATACTATGATTTTCAGAATAGCTTAAATACTTCAAAATTATTTATACAGCCAAGAGAAACTTAGACAATTATTTTGGCTGTGGCTTGTAAGAGAACAACAAAGAGTGAGACTGAATTTTTTGCTTGATATTTATAATTTTGAAGACGAGGACCTGATAAGTTACTCTTTTTCTGAGATAAATGCTTTTCAAAATCATCACAGCCAATGAACCAGAATCTTACCCTCATCTAATGTCTATGCAACCCTCCAAGAAGAACCATTGTTCATTGAAACAGTTGATGAATGACTTCAGGCATAGACCATCTTAATACACACCCCATTTCTTAAATGAATGTAACCTGTTCCCTGTGGCTTGAGAATGATGACAATCACTCAAGTCAAACAGCTTTGACCATAGCAGAACATCTGTATCCAAATAATCATACCTACAATTCATTCCTTGGTGCTGAAGAACTGTCAACTCTTAGCTGAACTACTGTTGAGGTAAAATCCTTTGATGATGTGAGGGACATTGAAGTACAGCCTTATTACAATGAACTCCAATGTCTAAAAATTGTTCTTATTTTGGGTTTGTACCATAGTAAGAGCCAAGATCTTAAGCTCTACCAGAAACAAAACAAACAAACAAGCAAAAAGACTTTATCTATTTATGCTAATTTAATAACATGCCCATCATTTTTGTGATTGGTATAAATATATACGTATATGCGTGTATATATATATATATACATATATATATATATGTATATATATATATATATACATATAGTGTTGAATATAATAAAAAATGTTTTAGCCAATTTACCATGCCGGTAGGTAATGACCTATACTAATTTTAATAGTTGCATGGAAGTCTATTATGCGGAAATATAATGATTTATTATTTGTGAGCTATTAGTAAGTTTTTGCTGTTATAAAAGTAATAGGACTATTATACGTGTACTTGATGAATTTATAACATACGTGAGGTCAAATATGTTAGTTATAAGATTGAATATCAACTTTAAAAAAGAAAAAAATAAACTGTGAAATAAAGATTTATGAAAGGGAGACTGGGAAGAGGGATAACATTTGAAATGCAAACAAATAAAATGATAAATAAATAAATAAAAACCCTTAAAAAATGTCTCCTCTGTACTGTGGTTTGTTAATCTCAAACCAGTATGATGATTCACTCTTGTGTGTCTACACTTTTGCTATGACTGACTTAAGAAAGCAACCATGGTTGGCCAGTTTTCAGGGGGAAGTAGAAAAAAAATCAGATACTTAGAAGACAACTATATTATAGTCTGTCAGACATGTATATCTGAATAAGAATGCCACAATGTAAACACACACACACACACACACACATACACTAGCCAGAAAAAAATATACAAAAGGACACATAAGTGCTGATGTAAATGAACAGTTGTTGGGCTGGAAAAATGAATCAATGAGTAAAAGCCCTAGTTGCTCTTACAAAGGATCCAGGTTTGGTTCCCAGCATCCCATGGTGGCTAACAACTGTGTGAGGAGACCCAACGAACACTTCTGGCCTCTGTGGGTACTGCATGTACTTGGTGCACATGCATATATGCAGGTAAACACACATACACAAAATAAAATAAAGTTTTTAAAATCAACAATAATGAATACAGACTAACAAGAAATTTAAAAAGCACAGAACATTATTATGTTACATTGGAGTACTCTTAATCATTTAGGAAACACTGTTTTTTGGTTTTGTTTTAATTCATATTGAGGCACAAAATTGAAATGGGAGGAAATTAAAAACCCAGGGTATTCAACCTCTCTCTGTGTTCCTCTTTAGAGACACTGAGATAGTCAAGTTGTCCTTGAGCTATTGTCCTGAACCAGTCATTTCTGTCTTGCTCAGTTTAGCCATCTGCTGGGTGCTGGACATTCCCAAGGGCTCTGCTGAGTATTCCCAAGGCTCACATGGTTAGCAGTCTTCCCATCTGCCTTGGAGACTCTCTTTGAGTATACCATGTTGCATTTCTTTTGCATAGATTTCAGATACAGTAAAGTACATATGAAAATTCATAATGAAAATTTCATAATGAAGCATTATGAAAATATATGGAATTTAATTTTATTTATTCAAACTTTGTAACCTTTCACAGTGCCTTTTGCAAAAACATTGCTTAATGAAGTTTAAAAATAATAATGAGCAATAAGCAAGAGAATCCATCTAAGGGAAGAGTTTGAGTCATAAGTAGAAGATTATAAGTCAGTGACTAGAGAAAGAATGACCAAGATACTGTAGGCTGTACACAAGGAGAAAGAAGAACAAATAGGAATCCTTAAGACACATAGGAAGAAAGAGAAAAAATCTTAGCAAGGAGGTAGCAGTCTGAGTGTGCTTTGTATATGAAAATGTACCACATCAAGACATTAGCTCCTCAGGTGTTTACCTTAGCAGCAGCCTTGAATGACATGTCTGCTTCTTTCAAAAGTAAGAGAGTAGCTTAAGCTACTCACGGGACCAGAACTTATGGTGACATCCTTCTGGACAAGCCATAGATTATTCAATTGACTAGGGAAATGGGTGTGGATATACCTGTGCAGTTCCGCATCCTTGGTGCCTACGGTATTTATTAAATGTAACACAGAGGGGTGAAGGAGAAAAAAATCATCAGAGTGAGGCTGGGCAGGTCAGTGACAGTGAAGCCTTCATCAACAGAACCCCTCCCACAAAGCTGTCCTCTGACCTCCAGAGTGTACCTTGGCATGCGTGTCAATTGTAGAAGAGAAACCGGAGAGGTACAGCCCAGCACTTTGTCCAGTGGGAGGGCTCATTCTTTTGGAACTTCCATTCACCTACAATCAGACTATTGACCACATTGCAGAAGAGTTTCCAGAATGATCTGAGTAAAGAAAAGTCGGCAAGTTTATTAAGTAGAGAAAAGGGATCAGGCAGCAAAGACTTGATCATGGTCCTTTCAAGAGAGAAAGGTGTTGCCAAGGGGAATGTAGACAGCCCCAAGATATGTTTGGAAGAATCTTTCCCAGGGGTATGCATGATTCTATGGTTTTCTATGTTACATTTATCCAAGGAAAGAGATTAAACACAATTTTTAAAATTTCTGTTTTAAAACTAAGTTTAAAAACGGATCATTGAAATGGCTTGTGAGTAAAGGCATTTGCTGTCAACTCTTTACAACGTGAGTTCATTCCTGGAACCCACATGGTAAAAAGAGAAAACTAACTCATGCAAATTATGCTCTGGCATACATATATATACCACAGCATGGACAATCCCCAACATATATACACACTCATATATCAAGTAGATAAATTAAAACTTTAATGGAAAAATGTAGTAACCAATTTCCATGTTACTCTTAGCTTAAAGTGTAGCTTTTAATAAGTGAAATTGTTTGGTGACTTGGTGCAGTTTAGATTAGAGGGTTAGGAAGAGTTAAAAAAAACAGTGAATCCTGGCCCCACCTCAGTACTTTTATTTTAACATCCTTGATTGAGCATTCTTTAGGAAAATGATCACCACCTCAGTCTGGAGTATTGGCCTCCCTCCTCTCAGTATCCTGCAGTTCTGTTTTGGATATGGGCTGTGTCTTTGTGAAGCTTATCAGTAGGTTCTATGTCAATTGCACTGGCTTGAATCTCCCCTTTCCTTAAAGTGTTAGGGAACACCCTCATCTGGTTCCTATTACTCTTGCCTTTCCACTTCCCAGGCTTGCCCACCCTCTTCTGCTCTTTGTAGTGAATACTGGAGGGAGGGACTCTCTCCTTCAAATGGGTCATCCCTGGGCTTGAAACCTTCCCTGGGAACCACTACACTCAACAAAGACCTCCTTGGCATGAAGGCAGGAGAATAAATGTTTTAGGCCATGAGAAGGTTGGACAGTAATTGTTTTATTTTAGCTTGGTTTTTGGTCTGGGGGCAGGCGGCAGGGTGTGGGGAACCAGAACAAGTCAGAAAAGGTATGACAGAGGAGAAGCAGATGACAAGGGTGGAGAAGCCTCCACTTCCACCTCTCTGTACCGCAGATCAGTCTATGTCTGGCCTTGGAAGAATGCAGCCTCAGGAGGAAAGGAACTTGCCTGCTGTGTAGGCTTGACACTCAGGCAATCATCTGAATGACACAGTTCTATGTATCTAGAGACAAAAGAGAGACCAGGAGAAGCTGTGTGCCCTCGGAGCAGATTTTCATGAGTTGTGATAAATTAAAGCATCCTTCGGTCTAAATCTGTAAGACAGACAGGACTTTAATGCAGAGAAAAACAGTGGTCCTTTACTTAAACAGGAGCAGAAACCTGGATTGTCCCTGTTGACCACAGAAACAGCTGGGGCAGCATCTCTGCCCTCAGTCAGGTCACATGCTTCATCTCTAGGACTCAGATTTGGGTCACAGAGCCCTCCTGTCACTCTCTGGCTACCAGACACAGCTGCTTACAATCCAGCAGCCAGCCTGGAAAATCCCTATAATTTTAAACAGACCTCTTATCCCAACCACGCTCCCCATGACCCTGAGACTGCAAGACAGAGACTCTAGCTGGGTCTGTCCGACTGTAGTTTAACTTGCTGACATCCCAATAGGTAACGGCAATGGCTCATAGTTGTATGGGGGTTCAGGTTTCAGGTATGGGGGTAGGAGTACCAGAGGAGAGGTGCTCTCCCTGAGAGTTGCTGGCTACAATGGTCCTTTAAGCTTTGGGTACACAGCACTCAGGAATGTCCCCCACACAGCTGACAGATGGGTCTGCCTTTCACTCAGAGTGGGTGAGGTTGCTGGCTGCCTGACCCTCCCTTCTGGTTCAGAAGATGCCAGGAAAGCCTTGAAGATGAATGGAATAAAACGTTACAGTCCAAGTTTGTGTTACTCCCACTGCTACTCTGAACCCACCCTGGCTGATGTGGGCGTGAGAGCAATCCTTTCTATTTATCCAGCACGCTTTCTGGTCCATTAACACACGTGATCCTCCAGACAGCCCTAGGAAGCCTGAAGGAAGCTATTATTAGCCTCCCTCACTCCCCTTCCGTCATTCTGTGTGCATACCTCCTTTCAAACACTTATCTCTTGGCTCTCTAATGCTTGAAGCATATAACAGAAGACAGAATGCACCCTTTAGACTCCAGGAACCTGCATGTGAACCTGGTCTGCCATTCATCTGCCTTACCTCAGATCAAGAACTTTATCTCCTAATATCAAGTCAAGGTGATGCTGCTGAAGGCTTTGGCAGCTATTTTCAGGATTAAATAGTGGCGTTAAACAGTGGCACAGCCAACATCCCTCAAAGATGGCTTCCTGTCTTCTCCAAGAACAATGACAATGGCCCAAGGCCAGCCTACACTTCTTATTTTATATTAACAAATCTCCAGAGCTCAGCACAGAATGTGGCCAACTGACATTGTTCAAAAGCAGAACAGGGTGGGGAAGGAGTAAAATAAGTTGGTAAAGTGCTGAGTCTAACCTCCAGCAAGTCTGTAAAAAGCTGGGTATTGATGGTATGTGTTACAATGTGTTGCAGTCTCAGTCCTGTCAGAGCAGAGAGGAGAGGCCCTAAGCCTCACTGGCTAGCTAGCCTAGCTTCAAAACCAGTGATCCTCAATCTCTCAAAAGACCCTATCTCAAAAGATGATGTAGATAGTTCCTGAGGAATGATAAGGAATGAGGATGACCTATGCCCTCTACCTGAACACACACACACACACACACATGCACACGCACACACATATGTATACACACATATGCATGCATACATATATATACACATGCACACACACACACACATACTCACTCATACAAATACACACATGCACACACATTATGGGAGGGGGAACAAATATAACCAATTAGATTTTCAATGTGGCTCATTCTAGGGCCCACATTAGAGTTGTGCTACTGTATCTGACTTTCTTCCCCACATCTTCGGCTGACAAATCTCTATGATCAATCTTCCCATTACATTAGTTGAGTGTACTTCTCCAAACAACGACCCTGACTGCTGCTGTTCCTGGCTTTTCCTAGCTGACTCAACTCTTCAGAAAAACTAAAGAAATTCTTTGCTACAGAAAATGTGAGAGATTTGGCCAGCATCTCTCCAGCTCTCAACTAATATCTGCTCAAAACGGTCCAGTTATTGATTTGCAAAAGTGCAGGAAGATGGCTGGAAATGGCTTGTTCTAGGTCTAGGTAACTTGCAATTGATCTAAAACCTGTTTCTGGTTAGTCTTATCTGGGAAAATGAATGTAGAATTGATCCTTTCAAATTCAAATCCAATTATGACAACCTCCGGCTTAAAATCTTCCATGGCCTCTCCTTTCCATTCAGGATCAAGAGCACAACTCCTGAGGGGATGAAACCCTCAGCAGGCCAGCCTTTGCCCCAGCCCTCACCCTCAGACTTCTTCCACTCACTGGCCTCCAGTGGTTCCAGGATCCTGCAGTCCACCTCAGGCTTACTCTGTTCTTACTGTGGTTCTGTTGTCCTTTCTGCAGGAAGCTCTGCCTGGTAACCCAGCTGAAGCTTTATTCTAGTATTTGATCCTAAGTAGTATGTCCTTTTCCTTCAGTCCTCTCTCCTATTGTGTTGTGTGTGTTTGTATGTGTGTGTGCACATGAGCACTCGAGCACACACACATTCGAGTGCACATCTATCTGTGCGTGTAGAAGCCAGGGGCCAAACTTTAACGTTATTCCTCAGGCACTTTCAAATTGTTTATTGAGCAGGGCCTCTGTCTAGTCTGGAGCTAAGACCAGGCAGACTAGAGAGGGAGCTCCAGCTCTGCCTGTCTCTACTTCTCCAGTTCTAAGATTATAAGCATGCAGCCTCATGGCTTTCTTTGTCATTCATTCATTTATTTATGTATGTAGTTGCTTAGTTATTTCTTTGTCCATGTGAAGAGGTGAGGGGGGATGTATATATTTGCTACATATTCTCGTAGATGTGAGTGCAGAACATTGGGTATCTTCCCTTGTTACTACCTACCTTATTGCCCTGACACAGCCCCCTCAGTGAACCTAAACCTCATGATTTTGTCTCAGTTGGCTAGCTATGAGCTATTGGTGTCTGACTGTGTTCAGTCCCCTGGGCTGGATTTCTGGCTTTTTATGTGAGTACTGGGAATTTGAACTTAAGTTCTCATGCTTGCAGAGCAAGTAAGCCATATCCTGACCCCTCTCCCATCACTTACAGAGATTATACTGACTCTGAATGTATCTTCACCCCTAGTGTTTGGCACTAAGTAGGTGCCTGACATTTGTGCCTGGCACCTAGTAGATGCTTGGAACTGGTTGAACAGATCAGTGTAAGTAGAAAGACGCAGATCTGACTGATGTATTGTGTGGGTGATCTGACTGTTAACCCATCCACATCCCCCAGGTAACAGGGTGGAGGACACACAGATCGGTGGGTTGGAGAGGTTTCTTGAGCTCAGACACTGTTGAGAACAAGCTATACCCTATTCCAAGTTACTCCATGTTGAATGTATCTGTGATGTTTCAGTCTACACTTAACCATAGCAGAAGTAGACTCCATTTCACAAGCAGATTCAAACTCCATTTTGATAGAGACTGCAGACCCTGGGTAGACAATGAAACTGTACCATATTTCAGACACCATTCATCTAGCACAAGACTGATAAATGACATTTCTAGGAGTAGAAACAGAGTCAGTCTTTCTGTTTAGTGGGTTGAAACTATGGAGATGCATTGATTATCAAAATTTTATTGGGGAAGCCAGACCTAGGACCTTATGGATACATTAGACAAAGGAAAGCATATAATGTCCTCACGTATACTCCATGAAGTGATAGCACCTATCATTTGATGGTTGGGTCCCACAACACCAAGCACTGTCTGATACTTGGTATATGCATCGAGGGACTGAGGATTCACCAGACTCAGTTCCGTCTCTTGCTGTATTCAACTGCCTAGTTGTCTGTCCTTTCGCCCATCTAGTCCTGGACTTGACCCACTGAGAACCCATTCAGCCTTTCACCTCATAGCCAGATTCTGCACTTTCACTCTCAAGCCTGACCCCACAGTTCCAGCATCAGCTCTAGAAGCCAGCTTCTCGTGCACTGGTCAGGTTTATCATATCAATATAGACTCTTTTAGCCTGCTTCTAACCCTCTTGAGCCCAGTTGCAGTATCTTTGACTTGTATTTATTCTGTAACCTAACATATGCACATAGATATGTGGATATACTAAGTGTGTGCCGTTCGATAGAAGAGCTAATATTAGCATTGAAGACTAATTAATTGTTTTTTATGACAAATTGTTGCTATTAAACCTCTAAACTTTATGAGATTTACTGTTATTCAGTAAGTTCTGATATCATGGAAAGACACAAAAAAGCTGAATGGTCTGTGTTTCTGCATGATGACAAACATCTCTTAGAAAGTGATGATATCAGTGATAAAGATACCAGGCATGACCCAATCCCAATTCCAATCCCCTTTCCTTTCTAATCTGCCAGGACATGCCCCCTGCCCCAGAAACAGCCTTCTAGCTTTTTCCTGGGCTCCTTCCATTCAAGGGCCCTACATAAATATGTAATAGGATTTCACTACCAGGAAGAACCTATAAGAAATATATAAGGACAGGTAAGGGGTAAAAGCAGTAGAAAAATTTGCTCACAGTTGAGAACAAGCCATGTTACACCTAACACAATATCAGCATCATGCTTTTGGAAAACAGACATCAATAGTAGAGCTGGTGTTTTGATTTTGTCTTCCAGTTTCTCCCTTCTGGGAGAATGACCTATCCTTTCTCCAGAGCCAGCTGCACTCATGCACCCTTCTCCCACCCTCCTCTCCTTGCCCAACTTGTTTCACATAGCTGCATTATACAGTGTTTGTCTCAGAATTCCACCACCAGTTACAGATGGTGAACTAGCTTGAGCATTGGTCGTTTCCTGTCTAGATATTTGATTGACTGAGCACTCTCCAAGTACCTCTCATTTGCTCAGAAGTCCACACCTAAAAGATCAAATCTTTTTGCTTAAATTACAAAGGATTCCCCATGTGCTTTCTGTTTCCTCTACAGAGCCTCTGCGTTTCATTAATCTCCATGTGCTCAGGGCATGTTTCAGCACACTTGATTCACACCAAATCCTCGTTCTAGTTTAGTCTAATTTCTAGAGTGAGACCCCAACATAGAGTAACTCTGATTCTTGTAGACACTGGGATGCCAGAGGACCACCCTTCCTACAGCAGCTTCCTCCAGAGTCCATGGATATCTACTAAGACCAAGAGGCTCCCGATCATTACACACATAATTATTCTCAGGCTGCATGTAGCCTGAAAAGTTCTCTTCTACTTTCCATATGTTCTTTTCTCTTGATCCATCCCCCCTCCTTACTTTTTGCTACAAAAGTCCCTTGACAGTGTCCCACATTACAAATACACACTTGCCCCAGGCTCTGACTGAATTTGCTGTCTGTTTAATACTTACTCCATATGGGATAGATTAACACAAAAAGCTTTAGCCTTGTACAACACTCAGATACTTTCATGTAGTGGCTGGGAGTTTGAGGGGTGGGACATGAGCACATAAGTGGGTGCATGTACCAAGAACAGAAATCCATTGAGCTCCCCCAGACCAGACGTCTACATTCTACAGGGCTCTCAGCAGCCAATAAATTTGACTTGAGCTGGTGAAGCAAACCCTTCTCTCTAAACTAAGCATAATTGCGAGATGCTATTCTGAGTGCCAAAAACGTCAACCTTGAGTTGCAAACATGGACACATTTAAACAGAACCATATGTAGGATTGAAAAGAGAAATTAAAAAGAAACCAACCATTCTACCTTTTGCCCCACAGATAAATTACAAGGCAGCAGCCATGTCAGGAGAGAATTACAAAGCCAGTGATGATCAGGCAGCAACGTTCCAATGTGTTTTCATTGGGGAGAATGTGATCAATGTTCTACGGACACCGTCAGTGGGAACAAGCCTTGTGAATACACAGGCATTGGAGACAGTGGATGACAGTCCTGAAGTGTATTCAACACATAATTAGCTTCCTATATTCTTCACCAGTGTTACTGGACTCAGAAATAGGAATGTTTCGTTGTGTACATGGTCTGCAGTTAAATAGCCTTGAATGGTGGCTTTCTATTCAGAATGAATCCATTCTTCATAAGGGCCTGTGGTCTCTTCAACCAGTAGCACCCCATCTTACCCCCTCCTGCTTGAGCTCCTTTGACATCCAGAAATATCTCCTGAGCTCAGCTGTTACTTAAATTACAATTCATCATATATGAAAATTAAGTTTTGCAGACCTTAACCAGTTCCAAGTGTCAATAGTGGGAATCCGAAGGAGGAGGTTTAGATTATAATTTCTACATTAGAATCATGATTTCCCCACCAGTCCATGGGCTATATTTTCCATTATGTTAATATGACATAGCAACTTTAATTGGCTCACCTGAACGTAGATACATTGGTTCACAGTTTTACCTCCCAATGCTTCTGCGTGCATAGGGGAAGTATGCCAATTATTTTTACATGATCATGGGTACGTTTTTCATGGGAACTGTTGCATTTTCACAGCATAAAATCAGCTTATTAAATTCAAGATTTATTGTATATTATTTTTTAAAACAATGTGAAGCCAGGCAGTGGTGGTGCATGCCTTTAATATTAGCACTCAGGAGGCAGATTAAGAGGCAGGCAGATCTCTGAGTTTAGGACAAGACCAGTATGTTCTACAAATTAAAAAGTTTCAAGAAAGCCAGAGCTATACGGAAAACCATGTCTAAAAACAACAACAACAACAACAAACAAACAAAAAACAAAAAACAGAGAAACAAAAGTTATTTATTATAATAAATGAAGTAACTGAGTGCAGGGACTGTGTACGTATACGTGTGTGTGTGTGTGTGTATGTGTGTGTGCGCACGCGCGCGTGTGTATATGTTGTGTGCATGTATATGTGTGCTACACACGCATGCATGCCCGCACATGCATGCCATCCAGAAATCAATGTTTAGTGTCTTTTTAAATATTTCTCCACCTTAGGTTTTGAGACAGGGTCTCTCAGGAAACATAAAGCTTACGGATTCCAGGTTTCCTCCTGGCTCTGCTTCACCAGCTGCATTTCCTACATTTTTGTTGCTGTGATTAAAATATTGTGACTAAAAGATGCTTAAGGAGGAAAGGGTTTATTTCAGCTTACAGTTCCAGGGGGATAGAATTCATCATGGCAAGGAAGACATAGCAGCAGTCAGGGAAAGTGCAGGTATGGTAGCAACAGCCTGCCTAATTACATTTCGTTTTTCATCCACATAGAGAAAACAGAGGCGTGCGTGCGTGCATGAGCATGCTTGCTTACACGCCTGTGTGCACATGCGGGGGGAGATGGAGATGTTATAAACTCTCAAAATATTCAAACACATGTGTCTTTAGGGAACATTTCTCATTCAAACCTCTCCAGGAGCTCTGAGACTGCAGATATGCACTGCTGAGCCCAGGTTGCTACCTGGATCCTGGGGCTAGAATTCAGGCCATTATGCTTGCACGTTGTCTACCCAGCTCCCAATGGAAGTAATATTTGAAAATAGCTAGAAATATGGGGGGGAGGAGTTTGTTTTATATTCTATCGTCAACACTGATAGAAAATATATTGGGGATAATTGTAGTATATATGGACAATGAAAACAGAACCAGAAGATGATTCTTGATGGAAAACTAGTGAGGTGTTTAACCTAAGACCACTCTTCCATCTCTGATATTTTAAAAAGTAATCTCTGTCTCTTCTGAAAGAGAAAACAGTATTTTCTTAAATAAGAAAGCTCCACTTTAAACTAATTTAAAGATGGGAGTATGGGGGTCCACCAGAATACAGTAAACCCATTGTATATTGCATCGATGAACACAGGACTTGGAAGATTCTTAATCTCTCCACTCTCTTTCTCTTTCTGGAGTAGCTCACATTGCCACTATGATGGTCATCTCTCTGCGTCTCGAGAACTTTCTGCATTCTGTATGGGGTCAGCTAGTGGATGATGCAATTTCTGAGCACCAAGCTGTTGGCAATGAAATCAGCAGAAAGCATCACTATGCTTCAGTTCAGGCCAGAAGCTGAGAAGTTTCTTGTTTTGAAACCTTTGAGGTGATCTAATGTGAGGTCTCCTTTTCGCTGAGAATTTGCCAGTCCTTTGGTATGAAGTTATAATAAACATAAATGAAAATAAGGTTTTGACAAATGTTCTGCCTTTGATAAGTAGCTTTCTGATGAGTGATTTGTTTAGTTGAATATTTGGTTGGTTTTTCAATACAGGGCTTCTTTATATAGCTATGTAGCTGTCAAAGAACGTGTTCTGATCAGACTGGCTTCAAACTCAGAGATCTTCCTGCCTGTTTCCTGAGTGCTGGGATAAAGTTGTATGCCAGATTGTGGTATGTTTTAAACATCCCCAAAGATAATCTTAACAAATTAATAAAGCATTCCAGCTAACCTAAGAGCAGTGCATAGAATGTAGGTAGCATGGGGTATCTAAATTCTATTAATAAAATTGGAACTTCATTTCTAATAGGAGGAGAGCAAAGCAGAATATCTCTATTGTCTTAACAAATATAGAGCATAGAATTGTCCAGAGAATTAACTCATTAAAGAACATGTTTCTCAAGTCTCAGCCTGGCCTTCAGAATATCGTATACTTTCCTCTCACTGTTGCCTTTGGATATTCCTTAGCCACAGAGGACCGTTTAGAGTTCTTAAGTGCAAAAACTGCATTACCCTCACAGTTATTCATTGTATCCTTTATCTAGAGAGGAATCCCTTTCACTTCTCTACCTCTGCTCAATCCCCTTCCTATTTCCTGTTCAGCTTCCTAAATTCCCTTGCTGTGTTTTGAGCCCCTTTCCTTAATTAAGCCGGTTGGCGAATTGTTTCCCTAAGCTTGATTTTTGGGCACTGGTTCTGATCCCTGTAATTTCTCAAATATTTTGCCTGGCCTGTGGTTACAAAGGAGAATTTAACAAGCTTTGCCTTCAAGGAACCAAGCATATAGAAAGTGGTAGAAGCCAAAGAACCATGAGGCTGACACTAAGTGTAAAACTGGGTATCGGCTGGGGCACAGTGAAAGATTCTAACCAAGACTCAGAGCATCAGGAAGACTTCCCAGGGCCCAAAGGACTGAGTATAATTTACATGGCATGAGAAATTGTTTAGGGTAGAAAGTACGGGTGAAAGTTATACTTCCTGCCAGGGTATGTGAAGAACAGCCATTAACAGTGGAGTATTTAAAACTCATTAATTTCCCAAGACATTGTTGTCATAAGCACGCCACTTCTCTGTGACTTGGAGGTTTCGTGAACTCAGTTTCTTCTTGGGTATGAGTACAACTCTTTCTACTTGGGAAAGCATGCTCTCCTCCATTATTCGTAGAGCATTGTACTGGAAGGATGGTGATGTTTCCAAATGGACAGGACAAAGCCAGAGCGTATTCTCCAAGCCAAGTCCACTGTGTTTCACATCCTTTGAGAAGCTCTGCCCTTCACTAATAAAAGAAGGCAGCAGGAAGCCTTCACTGCAAGGAATCCTTGTTACTTCTTGCACATAGTTCTTCCCTTTCTCAGACCTGCGAGGCTAGAAGAGAAATTAGGCAGTTGTATGCCACAGAGCCCAGAAGCCCAAAAGAAGGAGTGTTCCTTCACCTAGAATTTACCTTGTTGCTCCAGCCCACTAACTGCTACAGCACCTTGAAAATGACCTTCAGGAGCATTGCTAACTAATGGGGAAAAAAGCTTCAGTAAAGATGGATGTATTCATGCTTCTGGGAACAACAGGTGCAATGTGGGTGGGTTTCAGCTACCAGGAACTTTGTTCAGGGTAAGGGGTGGCCACTGGAGGCTCTTACTTAGCACTGGAGGGTCTTTAATTCATTCCATTTCTTGCAGAATATGGACTATTGTGAAAAGCGTGATAAGAGGCACAGAGCCCATGAAAGTGAGCTCACACGCAAATTGTGTGCATACCCAGAGCCATAAGTGATGTGTTCAGTCTATTGATTGCGTTTATGTAGGAGCCACAGGAGAGCCCTCCTCTCAGCATGGGTGCAAGTGAGGGATTCGGCAACATCTGAAGGCTGATGAAGGCTCTCTGGCTGTCGGGAAGGCTAATTGGCTGGTATTTTTCAATCCTGGCAGGGGTGGATTTCTTTTTTTTTTTTTTTGAAACAAAGTAGAAATATCACAATAATTCAACCAATAGCATTTTTACAAGGCTCCTGAAGGCTCTCTTGGGGACTTCTATTTCTTCTCTTCCAAAACCCCTTAAAGGTTATCTTTTTATCAATAGAATGCTCATACTTCATTTTTCAAAGGTCTCCAGTGCCTGTAGAAGGGTTGAAATAACATAAGCCTGGAAAAAATATGCTTTAGGGACAATGGTGACATTTCTTGGCAAACAATTGGCAATTTCCAACATTCAGTTTGCCTTTGATTGGTAATTAGTTCACAATGTTCAACTCGGTTCACCTTTGAGGAAGTTGGAAAGATAATGCCGTTCTATTGCCTTTTAATTATTTTAATCATTAAAACTTTGCACAGAACAGATACATGCTGCTCTCGTTTTGTGGGAGGTGAAGCTTGTAAACTCAGAGAGGGAAGCCAATTTGAAGCTAACAGAGGCAGAGCAGTAAACTCCATAGTTAATTGAACAAACCCTCATAGGGTAGCTTGCATGTGCCAGGCACTGTGCTTAAAGCTGCGGAGACATAAACAAGAATCGGCACATTGAGTACCCTCCAGAGGCATGCAGGCTCACACAAGTAACTATAAACCATTTGCTAAAGACCTAAGTGTGCTATCTCTCTAAAAGGCATTGTGATGATGTGGCGACAACTGTATTCCATCCTGTCTGGAAGAGCTGGCAAGAAGGCTCATCACTGACTATCCTCTCTGTAGAAAATTCTCCAAGGCACAGTGCACACCAGATTAAAGACTCCAGTGTCTGTAACTGGGATGCTGAGATCAGGGGTGGGGCTGGATTCAGGTGCTGAACTGACTTCAGCAGTCTCTGCTCTTACAACCTCAATGGGTTTGTTTCCCAGCTAAGGGTTGGCTTCGTTCTCAGGTCCTCTGCTGAGACAAGGTGCTGCAGTGCCATATTTCTCTCAGGCTCAAGCAGAAGCCCAGTGATGCCCGCATGCTGCAGAAGGACCAAGGATAACCTTGCTGTACCTTGCCCACTCAGAGTCAATTCTTGGGGATGTATTTTCCTGATTAGGCCAATTAGAGCCAGCAGCCAAGCTGAAAGGAGAATCTACTGTATCCAAGCCTTCTGGGTTAAAAACCTTAGAACATCAATTGACTTCCTCCTACATTAAAATAAACAAACAAAACCACATTATCGGTTTGGTACACATTTGAATAGACGTGGGTGAAAGGAAAGAAGAAATGAAATGTTTGCTTCATGTAAAAGTACAAAGAGAGTGTTGACAGGTGTGTACAGAGGGAGGCAAATACAACTAGAGAAAGTATTCACACACACATATATCCACAAATTCCATATACAAATTATTGTTCAAATCCAAAGGGATGGAGACTAAACTATTTTGAGGAAGTAGCAAACATTCTGGGGCGGGGTTGGGGTTTGGGAGGAGAATCTAGAAAGAAAACCGAAGTTCCGTGAATCAGCCGTCACCTTACTGTCGAGAGAATGTGCATCTATGGTCTTTAGAGTACATGGCTTGTCTGTTCAAGGACTAGTACACAGGGGTGGGGTTGGGTTCTTTGGAGCATCTCCTAGCAAACACTTGGAAAGGAAGAAGGAATGCCCAAGTCCTTGTGTGTGATGGCAGATGTGATGTTTTAACTTGATCATCAGATTAATTAGAACCAACTAAGAGACAAGTTTCTCTCTCTCTCTCTCTCTCTCTCTCTCTCTCTCTCTCTCTCTCTCTCTCTCTCTCTCTCTCTCTCTCTCTCTCTCTCTCTCTTTCTCTCTCTCGTGTGTGTGTGTGTGTGTGTGTGTGTGTGTGAAGGTTTTTCAAGAAGGACTACTTGAGAAGAGACTCTCCTGGTAAAGTGGGGTGCTCCTTCTGATGGTAGTTCAGATGCAAAGAGGTCTCAGGAAAAGAACATGCTGCTTACCCTCCTGCTTGCCTTCATCTTTCACTGACATCTTTCACTGCCAAGGTGGATTGAAGACAAGGACTCTGCAGGGATCCTACACTCTGGGCCAATCAGCTGCATAGGTTGCAGAGCTCCATCATGCCGTCAGCCATTGTTTGACTACCTATCCTGTATCACATAAACTAACTTAATAAACTCCTGTTAGTCATACATGCTCTTTTTTATTGGTTCAGTTCTTCTGGAGAACCCTGGTTAATATAACATGTTCAAGTAAATATTTCCAAAGCTATGTTCTGTACATTTCTGTCCATCATTTCAAAGTGAATGGGTACTTGTTGTCTAGTCTCTGAGGCTTTCAGTAGACAAGGAATGATTCTTGACAGTGCAGTACTTCCAAACATGAATAAATCTCACCCTTTCTGAGTTAACAGTAGAATCCACTCTGTAGCTCCACACTCAATTGAATTGATGACAAATGTGTGAGAGTATGTGTATGAATGAATGTGTGTGAGTCCATGTGTGTGTATTGCCTCACTCCTGAGTCTATAGTATTGGTATTTTTTAAATTTATATATGTGTGTACCTACTTGTCTGTATATATGTACACTACATGCATGCAGTGCCCACAGAGTCCAGAAGAGAGTATCAGATTTCCCTGAAACTGGAGTTTCAGACATTCGTAAACCCCCTGACATGAGTGCTGAGAATTAAAGCTAGCTCCTCTGCAAGAGCAGCAAATGTCCTCAACTGAAGAGCCATTTCTGCAGCCCCCAGGGGTATAGATGGGTATTATAAATCATTTAGAGCTGATTTAAGCCATAATCTACTATGGGCAAAAGTTACATGTAGAAAACATCCTACAATGTACACTGTGGGACAATTATCCTGGTGATGGAGAAAGGGTAGGGTTCATACATATTTATGCTTATTTCTTCCCATGTGCAGACTTCATGCCTCAAACATTATGGAAAAACTGTGATTGTGCCCACAAGTTCGTTGAATCAACTACCTGGGCTCTTTTCATGATTGTGAGCCCTGGTCTAATCACCCATGGTGGGAATTTATTTCATCTCCCTATTTGAAGACAGACATCGTGATTATAATACAATGTCATGACAAGAAAAGTGTGTGTGTGTGTGTGTGTGTGTCTGTGTGTGTGTCTGTGTGTGTGTGTCTATGTGTCTGTCTGTCTGTCTGTCTGTCTGTCTGTCTCTCTCTCTCTCTCTCTCTCTCTCACACACACACACACACACACACAGAGAGAGAGAGAGAGAGAGAGAGAGAGAGAGAGAGAGAGAGGTTTGCCTACGGCTGCTACTTACCAAATGTGGATGAATTACTGTTATTCCTTGAGATTTAGTGTCCATGAAAAGAAAGGGAGACTAGTGACTAAGGATACAGCTCATCTCTGGCAGGTAAAACGTCCTCCTAGAGCTCTTAGCCAATCGGACCAAATAAGACCATGGGGTCATTGAGTTATACTCAGCAATCACCAGGAAGGTTGCTTTCTTCAACACCAATCCCTACCCTTGCCACACACACACCACCACCACCAGCAGCACCACCACCAGCACCATCACCACCACCACCACCACCACTAGCAGCACCACCACCACCACCACCAGCAGCAGCAGCAGCACCACCACCACCACCACCAGCACCACCACCACCACCACCAGCACCACCACCACCACCACCACCACCACCACCAGCAGCAGCAGCAGCAGCAGCAGCAGCACCACCACCACCACCACCACCAGCAGCAGCAGCAGCACCACCACCACCACTTCAACTTTACTTTGCTGATTCTTTCTTACACATGAAATCTAAACTGACCTGCTAGCTCGGTCCTTTCTGGAAAGTAGATGTTAATGGTGTAGCATTCTTGAGCTTCTCCCACAGAGCCTCACACATCCCCAGAATCCTCAGACACCTGGTGAGTGAAAAAACTGAAAGAGGATGCTTAACTGAGCAGCTAAGTCACACACACCCTGGTCAGTCCTGAAGCTTCACCTTAGGAGGAGAGGTTGACTGGTCAGTTTAAATTCAACTCAAGAGACACTAGTGAGCTTCTACACGATGCAGGCTCCTTTCCCTCTCCTGGGGTCCTCATGCCTTCTGTTTCAGGCAGCCAGTGATGTAGCTAAATCGAGGCAGTTCTAACATAGACAAGAGAACACCACGCTTTGGAAAAACAGGTTCAAACCATACACATACACTGAGAGATCGTTTGTTTGGTTTTTTTGTTTGTTTGTTTTTGTTTTTCGAGACAGGGTTTCTCTGTGTAGCCCTGGCTGTCCTGGAACTCACTCTCGAGACCTGGCTGGCCTTGAACTCAGAAATCCACCTGCCTTCCCCCCCTCCCCCCGAGTTCTGGGATTAAAGGCTTGCACCAACACTGCCCTTCAAGATCCTGTCTTGAAACAGGCATAAAGCAATTGGTGAAAGACACCAGTATTGCCCTCTGATGTCAATATGCATACAAGTACACATTTACCTTAACACATATTTATAAACACACATTCACACAAATGATTAATTTCAGTGTAGCTCAGATATGTTTTCTACAGGATGTACTAATGTTGAGTAACATAAATTAAGATGTATTTACACACATACATATACATATATGTCTATTAGTATTATATGAAATATAATATAGTATGTGAAAGTTACATGAGGAAATAAGCAAAATTCTCTGTAAAAAAGGAAGTAACATTTATAACTGAGTAATTGCAACTATGCCCAGCATATATGTGATACAACTCTTAGAAACCATCCAGACACAGACAGTAAGACATGGTCAATTTTCATGAGAGGAATTCACACAGCCCCTCTCTGAGCCCTTTTCAGAAGTGACTAAGGGGTCTTTGGCTAGCAACATGTAAGTTTTGCATGATTTCCTGCCTGTCAGTTAGACAAAATGACCTGCTTTGAGCAGTGGCTCCAGGAGGGTGGATTTTACTATGAACACATGCACTTATCCCCATTCCTTCGTTTGTAAACTAGCACAAAACTTAAAGGAAATTCATTGCATCTTCTGATTTTTCTGCTCTTCTGTCATTAAACTGTTTCCACAAGCAATTTCATGTCCTAAATCCCTTGAGTTCATTTTCTAGGTCCTGTTGCAACATTTCTGCTTCAGAAGCAGAAGAAACAGGATTACATTCTGCCTTTTCTCCCCCTCTTCTTCAGTACACACTTAAACAAACCCCCACAGACTTCAGATTGGTTTGACATTTAGATTTCAGTATTCATGCTGATTCTAAATGCAGTGAAGAGCACCCTTCTCTCTTTCAGTAAATGAATTTTCAATTTACCAATAAGAAAATCACAGTATTGGACTTGTAGAACCTGTCTTAACTTTGCATTTGGTGTATAATTAATATTAATTGAATATGCATTGATTTTGTTCTTTGGACTAATGGAGTAATTTTAAAAAGAAAAGACTGTTTCAGTAATTAAGCAGATT
The DNA here is from genome assembly GCA_036184795.1 of Tokudaia tokunoshimensis. NCBI lineage: Eukaryota > Metazoa > Chordata > Mammalia > Rodentia > Muridae > Tokudaia > Tokudaia tokunoshimensis. The sequence continues at coordinate 42,551,262 of BTHU01000012.1, forward strand.
AAAATAGATAACATATATTTCTTACTTAATCAGTTCAATAATTGAGTTCCACTAGTTTAAATTCACATCTACTCTTTATTTAATCAAAGCTAAATGCTGTGTATATTTTGAAGCTAAATAATATGTGGACAGTGGATTTAATTCAGAGAAAAGCATTTCAAAGCCTCCATTAGTATAATTTTTTTATTATTGTTCTGTGAACATTATCTATTTATAAACACTTCAAAGAAAATACTAGCCCACCCACTTGGCGTGGCAGCCCAGTGAGAGTAGATCCCACCTTTCATCAAAGAACTTCCTTTTGGCAGCAGACAGAGACTAAAACTATAATATGAAACATTAGAATATTTATTATTATTAAAATTTATTAGAATTGCATTTTCTAGGTTTCTTCATTTAGTTAAAATATATCATCTTCCCTTCTTCCAATGCCTCCCATATCTCACCACTCCCACTCCCTCTCAAATTCATAGCCTCTTTTTATTTATTTAATTTATTTATTTAGTTATTTAATTATTAATTACTTATTATTTGTGCATGCATATATAAGCTTATAAGTATATAAATGCAAAATATGGAATCCACTTAGTATTGCTTATATATGTTTTAGGGCTGACCACTAGATACTGGATGACCATTTAGGGTGCCTGTCCTAAGGAAGACTAATTTCCTGTCTTTCAACAATCTTGTTTCCTATAGTTCTTCATCTAGGGGTGAGCCCTACTGAGTTATTCTCTACCCATCCACATTGGCTTGTCAACCAGTGTTGTTATTGTGTGAATCTTGTCTTGTCAGCCACACTATGAGATTGTGTAGGCTCAGCTTCTCCATCATACATGGAAGCTATTACGTCACAGCTCACTTCCAGGTACACTGGCTCTTACAATCTTTCTGCCTCCTCTCCTGAATTGTACCCTGAGCCTTAGGTGTAGAAGTTGTGTTGGAGATTCATCATTTTGGACTGGGCACCCCATGGTCCACTTAGTATTTCTTATATATGCCCATGGCAGTTGTTCTTTGCATTTTGACCCAGTCATGGTGCCTGTTATGGTCTCTGTCTCTGCAAAAAGGAACCTCTTTGATGAAAGGTGGGAGCTACTCTCACTAGGCTATCATGCCAAGCGGGTGGTCTAGTGTTTTCTTTGACATGATCAACAAGTGCTGCAATGCTTGACAAAATGACCCAAGGGAAGTTATTGACCCTTTCTCTGTGCCTCAGTTTCCTCATTTGTAAAAGAGAATTACAACGCTACCTGACCCACTGGCTTTCATGAAGATTAAACAGGTGACCAGTCCTCAGAGTCAGTGTCACATAAAAACCCTGCTAGAATTTCATACTCTCTCCTCTTTAATTATTGGAACCACACCTTGGATATTCTTTAGGACACTGGAGAATCAGGAACCACGGAAGCTGAGCCACAGGCCTCCCTTCCTCTGCAGAAGCTTGTCAAGCTAGTCTTGCTCAGAGGTAGAGGTACAGAGAGAACTTTTCTCTGTGTGTGGACTTCATCTTTAGAATTGTCTCTTTGAGAGCAAGCTCATGCATTCTGCATCAGTATGACTCTCATCCAACATGGCAGCTGCCGTGTATAGATCATCTCTAACTGGTTATGGAGGCTGATATTGCTGGGTTTTACATGGGTGAAATAATCCTAACGCTCCACACTCACACGCTGAGAAAATAAACAGACGTCAGGCATTGCATAACATAACCTATGACTTCATCTTGTTATCAGATATGCATACCGTGTAGTCGTGTTTCATGACATTTAACTGGTAGAAATGAAATCTAATTTAATTTCCCTTTTACCGTGAGAATTTCATTTTAAAACTTAGCAATTGTGCAATTCTTCCAGGGAAAGAAAACCTTTTTTATACCTAAAATTCATAAAAGAAGACAGTATTTACAGTTGCTGTATGGCTGCACCATGACTCAGTGGAAGGAAGCAGAGGGAGTACCTGGTCTAGGGTTACATAAATGTTTTCTTTCTCTACCTCGTGTCTAAAAAGGTTGCTAAACGCTATTTCCTTTAAACTTGAACATAGAAAATTATCAAGTATCAAAAGTCAGTACTTGATAGGTAAAAGTACCAGGAAATACTTCACACACACACACACACACACACACACACACACACACACACACCACACACACACACCACACACACACACACACACACACACACACACACACACACACACACACACCATACTATGGATGACTGATGTCCTATGCTTTCCTAGCACATCAAGAGACTGTTTCAAGATGAGGTTTGTTCCCTTGCCAACATGAAGACCAAAAGTCAATAAAACTCTATACTCTTAGCTAAGTGGTCAAGAGAAGGGACGAGCTGTTAACTCTGACCCAATTCCACAGCTCGGAAGGTTCCACAATAACCAATACTTTCTACAGAGAATCAGACTCTCAGCACGGTCCAAGGCCTATCATTTTCAGGGTCAGCCCATTGTGATTTATGCCAGGGAACTCAGATCAGTGGGCAAGAGCAGAGCAAGCTCCATATTGTTCATTTCAGATATTTGATTAGAATACTGATGGGAGTCTCCAGTAGACAATAGTCCTCTGCTTTACTGATGGGGTTATTACCCTGGATTGGGGCACTAGGCTGTCTCATGCACTCATGTCCTTTCAGCATCTTAACTTGTGGTCAGTAATGCTGAGAACAAAATGTTCAGTGATGTTGTCAGACTTGTGCATCTCCACAGATGCACAAGTATGTGAGAGTACATGTGTTTGTGTGTGTGTGTGTGTGTGTGTGTGTGTGTGTGTGTGTGTGTTACAGAGTGTAAGTCCAGTCAAGAATTGAAGTGGAATAAATTACAGGCTGAGTTCTACAAAATTTTAGACAGTAGTAGATAAGGCAGAGAGAGAAAATTTTCTTATTCAGTCTTGTGTCTTGTTGAGGCCTGAATATGTAGGATAGATAAGGCTAGCTCATATTGAGGAGACCAGTCTGAACCAAATGCAAATCTTATTACAAAATATCCATGGACACACTTTGATAATATCCAACAAGAAATCTTGTTACTTTGTGATTCAGTCATGTGACACATAAAATTAACCATAATAACCTAAGCAAACAGAAATTTCCAGAGATTCAGCCTCAAACCCAGAAGACCAGGAGCCTCATGAGTACAGGGAATACAGGTGTGGTAACTCATTGGTCCACAGAGCCCCAATCAAAGTGTGCAGGCTGTGAAGTGGTGCATTTGACTGGAGGGGAACATATTAATAGCTCTGTGGCTTACAGACCTAGGGTGAAAAGCTGAATTTCAGTTCTCAAAGCTTACTTCACACAGATATAATGAGAACTCTGCATGCTAAACCATCCAAAGGTATGAGTCTGATAGCAAAAAATCTACTGCTACTCTCGTTCCTATCATTATCATACATGGCTCATGTTTGCCTATGAAAATTGATTATAATTCAGCTATCTTCACTTTCACAACAATAGGTATTACTATAGAATGGCAAAAACTTACCACTTAGATGCCCAGGACACTGCAGAGTTTATAAGGATTCAACTGGAGGAGAGGTGTTTGCAGTTGATGGTATTTGCCTTGAAAACATGATAGCATTATGTCCAAATTAACTTTGTCCATTCTCATTCCTCAGGAGATAATTACAATGTACAAAATTCCCATTTTTAAAACAGGCTACTGGGCTTAACTAAGGCTTCTTGCATTCATGTGGGTGTGAGGTGACTAATGGGAATATGGACAACTTACCAGTAGTCACACCACTAAACAAAATAATTTCTCCTACTCAAGCACTATTAACTGCCTCAGGTGGAGTGGGGCTTCATGAAAGCTACATCCACCCATGAGGGGATGCTGATGGTCAGACACAACCTTGGACAGGTCTCATGCAATACCCACAACTACTAAGAGTTGATGGGTGGAACCATCATGCCCAGGGTTTTGTAACCCTCTTCTTCTTCTTCTGGCTCCCTTATCCTCTCTGCTCTTTTTCTCCCTCCCTCCAACAATGTTCCTTAAAGATATCATGTGACTGATACATTACATGTGCCCTGACTCTCAAATACTACAGTGGCTAACACTTGACTTCTTCAGGAAATGGCCAGTGCAGAGTGTTCTAGCTCTCTCATTATCCACAGTACCCTGGGAGGACATCAGAACACCTGTTCCTGGGCTGCCATGAGTCACTCCTAAACTTAGACTCTGCATCTCATCTTGCCTGGCAGGAGAATTTTATTTGCAAGCAAATACCTTTCCATTGAATCCTAGGAAACGATGACTAAACAAAAATTAAAGGAATTTATAAGGATAGAAGAAGTACACAAAAAAGTGGCAACAGCATGTGTGAGAGAAAAGCACCACATAGCAAATTGGGAACCATACTAGGGTCATAGTGGATGAGGGACAAAGGTTGTCTGGAAATCCCCATATCCCATGTCTTAGCAGGCTTAGTGACTTCATAGGCAGCAGAGCATAAAGGAATTGATACTTGAGAGCAATTGAGGATCACATCTTAACAGACCAGTGCTTCCTGCTTCTTGGCTGCTGTAATCTTTGCTCTTTAAATACCATTGCCATTCTGCGAACAAGTCAAAGGAGAGGCTCATAGGCAGTGGTGATAAGCTATAGGTCGGCTTCCCAAATAGCCATTACTGGGCCTTCTGTCTGGGGGAACATCTTAAAACAGACCATCCAGTCTCTGCTATAGATGCCATAAGCAGGCTCTCCATACTGGCCCATGCTGGACCCATAGAAAACATAAATGATTGCTGTGATATGAGCCACAGGATTCTGGGGTGATATTTTTTCTATATCAGAACAGATCAAGGACCATGACTAACGAGAGGAGGGATCTCATTTCAAATACAAGAAGCCATTGTGGAATCCTGTGAATCCACCTCCATGTTAGCTAAACTATGTGGCCAGCCTCAGATAATTAGGCCAACCAAGCAATTGCCACACATTTTCCTTTCTGATAGAAACCTGCAGTCTAGCCATGTTCCTGCCCAAACCCTTTTCCTCTTCTTCATGGTATATGAGAAATGCAGGCATACACAAGGAAATGAGGAACAGATTTCTTATCCAGGAAACCAGAGCTTTACATAATAACAAACATCTAGCTTCCTGCTTTGCGTGCCGCCAGGGACCAGTCGAGATAGTCCACGTGCACATTGGAGCCAATTGTTCTGAAATTTATTCGGTTGTATACGTGTGACAGATTGGCATCTGGATATCTTCCTCTGAGAGCCCCCTCACCTTACTTCCTGCAGGGGTCCACATGTGTGTTTAGCTGTACACACCCGAGGGTGCTGGACCTTCTAGGGAGGCCATTCTACTAGGCTGGATGTTTGGCTATCAGCAGATTATTCTAATGGACTCTGTACTGTTAAAGAAACAACTGAAGAGTAAGAGTACAGGGACGAGATGCTTTGGAAAGATGAGTTCCTGGGGTACTCAGTGAAAGCAGAAGATGTGTGATGATGCTACAGGGTGGACACAGGAACATTTAACCTTTTTAAGCCTCTGTGCCCCAGACCCAGAATAATTAATGTCATTGGTTTGCTTTGAAGTTGAATCAGTTTGAGATTTCTTCCATCTTTGGGACTGCTTCTTTGCCCACCAATCTGGAAAGACCTATTTGGAGACAATTGCCACTGGAGCTATACCTACTCTCTGCCTTTTACTGGATGCATCACTCCTGACTATTAAACACGTATGGCTTGAGATTGTATCTAACATGGGTGATTCAATGATCTAACTTCAAAGAAAACTATTCTGTTAATTCTGCAAAATTAGAAGCAATGGTCATTTTGTTTCTTGTGATAGAAGTCAGAACAGATCACAACATGAGTACAGTATCTTTTTTTTTCTGGTCTTGACAGAGGATCTCAACAACCCTCCCAACCACCTAGTGACATGTTCTCATGTACTGGTGCTACATTGGAAAAGTTGGTTGTGTACTAAATAGTTCTGTTGTTAGAGTGCTTTGATTGACATGCAGGAAGCCCTTAGTTTGATTTCCATCATTTCATCAAACCAGACACATTTGCACATAGCTATGATCCCAGCACTGGTGAGATAGACAGGAAGATTAGAAGTTAAAAATCATCCTTAGCTACATAGGAGATTTTAGGCCACCCTGAGCAGCAGAGATCCTAAGTAAATAAGTAAACAAATAAAATTTAAAAACACGAGCTGGGGAGAAAGACTGTAAAGTGTTGGGTTTAAATGGTGGTTGGGTTAAGTGTTGGGTTAAAAATGTGGGTTTTTTTCCCCCATTGTTCTTTGGATTTAGTGGATCTAAAATCAGTGGATATGGAAGAAAAAGAAAAAGAAAAAGCTGTGTCTCTGTACAACTTAGAGTCTTTCTACATGACCGGGTGCTCTTAGTGATTCTGAAGAAGAAATAGGAGACACTGTGGTCTTACCACATGAGTTTAAGCAAATATAGATGTTAGTCATGTAACCACACCCAATCAGAGTTCTGTGTTCAATAGTATGCCTCATTTCAAGCTTTCCAAATAAAATGATGCTGATGTTGTTATTTGATTCCAAATAAAATAAAATCCATGTTGATTTTACAAAGCTTCTTTTGCATCAAATCTTTGAATGTCTTGTTTTATTTATTGACTCTTCTCTGTGAGACTGGATCCTACCTATACAGCATCCCCAAGACCTGGGATGATGCTTTCCCATTTGTCTTATGAAGGGCACTTGTGAGCACTCTTTGTTGGATGCCGTGAGAGTCCATGAAGCTCTTTCTTGTACCTGATTCCTGCACTATAGTTCCCTTTTAGTAAAGGGAAGATTGGAACTCAATGCCCATCATTTGATGCCTTGGGCTTTAGATATGCAGGTTCTTAGCTGCACTGTGGGATCAGGCTCTTTGTCTCTCCTTTATTTGTCACTTATATTCATAAAATGTTTGTCGGGTGAAATTTCACCAAGTATTGTAATCATAAAGTAAGACCTTTACATTTTTGGTGCTAAGCATTGAACCTAAGGTAAGCTACTTCTATACCCCCAGTCTTCTTATTTTTTTTTTATTTGAATTTTGAAACGTTGTCTTAATAAATTTCCCTTAGTAGATTTTAACTAACTAAGCCTCTGGATTAACTGGGATGATCACTCTGCTAAACAAAGCTTTTGTTGGTTTGTCTTGTCAAAATCAGGATAATGCCCCATTGAGTCCATCTGAAAGCATCTCTGTTGCTTTTCAGGGGTGGTGTGATTCTTAATGTGTGCCTCTGTCCATGAACTCTTGTGTCCTGTGTACACAGCTGCCTTTGGGTGTATCTATGTATCTAGTAGTGATTCCTTGGAGGAGTGGACTAGTTGCACCATAATAACAGAACTTTTCGAATTCCAGCCATCTGAGGACACATGCCAGACACACCAGGGAAATAAGTCACATACCACTTCCATTCTCAGAAAGCCTACTGACAGGGCATGGCTAGTACCCAGACAGGGCTGTGTAGACAAACCACAGAGGCAGCTGACCCTCTGCATGTGCTAACTTGCAATGTAAATTAACATGTGTGGCACTTGGCTTTGCTTGACAGAGCCTGAGGGTAAGCAGGTGACTGCCTAGCTGGGTAAAAGCCTTAGTAATGTAGTAAGAGTGGACACCTGAGTAAACACTGGATAAGATGTGTGTTCTGGGGATTCAAAGGTATAAACTGCATACTCTCCACATGTGAGATTCAGTTAGGAGACTTGATCAGGCTCAGGCATGGGAAGAAAATGAGGTAGGTAGAAAGAGCATTAAATTTTAGGTGTGTGGTACTTAGTCCAGACCTGTCTAGATGTGTTACATTGCACAGGCCTTTTCCTTGAGAGCACAGATCTGCAGAGCAACAGCCACATAGCAGGTCATGGCAGTCACCCTCTAGGTACAGGCAACAAACATCTAATATGCCATGGGAGCTTGGTCTGGTCTCTGTAGCTACACTGACCTGGCTGTGGCAGTCCTGAGAGGCTGAGGTCAATACTACACATCCCTCACCATATGATGGAAACTAATCCAACAAACGGAGGTGTTGGTCTGCTGATCTTTAAGTGGCAACATGCCGGGCTCGGGGGTGATGGCAACCATGGTGTTTTCCTTGGTTGTGGGAAATTCATATGGAATGGAATTAACTTCAGAAGAAACAAAAATAAAATTTTAGCAGTGACCCATGGCATAGGCAATTGCTTGATAGGGTGATGATATTAGTCTTTGTATATGAATTGTTGCCCTTGGAAATATCTTTTCTTTCTAAGTCATCTTTTAAGCCCAGTTACACCTACTCCTTTTCCATCCCACAGCGGATCATCTTTGAGGCTCCTAATCTCACACTAATATTTGATCTGGAGCCCGGGTTTTGATAAGTTGTACCTTTCCTCCTCATTGGCCTTCTAACTTCCTAGAGTTAGGCTGGATAAATCTGTATAACTTCATGCATGTATATTTAAATTCTTTTTGTTTTGATGATTTTCCCCCCATAGGATTGAGATCCTTGTAACTCTTTTATAAAGATGAACTAACTAGCTAATATCACTCAAGCTTACCCTACAACACACCAGTTGCCTCAGTTTTCTGATATCAAAATGGTAGGTACCTCTGGTAAGAACAATATTTGTTTCGAGCTTAACCAATACTTGGGTTTAGGTATTAGTGACAATCTAGATACTACATACTAGACATGTACAAAGTATCCAAACTATCACAATAGAACAATATAATAAATTTGCCTAAGAAAATTTAACTAATAGGTTTGCTTTGAATTGGCACCTGGCAAAACTGATGTAAGATAGATGTTCCCAAATCTATCTATCTTCCATCCATTCATCCATCTAATCATTTACCATCTATACATCCATCCATACATACATATATGCATGCATCATCAATCATCCCTTCTTCTGTTCACCTATACATCCAACCATTAGGCATCCATTCATCTAATAATTAGCCTTCCTTTATCCATTCACCCACATATCTTTCATCATAAATCATCCATCCATCCACCATAAGTTATCTATTCATCTACATACATACCCCATCATTCATAACAACTCTGTCCCTTTCTCCATTTATCCATCTACCAATCATCCACCTCTCATCTCTCTGGTTGTTCAGCAAATATTTGGTTAAATATTATTTTATTCATGAAGGGGTATAAATGCTGGGAATGAAGTAATGAAGAAGACATGTGAAAAAGTGTAGCCAAGAAAACAAACCCACTGAACTAAGATAGAGAAAATTACCTAAACAGCTTCTATAAACACAGGATTAAAAGGCCTGGTAATAACCATTCTCTGCAGATGATGCCCATAGGGTGTGTGCATCTGCTGACTGGGAGCTCCAAAAGCACAGTGCAATGAGAAGTCTTTGGGGAACTGACAGGTAAGCCAAGACAAGGACAATAAACATGCTTACCACAGACTGTTCTATCTCAGACCCAACAGCAACAATAGCAACAACAATAATAACAACAATTTTCTCAAGGAGAAAATGAATCGATGACTTCATATAACAGAGGGAAGGACAGAGAACATGAAGAGGGAGGGTTGGTGAAGGAGAAGTGGTGCTACTCTGGGCATGTGGCCAGGTCTCAGTAGAATGTGTTTTATATACCAAGTTAAGAAATCTGGATATTGCCAAGGAGGGTAGAAAAATGGGAGATTTCAAACATTAAGCAGGGAATGGGTATATGCTGACTACAGTAGCTTGAATGAAAATGGATTCCATAGACTCTTATAAAGTGGCAGTACTGGGCAGAGGGGTGGCTTTGTTGGAGTAGATGTAGCCTTGTTGGAGAAAGAGTGTCACTGGGGTGATGGGCTTTGAGGTTTCAGATGCTTGAACCAGGCCTAATGTCTTGCTCTTCCTGTTGCCTGGCAATCCAGACATAAAACTCCTGGCTACCTCTTGAGCTCCATCTCTGGCTCCATGCTACCATGCTTCCCACCATGATGACAATTAACTAAACCTCTAAACTCTAAGCCAGCTCCAGTTAAATTCATTCCTTTATAAGAGTTCCTGTGGTCACGGTATCTCTTCATAGCAAGGAAACAGTGATCAAGACACTGGCTAAGTGCATGAGTCTCCTTGACTGGGCTAAAGCCATGTGAGGAAGCAATATTTTGGGACATGGCTTTAGGGACATTTGTATACCCTGTGTGGATGGGCCTCATCCAGTCAGTCAAAAGGATAGAAAAAGGCTGACTTTCCTCTCTCTGAATCTGAGCAAGGCTATCCAAATTTTCATGCCTGCAGAATTATTATTTTTAATTCTTAGACCTATGTCCTTGATATGGTACTTAACATCATTGGTTCTCCTGGTCCTCAGGCTTAGACTTATAGTGATTTATCCTACCATCTTCTTAGATTCTTCAGCTCCTGGTCAGCTAATCGTAGACATTTCTAGAAATCACTTAGTATAATAAATCTCCTATTAGCTTTTTCTCTCTGAAGTATGACTAACACAATGTGTACGTACATATGCATGTGTGCATATGTATATGCATTCATGTGTGTGCATGCTTGTGTGTGTGCAGAGAGGGTATTACATGTTTTGTATTTTTAAAGGTCACTTACAAAACATCATTGAACAGAAAGAATGAAAGTAAAGACATAAGCTAGGCAGGCCTGATGTCAGCTCAAGTTATGGAATGGAAGGGCAGTGGTGGCGGCTGAGGGGTGGCCAGAGAAAACTTGATGTGTTTCAGTGGCCCCCAAAATAAGAGTTTATGTCAAATTGGACGAGAGGAAAAGAATTCCTACTACATGATGAAAACTCCCAAACACATTGAAGAGGAAGAGTGCATGTTCCAAACCATGGTGAGTGGAAGTGGGTGGAGCATGCATACTTGGGCTGTTTATTTAGTGCCATTCCCAGGAAGTCTGCGATTGTTAAGTATAGGTAAGGTCACTGACATGTTCTACCTCTGCTTTCTATACACATGTGTCCTCAAACAAACCTGCATGGTGTGTAAGGGGGATAATGTTAGAGACAAGGAAAGAAGTCATGTACCTGGAGCAGTCTGTACAGGGCTAGGTCGGCACTGGAGAGATGGCTTAGCAGTTAAAAGCACTTCTTGCTCTTCCAGAGGACCCACGTTTAATCCCCAACACCTATGTCAGGTGGCTCACAAGGTCTCCAAAGGCATGTGTACACATGTGTTCACAAGCATTTGTACACTCACATAAATAAATATAAATTGGATCTTGGAGGAGGAAAGGATATAACTTCTTGGTGACCTAATTGCAGGTGGTCCTTCCTGGAAATTCTTCCAGTTTCTATGCCCATAGAGGACATCTGCCCTCAGCCAGGAGTAGCAAGAAGCCAGAGGAAATGCACCCTGTGATTGGGCCATCCTCATGCTCTCTGCTGGTGACAGCAAGGTCAGTCTATACCAACCACTTGCCAATGGCAATGATGCTAACTAAATTGTTCTAACTGTACAGCTCTTACTAGGTTGGCCCTCACTCACGGCCTCACCCATCTTCTCTGTGTCTACCACAGGCAGTGACTAATAAACAAAGCAGAATTGTCCGCTGAGATTACGTTTAATTTACCATCCAGACTATGGAGTGAGGCAATGAGAACTAGAGAAAATTTTGCCTCAGTAGAATTGCAGTTCACCAAGGGAAATCTTACCAGACCTTCAAAATTGGACCAGATGTTATTAACTCCCTGGCAGCTGTGGGTCTGTGAAAGGGATTGGATTGTTAACCAGGAAGGCTGTGGTTGAGGTCTGAGGCACAGCTAGAGCTCAGAGTCAGCAGAGTGCAAAAGCTGGCTTTGTGTGTGTGGGGGGGGGAGGGGAAGAACCCAGGCAAAGGAGGCATTATCACTCATAATGGGGAAGATATGTGAGTAAATTTGAAAATTTTGCTAAGTATCCTCAGTGGGACAGAAGAAAATATGTTTCCTATCAGGAACAAACAGACACGAGGATCAAAGAAAAAAGAAGAAAGTAGTCAGCTACCTGAGCAGTAAAGAGTTATCAGCCCAGGGATTCATAGCTTCCAGACATCCAAATCTGCTGGGCCTCCTACACCTTACCCTCTCATATTTAGTCATCTTCTGTGGTTTCTCCTCAGTCCTTTGACCCTCAACATTAGATATATTCAAGAACTTAGTCTTTGGACTTCTGCCAACTCATCCTCTTGAAGATCTCACTCATTCTCATAGTTTTAAATATTATCTACATAGAAATCAATTTTGTGTTGATTTTTGTAGTGTAGACTCCATCCACAGACTTAGAACGTCTTAGGTTATTTTTCTGTTGTTGTGATAAATCACCATGACCAAAAGCGACTCAGAGGGGAAAGGGTTATCTTACATCTGTCAGTCTCCCATGAAGTCAAGGCAGGAATCTAGAGGCAAGAATGAGGTCTCAGGCCAAGCAGCTTACTTACTAGCTTGCTATCTGTACCTTTCTCAGACTGGTTACATATGCAACCTAAGACTACCTTTCCAGGGATAGCACTATTCACTATGGGCTGGTCTCTCCCTCATCAGTCATTCATCAAGAAAATGCCCCCATAGACTTGCCTGTAGGCCGGTCTCATAGAGGCATTTTGTCAACTGAGATTTCCTCCACCCAGATGACTCTAGGTTGTGTTTGTATTGACCAATACAAGATCTGTGCCTTTTCATTCTGACCCCATCTTTGGGCTTCATCTGTTCATATGTCTACTTATATGTCAGTTATGTGCTCTTGGGCATGTACTGAACATGAGTAGTTCACCATGTGCAGCTCCCAATATCAGTGTAGACCAAATGGTTAGTGTGTCTGAAGAAAATGCTCATTTCCTATATCCTGCTGATGCAAGTATTAGGGGTCTTCTATTTAGAACCCAAACACACACACACACACACACACACACACACACACACACTTGTGTATATGTGTATCTTTCTCACTGACAGTCTTGTTTTTGAAGCAGCATTGGGTTGATTTCAAGGATATAGAAGCACAGGTCACTTTGTATGGTGCCCAAGTTCAATAAGTACAGGTTAAAGACTGCTTTTGACCCTTGGCATTCCTATCAGGTGTGTGTTCCTATAGGCTGAGACAAACAGGTGAGGAGGCCAGGGGTCTGCAGTACTGTAGTCTCAATACCGAATATTGAGGAACATATGAAGTGCCACTGGCAATTTGAATGATAAGGACATGAGAAGAGCAGAAATAGATCTGGAAAGCAAGCTCTTTTTGTTTGTTTGTTTGTAAGTTTGCTTGTTTTCAAGACAAGCTCTTACTATGTATCTCCAGCTATCCAGAAACTATCTGTGTAGACCTGGCCAGTATTGGACTCACAGAGATCTATCTGTCCACTAAGGTGTGTGCTAACATACCCAACAGCACCAATCTTCTTTACAGTGTGTTCTCTTGCTGTGTAAAGGGGATACAGTGATATCAAACTCACAGGGTTTTATGGAAAATTGAGAGAGTGAAAGATGTGAAGCGTGGTGCTGGCATTTAACTAAGCTTTCTCAAAAGTCCATTCAAAGTCTGACTATCGGTACTTCAGGATATAAAGTTATATGGACACAGTGTCTTTAGAAAGTATGAAGTCCACAGTAGGGTGGACCCTACCCCCCCTCATGACTACTGTCTTTTTTTTTTGGTTTTTCGAGACTACTGTCTTTATGAGAAGGAAAAATTTGAATAGAGAGACATATAATATCTAGGGGCAATGCTATGAGAAACAACATAGAAGGACAGTCAAGAGTCAGAGTGCGACATGTGTAAATGAAAGAACAGCTTAGGGACATAAAGCCACCAGAGAGTGGAAAGGGTAAAACACTTCCTAAAGAGATGTTTGAAGCAGACACAGCCTGCCTGACACCTCGATGCTGGGCTTCTGGCAGTGAGAACTGAAAGATACCCTTGGACAAGAGTTGTTGGTACTCATAGAAAATCTTTATAGGATGATCCCATCCTCTTTCTCTGCCCTCTCCTGGTCATGCCATCTCTCATGCCATCAGAGCTTCTTGATAGCCTTCATCCTCTTCAAAAACCTCACTCTTTCTTTGCTCAATACTTCATACTCCATTTTTAGGCAGGCTCTTTAAACAGAGTGCATTGGAGGCCAGGAAGGCAAGGGTTGGGCTGCAGAGTCCTCTGTGTGCAGAACACATTTTCCCTGTCCTCGGGGACATAATAGTTACTGGGCAATATTATCCAGACTCCAGCAGTGTACAGGGCAGCTGCAGATATTATACTCCGTGTCCTGCCAAGAGGGCCTGTGTGGGCAGATCCAGCATAGAAATAGCTGGAATCCAAAGGCCAAGTGTTGTTCTGGCATCTACCCTGTTTGTTCTTCTTTAGTCGATCTGTCTGCTGTGTGGGAGGCAGCAAAGAAGGTGCTGGAGCCAGTGGTGAAGCTGAGGCCTTATGTTGGTTGATAATCCCTTAGTTCCCTATCTCTCACTCAGGCAAAGATGTTCAGAGAATGAACCAGCAAGCCTCCACTTGTGTTGAATGTCCTACTGACACATGGAAGTGGACTCTGCTCTCAAATTTAAGTCATTTCACCAAGACTGCCCATAAAGCTACAAATGCCAGATATATAGTCTATCATCTTGTCAGCTAGCATCCAGTTTCAGATAAACATATGTCCCTCACCCCTCTTCTGCAGTACCCTATGTGATGCTCTGGGAATATCTGCCCATAAACACATGGTGGGGATTCCTACAGAATAAGGTAGTAATGGCAGTGTCTGCTTTCCACAGTGTTGAAAACTATGGCAAATTCCACCATTTTTTCTCAGTCCCTCACACAGAAGATTGTCAAAATTGTCACCAGCCAAAGACACATTGCTTGGATCAGATGAAAATTTTAAAACTTAACTCATCATGGGCGCCAAACAAGGTCAACTTGCATCAGACAACAGATATCACCATTATATTCTCTCTTCTGTCGAAATTCAATGTTTCTGCCCACCTTTCATAATAACTATACATTGACTGAGTTCTCTGCATATTCACTTGCTGGACTGTAGGCTTTTTTGTTCTTGACAGGCCCCTGGAATCAGCTACAATTCTTTGAAGTTCTCTTAAAAGTGGAGACTAAGTACAGAAGAGTTATACCCAAGTTTTCAAAGCTGGGTACCAGGTTCAGCTCTTAGAGCTTGCAAAACATACTGATGGCTCACTGTGATATAGCCATTAAAATCTTTGAAATTTGGCTCCATATCCTTTGAGGTGAACCATTGGAATAATCTAATTCTTTACACTTACTCAATGAAGTCAGACCGAGACAAGCAGTCTCTGAACTTGGGGAGTCCTCCTTGCTCTTTTATGAAAAATACATCTTGACTGAGTTCTCTTCACTTCCACATACAGAGAGGCTACATAGGATGATCATAGCCTTAGATATAGGCATGACAAACTGTGATAGTTAATGTTGATTGTCAATGGCTGTTCTAGAGTTACATGGGAGACAAGTTTCTGAGCCTTTCTAGATAATTTGAATGAGCTGGGAAAACAAAACTTACTGTAAATGTAGATGGCACCATTACCTGGGCTGAGACTTCAGACTACATAAAATGGAGAAAGTAGGCCGAATACTTGTATTTCTCTTTCTTCTTCCTGACTGGCTATAACGTGACCAGCTGCCTGATGTTCCTGCTGCTATGTCTCGCCTGCCATGATGGACTGTACCCACTAGCTGAGAGCCAGAATAGGCCCCTCCTTCCTTAGCTTGCTTCCTTCCAGGCACTTGCTGACAGCAATGAAATGGTAGCTAATACAGGAACGGGCAAGAATGTTTTTCTCTGAAGTGTCTCCAGGCCACATGGCTTCATTACACCACGGAATGTATAGCCACTGGCAGGGCATGGGAGCACCTCTGTTTCTTGACTCTTCTATTTCAAGAGTGGAAAAGAATGTAATGATCAGGGTAAAGTTGTGTAAGCCAGTTGTGTTCTTCCCTGACTGTATATGAGGGGCAGACAATAGGTAAATTATGACACATTGTTGTTTTGCCAAAGGGGAAATGATGACAAACAAATAGTTATAAATACTAGGAGCCACTCTTCCAGAGACTTCTCTGGCTTTGACCACAGGCATCTGTGCCCATAAGCAGGGACACCCACAAGTTCAAAGGCCATGAAATGGTGGAGAGTCTGGATAAGGGCGGACCCAGGGCACAGCTGCCACCTGAGGCCTGATGCTTCCTTCTAGGAAGGGTGTCGCTGCATTCTTGTGGAGGTGTCCTTCTGGCCTTCCGGGGATTGCCGGGGGGATCTGCTGGCTGAAATTGGAAA
This sequence comes from Tokudaia tokunoshimensis, assembly GCA_036184795.1. Taxonomy (NCBI): domain Eukaryota; kingdom Metazoa; phylum Chordata; class Mammalia; order Rodentia; family Muridae; genus Tokudaia; species Tokudaia tokunoshimensis. Next base: position 42,567,523 of record BTHU01000012.1, read on the forward strand.
AAATATGTGCTCTTTAATTGCTCATGATCCCTGGATAATCTTGGGCGTGGCCACCCTGAGTGCTGCCTTGGCCAGGAATAGGCAAATGTTTAGAGGTCTACTGGCTTTGGACAAGAAGGAAATGTGAACCTGGGGGCTGCTACGTTGTTTCTCTGCTTTTTCTTCTTCCACACTCTCTCCTGCTCCTTCCAACATCAGGGAACCTGGATATCAAGAAGCTATGATCTGAGCCTTTGAGGGGCAGAGTGGCTTACCTGCTTTGAGGGTACCCAGGCCCATTGCTTCCCCACTCACCCATTCACTAACACTGATGGCTGTCAGACTTTGTGTGATATCACACCACAAAACACAGCAGCTTCTCCCAATACAGTTGAGAGTGAGTTAGGGAATTAGCTTTGTTGGGTGTCTTCTGGTCTTATCTGGGGCTCTCAAGAACACTTTCACATAAAAAGTTTAGTCTTCCAGCTCTAAAGAGCTTTATCCTGTAGAATTTGAGTTTTCAAGTAATTTCCATTTTATTTGACTGTGTTAAAGTGATGGATGTTGGGAACAAGGCGTGTAAGACACCCTCATGCTCCACGGTGGGAGGATACATCAATTCATTCTTCATGAAAACAGCTTCTTAATCTGCAAAGTATGAGCTTCTGACACTCTGCCCTGCCATTCTGCACACACTCCTCTCACATTCCTATGCACGGCTCAGAACAGCTGTCGGAGAGAGAACCAGAGATTCCTAGTACTGAGGGTCAGTGTTGGGTCACTCTGGCAAAATAGCTCACCACATCTACAGGCTGTGCTTCTCACCCACACTGGAGTTCTTTGGTTTGCGTCAGAGTTGGATTTGTCTATTTATCTATTTTTCAGTCTTGCATTCACAAAATTGCGAAAGCACACAACCATCTTTGCCGAGCATTTTGAACATAGCTGGGTCACGGCTGGAGAGTGTGCCATGCTCCGTGCTTAGAGAAGGAGACTGTGGGACCACAATGCAGCAAGCTAAGATAAGGATCTCTAGAGCTTCTTCTGGATGCTGCTGACCTTTATGACACCAGGCTCCACTCAGGGAAGTTCCTGCATTTCTGGGATAATGGGAGCACACTAGTGGCATCCTTCATGCACTTCGTTGTAGACTTAAATCTTCTCTGCTTAGTCAGGCATAGTGCTAACCTTCCATTCCAGCTCAGCCTTTAACCAGTTCCATGTGGAACTGAGTTTCTGCCTCACAGGAGAGTATGAGTATGAACTTCATTATCACATGCATCAAAGTTCAGACTCCATTTGACAAGGCTTTGTGGCTACAATAACTTTTGTGCCATCTTGGTTAAGGTTTCTATTGATGCAACAAAACTCCATGACCAAAAAGTAAGTTGGGGAGAAAAGGGTTTATATGGCTTACACTTCTATATCACTGTTTATCATCAAAGAAAGTCTGGACACAAATTCAAATAGGGCAGGAACCCAGAGGCAAGAGTTGATGTGGAGACCATGGAAGGGTACTGTTTACTGGCTTGCTTCCCATGGCTTTTCAACCTGCCTACTCATGAAAACTCAGGACCACCAGCCCAGTGGTATAACCACCTCATGAGGACCCTCCCCCATCAATCACTAATTAAGAAATTGCCTACAGACTGTCCCACAGCCCAATCTTATGGAGATATTTTCTCAATTAAGGCTCCTTCCTCTCAGATGACTATAGTTTGTGTCAAGTTGACATAGATCTAGTCAGCACATGTGCCCCCACAAAGATCCAAGAGATACTCATCCATGTTCTCCCTGCCTGCTTCCTCTCATGTTCCTAGAAGTATAGTCCCTGAGTGCTAGTCACATGACTGGCACAGGCAGTGTGCTTGCCTTTGTAGCATCCAGGAATGGCTGTCCTGTCTTAATCTTCTGCCCCAGTGGGATGCAGCCAGAGGAAACCACATACAATGATCATGTGACGTGGCTGCACTTATACTGGCACATGTACAATAATTGTTCTTATTTTAAAACTAAAGACAGATATAGCCAGTCCTCAATCAGTACTGTTCCATGGGATACCTCCTCCTAGAGACACTAGAGCCATCTGTGTCCATTACTGGGCAGGCAGTGTTCTGTATGCTGGCAACGTGGGAATACCATCAAGGCTGCTTCACTACAGGGCTTGATGGGGAGGAATTGTACGTCATCAGGAACGAAGCCCTTTTGAAGGCACTGTAACAGCCATGACCCTGACTTGGTATCCACCTGGCCATGCCAGTTTCCTCACAAGGTACCAAGGAGCACTCCCTCCTGACACAAGGGACTTATACCCAAGTTTGAAGTCTCTCACTGGTTCCCAGTGGCAATAGGGACAAATGTGGATATGTTAGTCACATCTCTCATGGTTGTGACAAAGTATCTGAGCAAAGCAAGTTAGCACTGTTTTATAAACTTAAATAAATCTACACAGGTACATATTATTTATTTAGGGAGATGGGTGCTCATTTTTCTTTTTTTTTTTTGAGACAGGGTTTCTCTGTATAGCCCTGGCTGTCCTGGACCTCACTGTGTAGACCAGGCTGGCCTCGAACTCAGAAATCCTCCTGCCTCTGCCTCCCAAGTGCTGGGATTAAAGGCGTGCGCCACCACCGCCCGGCACGGGTGCTCATTTTTAACAATAGTATTTTCTATTTATTACTATCCCCATTGAATTTTGAAGGTTCTCCATACATATGCACTTTAAATAAAATCTACAGTTTAGCTGGATATTCTTGGCAAAATTAAAAGATACTTCAGGAAAACAATAAGGAAAAAATGCTTCAGTATACTATAGTTTTTTGTTTGCTTTCTTTAATGTCAACTTGACACAAGTTGGAGTCATCTGGGAAGAGGGAACCTTAATTTTAAAAAAATTGCCTCCATCAAGTTGGCTTGTAGGCATGTCTGTGGGGGATTTTCTTGGTTACTGATTGATGTGGGAGGCCACAAGCCACGCTAGGCAGTTCTAGCCCTTGTCAGGTGATCCTGGAATATTTAAGAAAGCAGGCTGAGTGAGTCATGGAGAGTGAGCCAGTAAGCAGTCCCCTTCGTGGCTGCTGTTTCAGTTCCTGCCTTTAGTTCCTGCCCTGACTTCCCTTCATGATGGACCATAAGCTAAAAGCTGAAATAGGCCCTTTCCTACTCGAAGTTGCTTTTGGTCATCCCAGTGACAAAGAAGCAAACTAAAATTGAGGGACATGTTAGATCCCTCAGGGAAGGATAGGTTAGATCAACATTCACTATTTCCACTGAAACTGTAGCTGAGGTTAAAGTGAGATCATTAACACAAGGAGAGGGAATGCAAATAACTCAGGGGAAGGAGGAAGTAGCCAGTGTTTCCTTTCACAGATGGTTTATCTATCTGTGGACAGCATTGTAAGGAATATGAGCCCCACTGGGGAACACAAATGGATTTAACAAGATTGTAAGATAAAATGTCATATAAAAACTCATATAGTGGAGAAAAGACCATAGCATATAACCACAACAGACTCAGTAATACCTAGAAACATGTTTTATGAGTTTTATATAAAATGATGACAATGATTATTAGTGACCGTAGTACTTTCTAACAGTGAATCCCAGAACTGGGGAGGTAGAGGCCAAAGGATTGTGGGATTGAAGTCAGTTAGTCTGGAATACATGTAACAAGACCCTGTCTCAGAAAACAAAAGCAAAACCTCAAAAAGTTTGATAAATATTGCCAAGGGAAGATGGAAAAGTGTAGATAAGAAGAGACAAATAAAGCATAGGATGTTTTCCATTTCCCAATATTAATATGTAGGGATACAGTCTAAATGTGGTCCTAGTAAAAACTCCAGGAAAGTTTAAGGAGGAAGTTGGAAAGCTATACTTAAAAATCTGTATATATATGCAGAGCATAGAATATGTAGCTATCCTGAAGAGTTGAGGAGGTTAGTTCAACCAGACTTAAAAGGCTTACATTTATGTTAGTCTAAAAATAGAAACTGAAATTTCTTGTATAAAACATACTGGAGAAAGACTCTGCATTTTGAAGAACACAACTATTTCTCAGACAAGAGAAAAAGAAAAAAATCATGTCAAAATACACTTATCGTTCTCACTTAAAATCTTCTGCTTTTTAAAATATACCATTAAAAATATAAGAAACAAGGACTGGCAAGATGGCTCATTGGGAGAGAGTACTTACTGCTAAGCTTGATAATGTAAGTTTGATCCCTAAGTTCTCCATGCTAGTGGGAGAGAATTAACTTTTGCGAGTTGTCATCTGACTTCCGTATTTGCTTTGTGTCACATATGCCCACTTATGCAGGTGTACACGCACAAATACAGAAATGTAATTAAAATGTAAATATGTATATGTATGTGTATGCATATATGTATATAAGTAAAGCCAACAACTGGTAGAAAATATTCCCATTAATTGGTAGAAAATATTCTAAATATACTTGTAAAATTATATTGTTTCTATCTAGATTGTAAAGAGCAGTTATCTGACTCGATATTAGAAAAAAAAGATCAATATATACGAACACAGAAAATTTAGAAATGGTGATGTGCCACTGTCCAAATAGCCAAAGAAGGGCCATTCTTCCTGTGTTATCAGGGAACTCACGTTAGACTCACCCTGGGATGCCAGCTCCTCAGGTGTTCTTAGCAGATGGTGAACAAGAATCTTTCACATAAGCTCGTGTAGTCTGTGAATTCTATCTTGTTTATTCTGAGCTTTTGGGAAAATATCCACTTATCGGTGAGTTCGTACCATGTGTGTTCCCTTGTGATTGGGTTACCTCACTCAGGATGACACTTTCTAGTTCCATCCATTTGCCTAAGAATTTCATGAATTCATTGTTTTTAATAGCTGATGCCCATCATAGGGAAATTGAGGGAGGGTAGGTGGGAGTGGGTTGTGTGGAGGAACATCCTCATAGAAGCAGGCAGAGGGAAGATGGGTTAGGTGTTTTCTGGGAGGGAGGAAACCAGGAAAGGGAATAACATTTGAAATGTAAATAAAGAACATATTCAATTAAAGAAAAAGAGAAAGAAATTTAAAAAAAAAGGGAAGTTCAGCTTGTCTGGACTGCAGTGATTTCGATGCCAGCCTGTACAACTTAGATTTTGTAAAGAAGAAGGAGGAGGAGGAGGAGAACAACAGCAACAACAACAACCACCACCAGCAGCAGCAGCAGCAGCAGCAGCAGCAGCAGCAGCTAGGCGATGGTGTGAAAGCATGAGGACCCAAATTCAAATCCCCAGAAACTAAGTATATAAAAGGACAGGTGTGGTCATGCATATGCCTGCAGTCCCAGCACTGTATATGGGGTTGGGGGCTGTCAGGGAAGTGACAGGAGAGCAGTAACACTGGGGTTTGCTGACTACCACCTTAGGTTCAGTGAGAGACCCTGTCTCAGGGGAGGAAGGCACAGAGTGACAGAGCAGGACATCTAATGTCCCCTGTGGCTTTGAGGAATGCACAGACCTATGTATCTGAGTGTGCATGTGCATACACACACTCACATACACATACACACACACATACAAACACACACACGCACTAAAAAAAGCAAAAAGAGGTTGGGACTATAGCACAGTATCTAGTATGGATTCAATTCATAGAACTATACAACCCCCCCTCCCCCGTCACACACACACACAGAGTAAAAAAAAAAAAGTCCCAAATCTCAGAATGAAAAGAATCTTGCATGACTTTTCATGACATTATTGAAAGAAGTTGGAAATAATGTTTTAGCCATGATTCAATGTCCAGTTCTCAAAAGATATCAAAATGAGTCAAGTCTTGATGTCTGCATCACATTTCACTGCATGGTGGCATGGAGCATATAAATAACTTTGACAGCATTGCATGTATACAGGTGTGATAGGCATTCTACAGTGTAGACTTGTTGGTGTTGGGTAAAGCAAGCCTTGCTGTGAGTACCAAAGAGCTTGTGTTGTTTAAAGTGTCTTTGATAAGCTCATGGCCTCAACCTCCCGTCACTGAGAAGGAGTCTTGCCAGTACACATGCTTATTAAGGCTGTAAATACCAAACAACATGAGACACAGTAGTAGTCATTCTTGTTTACAGTCTTTTGCTTTTTTTTTTTTAATTGAAAGGAGCATATTGGGACCTCTTTCCAAACAAACGCATACTTTCTTACAGAGTGCAAATATTTGTTCAAAGCTTACAAAAATCAACACAACACTCCACAATGAAGGGCTCAGCTACCAATGTTCAAGGATATATTTTTTTTTACCACCATATTTTGGAAGAATTAAAGCTAAATCTCATTTCTTTCTTTTCTCTTACAAGGTGAAGGCATTCATTAAGACCCACTTTCTCCATAATTCTGTTTCATTATCCCAACACAAATGACTTCTCTTTAATATACAGCTCCACACAGCTCCTATTCCTCTTAGCTCAGAATCTAATTATGATGAGGAGGCATTATCTACAAGTATATTTTCAAACATAGGGCTTGTGCTACTGAGAACTACTAAGAAGTTCTTTCTACACTTTTATTTTAGTGTTTCCTGGCATCAAATTTTCTATTTGGAAGCCATTTGCTCAAGGAGACCTCAAAATGTCATTGTGTCTATGTGTGTGTTTGTTTGTTTGTATTTGTGTATGTGTGTGTGTGCACACACATGCATTTGTCTCTTTAATATTCTTTATTGCTATTGGCTAAAATAAGTAATGTAGCTTATGAGCCTAAAAGTTGTAAAGCAAGGTGATACACATCTGAAATTCCAGCCACTGAAGAGTCCACAGCAAGAAGGTCAAGAGTGCCTTAAACAAACAGACAAACAAACAAACTCCAGGTGAGGAGGAAGAACATGAAAGCCATTCACTCTAAGAGACCTTCTCAAAATGCCCACAAGGTCTCCTTCAAACTTTTTAGTCCCTACTCTTCTCATCTTCCAACTTGAGAACACCAAGGATGCTCAACAGCAAACAAGTGTTGCTTGGAAAGCACTCATGTCTGGATAGTCTAAGACATGAAAATTTCTAAAAATGTGAAAGTTGAGCCTGAGAGATAGTTCCGTTGGTATCCATACTCAGTGCTACAAAGCTGAAGTTCAAGGTTGGTGCTGAGAACCCACATAGTGGAAGGCAAGAACCAACTCCTGAAAGTTGTTTTCTTACCTCCACACACATGCTGTGGCACAGAGGTACCATCCCCCATACAATGAATAAATACATAAATAAAAATTTAAATGAATAAGAATGTTTTCCTGCTGTAAATGTAGCTTAGTGTCAGACCCTGGCATAGTTGTAGCAATGAATTTGATTCTTTGCAGTATACAAAACCCCAAGCCAGCAACAGCAAGACAGTCATTCAGAAGCAGAAGCAACCGTACTTCCAATGAGAGTAAATCATATTAACATAGTTGAAGAGTATGTTATTGTGTTCTTTCTGTGTGTGCTTGAGTATGTATAGGCCAGAGATTGATATTGAATGTCTTCTTCCATGCTTCTTTATCTTACTTTTTGAGATAGGGTCTCTCGCTGAACCTGAAACTCATATAAACTCATATAAACATGAGGTAGACAAACAGGGATTCTAAGCACAAAGCTTTCTGGAACATCAGAAATGTTGTTTGATTTGCTGGTGATTTTAAAATTCAGAGAACTGATTTTTACTGAAGGCACCTCAGTTGCCTTATGAAGCAAAAGGGTAGATAATTGGCTCCCTGGATTTCTAGATAATATTCTAGAGTATCAGAAAATACTATTGGAAAGCTTGATTTGACAATGAGCATGGAATCTTGCCACTGCAAGTGTGACTTGAGATTGGTACCATTGCTTGGGCACTCAACAGGCATACAGACCCTCAGGTGTCAGCGCAGGTCTGAGCATGGATGTTTAACACAATCCCCTTTAGAGGCCAGAAGCTACACACAAATGGGAGGACTAGGCTAAACCCCAGCCTTAAGGCACTGAGCTGTGCTTGTATGAATATATTACTTAACACTAGATTCCTCTCTCAGCCTCACTCTACAGTTGAAGGTGACAATAAATGGACCTACATTAGAACTCTAGTTAACGCAATCAAAGATCTCCAGGTACCCATGGTTAGCCTGTCACGCAGACCACAATGGTGTCATTTACACATATTTTGAACAGAAAACCATTTTGAAGTGATATTTTCTTTGCTCTGACTTTAAAAATAATCCACTGTCATTATGAAAAATTGGCAAGATACATATACATATACAGATACATAATGTACAATTTCATTTTAACTTAAAGCAGTACAAAATCCAATGTGCCTGTACTCTGGACACTACCTTAAATTAAACAGTCTTTATTTAAAAAAGTAGTTGTACTATAGAGAGACAGGTTCTACTTTTAAAAAAATTTAATTCTGTGATAACAAGAATACAACTACAGGAGAAACTGTGTTATGTTCAAACCTCTTCATAGAGATAGGGTTCAGTCGAAGAAAAGCCACTTGTGAAGATGTGTGGAGGACCAAGCTAGGGTGTTTGGAATGAGGCTTTAATGAATGAAAGCCTTCAGGGAAGACATTGCAGATATAGGATGACCCATTTTTAATTCATGGGTTCAGCTAGTCATGAAGGTTGAAATGAAGCTAGAGCTTAGCTTGGTGCTGACAGTAGCTATCAATTCTGTGACAAGGCACAGTGAACTCTGTTATTACCCTCCTGTAGAGAAATGAGGGACAAGGTTTAAAATCTTCATGGAATTTCAGGCATACAATTAAGTATTGTAAGGACCTGTGAACCGGGTACGTAAAGCTTCTTGGATATAAGTGGTGAGTCTCTCTGCCAGAGTCTCTCTGCCAGAGCTACTTAAGGTTCAAGAAAGCAGAAGTGGGGATACACTTTTTCTGGACTATCTTCAAATGTTATTATTTCTTTAGTTTCCTTTGGTTTGTCCTGTTTGTTTGAGTCATGGTCTTACATGCAGTCATTATGCACTATAAACTGGACTCAAGCTCAAGGCAATCTGTAAAAGAAATTGAACATTCTAGTTAGTCCATACAAAAGACACACAGTCCAGCTATTTTATTTACAAGCTGTAAGCCTAGACTGGGCAGATTTGGAGCTATTCTAACTCATTTCTTAGCCACACTGTACCTTATTATTTGCCATTTTTTTTCTGGGCGTGTGCTCATGGTCCATATTCTCTCATGGTGGCTTTCTCCTCTCTTAGTCTCCTTTCTTCTCCCCCACTGGTCTCTTTTGAGACCTTCATTCAACTCTCAAGTCCCACCTTTCTTCCTCTCCAGCCTAATCAGAGACTCTAGCCTTTAACTGAACAGTTGAATTGGGGAGCAAGGATTACATAGCATCACCTGGTGTGAGGATCTGCCCATGGGTGGAGGGCAATCAGATCTTGGGAGCCAGTATTTAGCATTAGAATACATAGCAGCATCAGACCAACCCACTACAACAGTCCTCTTGATTCATCCTCACATGATGGGATTGTAGGCATGACCCAATTGACCTGGCTTGCTAATGCTATTTTAGTATGTGGAAATACATGACAGCCAGGTTAGGTGCCAGCAGAACAATCCACACAGAAGAGCTGTTCTATGCTCTGCAAGAACAGTTAGCAGAGGGAAAGGTAACCTTATGCAGCCTATTCTCACTGTTTGTTTATTATTTTTTATGTTTTCTGATCTTTCTGAAGAAAGGAAAACCCTCAGAAGAGCCAAGGGGCCCCTATCAAAGAAGCCAAGTCATAGGGGGGAAGAGAAAGATGTTCCATAAAGCTGACATTTTAATATCCATGGATGAAACCCCTTTTAGGATAAGATTTGACAACTGTCACAAAAAAAGACATTTCAAACAAGTTTCCAGAGAGTCCTATGGAAGTAGAAAGATATATAAGATTTTTTATTTTGACTCCTACCTGAAATTTCTCACTACAAAATATATATGGAGATAGCCCCGGGCCCTCAATTGTAGACAGCTGGGATGATTCTGCTTAAGTACTTGGAGAGTCCACTCGGGGACCGTCACAGGCACCTGTGCTGTCACACTCAGCATGAATCCTAAGTTCACAGCCTTTTCTTCTCCTTGATGGCAAGAAGGGCTAGTTCATGGCTGGACACTCCATGTTGAGGGAGCCTGCCATGGAGGATAGAAAGAAGGGAGACGAGAGAGCAGAGAGGCAAGGAGAAAAAGTAGAACACATTTATCAGAAAGTCTTGAAGAGAACGACATGGAAGAAGTGTGTGGATTAGTAAATGTATTTATGTGGGAATACTATTTGATCAAGTAGACTCAAGTTGTCTAGTATAGTTTGGGCTTTATAATTGATACATATTCCCTGAAAAGATGTTTAGGAAAATTCTTGGTGTCAGAGAACATCATAAGAGAGACACAGAGCAGCAGCCCTCACAAACATGTCCCCTGTACCAGGGAAGCTCAATGAGTATCAGTAATATGAAGTTAACCCACAGTGAGCTGCATTGAAATAAAGCTGATTTGGGATCACTCAAAGGCAGCATGAAACCCAGAGACGCTTGATTTCTACTCAAGCCTGGATTTCCTGATGGCAAAAATACCATCAACCTCAAGTGTCAGAAACCTTTTCAAAGCATAAAAGGACAGTTCTTTCAAGAATGGTGCAAGGATTTCCCATATAAAGAGAAGAAAAAAAAAGAAAATGGAGAACTTCCTACAGCTGCTGCTCTGCAGAAGGCTGGGGGTGAAACTTAGAGATTTGGATACTAGGCTTTATGATCTCTAACCCTCTTTTTTGCATGTGTATGTATGTAACATATTTTATATATGTTACATATGTATGCTATTCATATACATATACATATGTATGCCTGTATTATGTTTATACATCATTCTATTAAGACTTCTTAAACCCTATCTACATATTTTTTTCCTTAAACTAAGAGAGAAAAAAACTAGAAACTTTTTCTCTTGCATTTTCAGTGGCCAAAATAATATCAACTGACACATGAATTCATTTGGAAATCCTTGAACCATTTTAAACTCTCTGAAATAAAATATTCATCTCTATATGGTTCTTAAAACACAGGCTTCTGTTCCGCAATGTTTCTATATAGTCCTGTGGAATGTTGCCATTAGACCATGAAGACATGACCTGGTAATGGTGAGATTGTCATGGCACACCCATTGTCTGGAAATTTACTAAGATGGGTCAGACAGTAGAAGAATGAAGAGAGCTTTTCATACATGAGTGATTTGTTGCTCTGGAGGAGAGAGTTTATTGCTCTGTGGGAGTGCAGAGTAGTGTTTCCTTCATTATAATGTGTGTTCAACAGTCTGTGAGCTCTGAGAGGCAAAGGCAATGACCAGCACCTAAAACGAGTCCTCCTTGGAAGATACACCTGCACATCTGGGCTCACTGCGGTATTAGACCATAGAGCAACGGAAACCTTTGCAAATGTGGTGTTTCTCAGACCTCATTGTGGGATCTAACCCTCATGGACCAGACTCTGCTGAGCCATGCAAGCATGGCGACTTGGATTTCATCTCTTGAACATACACAAAATGAACAGGGAATGGTGGTAAATGCTTGCAATCCCAGCTCCAAGGAGGACAGTAGCTCCATGACAAGCTGGTTCAGTCAAAATGTGAAATCCAGGGCAATAAGAAACCATGTCTCAAGAAACAGCTTTGACAGAACCTGAGAAATGGAAGCTGATACTGTCTCTGACCTCCACAGGCATGCTCATGAACAGCACAAGCACCCGTACACATGTGACCTCCCCACAAAAGAAAAGCTTGTTGGATAGGAGATAGATACAAACAAATTCTTTAAGAATTATTGTCTGTATTGTTACATTTTTCTAGTTTGTGCTTTGTGTATGTTGCATGTGGGTCTGTGGGCGTGTGTGCTCATGAACATGAGTGTGAAGCTAGTGAAGGACTGGGGGTGTCTTCCTCATCACTGTCTGCAATTGTTAAAGACCTGGTCTCTCTTAATTACCCAGAAACTCACCATTCCCTAGGCTGGCAGACCAGCCAGCTTCTGGGATCTGCCCATCTCTACACTCCATCTCTAGAATTACCAACACATACAGCCATGCCCAACTTTCAAACATTGCTAGAGAGTTGAACTCATGTCCTCATGCTTACACAGCAGGTACTCTAATGTACCCAGCCACCTCCCCGTCTAACATCCTTGGAAATGTCTAAGAAGAGAAGTCAATGCCACACAAAATTCAGAGAAGGCTGCCTTTTTACCCACAGATAATTTTCTGAGAACGTTCCATGTGTTCCATGAAATAGTCTACATTTCCAAGAATGCAGATTATTCTTTGGGGACGTTATGGAATGACCCAGAATTCACCACAATCCTGAGAATCCAAGCTGTTTCTGCATTCTCGAACCTCTTAAGACGATATCACCCAGCAGTATGGACTAGACAACCACTCAGAGGATCCCCCCAGTGTTCACCAGTGTTTGTTCAGGCTTCCCCTGGGAGCCAGATGGTTGGGATAGCTAGTGAGCTTGCTGTCCACACCTGTCCACACCCTTCCTCGAAATTGCTTCTTCCATCCTATTCCTACTTTACTTTCAGGGGATGCTTGTGTCTCCAAATGTCAGATTTACAGAGCATTTTAGCACCGTAATTGGTCATTGTAGCTCTGTTCGCTCACCAGTCTCAGAATTTTCTAGCGGGGATATTCTTTCCAATGAAATGAAGTTGAAATATGTTGGATTACACAAGGGAATTCTCAAATGGATGGCGTGAGGCAGGTTTCCTGTCAGCTATGAGATAACAAGGTGCCCTTCCCCACCTGTATTCCCTGAGCAGTTTTTATGTTTGGTTTTGTTTTTACTTTTTACTTTATTGACCACTAAAGGACTTGACAAAATACCCAATTACTAAGCAGTGTTGACAACAAGAGCTAGTACAAAAATCACCTATCATTTAAGGACTCCTCTCTTGGCGTGTGTTTATTCATCCCAGGACCTTGAACCAGGTGTTGAGAGCTGAATTTTGAAGCTCTAATCTTGCTACTTTTTATTTTTCTTCTTAAAAGCCTTGCCTATCATAAAAACTGTCCCCTGGGAATCATGCATCACAGTCCCCTGAAATCTTGTGGGAGCACAGGATGCTTCTGTGCTTCTGAAAACTGACTACTACTGCTCACAGCACAGAACATCATGTGTGCTAGGACATCTTGACCTTGGTCCTGAAGGTTCCTCTAGCAGCCTTCAGCCAGAGCCTCCCTCTGCCTCAGTTGCATAGAATTTCTCAAGGGTCTCGGAATGCTCAGGGACATTAGTGTTTTGTGATTTCATTTGCACTGTCCTTTCTGAAGATATTCTTGTTCTGACATACCTAGAAACTCTTGTGCAGCTCTCGGAACCCATCACCATCTGTGAAGCAGCTGAAAAGTGCTGTGACTTAGGGTTTGGACATCCCACTTGCAGACCTTAGCTCTGTGTGTTCCTATCTCCCCCAAGTTCTTCATCTTAGACAGAAAGATGGAACCTTTTTCTATTGCCTGATCCCTAAACAGGGCATCATGGTTGCAGATGGTAAACCACAAAAGTAGCTCTCAGACACAGCCCCTGATATGGGAGAGGGGCCCCTATTGATAGAATTGTCAGTTTTCATTTGGGAAGGGCCATCTCCAGCAGAAGCACCTACTGCTTCTCACTGCCAGAAATGGGTCCACTAGGAGACACTGTTTGCCTCAAAACTATCAGTGATGACCTTCCTCTAGTAAAACTGGAACACAGGCACCATGAATGTCTACTCTGATGGCCTGAGCTGGGCTAAGTTCTGTTTCTAAAGCTCTCTTCTGTTATCTAAGGGAACTTCATATACAGAGAGTCAACAATGATTGTTGGTTGAACATAGATAATAGACAGATAGTGAGTGAATTCATGTTTTCCAGAGAGGACACTGTATTGGTAGTATGAGCCAAAGAATGTGATAAAGAGTTAAATCCCTCCCTCCATCCACAAAAGGGCCATGTGAAGAGTTAAAGAATTAATTCATTTAGTTGATCTATGCTACCATACCTTAAACTATCATAGCCTACCCACTCTCTCCAACTCTGGTTCATTACAAATGACTTCTACAGTAGATTTATTCTTGTCTTTAAAGATCAACATGTGAATTCTAAGAACAGTGCAGACTTGAACACAAAAAAAAGACTGAAAAGCCTTTCTGTGACAAGCAAAGTCCATATCCCACCTTCCTCTATACCTGTTCTGTATCCTCTCAAAACATCTCTTTCCTGTTTCCCACTACTGTGCAACATATCCTACAGCCTTGGTCCTGATCAATTGTGCCCCCTCCTTATTCAGACAAAACTTAGCATCAGCTTCTCCAGTGGGTCATTTTTATTCCCCTGTGAGTGAACCAATTAATTTCCTTCGATGGTTTATGTAATAAGGTCAGAACTTCACAAGGGGACATCCTACAATCTCAACCAGAAACTTATGTCTCTGACTCCCAGCCTAAGAGTCATGACATGGAAAAATGTAGAATTCACCCCATTGGACATGGCTGTGTCCTGTGGGGTCTTAGATGGTTAGAACACAATCATGCCCTTCACAGCTGTGACATTCCTAAATATATTTAGTATAAGCAAATCATTTGCCACAGATATTAAATAAATCGTACCACTGAAGAAAGACATACTCAACAAAAGTGATGTTTGAATAACTGACCCTTAGAAACTGACAAAGGATTCTATGATTGGAGCACAGCTTCCTGAACCTTGTCTTCACAAAGGGATCCAGGCCCCAGAGTCTGATTTACTCTATACATGGAAAAATAAACTATTAGGGTATGCTCATCTATTTACTTTCTTAAAATTGGAAAGAATGAACAAAAATACCCCGTGTCTATGTATAACATGTCAGACACTAAATTATTGTGGGTGATCCATAACTGTTAGTTGAATAAATGTATTTTATCCTTTCTGAAGAAATTATTTCTAATTTATATCTCACAGTCACCATTAATATTATTTTTGACAAACTGTCATAATTTCCTTTGTATCTGAAGTAAATATTTGAGATTTCCCCCTTCCTCACTTTTTTAATTTGCCACTAGCACCCCTCTCTCCAGTCTTCTGTCTAAGTGCTTACTAATCTTGAAATTTGTTGTTAACTTACTTAGACATCTGAAACCCTGGAAAGTATGTGCTCATCTTTCCTTTGGTTATGTAGTATACTCCCAAATCTATGCAACCTCTGTAATTCACATTTCACTGGAAACAACCTCTAATTTTATTTGAACTTTATTGGAGAAAAATGGTCCACACACAACTGGTAGTCCAAGGTCATCTGATAGGGCTCTATTAATTCTGGCTGAATGCCTCATGTTGTTGATCATTTCCTCCTAGTTGATTCGTAGTAGAATCAAAAAGTCTACCTACCTGAAGTCAGTTGGCTCTTCCTTTATTTAATTTTGCTCATCAAGGATGAAGAGACAAGAGTTGTCCCCATAGCTATAGCTTTAAGGTACATTGTGCCCCCACACACAATGCTAGGCTCTAGAAACCAACAGGTAAAAGGCAAGATACTTGCCCTCAAACAGGACAGGAGATAGAGGTAAACCTAACTTCCATTTGTTCATAATTGTCTTGAGATCAACAACCCACTTTGTTTCCCTTTACATTTTCCTAGCTTAGCTAGTGATACTGCATGAACAAATAAAACAATAGCCATCAAATTTAATTGATATTTGATATATTGTAGAACATTCCAGAATTAGTAAGTCACGATACCATATGGTTATTCCAAACATTATAGACCCCAAAGAAGTTAGAGTAAGCCTTCCCCATTTATTGAGGACAACATTGGAAAAAAACCCAGGAATTTCATAAGTCATTTCACCAAAATACCTTAGGTTCAAACTCTCCACAGTCACACACAGATGCCCTGGTGGTTTTCAGTGTCCCTGGTGAACATCAACACTGGTTTAACTATATAGAAAACTAAACTTTTTTTTTTCATTTATTTTTTACATCTTTTATCTTTAAATGACAAAGTAATGAGTTAGGATTTCACATATTCCTCTGGTTCTCGTCTCAGGAGATTATATAGAACCCAGGGATATCAAAGTATTAACAAGGATTATTGGCCTAGTTTTCTCCATGTGCCTTTGCAGCCAGTGTTTATACAAAAGAGTTCTTTTTATTGTTTCCTTCACCACAGGTGAGATATTGACCCTGCTGGCTATCTCAGGCCACAAGCATCCCAGCTCACTCCCAAAGACAATGTCTAGTCACATCATTCCTCAAGAGATTTCATTCCCCACCCACACATGCCCTCCTGCAAATCAGTCGTCTGTTGCGTGTACTTTGTGTTGGTAGGAAGGTGGAGAGTGGTGGGAAGAGCTTTGACATAGACAGAAGTCACAAAGGCAGACCCGACATGATTGTGAACTATCTTCCACAGATGCCTCACTTAGAGGTAACAGTGGTATTATGATCTCTCATGATCCTGCTGTCCTGAGATCCTGAGGATATACTTACCTGCCTATCTAGCCTCCACCTTGTGCTCACTGGAAAGGTTTACTCAATTGTCCACTCACTGGTCATCCCCCAGGGAAAGGGCTCACCATGTACCTGGGCTGCAACCACTATCCTCTACCCAGAACGATAGAATGAGCACTTCTGCCAGGCCTGTGTGTCATGTAGAAATTTCTTCAACTTCAATGCCATGCAATCATTTCTCTGCCTGAATGCATCACTGGTTTTATTTTTTCTGAGATGATCACATTTGATTGGTACACATAGAAGAGCCTCAATAGCCGTCCGCTGTCTCCTCATCTCCTACAGCCTCCTAGCTAACGCCACTCTCATTCTGGTTCCTCGATCCTTTCTTCCTTCTTCTCTTCTCTCCTCCTATCCAGTTGCACCATCTACCTTTCCATTCCTCGTCAGTGAGGGCTCCTTCTTTTCTAATAGGCAAGTGTGTGGCTCAGGAATCTATGGCTCCTTTAGATGCCTTACATCCAAGGCCTGACTCAAGTACAAAAGATATTCCTTATGCATACAATGCCATATGGACAACTTCTGCTACCCTCTGTCATTCATTTCACTTGGACCATCACTCCCAGCTTGGGATCATTCTTTCAGCCCTTCCCTGTGTATTTAAGGAATTCTAGAAGAGCAGAGAAATAGGATTCCTGATGGTTCTTATCATCAGTTTGCAGGTAGAAATTCCTACCCCAGAGGGAAAGAAATACATGGAGTTAATTTGTATACACAATCCAATCGACTGAGGAGTACTTGAATGAATTCAATAACATACAAAAAAAGTAAAAGTTGGAAGTGTCCTGGGCTTTGCCTGACTCCTGTACTACAGTACTAACTTCCCAATGGCTGCCAGGGACAGGGTCACAAAGATATTGCCACTACAAAAAAATTGCACAGCAATAGAGACTGGTTAGTTTGAGGAGAAAAATAAAGATCCCCTTTGTAAAAACAAAACAAAACAAAACAAAACAAACAACTATGACCACAACACTGCTTAGAGACTTGCTATTTTTTATAGACCAGCAGTAGAAAGGAAAGTAAAGGCTGTAGCAGACTCCTGCCCCTTAAATGCCATGATTTGAAAGAAAGACACCTGCTAGTAGGACCTAACAAGAGACCTCATAGTGCTGTGGTCACACAGCCACCAAGACTTTGAGAAACTGTGTCCCTGCCCAGCAACCAGATACATCGAGCTCAGTGAGAACACTTCAGCTCTCTGCCAGCAGATATTATTGGCTCCTTCCTTCTGCCCTTTAAAATGTTCACCCTTTTCCAAGGGCTACAGATAAGGCCACACCCATCTTTGTCTGGGTTCTGGACAATCTCAGCATCTCCAGCAGGTCCTGGGGAACTCTGGGGTCCAGCTTTATGTGTTATACATGTGAATGTACAGATACAATCAAATAAATGTCATTCTCTGTTTCTATGCCCAGTGTGCAATGGTGAAATGTAATTAGAGTAAGGCCCAGGAATCTGCCTTTTGAAGTGGAAATGGTTTTGAAATACTGAATATCCTGTTGTCAACTGTAAGGATATCAGGTTTCAGGAACAATGTCTGGTTTTTATTACAACCATTTTCTATACCTAAGTCCTGCCTTGCCATTTATCCAGCATCTTTTTATGTATGCTGTTTTGTCCTCATTTGTTGGGTGCATCGGAGGGAGTCTATACAGTCACACATCTGGACACCCTGGTCCCTTGAGGTTCCCTCTTCACCCCCAGATCAGTGCTGAGATCACACCCAACCCAGGCAGCTGCACATCTTTGGTGTGAAATATGAAGAGGGAAACGAGGAGATGAAAGAATAAAAGAAGGAGAAAATGTGTAATTATGAAACCTTGGAATCCATGGCGACCAGGGAAGCGCACTGCTGAGAGGAGCCTGTGAGCTGGCAGCACTATCGAAACCACACATTATCTGTTAGGATTTTAAACACTGAAGCCCTGACAAAATGTCATTTTTATTCTTCTTTACAAATAGGGAAGGTTTTTTTTTTTTTAGGGTTTCTTTAAGTGGCAGAAATAGCAGGAGGGACTTGGAGGGAAATCAGCAGCAAATGGACTGCAGGTTAATGAAGAGAAATCCAGCTCCCTACCAGCTGGTTGCCAAGGCAACTATGAGCTGGACAGCACCATCTCCTCTTTCTTCCTCATCACAGCCTAAGAGAGGAGGGCAAAGATGATGGAAATACTCAGTCCATATTGCCAGCACTGTTCACAAATGTGAGGAAGGGAACTCAGTGATGTTGGAGATGCCTCTGTGTACTACCAGACTGAAGCCTCTAGGATATTCGGGACACATTAGACCAAAAGGGACAATTCCAGATAGAGATGTGAATTTCCAGGAGACCTGTTAGGAGAGCTGCACAGCAAGAGAAAGTCACAGTGGCTGTCATTGTGCTGTGGGCCATCACATCCACCAGGCCCTAAAGCAAGTTGCTTTGGGAATCTGTAGCTAAGAAGATATATGACCATAGCCATTGAAAACATGAGTACTATGCCCCCATGAGCATGGGATGTGGAGAGAAGACTTTGGAAACTAGACTAAGAATCCAAAGCAGGGCTAGAGTTAGGAGTTTAAGAGCAAGTTGTAGGAAACCTAGGTGGGGACTGACAGCCAAGGCTAGAGATTTTGCAGAAAGCACAGGGCCCAGAGACAGGATGAACAATTAAACCATAAAAATTCTACAGATAAGATACACCAAGAAAGCAAAGCAGTGCTGTGCCCCACAAATTGCAAGGGGTGTGGGTAAGAAAGCCTGCAGAATTATCTATCAGGGACTGGCAGCCCTAGCAGCTTTGGAAGGTTGTTGGGTAATAAATATATATTTAAGTTTAAGACCCATGACACCCAAAACTGATCTCTGGCTTCCGTGTGCATATACATGCACATCTCACACATAGATGTATATGCATGTGCGTGCAAGCACACACAGACATACATACATGATAGAATTAAGGTAATGTGACAAATGATTTTGTACAGTGAACATTTCTAGTGTCAGTCAGCAGGAAGCCAGCTTTGGGGAAGAAATCTTAATTTCCACAAATACAGGAGGCTCTGCCTCCTGATCCCAATCTCCATTTCCCAAATGTCTTTGACAAAGAGTCTTAAAGAAGTCTTCAGGCTCAAGCCAAGATGGGGCACACCTGTCTATAACCCCACATCATCAGGGGGATCGTAAGTTCAAGATCATCCTGAGCTACACAGCAGTTCCAAGACAGCCACAGGCCGGAGAGTAAGATCCTATTGAACAGAAAATAATGTAGAGACTCAGAAAAGATCTCACAGAAGCACTTGTGAATCCCATGGTTATATAAAGTTTGGTGAGTTTTACTGGCACAAATTTACGTAAGTCTAACCTAAAGATTCCCTGTATCTTTCTCATTGAACATTTCTCAATGCCAAGAGGTTTCTCTGTTTTGGGTTGTTTAAGGAAGACTTGCAGATACAAGGAAAGTCTCTTGATGGATCTCTGTGTCCCCTGCTTACCTCTGTCAAACTTACTGCAAGCCTGTAAGATGTTGTGATTTCAGAGGAAGGGGAAGGGCATTGCTGGGTTACACCTTTGAATGTAAGCCCCTTAGCTGGACAGGGACCGCACAAGGCTGTGCTAAATGTGCTTCAAGTATCTGGCATGTAAAACACTGACATCATATCAAGGTTTAAGTTCTACAAGGTAGCCCCAAATCCTGTGTGAAAACATCATACTCTTCCAAGACTCTGCTAAACATGTAGGAAGTGCGGCTCTCAGATCCAATTGAAACCCAGTTAGCTTCAAAAACCTTCTCTTGCTGAACAGCATCACCATTCCTGCTTTGAACTGTTGCTGTTTCTTCCCTAAAGTGACATGGATGCTGGATACTTTCTTAGCTGTACCTTCCTTGACTATGAAACCAGACATGACATGATGTATTTCCGTGTGCTGTGTTCACTCCCTCCTGCAAGCAGAACACTGTCGAAGGTTGTCCCTGATCCCCATCACCTTGGTTTCAAAACAAATTATCTGTTTTCAAATTAAATTATACAAATACCATCATCTGGCTTGAGATTTTCTCGCAGTGATGTTTAATTATGTTTTCTAGATATGAATATCCAAAACACTGTAGATATTAAAATTTAAATTTAAACAAATAATTAAAAGGAAGAAAAGGAAGAGAGAGAGAGAGAAAGAGAGAGAGAGAGAGAGAGAAAGAAAGAGTCAGTGAGATGACTCAATCTGTAAAGTGCATAGTGCAAAAGCCTGAAAACCTAGGTTCAGATCTTTGTACCCACAGAAAAAGCTGGGCTGGACAGTGTTTACCTAGTGCTGAGGAGGTGGGGTGGCAGAGATAGGAAGATTTCCTAGGACCTGCTAACAACCAGCATAGTTGAATCCATGGGTTCCAGGTTCAATGAGGGACCCTGTCTCAAAAACTAAGGTGAAAAGTAACTGAGAAAGACAATTCATACACACCAGTGTACACATATGCACAACACATGTACATGCAATAGAAGAAAAGGAGGGGAAGAGAGGAGGAGGAGGAGGGAAGAAGAGGATGAGTTCCTCTAGCAAGTGATGTTCAAGTTCCTTCTTCCTAGGTGACCTGTTTGAGTGCGGGCTGTCAGTCCACTTCAACTTCCCTGCCAACATGCATCTCATCAGATCTCCACTCAGCTGCCAAGCCTGACATGCTGAGCGACAGGTAATTGAGAGTGGAGAGAAAGAGCTTCCTAGAAAAGACACTAGAATCTCACAAGTGCCGTGGTCCCTGTCCACCTCATCCACAAGCCTGCAGAGTAGATATCATGGCACCCGATATAAATATATATTTTAACCACAGCAATGTGTTCCCTCTGTGCACAGAAAGCTCACAGGCTGTGTTTCCCAAGGCAATGCTCATTTTATAGCATTTGTTTTTTAATGAATATAACATTTAATTTTTCACTTCATTTATGCCTTTATTTCCAAGTGCCTATTATAGTTCCCCTGACAAAACATTCAGTGTAATAAGATGGAAAAATAAAGAAAAGCACGAAGAAGAAATTTCTAACCCCCTGCACATTGCACACTCTGGAAACAGTGGCCATTAACATTTGTGACTATTTGAGTTATTGACACCTAATAGGAACCATCATACTGTGATTTCACCTTCTACTCTTTTATTCGTATTTTAATGCAGATTCTTCCGTGTTATTTTTACAAGCTCATTGAAGGTATTACTTTAATGACCACCTAAATGCGTTCTATCATTTACTTAGCTAATACCCTATTGGTATACATTTAGATTGTTTCAGATTTCTCCTGTTATAAAAAAGATAGCAATGGATAATTATAAAGTGTCTTCAGGAGTGTAGATGCTTAGGATGGGTTTCCAGCAGGAAAATGGCCAGATTGCATTGTTTATAATGCCCAACTGGTCCTGACACTGACTGCCAAAGTGCTGTCTACCATGAGAACTATCTGTATGAAGAATTTCTACAATATATATATACATATATATATATGTATATATATACATTTGAATATATACATTTGAATATATACATTTGAATGTGTATTTTGGGCCAAATATGAGTCCTGACTATAACCATTTCATGGATTAAGCTTATCGCATGGCTTTTTTTTATACAAAAGAGAAACAACTTACATATATCAATTAATTTAGAAAGACATTAATTAGAAAAAGTGTAGTGGGTCATATCGTCTTGGCTAACAACATAGTTCTGCTCCCAACATAATCAGGTATCAGAATCCTATTAGATCAAATGTCCCACTTTGAGGAAAGCAGCCATGCAAACTCACAGGTTCAGCTATTTATCTGCTCAACCATTTGACTGCGTTCAGTCCCCAAGCTGGCCACTATGACAAATGATGCACAGACCAGCCCTCTCTGCCACCCACATGGACACACAGACAGACCATAAACTTCAGGGCAGCTGAACCCGATGTTCACTGAGTGAATACAGCACCAGTCCATAGAATAATGACAGTCGTATAGAGAGATCCCTGATAAAGGAGGTGGACTACCCAGGTCTAGGGGCCTCATCTACTAAAACTTCCAGGGATAATGGTCAATATGTGGCTGCTTATTTAAGATAATGCATTAAAGGACACTAATGGTCTTCCTAACCTATATATCCTCTTCCTGGAGCTGAGACAATCATTTTATAAATCTGAAGAAGACATGCTTCTCAGCTCATGGGTATCAGTCTGCTCTGTCCTCTGACATCCCATCAGCAGTCAGTCTCTGATGGGTGATCTATAGCTCCAATAGGGACTCTTATATATCCTCAGATATCTTAGCTATCCTTGAAAGCATATCTAAGTGGAGATTGAGTTTGCAGTGTAGCAGCACTCCTCAGCTATTTTAGGTTGTTTTTTGATTGTTCTTTCTAATACACAAGTATATTCCCAGTACAACTGATGTAGAGTCAGCATGCCATCCCCTTCTAACACACTTCTGGGCTGACTGCCAGGGCCAGACCTCTTCTCAGTGGAAAATGGACTCTGTTGGAGCCTTACATTAGGGGAGCCCAATGACCATTGTGGGGCTTTGTCGTATGTTGAATCATAGTTTCACAGAGTGTTCTGTGTCCTCACCTGCACACATGTGGATATGATACTATTTGCAGACACAATCTTAAGGGACATGGGTCATTAGGGTGGACTGTAATCCACTATGAATGGTACTGTTAGAAGGGAAGACACAGACACATGGGGAAAAGATAGCCAGAGATGGAGGCTGGGATAAGGCATCACAAAGACAGAGGTTTCCAGAGTTGCTGACTATCCCAATGAGCTAAGAGGAAACTAAAAAAGTGGCCTCCCCTGGAGCCTCTGCAGGCCATACTGGGTTAGGAAACCTGGATTTCAGACCCTGAGCCTCCAGGACTGAGAGACAATGTATTTCATTTTGGTTATTTTATGTCACCCAGTTTGTGGTCCCTGTAGAGTGGTCCCGAGGGATCAGTGTTCTTGCCAATATTGTTTCCTCTCAGAGGAAGGAGACTGACTTGTAAGTTAAGCACAGGTTTGAGTTCTGACACATGGAATTGAGACCCAAAGGGTACGTACCACTCACTCACTGGCCCAGTGGGAGGACAGTGGGCCTGTGAGTTGCCCTTCCTGGGTCTCTCAGATGCCAACCTGAAAGCAAACCAGAAAAAAAGCCTACGGTTTGGGCTGACATGTGCCAGCCGGCAGTCAGCCTTCCCCTGAGTGGAGGCTTGTAGTTTCCAGGATATTTTTTTCTCCTTGCTCTCACCTTGCCTCCCAGCATGCTAACTGCAGGGAACTTGGAATGTGGGACTGTTACAATAAAACAGAGTAGCTCACGTGCTGCCCAAAACCCACTCTGGCAGCTGTGCGAAATAATGCTGCTCTCAGAAACAGGCTCTGCCATGGTAAATCCGCAGACATTTCCTGGGAGCCTTGGAAGGGGAGGGTATGTGAGCAAAGCCTGTAGTTCCAAACAGGAAAGGCTAGAATGTCACAACTTAATTCATTAATAATATTCAGAAAGAGGTTAGGACAACTGTGATAAATAAAAAGGACAGTTGTAATCATATGACTAATAAAAACTATTGAAAACTTAAGTATTAGTTACTTCTAATTGCTGAAATAAAAAACATCACGATCACGACCAAGGCAACTTTTCAGAAGTAAGGTATTTGATCACAGCAATAAGAAAATAATGAATACAGTTTCTGACACCGGGGCCATTAGTAAGAAGCCCTGATGCGATATGCTTCCACAGAACATCTGATTCAGACCTTGGGGATGTTGCAGGCATGCTCCTTCACATGGTGACTTGTAGATCCAGGACCTTCACTCCCAAGACAGAGAGATTCCTTCAATCTGTACCTTGTTGGCTCAAGTGGATGATAGAGAAAGAGCACAGGATGAATCTTCTGTATGCTTGCTGGATAGCCTACAGGTGGGATAAAGTTACAACTTCCCATACATTTTAGGATGAGTTCAAAGGGATCTTAAAGCAGTGGAGAATACTGAACTCCATATAGATCATGTGCTGTGATCAAATACCTGACAGGAAGCAAGCTGAAGGAGGAAGGGTATGCTTTGACTGACAGTTTGAAGGAGGGCATGGTAGCAGGAGTACAAGGCAACTGGTCACATGGCATCCACAGCCAGGAAGTGGAGAGAGATGGATGCTGGTGCTCAGGTTACTTCCATTTTTTTATTCATCCCAGGATCCCAGTCTATGGAGTGGAGCCCAGGAGCAAGGACACTAAAGGAGGGCCACAGAAGCAGGCTCAATTCTCAGCACCCACACGGCAGCTCACAACCATTTGTAACTCCAGTTCCAAAGAATTCAACATGCTTACTCAGACATACATGTAGACAAAACACCAATACATATAAAATAGAATAAATAAACCATATAAACAACCAAACAAACAAATAAGTAAATGCTGTAGTTAAGGATAAATTTGACTTGGAATGGGAGCTGCCCAAGAGTGATGATAATAACAAATAAAGTGCCCCAGATGGTTCCTAGAGATGTTTTTGTTTTTTGTTTTTTTGTTTTTTCTGCCAAGCAAATCATAATTCAACACTCTTCAAAGAAACATAAGAAAATCTATATGCTAAAAACATAGCACTTGTGGGAGGTATCTAGAATCTAAACAAAATGACCAAGCAGGAATAGAAACTAAGAAATAAAAATGTGTTTAAAAGTTAGAGACTGGTTATATGGCTAAGTAGAAGACTGCTTGCTAAGTTTATGGTTTAGATTTAATTTAGTAATTCCTTAGATTTGATCCTTGGCACAATGAAAAATAAATAAATAAATAAACAAACTCCACTTGTAAGCTATCCAGCAAGCATACTGAAGAATCATCTGTGCTCTTTTTCTATCAGTAGATAGATGATAAATAATATATCAGCAGATAGAAAGATATTTAGGGATAATAAGGGCGATAAGGTTGTTAAACAAAGCTTTTAAGAGTTATAAATATGTTCAGTGATTTTTTAATGATGTAGAAACACAAAAAATAAATTGAAGACACAAAGAAATAAATTGTAATGTTCTTTTAAAAAAAATCCTCCCTTTCATGTAATAAACATCAGAATGAATACAGTAAAATAAATCGCCAGTGGGATTGAATTAATTCAAAGAGAAAGATGAAAAAGTCAGAGAAGAAAGCTCCCTCATTTTGTAGGATTATATCAAGTGTACACTTCTATACTGAATCCCCAAATCAAGCTCCATCTTGAGATGTCTGTGGTCCAATTGCTTAGAGTTACTCTGATAAAACATTTTCTTGATAAATTGATAGTTACAACTTTCCATTTTTGTAAATCTATAAGCTGACAGAGTCAGGGAATGCATGCAACTTACAGATAACTAGAAAATAATAACCCAATAAATCAAGTCATAGTCGAGCTGGTCAAAGGAGAAAAGCAGTCTGCACAGAAAGGTAGGGAGTCAACAGAGCAAAGAAAAGGGAAACCTCATCACAGGTATCTATCCTGGTTAGCTCTGTCAACCTGATATGGCCTGCAGTTATCTGAGAAGAAAACCTCCACTGAGTGAGTGCCCAGACCAGATTGGCATGTGGTTATGTCTTTGGGGGACTATCTGGACTGTTAATGATACAGGAAGAAACAATCCATTGCAGAGGGCACTGCCTCAGGCAACATTAAAATGCTAGCTAACTATGAGCCTGCAATGAGCCACCAAACAGCATTCCTTCATGGCCCTACCTCTTGGTCCCCCTGCCTTGACTCCTGTCCTGACCTCCCTCAGTGATGGGTTGTGACCTGGAAGTATAATCCAAATACGCCCTTTCCTCCAAAGTTGTTTTCAGTCCTAAAATGTTACCACAGCAACGAAAAGGAGACCAGAGCAACTTTCTATGAGGAATAATACAAACCATAAAATAATAAGCTGAAATCTTTTAAGCACAGAAGGGGAAATTTCTGTAAATTTTCTTTCTCATGTTTCCTTCTCATGAAAACAGCCTTCCAACTGAAGGCAAAATAAAACTCTTCTGAATAAAGGAAACGTGAGGTGAACCATCTCCATGAGGTCTGCTCTATGTAAAAACTCTAATTTTCTAAAGCTAAGCAGACAATGATACTAGAGAGAAAAATGGATTCAAACAGGGAGATAATGTGCATTAAAATGGTAAATAAATAGGTAATGGTAATCTTATTTTTAATTTTATTTGAAGAATTCACTTAAATTGAAAGTTGTCAGAGAAATTGTACTGACAGGCATATTTGCAGGAAAGAAATAGAATTTGTGAGGCCATTAGCATGGGAAGGAGAATGGAGAGGAACATGATATGGCTCTCACACTTTGAGACTGGAAATAGATCCTGAGTCTCACAAAGCACAGTAAATCACTTGTCCTTCTCATGCCAGCAAGGGGGCCTGAGTTCAAGCCCCAGAATACACATGAAGCCAGATGGGCTGGCATGCATCTGTAATCCCAGCTCTGTCTGTGGAAAGATTGGAAGCAAAGTCAGAGGAATCTCAAAGGCCAACTAGCCTGCAGCCGACAAGAAACCCTGTCTCAAAGTGGAAAGCAAAGACTGAAACCTGATATCGGCATGCATGTGTCCACAGTCACACACACACACTACATACATGTACGTATGTGAATATGAATGTTTTTAAGAATAGATAATAAAGGAAAAAGAGATAAGCTCAAGAAAGTGATGCTCCACAATTTCCAGTGGGGAGTAGGGATGATACACCCAAAATTCATTCATAGTCTCTCTCTCTCTCTCTCTCTCTCTCTCTCTCTCTCTCTCTCTCTCTCTCTGTCTGTCTGTCTGTCTGTCTCTGTCTCTCTCTCTCTGTCTCTCTCTGTCTCTGTCTCTGTCTCTCTGTCTCTCTGTCTCTCTCTCTCTCTCTCTCTCTCTCTCTCTCTCTCTCTCTCTCTCTCTCTGTCGTGTGTGTGTGTGTGTGTGTGTGTGTGTGTGTGTGTGTGTGTGATTTCTCCTCTCTCTCCATTTTGGTCATATGGGATGAGAGGGGACACAAAGCACAAAGACAATGCTATTACCAATTGCATTGGGCAGACACTGAAATGATCAGGGTGGCCTTAAAACCATTTGACTGTCTCAGTAACTATGTGTGAAGGACAATGGTTATCCCACTGTGTTAGATGTAAGGAAACTGCATGGCTAGTGGGTGGCCAAGACAAGATTCCGACCCACCTGCTCATCATCAACCAGGTTATCAATTTCTCATCAGCATATAAAACCCATTCATTGAACAAAGCCCCACTTTAGAAATTCTGACAGGTGGCCAGGTGTCTCCAAAACAGTACATGCTAATATTGAACATATCAAAGTATTGCTTTCTCAGCCTTCTTCACAACTTAGCAAAGAACATCTGTGTCAAGAACTCAATGCAACAAAAAAAGAAAGTCAGCCAAAAGGCCATTCTAAAAATGAAAGAAAAACTCTGTGTACATGCACACACACACACACACACACAAACCAATATATGTGGAAGTGCTCCTGATAGCATTGCTCATAGTCAAACCATTTGACAACTCCAATGCCATTAATCAGTCAATGAAAACATAGGATTAGGACTATCTATATGATGGAATATCACCTCCCTACAACTAGAACACTGATGCTTGTGACCACATGAATCGACATTGAAGACACATAGTTTCATGACTTAAGTCAGCCCTGAAAGAGCACATGTTGTATACCATTAGTGTAAAAAAAAAAAGTCAAACACAAGCAAGTTCATAGGGATAGAAAGTAAATCAGTATTTTCTTAAAACTAGAGCCTAATGGAGGAGAACCTAATGCATTGATCTTCTTCCTGCAATTCTCCAGCTATACTTCACATACTATTAAGTCACTCATTTAAAGCAATGAAGTTCATGGCATGCAACTTATAGTTTAATAAAGTTGCAGTTTTAAAATAAAAGAGTGCATTCAGGGAGACTATGCTATAGAAAAGTTAGGTTGATAGGATACCCGCACATGTGCAACAGATGTGTAGCTTGCTCTTCATGCAGGTCCCCCAACAACTGGAACAGGGGCTGCCTCCAACTCTGCTGCCTACCTCTGGATCCTGTATCCCTAACTTGGCTTCTTTATCTGGCCTCAGTGGAGCAGAGGGGGGAGGCGATGTGCCTAATCCTGCAGGGTTGGGGTAGGTTGGTACCAGGGAAGGGGGGTACTGGGGAGAGAGAGGGCTGTAATTGTGATGTAAAATGAATGAATGAATAAATAAATTGATAAATAAATGGAAAAATGAAAGTCTGAAATTGTAAAAAAAAATAATAATTAAAAATAGAAAAGTCAGGATGAGTTGCCAAGATGGCTGAGTCCTAAGGGTCTCTATGGTCCCCTTCCTGTTATAACTGAGCTAAGTAGCTCTGCTTTGACTATGATGTCAGTTCCTTCCTGTGGTCCTATTCTTGCCCATTTTCAGGTCTTTGCTCTCCTATCCATGGAAGACCTGATTTACAGTCAATTAATTTCCTGTCTGGTTAAATCATGCATCATTGAATTCCTTTGGATGCCATCAGATATGGTGCCAAATACAGGTACAGATTGTTTTCAAGTATTGAGTGTGGGGAGAAAGCAGAAACCAGGAATTGCTATTGTAAACTGTTGCTTGTTAGTTATGAATTATCTCATATTAAGAGAGGACACTGGCAGCCCTGTGTAGGATGAGTCTGATGGTTATTTTGAGTACCAATTTGATTGAAGTAAAGAATACATCATGCCTTAGAAAGGGAGACCTTTGAGTCTTCTTTGAGGGCTTTCCCTAAGAGGATTAACGGAGGAGGTAGAAAATCCTCCATGAATATGGGAGTACCACACATGGGCTGGGAGTAAACAAAATAATAAAAGTGGGAAAAAGGAGAAAGGGAGCTGAGCTCTTGAAGCCATTTTTCTCTGGTTCCAGGATTGAGGAAATATGGACAGACAGCCTCACATTCCTCCTGAGAGCTGTTGCTATAGTAATACTTTCTCTGTGAGGTAAGACTATACCCTTAAACTATGAGCCAACATAAAAGCTTCATCTCTTAAGGTGCTCGATGTCAGGTAGTTAACCAGTAATCATCCAGGCACCTAATAGAACTATCTCCAGTGCTCATCTACCATAAAACTGACATCATTGCCATCATGCAGAAGGAAGAACCTTCATGGTCCTTAATCACATAAAAAGCAAGAGTTCCAGTCATCCTAGGCTACCTAAGTATTCTCAACCATTCTAGTCAAGATCCTTTCTAATAGAATATGAGTGAGGGGATGGACTCATTACCAGAGGTTTATAATGGGCAGTGTGAGGAAAAACTCAGAGATGTGTATGTGTAGGACTGAACCATTTTGAACCTAGCAAACTGGTAAGGCTAATTCACCAAACACTGAATTTAGGTCAATGTCAGGACTCTTCCATGAAAGTTAGGACATCAGTTAGGAGAACATAAGACCCCAGAACTGGAGTGAGGGTGTGGAGGAGAGCAAATTCACCTCTGTAAACTGCTGCTATCCACTCAGTGGGGAACTCCTGAGTGGATTAATGATTGTAAGGAACCTCTCTGAGCAAGTTTCTTCCTAAGGAAGCATCTCTGTGTCAATGTCCCAGCATTTCCCGTTGGTGAGTCTATAGCAGACACCAATGTTGATGTGCTTCAGGGCAATATTCTACAAGTAGGGACCAGGGAAGATCTTCAGAGCTCCAGGCAAGCAAGCCCTTGCCCATTTCTTAGTTTTTAAACAATCACAACAGAACATACTGGTGCCTTCTGAGAACTTTGCCTATCATGAGCAAAGACTGCTCCCAGCCAGCCTAAGGCTAAGCTTCTGCTTGCAGCTCGGTCATGGTGCTTGTTCATATTTATGGCTACTTATACAGTACATAGTTTAGTTGAGGTCTCCTGACATAGACCACACAGCCTGAAAAGTCTAACGTGTTTACTGTCTGACCCTTTATAGAAGACTACCCAGTCCTTGGCATGGATCAAGGGGAGAAGAATATAATTTTATACCAAGCTGTATTTGTTCTATAGCTGCAGTAATAAAAACCCTAGTTTCAGAGTGTTATATGGAAGAACTGAAAATACTAAATGTTTTATGAGTTCTGGACACGCATGATATCATCTAAAATCTAAGAACCATTTGAAAGCTTCACAGCTTTGATTCGGAATGCTTATTCTACCTGTAGAGGTGTTGAGCTGTATACACTAGGGGTCTGATTTAATTTGTTATGTTTTCATAACTTGAAGAACTTGAAAAACTTCTTGTTTTCATTTACTTGAAGAGTGTGGGGTTTTTTTTTGTTGTTGTTGTTTCTTTATACTAAAGTTTGTAAAAATGTTAAGATGAAGGTAAAATTAAAGATTTAGAGTGGACAATATCATTGCAAATAAAAACCTTAACACAGTTTCCTCTCCCAAGGCATGAGAAAAGAAGTACCCTTGTAGCTGTCCCCTGTGTGTCTTGCTCTACCTCAGCTCACTTCTACAAATATCAGGCAACTTACATCTCCTCCTCTGAAGTTTCTCCTCCCCAGAAACTCCAGGGAAAAGCCATCAATCAGAGCCTTGATGCTGCAAGTTGTAGATGGGATGGGACCACAGGGTGGGACCATGGGATCGAGTCATGAGGATAGAGCAACTAGGGCAGAGCCACAGAAGCAGTCCATCACGAAAGTAGATCTTGAAGGCTGTGACTTTAGTTTCTACTTCTCAATGATCAAAGGCAAGCCATGAGCTCCTAATTCAGGACATTGTGAGGGCCTGCTGGGGAAGGTTAGTTCTACCCAAGTCTTCCCTGTTATGAGCAGAGCTACATATCCTCAGTTCAGGCCACTGCTTTTCTGAATTAGAAAGCGCTTGTAAGTCTGTCAGTCCGTCTGTCTGCTTCTCTTGCTTTCCTCCTTTCCTCTTTCCCTTCTTTTTCTGTAGTTCTCTGCTACTGATCTCAATCATCAGGCCTGTATTTTACTTTCATTTTGAGAAAGGAACTCACTAGATTGCCCAGGCTGGCCTTGAACTCAACACTCTCCTGCCTTAAGCTTCTAATTACCTAGAATTAGGTCTGAGCCGCTAGCTCTGATTTTATTTAAAATTATAATCTACAAATGTGGATTGCTCTAGTCTGACATGTCTTGGAGGTATTTACTTATTTACTTACTTTCTTAGGCAAATGCACATTATTTTGTAACTTTGTGCTTTTGCTTCACCTATTGCAAAGAAGAGAGAGTTTTATTACTCTATTTTAAAAGATAAAACAGATGTCATTCTACCTGAAAATTACTACATGAATCTACCATAGACTTCAAAGAAAACAGATTTCAATTAATACTTTCTCCCATCCCAAGAGAAATATTAAAAGAAAATCTCAGAATTATACATTGACACCATTCCCACAAATTCAGGTGACCTAAAAGAAGAAAAAGACAAAGTCCTCTTCAACAAAGAGAATTGTCTTTAGATGTAGAAGATATGTCTGTGCCCAATCCACACCTTCTTCCTCTTGGTGCTACATGAACATTCAGGATAGCTTTTCTCAGCCCTCACTTGACTCTTGGTTTTATTTTTCATGCTTTTTTAACATGGGTGCATATTTCAGCTTGCCAGGCAAAATCAGAAATGGGGTCTTACTGTCACGGTTGTACACCTGCTCCAGCTGTGCCACTCGCCAGCTCTGCCTGTGACTGACACTGGGCATGTGGTGATACGTGTTGTGCTTCCATGGCATGCCTCACCAATCCTGGTCTTGCCCACTACTGTGTGGCTCTCAGCCTCCTGCAAGACTTTAACGGGTCCAACAACAGACATCTTGGCAAGAAAGAAATTTGACGAGGGCCTCATCTTCTTTTGTTCTAGCAAAAATGTTGCAGCAGTGAAGGGGTGCAGCAAGCCTGTTGCATACTGTTATAAACCTAAAGCATGATGAGATGCTATTGTTTTGTCTTTCCGACATTGTGTTTCATCATCTTAGAGCTAGTTTATCACTTGTCAGTGACCACCTGTGGCAAGACATCAACAGAAAGATGGATTCTTCCAAAAGGGTGATTCTAGGGAGATGAATTGTCACGTTTGGGTGGAGTTGGCAGTGTGATCACTGTGGCATCTTCTAAAGGACTGCATCATCTTTCAATCAGAGATAAAACAACACTGCATAGTACCTTTAATCAACAAAACCAATTATTCAGAAGCACTTGTTTTGGGGACTGTCAAGAATCACAAATGGTCTAAGATTTAACCATATTTCCTATCATAGGTTCATATCTGTGGGTGGAAGATGCAGACTCATATATCTGAAACAAACAGATTCATACCATATAAACCAGCATGATTCTTGTAATTCTATTGGTCTCCTTTGCTGTTACATGCCACAAGGCCTAGGCCTGCATCTGATCCCCAGGCCCTACAGGGTGAAAGCTAATTCCCACAAGCTGTCTTTTGACCTTCTCATGTACCCCTTATTATGTGCATATTCACAGACACACACACAAACACACACACACACATACACACACACACTTACATGTAAGCATGCATGGTAAAGTATTAAACTGCTCAAATATGAAAGCTTCTAACACACTGCATGCTTCAAAGATGGCCACACTCTTGCCCCATGCCATATTTATCTAAGCTGCAGTCATTTCACATCTGTTGTTTTCTTCACTGAAATACTCTTCTTCCTGCTTTTTCTTTAAGTGCCCCCTTTCTGCTTACATCTTTCAAATCAATTTCCCTAATCAATTGATTATATAAACAGAGTTTAAATTCTCCCTGTGTCTATTGATTTCTTTTCTTCAATCTTCAACCCATTGATCAAACTATGCAAAAAAAATGGAATAAAGTAACCTGTATGACTTGCCATGTCCCACAGCCAATGGTCCTTGAGGGAGAAAAATATGCAGATGTTTCTTTTTATTCTGCAAATGATGACAGCCTTGAGTGAAGCCTTGAATGGACACGTCAATACACTCCTGAAAGCATTCCTATCTGTTTCCTAGGCTGTATCTGGGGCTTAGAAGCATAACCAGCTAGGCAATTAAATTAATTTTCTATTTACACAGATAAGAGTGTTTCATTTTGTGTGTAGCAAGCTCTTCCTGGTGCCAATCTTACTATACCATACCACTCTCCTTGTTCCATTAACTAGGGGCATACCGCAAAGTTGATGCACATTGCAGAAGAGTGGACATATGTTCGAAAGGCAAACAGAAATAGAGGGAAGGAGCAGGGAGAAGAGAAAGGAACGATTTCTCATAAACTTAAAGCAGCTGACCCCATCTGGGTACATTTTAGAGCATGAAGGAGAAGAAAAATAAATATTATTAAATATGACCTCATCAGGCAAGTCAACATTCCAGCATGAATGAGGAAGGGTGCACCAGCCCCGACCCAAGCTGAACTGGTGGCTGCTAGGGCAGGGAGGGTCAGTTTTCATTTAGAGTGTGGCCCCTGGGACATGTACCAATCGCCAGTGGATAGCCCCACACCAAAGTACATATGGACAACACAAAAGACGCCCATCAAAGTGGACTCCTAACTAGCATATATCTCACAGTCTAGACATAGAGCTCTCTGTAAAGGAGCTCCCCGAGAGAAGTCACTGCTTTTTTTGTTTTAATTTAATTTTATTTTATTTTCTAAGTTTTTTTTTATTTACATTCAAAATCATTTCCCCTTTCCTGTTTCCTCCCTCCCCGAAAGTCCCATAAGCCCCCTTCCCTCCCTCTTTTCCCCATTCAACCCCCTCTCGCTTCTCTGTCCTGGCATTCCCCTACATCCAGTCTTTCCAGGACCAGGGGTCTCTCCTTCCATCTTCTTGGAAATCTATTGATATGCGAATTGTGTCTAGGGTATTCCGAGATTCTGGGTTAATATCTCCTTATCAGTGACTGCATACCATGTGTGTTCTTTTGTGATTGGGTTACCTCACTAAGGATGATATTTTCAAGTTCTGACCATTTGCCTAGGAATTTCGTGAATTCATTGTTTTTAATTGCAGAGTAGTATTCCATTGTGTAAATATACCACATCTTCTGAATCCATTCCTCCGTTGAGGGACATCTGGGTTCTTTCCAGCTTCTGGCTATTATAAATAAGGCTTCTATGAACATAGTGGAGCATGTGTCCTTATTGCATGCAGGTAAAGCCTCTAGGTATATGCCCAGGAGTGGTATAGCCGGATCCTCTGGGAGTGTCATGCCCAGTTTTCTGAGGAACTGCCAGACTACTTTCCAGAGTGGTTGTACCAGCTTGCAATCCCACCAGCAGTGGAGGAGTGTTCCTCTTTCTCCATATCCTTGCCAACAACTGCTGTCTCCTGTGTTTTTGATCTTAGCCATTCTGACTGGTGTGAGATGGAATCTCAGGGTTGTTTTGATTTGCATTTCCCTAATGACTAAGGATGATGAACATCTCTTTAGGTGGAGAAGCCACTTCTAACCTCATATTCCCATGAATCCCATTACCCTCCACAGAAAGCAGAACTATATGGACCCACAGGGGTCTTTCCCCTTGGAGCAGCACTTTCCAGGTTGAACTCATAGGTCACCCCGGCTTTGTTTGTATGCCTCCAGGATGGATCTTGGGAGCATGTTAGGATGTGAATGCCTAAGTCCTCTGCAGTATTCTGGATACAACATATTTATTCCTTCATCTGTCCAGGAAACACTAACTAAACATCTGATACACACCATTGAATAGAGAATAAAAAATACAAAACCCCGGATGTCTTGTAGTCTACATTCTGAAAAAAAAAAGAGAGAGAGAGAGAAAGAGAGCTAATGAAGAAATAGCAAGAAGAAAATATATGAAATATTAGACGCTAATCACTTCTATTAAGCAAGTCAGAAAACAGAAGAGCAAGGTCAGTGACTAATTGGTGGTAGTAAGACAGGTGGATGCCTCTTTTTTTTTTTAAACTGGATTTTTTTTATTTGCATTTCAAATGTTATCCCCTTCCCTGGTTTACCCTACCCCCAGTCCCGGAAACCTCCTATCCCATCCTCTCTCCCCCTGCTTCTATGAGGGTTTTCCCCAACCACCCACCCATTCCTGCCTCCCGAGCCTGCTATTCTCCTATACAGGGGCATCGAGCCTTCACAGGACCAAGAGTCTCCCCTCCCATTGATGCCAGATAAGGCCATCCTCTGCTACATATGCATCTGGAGCCATGGATACCTCCATGTGTACTCTTTGGTTGGTGGTTTAGTCTCTGGGAGCTCTGGTAGGTCTGGTTAGTTGATATTGTTGTTCTTCCTATGAGGTTGAAATCCCCTTCAGCGCGCACACACACACACACACACACACACACACACACACACACACACGTATGTTCCAGTGTATAGACTGCAGAAAGTTAATTAGGACATATCACCTCACCAAATGATAATCCAAATCTAACAAATTTCTGGATTCTAAAGGCTGAAAGGACCCAGGAATACCAGCTCTTCAGGATAAAGCCTCGAGACCAATGGTTCTCAACCTCCCTAGTGCTAGGACCCTTCAATATAGTTCTTCATGTTGTGGTGACCGCCAACCATACAATGAATTTTGTTGCTACTTCATAACTAATTTTGCTACTGCTATGAATAGTAATAGAAATATCTCCATTTTCTAATGGTCTTAGTCAACCCCTGTGAAAAGGTCCTTCAGCCCCCAAGGGGTCATGACTACAGACAGAGAACCACTTCTCCAGATGTCTTGGGGGTGCATTGTGATAAGGAACTCTCAGGTAGTTTCTTGATTTGAACAATCCAGCCCACTAAGCAATTAGCTCAAGATAGCTTTCTGTGAGAGCAGCCTGAATGTTTTATGTGTACTGTTGTTGTTGATTCCCCCCACCCCACCCCACCCCACCCTCTTTCTCTCCTGGAACTTGCTCTGTAGGCCATGCTGTCCTTGAACTCTGGGATTCACCTGCCTCTGCCTCCCAAGTGCTGGGATAAAAGTATGTGCCTCCATGCCTACCTCTGAATGTTTTTTTAGTATTATGTGTGATAACTGATGTGGAACCAGGAGGAGACTCTGGAGGAGTTGCAGCCTCCCTGATTCTTCAGGGAATATCAGTGCCGTGATTGCCTTTATTGTTGTTAGGGTTCAAACAGCCGGATGGATTTAGGTCACATTCAGTCAATACAATTTCCCTGCTGTGGGCCCAGTCATTGTCCCTGGGCGTTAGCACATGTACTTCTCAGCAAGGGCTGTCCCTGTTATTTGAAAGTACAAATAGAATATTCATGCCTGTGTTTTGTCCTGGTGACACACATCTTCCCCAGGTATCCTATTAATTTGTCTCACTATATCTTCCCAGACTATATCCTGTGCTGGAGACTGAAGAGAGCACTGGAGTTGAGCAATCTTACCCTTAGGGAAGATTAGGGAAGCAACATTTTCAAGTGACCTACAGACCCACAGCTTGCCTGTAGCCTGACTCTGTGCCTAATGCTGGCTAAGAACTCTCTGGAGTGAACTTGGATCCTTTCGTGCAAAATGAAGGCCAGAAATTCTTCTGGAGTTCATTTGTTTAAGTATGAACATGTTCGTGTGTGTGTGTGTGTGTGTGTGTGTGTGTGTGTGCACGTGCTCACACGTAAGAG
This sequence comes from Tokudaia tokunoshimensis, assembly GCA_036184795.1. Taxonomy (NCBI): domain Eukaryota; kingdom Metazoa; phylum Chordata; class Mammalia; order Rodentia; family Muridae; genus Tokudaia; species Tokudaia tokunoshimensis. The sequence continues at coordinate 42,604,532 of BTHU01000012.1, forward strand.
CCAGACATCAACATTGGTGTCTTCCTCACTGTTCTCCACCTTATTTTTGACAGTCTCTTGCTGAGCCTGGAGCTCCCTGCTTTAGCTAGATTAACTGGCCAGTGAGCCCCAGGGATTCTCCTGTCTCTGCCTCCCCAGAGCCTGAATTACATGTAGGTGATGCCATACCCTGTTTTGTGTGAATTCTGGGAGATTGAACTCAGGTACTCATGACTGCACAATAAGCTCTGTACCACCAACTGCATCATTTCCTCAGTCACGTGGAGTTGTTGTTGTGACATAATTAAGAAAACTAAGAATAGTCTCCAAACATTCTTTTATGCATGCCTAGTGTTCTGTTGGTGCCTTCTGTTACTCCCTGGTTCAAGTCCCATTTCCTAAAACACCTTCAGCCTATCTCCCAGCTGTGTGACCCTTCCCCCTTCCTGCTTTCTGTTTCCCTCTTCCCTCCACAAGCACCCATGTGACTGTCCCTTTGCTCTTGAAAGCCCTCTCTCAAGTCACCAAGTACTTACCAAACTTGCAGACACCTATCTTTAACATTCGTTTCCCTGATAATTGTGATATTATCTTTCCATTTTCCATCCCGCCTTACCTGCCACACCATTATCTCCTTGAAAACTTGAGATTATATCATATTTGTCTGAGTATTTATTGCTTAGTAGGCATGTGGTAAGCCCCACAATAAATGAGTCTGATTAAATGGATGAAGCTAACATATGTTCACCTGTCTATGAAGATATTTAATCTAGAAGCCAAATAAGATTAAATCATGAGAGATGCTTAAAATAGCAATAGGAAGAGAAATTGAGTGTGGTGGTGCAATGTCCCTTGTCAGTTTGGCTTAGATGAGCTGTGAGAATTGTCCTGATCAAGCTCTATGATGCTGTGATTTCCATCATGATACACAGTGGGAAGGCTTGTTCTGCAATGTCATGAGATTGGTTTCTCATCATTTCAATACAATGCCTTCACCTTATTGTCTTTCTGAGGCAGTCTGAGCATTTTATAAATAATGATCGGATCCTTTATGCCCTGGTGGCATTTTAAAATGAGGCAGTGCCTACACATTTCTGAAATTGCCTATTGCAATCTTGTGATCTTTAATAAAAAATATTACATACACAAAACCATATAATATATATTATCCTGAATTGTTATTCAGAATATAGTTAAGCAAACATCCTGTCTTGAGAATGTGCTGCACAGAGGTGGAGAAATGAGGTTTTACTGGCAGTTTAAAGCATACAATTGCCACCCTGAGTCACAAATCTCATCATCGCTTAGGAGCACAGTGGCAACCCCACCGATTTCAGACTTAAACTCCTCACTGTCAAATATTTACTACCTACTGTTTTTGTTTTTTTGTTTTTTTGTTTTGTTTTATTTTGTTTTTGCACCCCTCACATAATGTTTAATTCTGTATTCTCAATTGGTTATGCTATTTGAATTATTTTGAGTTACCTTTAACTCCAAGTCAAGAAGTGTGTGTGTGTGTGTGTGTGTGTGTGTGTGTGTGTGTGTGTGTGTGCTCATATGTGTGCAAGTATGAGAGTACATACTTAGAGACCTGTGACCAACCTCTGACATCTTTCTTCAGGTGCTGCCCCCCCATAATTTTTTTGCTTTATGTATTTTGCATATGTGGGCATGCGTGTTGAAGTGTATAGATGCATGTGGACATGTATGCACATGAATGTGGACACCAGAGGTTGTTAAGGAACTTGGGACTTGCCAGTTCCTCTAGTCTGGCTAGCCAGCTTGCCTTGGAGGGTCCCTTGTGTCCTCCTCCCAAGTGCTGGGATTATGGGTAGTTTGCTATACTCACCTGGCTTATTTTTGGAGATTTTGTTTTTTTAAATTTTGTTCATTTGTGTGTAAGGTAGGAAATGTGCATGTAAGTGAGAGTTCCAGAGGAGGCCAAAAGAGGGCATTGGATCCCTTGAAGTTGGAGTTATAGGTGGTTGTGAGCCTCCTGACATGGACGTTGAATGGAACATGTAGCAGTTGATTTATCTCTCTAACCCCATACCTGGCTTTTTATGTGGGTGTCAAATATCCAAAGAGCAAGAACCTTATTCACTAAGCCATCTCCCCCGGCCCAACAATCTTGTTTTTGAATCAGGGTTTATCACTGGCTTAGAATTCACTGAATAGAATGGCTCACCAACAATTCATGGGAATCTGCATCCCAATATACCCAGAGTTTTGTATATGGATTCTGGAGACTGAACTCACATCCTCAATTGACTTGTTAATGGAGGGTCACTCATTTTTCTGGTGTATAGCATTCCTATTTGGTGAGTATATCACACTGAATTGATGATGTATGAACTTCAGTGTTCTTGGCTGAAGTTTCCTTCCTGGTACACAGGCAAGAGTTTCTATGTACATAACGGAATTGCTAAATCTGTCTTTATGAGGCAGGTCTAAGTAGCCTCCTGGTATGGTAGTATTAAGGTGTACCTACAGCAAGTAAAAGATCCACCCTGCCCCCCAAACCTCTCTGTATACACCATCAGTGCAGGGAGCATGGGCATCCCACTGTGTGTATGGAATAACCACTTCTGCACCCTGAGGTTGGATCTTCAGCATCTTTCTTTCACTAGCTTCCTTGGAGAGAGATAGGCATTAACAGGAAGCAGGCAGGAGTTCAGACAGAGCTTTGCTTCTGACAAGGATTGTCACCTTAGCCACATCTTCCATTTTTCCTAAAATGAGAAATTGTAAATGAGAATGAGTGTTCTACTTTGCAAGCTGACTGTGAGCAGCAAAGGAGATGCTGTGTGGTAAAACACAGGAAGTACAGAAAGTGCTCAAAGATGGCAGTTTTCAATTCTGGTTGTCACAATGCCTTCTGTTCCCTCCACGTTCGTCCATCCACCTACCCTAAGGACACGTGCCCTGAAGGAAGGAGATGATGTCCAGGACTCAGCCCACTGACACAGAGGATTTCAGCATTTTAGTGCTTTACCTATTCAACCACAGGCTGAAGCTTTCAGAGCAAGTCTTGGCAGAAGGCTATTAGGTTGGCTGTCAGGTCTCCCTGACTTTCAGGAAGCAGCTCAGAGGCAAATAGCAATAAGAAAGTGGTAGGAACTCAGACTGAGGAGATAAGGAAGAGTGACATGCCTTGTCTCACCTTGGTCCCAGAGAGGTCCAAATCTACTCCAAGCCAAAAAAAAATGAAGCCTTTACTAGGTTAAAGACAAGTTCTCTGGGAAGTCTGGACAGGAGCTTTTCTGGATTCTAGAATGTCAGACCAAAGGAAGGTGAAGTGGGACAGAAGGTCACAGACTAACAGCAGAACACAGGACATCAAATCTTATCAGGGACAGCTGTCAAATCTGACTTCCCTAGAAGTGGCCAATTGCTTTTAACAGGGCTTGTGAATGAAAAAGGGTGAGTCAAAACAAGCTAGGAAATGCCAAGTGCCTTTCCACACTCTGGGAATAGAGACATCAGGGCTCATCGTCCAGCACTTGCAATCTAGCAGAGGGACTCGGTGATAACAGGGAGAGACAGCAGTATGTACGTCCACAGCCGAGCAGAGTGCGACAATTCTGAAGAATGCAGCCCAAAAAGGCAGTGAACCTAGTGGTCTCGCTAAGAATGAAGAGGAAGAAGTCAGTGTACAGAACATTCCAGGAAGTATCCACTAGACAGCAGGCACGGCAGAGGAAATGAAAACAGCGTGGGTGGAGAGCAGATAGCAGAGGGTCACAGTGTTCCAGGAGACAGCACATACCAGGGCACATTGCCTGGAAGCCAGGTCAAGACATCGTGGCTTGTACTCCAAAAGTGAAGGGCAACCACTAGTAGTTTGGTAGTAGAGACAACTCCCTGCCAGGCCTTTATGTGTAGGCTGTAGACAACAAAAATTATTCTATAATAATCAGATCCATAAATATAATCATTTGCACATTTAAAAAATCCTTAGTCATTAGGGAAATGCAAATCAAAACAACCCTGAGATTCCATCTCACACCCGTCAGGATGGCTACGATCAAAAACACAGGAGACAGCAGTTGTTGGCGAGGATGTGGAGAAAGAGGAACACTCCTCCACTGCTGGTGGAATTGCAGGCTGGTACAACCACTCTGGAAAGCAGTCTGGCGGCTCCTCAGAAAACTGGGCATGACACTCCCGGAGGAACCGGCTATACCACTCCTGGGCATATACCCAGAGACTTTACCTGCACGCAATAAGGACACATGCTCCACTATGTTCATAGCAGCCTTATTTATAATAGCCAGAAGCTGGAAAGAACCCAGATGTCCCTCAACGGAGGAATGGATTCAGAAGATGTGGTATATTTACACAATGGAATACTACTCTGCAATTAAAAACAATGAATTCACGAAATTCCTAGGCAAATGGTCAGAACTTGAAAATATCATCCTTAGTGAGGTAACCCAATCACAAAAGATCACACATGGTATGAAGTCACTGATAAGGGGATATTGACCCAGAATCTCAGAATACCCTAGACACAATCAGCATATCAATAGATTTCTAAAAAGATGGAAGGAGAGACCCCTGGTCCTGGAAAGACTGGATGTAGGGGAACGCCAGGACAGAGTAACGAGAGGGGGTTGAACGGAGAAAAGAGGGAGGGAAGGGGGCTTATGGGACTTTCGGGGAGGGAGGAAACGGGAAAGGGGAAGTGATTTGGAATGTAAATTAAAAAAATAAAATTAAATTAAATTAAAAAAAAATGGCAACATATGAGTCAAATGCAAAGATGCTATTTCAGGTAATCAAGGAGAGCATTTCAGTTGTACTTTTAGTAACATTGGACATGACCAATGCATTTCTCATGTTCTGCATCACCATTCATAACCAGTTCATTGAACTTCTTCAATGCCAGATTTCTACAGGCAGACTCAGAATCCACTCATCAACATCGTTAGACAGGATTCCATGGCTCTCAGCAGATTTCTCTTCTACATCTTCCTAAAACAGATAGGACAAATGCTACCACTCCACCTGAGTAGAAAGTCTGCTGAGATCAGGGAGAAAGAAGGGATTAGACTTGAGATCAAACAAGTGATAAGCAAATCAGAAAGCATGAGATTGAATACCTGGGCCCATGGCATCTATTACATAGTCTTAGTGATGAAGTTGGGAGAGATAGAAATTCATAACTGATTCAGAAGGATAACCTTCACTCATGCCTACTCAAAAAGAGTTTTAGATTCCATGGAACTAGAGCTATGAGAGGTTGTGCACCACCTGATATGGATTCTGGGGTCCAAACTTGAGTCCAAATTTGAGTCCTCTATGATAATACTATGTGCTCTTAGCTATTTAGCCATCTTTGTAAAAAACAAAAAACAAAAAATAAACTAACAAAACTTGTATTGACTTTTTAGGCTAAAACATTGAAATATCCATTAAATCCTTAAGCAAGCAGAAACATTATATAGAATGAGGGTGAAATCTCTAGATCAGATTTCACACTTTAGGCAAACTCATGTCTTACCAACTATATAATGTCTGCAGTTACAATGAACTTAACTATCTTTCCTCTGGTTCTTCATCAGCCTACAGAGAACTGGGTATGTGTAGATGATCCAAGAAAGCATATGATATAGACAGAGCATTCAATAATCAATTGTTGCTTCATCATATTGTTCAATGACTAACCCTCTCAGAGAATACTATGGTGGAACACATTACTTTTCTATACTGAAACCTTCACAGCTGAAGTTGTTGCAAGCAGATGTGATCATTGCTTTATAATAATAATCTGGACTTAAAATAAACATTGAAAATTACTGTTGCTAAAGAGTAAAGATTGTGAAGTGATTACAGTCACATCAACGTTGTTCTGTCTATTGTGGCAAATATTGATGTCAACTTGACAAAAGCCAGAATCACCTAGGAGACAAGCCTTTGGGCCAGTCTGTGGAAGAATTTCTAGACTGAGTTAATTGAGCTGGGAAATTGCCCCCTATGTGAGGGCAACACCATTCTATGGGTTGAGGGCCTAGATTAAATGAAAGGGAAGGGAGTATGACCTAAGTACTACCATTCTTCTCACTCTGCTTCCTACTGTGGATTCCATGCAACCAGCATCCTCACACGCCTTTTGTCATGAATCTTCTGCCATGATGGGTGTACACATCCTCAAAACCACTCTTCATTAGGCTGATTTGTTGGGTATTTTATGACAAGAAAAGTCTCTACTATACTATTCTTCCTCAAAAACAACATTTAAAAGTAGTATGTGTGATGTATGTGCTTTTGTGTGCATATGTATATGAGAATGTATCTGTATGCATGTGGAGGCCAGAGGTTGAAATTGGGTATCTTTCCAAATCATGTATTGACCTTATTTTTGAGATAGGATCTTTCTGAACTTGGATCTTAAACTAGTTAGTGAGGCTGGATAACCAGTGAACCTGAGATTTGTCAGTTTCTACCCCTCAACCTTCGGGTTACAATGTCTAGTATAATGATAGCAGCCCATATTAACTTAATCGCTATAATACATTATATTATATATAATGTACCATAAAACAAGATTTGAGGAAAGGCATGTAGAAGAGAATGTTGAGCAATTTCATTTTTCAGGTTACTTTGTGAACATGCCTTCAAAAAGTTGTCTTGGTTGTTCATCAATGTAGGAAGATCCAGTACATTGCAGGTGGCACCATTCTCTAGACAGGGGCCCTGAATTATATCAGACAGAGGAAAGCGAGATATCAGTGATAACACAGCATGAGTGCATACATTTTTTCTCTGCTCTTGTCTTTGGCTAGATGCTTGAGTTCCTGCCTTGAGTTGACTAAAACAATGGAGGGTAACCTGGAAATGTAAGCTGGAAAAGCCCTTCCCTTTCCTTGTAGGCTTAGAATTTTCAAAACCTACTTTAATAAGTGTTCTCAAACACTTCAACCCCACTTCTAAGCCTACTGTCTAAAGGCAGGGAAGATGGTAAATAGGACAAGGGGATATGGACCTGTTTAGAAGTAGTTCTTTGGGGCAATTCCAATCTCCAATGTCAGGATACTAGTAGTCAAGTTCAGTAGTGTCAGGATACCAACAGTCCAGTTTAAAAGTGTCTATGGAAGCACAATCCAGCAGAAACCTCCAGGCCTCTGCCAAATCTGTGTGAATTAGCAAGAATGACCAGGACCAGCTGCAATGCCAGGAGTTCTCTGCTGTGCCTCTCTCAACGAAGTGTTTGCTATGGAAGCTCACAGTCACTGTCCATTGAGTCCTAGTTATACTCTCTCAAAACATCACATCTTGTAGCAGGAAATATAAAAAAAAAGACCATCTCTCCAATGCTCCTGCCCTCCTGTGGTGCAACACTATGTCCCGGCAGGGTCCTGCTCCACGTGACATCAGCTCCCCAGCAATCCTGCCAGCCCGGCCATATCTTTAGTGGGGTCTTACGCGTTCATCTCACTTCCACCCAGCGCCCACACAAACCAATTACCCAGTAAGGCATGACTCCTACTCTTAGTTAGCCTATTAGATTTATAGATATTATAACACAATGACAAGATGCCAATTTACAATGATAAAAATCTTATCCCAACATTTCTAACCTCTCAAAAACACCAGAAAAACATCTGAAGCCATCTTGAATCTCCAACCTCCCAAGTGTCTCTCCCTTGCAAGAGGCTCCTGCGTCCTCCTCTAACTCCTAGTTCCAACTCCTCTTTCCTGCCCAATCACAGGCCTTTCACTGTCTCAATGTGATTGGACAGGAAATATCCTGCAACAACGTGTGCTCTCATGAGTCTTGCCTCAGCAAAATATCATGTGAGTCTGCTTCTTCAAAATATCACCCGAGTCTACATCAAATTCACAACCAGAAATTTCCACTTCATTCCCCTAAGTTGTTTTTGCTGGGTGTTTCATCATAGCAACGGAAATGAACCTGAACAGTCACCCAAAAAGGGAGGTGGGGTAGGGAGGGCATAAAGCACATGACTGAAAAAAGCCAAAACAAAAAGTTGAAAATGGTTGTCTCTGATGATAGGGACAAGGGAAAATAAGAAGCAAAAGCTTGCACTATATTTTAACACAGAGAGCTTTAATTTAAAAAGCTAAAAGTAAGCATCAAAGATCCTGGGTTTCTACACCAAAGGTGCTTGTGCAATGAAACATATTCAGGCTAAGAGTCTCCAGCAGTGGATGCTGGATGATTGGTCTTTATCTGTCCATGGTTCCAGGGCTGAAAAAAGAAGCAGCCTTGGTTCTACTACTCATTTCCACAGCACAGCTGGGCCTCTGCTTTTTTGTCATAATATAGAGTTCGAGTGAGCAGCTGGCCCTGGCCTCAGCCAGAGCCTGGTGTATTCAGCTTCTTCTTCTCCTCCTCCTTTTCCTCCTTCTCCTTCTCTTCTTTCTTCCTCTTCCACTTCCTCTTCTTCTCTTCTTTCTTCCTCTTCCACTTCCTCTTCTTCTCTTCTTCTTTTTAATGGTTAACACAGGAACATGAGATCACAGTTTTCATCTTTGGATTGGTCCAATTCAGCTACACGAGGCCTCAGAAATCCCTTGTAATCCCACACAACTGCCTGTGGGTCCTCTCTTAATCGGCTCTGCAGCAGGGAGAAGTGATCTAGCATGGGCTCCCTTCTAGGCATTTTGACAAGCCCTGAGAAATTCAAGAGAAGAAAATATTTAGAGGAGTTTTGATAATTTTTGCCTGCACAATGAGAGTAGGTTTGTAAAAATACTTGTCAACACAAGCCTGAGAACTGAGTTTGAATTGATGACACCTACATAAGGGACAAGTGTGTCAAGCACAAATCTATAACCTCAGCTCAGGCGAGGAAGACACAAGAGGATCTCTAAAGTTTGCTGACCAGGGTGTCTGACAAAATAAACAAGATCCAGGTTCAGTGAGAGACCAGCTATCAAAGACTAAGAAGGAGAGTGACTGAGGAAGATACTGGATATCACCCTTTGGCCTCTACACACATATGCACCCATGTGTACACTCACATGATCACATAATACACACCACACACTTACCAAAAGAAAGAGAGAGAGAGAGAGAGAGAGAGAGAGAGAGAGAGAGAGAGAGAGAGAGAGAGAGAGAGAGAGAGAGAGGAATAAGGAAGGAAGGAAGAAATGAAGAATGGGGTTAGGGGTCTTGAAATAGATACCACACATTTCTGTTTTACCTGCTTCTCAGATTCTCACTTAAAAGCATGTGTCCCATATACTTTCATCTCTTTTGAGAGAAAAGAGAATTTGCTATTAAGTTTCTAAGACCCGAGGCTTTGAGTTTATGCTTTCTGATACCAGGCTTCGAGATTTTTAAATGATACACATAGCCGTTGAAAGTGCCCTCATCTGCCCTCCCAGCTCAACAGGGCAGGAAACAGCTTGGGCAATGAAGATACATTCACCATAAGTGAATGACAATCACACCTGCCATGCCCACTGGGGAACTTTCAGTCCTTCCCAGGGCTGGACCTGTGGATATCATTGAGATGGATGAGTGTGAGTACCACGGATGTCTGCAAAACTGTAAGACAAGATCCACTGGGCTGGCAAGTCCTGTTCCAGGCACCCAGGGGACCCACTTAGTTCAGAGCTGAATACAGCTGTGTGTTTTCCTTTCTTCTGGGGACCTGTGACCTGCGATGAAGGACAGACAGTGATTTCTATACAGTGTGATGGTTGTTGTGCTAACAACATAGAAAGAATCTCTCATGCTTATAAACAGCAATGAGAGACTTAAGGAAGATGTCGTATCCCATGCTCTTGATTCCATAACTGGTGTCTTCTGTATTCATTTTTTACAGCTATTACAATGGGAGATCCTAACATGTCCACACAGCACTTACATCAAACTGCACTCAGATTTATTTGTAGTTCTTTATTGTACACCTTTCTTTTATGTTAACCAGAAATCTATGCAAGAGCAAGAACAGTGCCCGTGTCATGATCCTGAGTAACAAACACCAAGGCCTGTGCAGTGCCTGACCCAGTCATGATGATATTGCTGAATATAAGTCTGTGAAAACTGACTTATGAACTCATTCTTTCTGGTGGAAATGCACCTTTTCCAGCCTCAGTATTTCAAATCTAATTACTGGGACTAGGATTTAAACATTCAATCATGCAGAATTACTTTGTTAGGAGACAATCATAATGTGGTGATTAATGAAGGCTACCAACTTTACATGCTTCAAAGCTTCATTTTCAATCAATTAGAAGTCTAATTCGTTTTCTGAATGTTGGAGATCACTGTGTACATAGTCAGTGGCATATCAATTGGCATCATACTTCTATTCACTACTGTGACCTTTCCAGGCTGATGGCAGATTACTAAATGTTTTGGAGACCAGTGGAATATCCAGAAACTCACCTTACCTCTATTACCCTTTACCTAGGCCAATCTAATTATTTATTTAATTCTGGTCACTCTCTATCAAGTACAGATTGCTTCCTCTAGACCATGGAGGCCAGCTGTTTCAGAACCCTGAAAGTCTCCTGTCTTCTATTTACCAAAGTTTAACCACAGATAAGCAGTTCACACAAAGAAGGCTTCAGTTAGATAGCATAGTACACAATAGAAAGAAACAATGCCTTGGGGACCCTTAGTGAACCTATCAGACCCCACCTAGTAGTTCAGAATAAAATTAAAGTTGTTGGAGGTGGACAATTGCTTCTTAGTAAGTGACCCATGATGACTCTGGTAAATCCTCTGGCCTTTCATCCATAATCCCCTCCCCCATCCCACCTCTACTCCCACTTGCATCCTACCTGTCTTACGTTTAGTGTTTTATTGTTGTGAAGAGACACCATGACCACAGTAACTCTTATAAAAGAAAGTGTTTAATTGGGACTGGCTTACAGTTCAGAGGTTTAGTCTGTTGTCATGGCAGGAAGCATGGTGGCATACAGGCAGACATGGTGCTAAGGAGTTAGCTGAGAGTTTTACATCTGTATCAGCAGGCAGCAGGAAAAGAAAGTGAGCTAACTAGGCCTGGGATTGGCATCTGAAACCTCAGAGCTAACCACCAGTGACACACTTCCTCCAAGACCACACCTACACCAATAAGGCCACACCTCCTAATCATTTAAAATAATGCCATTCTCTCTGAGTCTATGGGGGCATTTTCATTCAAACAACCATACTACCTCTACACATGCCAAACCTCTGAGCCCAAACTATCCTAATAGCAAGGCAGGGATGGAGGTGATTGGGGCTGCTCAGTAGCACAACCATGAACTAACATGTCCCAGGGGTGTTCTCTGCAACCAGAGCAAGTCTGATATGTTCCCATCATTGGGAACTGAAAACAAGCCACATACCAGCCAGAGGGTGAGATGCTAAAAAGTATCAGCACTCCTGGGGTTTGGGCTGTGAGATTGCTCACATTGATGGTTTACTTAATCCAAGTTTTTACAGTTAATGTGTAAGGTTTCATTATTTACTTTTCTTGCCGCTATGATCAAATATGTGACCCAGAGGAACTTAATGGAGGGAAGACTTACTTTGGCTCATGGTATGAGGGTACTGAATGTCATGGCAGAAAAGGCACGGCATTGGACCCATAAGATGTCAGGTTGCATTGTACTTATACACAGGAAGCAGAGAGATGCATACTGATGATGTTCAGATGCCCTCCTAAGAGTCCTGTCTTCTTTCAGTGAGAGGGCCAAGCAATGGAGGGTGCCACATACATGTGCAGGTATATGTGTATCTCCCAGGTGATTGCAAGTCCAGACAAAGTGACAAGAAGATGAGCAATGGAGAAGTGATTGTTCCTCCTTTCCTTCCAGAAACTAGAACACTAAGAGACATGGTGCCTGTGTGAACTGGCCTAGAGCACCTGATGTTAGCATGGCAAAGACCCTGCAAAGAAGGAGTCTATTTCCAAAGCCCTGCTTCTGGAACAAAGTCCATGGTTCTGCAATTACCTGAGATTTACTTGGTGACTGTTAGTTAGTCCCTGACAAGCCAATTAGCATCAAAATGGTAACAAGTGGAATTGACTTATTGGCTGTTGTTTTTGGCAATACTAAATTTTTTTTCAATTTTCAGTATTTTTTTGATTGGATATTTTCTTTATTTACATTTCAAATATTTTCCCCTTTCCAAGTCTCCCCTTCTGAAATTCCCTATTCCATTCCCCCTCCCCTGCCTCTATAAGGGTGCTCCTCCACCCAACCACCCACCCACTCCCGTTTTCAGGCCCAAGGGCCTCTCCTCCCACTGATGTCCAACAAGGCCAACCGCTGCCACATATGTGGCCAGCCCCATGGGTTGCTCCATGTGTATTCTTTGGTTGGTGGTCCAGTTCCTAGGAACTCAGAAGGGTCTGGCCTGTTGACACTATTGCTCCTTCCATGGAGCTGCAAACCCCCTCAGCTTCTCTATCTGGGATCCCAGAGCTCAGTCCAATGGTTGGCTGTGAGCTTCCACCTCTGTCTCTGTTAGGCTTGAGCAGAGCCTTTCAGGATTCAGCCATATCAGGCTTCCACCAGCAAGCACTTCCTGGCATCCACCATAACTTCCAGGCTTGGTGGCTGCATATGGAATGGATCCCCAGCTGGGGTAGTCTCTAGATGGCCTTTTCTTCAGTCTCTGCTCCACATTTTGTCTCTGTATTTCCTCCTGTGAGTATTTTATTCACCCTTCTAAAAAGCATTGAAGCATCCACATTTTGGACTTCCTTCTTCTTGAGCTTCATGTGGTCTATGAATTGAATCTTGGGTAGTTCCAACTTTTGGACTAATATCCACTTATTGGTGAGTACAAACTATGTTTGTTCTTTTGTGACTGAGTAGCCTCACTCAGAATGATATTTTCAAGTTCCATCCATTTGCCTAAGAATTTCATAAAGTCATTGTTTTTAATAACTTAGTAGTATTCCATTGTGTAAATATACCACATTTTCTGTATCCATACATCTGTTGAGAGATATCTGAGTTGTTTCTAGCTTCTGGCTATTATAAATATGGCTGCAATGAACATAGTGGAGCATGTGTCGTTATTACATGTTGGAACATCTTCTCAGTATATGCCCAGAAGTGGTATAGCTGGGTCCTCAGGCAGTGCTATGTCCAATTTTCTGAGGAACTGCCAAACTGATTTCCAGAGTGGTTGTACCAGCTTGCAAACCCACCAGTCATGGAGGAGTGTTCCTCTTTCTCCACATCCTTGCCAGCATCTACTGTCACCTGAGTTTTTCATCTTAGCCATTCTTAATTGGTGGAAGATGGAATCTCAGAGTTGTTTTGACTTGCATTTCCCACATGATTAAGAATATTGAACATTTCTTTAGGTGCTTCTCAGCCATTCAAGTTTCCTCAGTTAAGAATTCTCTGTTTAAAAAAAAAAAAGAATTCTCTGTTTAGCTCTATTCCCTATTTTTTAAATAAGGTTATTTGGTTCTCTGGAGTCTAACTTCTTGAGTCCTTCGTATATATTGGATATTAGCCCTCCATTGGAAGTAGGATTGGTCTGTTGGTTGCCATTTTGTCCTATTGACAGTGTCCTTTGCCTTACAGAAGCTTTGCAATTTTATGAGGTCCCATTTGTTGATTCTTGATCTTAGAGCATAAGCCATTGGTGTTCTGTTCAGGAACTTTCCCCCTGTACCCATTTGTTTGAGGCTCTTCTCCACTTTCTCTTCTATTAGATTCAGTGTATCTGGTTTTATATGGAGGTCCTTGATCCACTTATACTTGAGCTCTATACAGGGAGATAAGAATGGATCAATTTGTATTCTTCTACATGTTGATCGCCAGTCAAACCATCACCATTTGTTGAAAATGCTGTCTTTTTTTCCACTGGGTGGTTTTAACTCCTTCGACAAAGATAGGTAAGTGGGTTCATAGGTAAGTGGGTTCATTTCTAGGTCTTCAATTCTATTCCATTGATCTACCTGCCTGTAACAATATCGATACCATGCAGTTATTATCACTATTGCGCTTTAGTACAACTTGAGGTCAGGGATAGTGGGTCCATCAGAAGTACTTTTATTGTTAAGAATAGTTTTTGCTATCCTGGGCTTTTTGCTATTCTAAATTATTTTGAGAATTGCTCTTTCTAACTCTATGAAAAATTGAGTTGTAAATTTGATGGGGATTGCATTGAATCTGTAGATTGCTTTTGGCAAGATGTCCATTCTTACTATATGTATCTGCCAATCTATGAACATGAGAGATATTTCCATCTTCTGAGGTCTTCTTTGATTTCTTTCTTCAGAAAGAAGAAATTCTTGTCATATAGATCTTTCACTTGTTTGGTTAGAGTCAGACCAAGATAATTTATATTGTTTGTGGCTATCGTGAAGGGTGCCTTTTCTCTAATTTCTTTCTTAGTCTGTTTATCCTTTGAGTATAGGAAGGCTACTGATCGGTGTGCATTAATTTTATATTCAGTCACTTTGCTGAAGTTGATTATCAGCTGTAGGAGTTCTCTGGTGGAGTTTTTGGGGTCACTTACATATACTGTCATATGACCTGCAAATAGTGATATTTTGACTTCTTCCTTTCCAATTTGTATCCCTTTGACCTCCTTTTGTTGTCTAATTGCTCTAGCTAGAATTTCAAGTACTATATTGAATAGATAGGGAGAGAGAGGGCAGTTTTGTCTAATCCCTGGTTTTAGTGGGATTGCTTCAAGTTTCTCTCCATTTAGTTTGATATTGGCCACTGGTCTGCTGTATGTTGTTTTTACAGTGTTTAGGTATGGGCCTTGAATTCCTGATATTTCCAAGACTTTTAGCATGAAGGAATGTTGAATTTTGTCAAATGTTTTTCAACATTGAATGAAATGATCATGTGGTGTTTTTCTTTGAGTTTGTGTATGTAGTGGATTACATTGATGGATTTCCATATATTGAACAAACCCTGCATCTCTGGGAAGAAGCTTCCTTGATCATGATGAGTGATTGTTTTGATGTGTTCTTGGATTCGTTTTGCAAGAATTTTATTGAGTATTTTTGCATCGATATTCATAAGGGAAATTGGTCTGAAGCTCTCTTTCTTTGTTGGGTCTTTGTAAGGTTTTGGTGTCAGTGTAACTGTGGCTTCATAGAATGAATTGGGTAATGTTCCTTCTGTTTCTACTTCGTGGAACAGTTTGAAGAGTAATGATATTAGGTCTTTTTTGAAGGTTTGATAGAATTCTGCACTAAACCAAACTGGTCCTGGGAATTTTTTGGCTGGGAGACTTTTAATGACTGCTTGTATTTCTTCGGGGCTTATGGGACTCTTTAGATGGTTTATCTGATCCTAATTTAACTTTAGTATTTGGTATCTGTCTAGAAAATGCAGTCTCTGGTGAGAAGTCTGGTGTAATTCTGATAGGTCTGCATTTATGTGTTACTTGACCTTTTTAAATTTTCCAAGAGGGATCCTGATGTTTGGGCTTTCAAATATTCAGGGATGTATCCCTAGTAACAATGTTTGGGTTTTTTTTAAGAAATGCTTGCCCATATGAAACTTACAACTATAAGACAATCCCAGCCCAGAGTCTCATCCTGCAGCCTATAGAGTTCCATTCTGCTCTTCTCACTGCTTCCTACATTTGTCTTCTGCTACCAATGTCTTTCTCTAAGACAAAACTTCCTGTCCTCACTATACCAAGATCTGATGATCAGAGTCTATGAAATTTGAGTTGTGTGACAGTTTCCTCTGACTTGAATTATTCCCTCTGGGAAGAATTGAGAGGCTTCTGAGACTCAGTAGATAAGGGGGGAAAAAAAATCACAAGTTTCAGAAAATGAAAACTTGCACATCTTTGGACAGCCACTCTCCCCAACCTGAAGCTCCAGCTTTACAAAGTGATTAACAGTTTCTAGGGAGGATACTGACCAGCTAGGCTGCAAAAAGGCTAGATCACTGCAAAGAGACTTGCCTCCTGGCCATCAGTGTATTGCCTTTCACTTAATTATATTGATCCACACATCTTTACATAGTCGAGCAATTACCTGCTGCTCTCCCCTCCACTTTGTGTCCCTTCTTTCTATACCTTTAAGAGTATTTTTCTCACTTTTGTGAATAACATTGCTCTAACTTGGGTTCGTCTTGCCTTATTATGAGTTGAAACAACTCTTATAGTTAAAACTCTTGTTTGATTTTCTAAAATAAATCTCTCCCTATCACTACTTTGAAACTATTATCTTTTTTTTTCTCATTAGTTGTCTCTGATATAAATTCTGTCATTTCTCTAATGGTACGGTGATTTGAATAGGCTTAGCCCATGGGAAGTGGCACTATTAGGAGATGTGACATTGTTGGAATCAGTGTGACCTTGTTGGAGGAAGTGTGTCACTGTGTAGGTGGGCTTTGAGGGCTCCTAGTGCTCAAGGTCCATGCAGTGTAGAAGAGACTCTCCTCCTGACTGCCTGCAGTGGACAGTCTTCTCCTGGCTGACTTCAAATCAAGATGTAGAACTTCTGACTCCTCCAGCATTATGCCTGCCTGGATACTGGTGTGCTTCCAATCTCGATGATAAATGAACTGAACCTCAGAACCTGTAAGCCAGCCCCAATTAAACGTTTTCCTTTATATGAGTTGCCTGGATCATGCATAGTGTCTTCCCACTGCAATAAAACCCAAGCTAAAACAGATGGCAACCTGTCTCATCCGATCATGGTATTTCTGTCTGAGTTCATTTCTGTTTTTATTTATCTTACTGGGAATACTGATAAACTTTCTAGACTGAGGAACCTTCATTCCATTAAGGAAGCTTCTAAACCTTATGTAGATTAGCGTGGTTCCTCTAACAATCACTATGTTTTCTTTTACAAGACTTCCTTGCTTCCCACATAGCTCTTATCATATGCTCGTATCTCCTTCTCTGACTGCTCCTTTCTCTTGCTTCCCTTAGCTCTATCTTCCAGCTCATTAAATCTCTCTCCAGCTGTGTTTTTTCTAGTTTTTATTACATCCTTTGAGGGTTTTAATTTCAAATTCATTTCAAAAATTCTTTCTTATTCTTAAAAAGTTCTGTTTTGTTGTTTTTTAGTTCCTCGATTTTTATCATAATGTCTTCCTGCTTTAATGACATATTTCCCTTCCTTTAGTCCTTGAACCATTTACCATCCCTTAAGATATTTTAAATCATTAAAAAAGTTAAACTATTACTAGTTTAGCTGGTGAAATTAAATAATCCTGAAGAACCTTGGGATCACGAGTCTATTCTTTCTTTCTTCCTTTCTTTTTTCTTTTTTAATGAAGAATTTAATTATTTTATGTATGAGTACACTGAAGCTATCTTCAGACACACCAGAAGAGGTCACCAGATGCCATTACTGACAGTTGTGAGCCATGATGTTGTTGTTGGGAATTGAACTCATGACCTCTGGAAGAGCAGTCAGTGCTCTTATCTGCTGAGCCAACTCTCCAACCCCACGAGTATGTTCTTTTTTTTTTTTTTTTTTTTTTAAATTTAATTTAATTTTATTTTTTTAATTTACATTCCAAATCACTTCCCCTTTCCCGTTTCCTCCCTCCCCGAAAGTCCCATAAGCCCCCTTCCCTCCCTCTTTTCTCCGTTCAACCCCCTCTCATTACTCTGTCCTGGCGTTCCCCTACATCCAGTCTTTCCAGGACCAGGGGTCTCTCCTTCCATCTTTTTAGAAATCTATTGATATGCTGATTGTGTCTAGGGTATTCTGAGATTCTGGGTCAATATCCCCTTATCAGTGACTTCATACCATGTGTGATCTTTTGTGATTGGGTTACCTCACTAAGGATGATATTTTCAAGTTCTGACCATTTGCCTAGGAATTTCGTGAATTCATTGTTTTTAATTGCAGAGTAGTATTCCATTGTGTAAATATACCACATCTTCTGAATCCATTCCTCCGTTGAGGGACATCTGGGTTCTTTCCAGCTTCTGGCTATTATAAATAAGGCTGCTATGAATATAGTGGAGCATGTGTCCTTATTGCATGCAGGTAAAGTCTCTGGGTATATGCCCAGGAGTGGTATAGCCGGATCCTCCGGAAGTGTCATGCCCAGTTTTCTGAGGAGCCGCCAGACTGCTTTCCAGAGTGGTTGTACCAGCCTGCAATTCCACCAGCAGTGGAGGAGTGTTCCTCTTTCTCCACATCCTCGCCAACAACTGCTGTCTCCTGTGTTTTTGATCTTAGCCATCCTGACTGGTGTGAGATGGAATCTCAGGGTTGTTTTGATTTGCATTTCCCTAATGACTAAGGATGATGAACATCTCTTTAGGTGCTTCTCAGCCATTAGATATTCTTCAGGTGAGAACTCTTTGTGGAGCTCTGTACCCCATTTTTTAATAGGGTTACTTGCCTCTCTGGAGTTTAACTTCTTGAGTTCTTTGTATATCTTGGATATTAGCCCTCTGTCGGATGTAAGGTTGGTAAAGATCATTTCCCAGTTAGTTGGTTGCCGCTTTGTCTTTTTGACGGTGTCTTTTGCCTTGCAAAAACTTTGTAATTTAATGAGGTCCCATTTGTCTATTCTTGATCTTAGAGTATAAGCTATTGGAGTTCTGTTCAGGAAATTCTCCCCTGTGCCCATATGTTCAAGGTTCTTCCCTAGTTTCCCTTCTATTAGTTTCAGTGTGTCTGGTTTTATGTGGAGATCTTTGATCCACTTAGAATTGAGCTTAGTGCAAGGAGATAAGGATGGGTCAATTTGCATTCTTCTGCATGTTGACCTCCAGCTGAGCCAGCACCATTTGTTGAAAAGGCTATCTTTTTTCCACTGGATGGTTTTAGCTCCTTTGTCAAAGATCAAGTGACCATAGGAGTGTGGATTCATTTCTGGGTCTTCAATTCTGTTCCATTGATCTACATGTCTGTTACTGTACCAATACCATGCAGTTTTTAACACTATTGCTCTGTAGTACAGCTTGAGGTCCGGGATACTGATTCCCCCAGAGGTTCTTTTACTCTTGAGGATAGTTTTAGCTATTCTGGGTTTTCTGTTATTCCAGATGAATTTTTGAATTGCTCTTTCTAACTCTATGAAGAATTGAGTTGGGATTTTGATGGGGATTGCATTGAATCTGTGTATTACTTTTGGTAAGATGCTCATTTTTACTATATTAATCCTGCCAATCCATGAGCATGGCAGATTTTTCCATCTTCCGAGGTCTTCTTCAATTTCTTTCTTCAGAGACTTGAAGTTCTTGTCATACAGATCTTTCACTTGTTTGGTTAGCGTCACGCCAAGATACTTAATATGGTTTGTGGCTATTGTAAAGGGTATTATTTCTCTTACTTCTTTCTCAGCCTGCTTATCCTTTGAGTATAGGAAGGCTTCTGACTTGCTTGAGTTGATTTTATATCCGGCCACTTTGCTGAAGTCGTTTATCAGCTGTAGGAGTTCTCTGGTGGAGTTCTTTGGGTCGCTTATGTATACTATCATATCGTCTGCAAATAGTGATAGTTTGACTTCTTCCTTTCCAATTTGTATCCCTTTGACCTCTTTTTCTTGTCTAATTGCTCTAGCTAGAACTTCAAGTACTATATTGAAAAGATATGGAGAGAGAGGGCAGCCTTGTCTAGTCCCTGATTTTAGTGGGATTGCTTCAAGTTTCTCTCCGTTTAGATTGATGCTGGCTACTGGTTTGCTGTAAATTGCTTTTACTATGTTTAGATATGGGCCTTGAATTCCTGATCTTTCCAAGACCTTTAGCATGAAAGGATGCTGAATTTTGTCAAATGCTTTCTCAGCATCTAATGAGATGACCATGTGGTTTTTTTCTTTGAGATTGTTTATGTAGTGGATTACATTGATGGATTTCCTTATATTGAACCATCCCTGCATCCCTGGGATGAAGCCTACTTGATCGTGGTGAATGATCGTTTTGATGTGTTCTTGGATTCGGTTGGCAAGAATTTTATTGAGTATTTTTGCATCGATATTCATAAGAGAGATTGGCCTGAGATTCTCTTTCTTTGTCGGATCTTTGTGTGCTTTTGGTATTAGTGTAATTGTGGCTTCATAGAACGAGTTGGGTAGTGTTCCTTCTGTTTCTATTTTGTGGAACAGTTTGAAGAGTATTGGTGTTAGGTCTTCTTTGAAGGTCTGATAGAATTCTGCACTAAAACCATCTGGACCTGTGCTTTTTTTGGTTGGAAGACTTCCAATGACAACTTCTATTTCTTCAGGGGTTATAGGACGGTTTAGATGGTCTATTTGATCCTGATTTAATTTTGGTACTTGGTATCTGTCAAGGAAATTGTCCATTTCCTCAAGATTTTCTAGTTGTGTTGAATACAGGTTTTTGTAGTAGGATCTGATGATTTTTTGAATTTCCTCAGTTTCTGTTGTTATCTCTCCCTTTTCGTTTCTGATTTTATTAATTTGGATACTATCTCTGTGCCCTCTGGTTAGTCTGGCTAAGGGCTTATCTATCTTGTTGATTTTCTCAAAGAACCAACTCCTCGTTTTGTTGATTCTTTGTATGGTTTTCTTTGTTTCTACTTGATTGATTTCAGCCCTGAGTTTGATGATTTCCTGCCTTCTACTCCTCTTTGGTGTATTTGCTTCTTTTTGTTCCAGGGCTTTCAGGTGTGCCATTAAGCTGTTAGTGTATGCTGTCTCCCGTTTCTTTTTGGCGGCACTCAGGGCTATGAATTTTCCTCTTAGCACTGCTTTCATTGTGTCCCATAAGTTAGGGTATGTTGTGCCTTCATTTTCATTAACTTTCAAAAAGTCTTTGATTTCTTTCTTTATTTCCACCTTGACCAAGTTATCATTGAGTAGAGCATTGTTCAGCCTCCATGTGTACGTGGGTTTTCTTTTGTTTTTGTTGCCATTGAAGACCACCCTTATTCCATAGTGATCTGATAGGAGGCATGGGATTATTTCTATCTTCTTGTACCTGTTGAGGTCTGATTTGTGACCAATTATATGGTCAATTTTGGAGAAGGTACCATGAGGAGCTGAGAAGAAGGTGTATTCTTTAGCTCTAGGATGAAATGTTCTATATATATCAGTTAGTTCCATTTGGTCCAAGGCTTCAATTAGATTCACTGTGTCCCTGTTTAGTTTCTGCTTTCCTGAACGATCCATTTCAGAGAGCGGGGTGTTGAAGTCACCCACTATTATTGTGTGCGGTGCGATGTGTGCTTTGAGTTTTAGTAAAGTTTCTTTTACGAATGAGGGTGCCCTTGCATTTGGAGCATAGATATTCAGGATTGAGAGTTCTTGATGGTGGATTTTTCCCTTGATCAGTATGTAGTGTCCTTCTGTGTCTTTTTTGATGACTTTGGGTTGAAAATCAATTTTATCCGATATTAGGATGGCTACTCCACCTCGTTTCTTGGGGCCATTTGCTTGTAAAATTGTTTTCCAGCCTTTTACTCTGAGGTAGTGTTTGTCTTTGACACTGAGGTGCGTTTCCTGCATGCAGCAAAATGCTGGGTCCTGTTTACGTATCCAGTCTGCTAGTCTATGTCTTTTAATTGGGGAATTGAGACCATTGATATTAAGAGAGATTAAGGCATAGTGATTATTGCCATCTGCCATTCTTGACGCTATCTTTATGTTTGAGTGGTTATCTACTTTTGGGTTTGATTCAAGAAGGTTATTATCTCATTTTTTCCAGGGTGTTGTTTCTCTCCCTGTATTGGAGGTTTCCACCTATTATCCGTTGCAGGGCTGGATTTGTGGAAAGATATTGTGAAAATTTGGTTTTATCATGGAATATCTTGGTCTCTCCATCTATGGTGATTGAGAGTTTTGCTGGGTATAGTAGTCTAGGCTGGCATTTGTGCTGTCTTAGTGTCTGCATGAGATCTGCCCAGGATCTTCTGGCTTTCATAGTCTCTGGTGAGAAGTCTGATGTGATTCGGATAGGTCTTCCTTTGTATGTTACTTGGCCCTTTTCTCTTACTGCATTTAGTATTCTTTCTTTGTTTAGAACATTCGGTGTTTTGATTATTATGTGACGGGAGGTATTTCTGTTCTGGTCCAGTCTGTTTGGAGTTCTGTAGGCTTCTTGTACGTTCATCGGCATCTCTCTCTTTAAGTTAGGGAAGTTTTCCTCCATAATTTTGTTGAAGATGTTTACTGGCCCTTTAAGTTGCAAATCTTCACTCTCATCTATACCTATAATCCTTAGGTTTGGTCTTCTCATTGTGTCCTGGATTTCCTGGATGTTTTGGGTTACGCGTTTTTTGCATTTTGCATTTTCTTTGACTGTTGAGTCGATGCTTTCTATGGAATCTTCAGCACCTGAGATTCTTTCTTCCATCTCTTGTATTCTATTGTTGATGTTTGCATCTATGACTCCTGATTTCTTCCCAAGGTTTTCTATCTCCAAAGTTGTCTCCCTTTGTGATTTCTTAGTTGTTTCTACTTCCTTTTTTAGTTCCTGGATGGATTTGCTGAGATCCTTCACTTGTTTGTTTGTATTTTCCTGTATTTCTTTAAGGTATTTTTGCATTACCTCTTTCAGGATTTCTTCCTGATGACCCACGTTCTCCTGCATTTCTCTGAGCGATTTTTGTGTTTCCTCCTCATGGGATTCCATCTGTTGATCCATCGTCTCCTGCATTTCTTTAAGCAGTTCTCGTGTTTCCTTTGTAAGGGCATCTAACCGTTGATTCATTTCTTTAAGCAATTTTTGTGTTGCCTCCTTATGGGCATCCGTCTGTTGACCCATATTCTTCTGCATTTCTTTATGCAAATTTTGTGATTCCTTTGTGAGTGCATCTACCCGTTGATTCATCTCGTTAAGCGATTTTTGTGTTGTCTCCTTGTGCGCCTCCATCTTTTGATCCATGTTCTCCCGCATTTCTCTAAGCGATTTTTGTGTTTCCTTTGTAAGGGCTTCTAACCGTTGATTCATGGTCTCCTGTAACTCTTTATGAGATTTATTTGTGTCCTTCTTGTGATCCTCTAATAGCATCATGAGAAGTGATTTTAAATCCAGATCTTGTCTTTCGGGTGTGGTGGGGTATCCAGGACTTGCTGCTGTTGGAGAGTTGGGTTCGGATGGTCCCACATTACTTTGATTACTGTTAGTAACATTCCTACATTTGCCTTTTGCCATCTGGATACCTCTGGTGTTAGTTGGTCCTGCTGCCACTGGCTGTTGGTTGGACCTCCTGTGAGCCTGCAAAGCTATTTCTGCCCCCCCTGGATTACCAGGATTCCCCTGGCACCGATTTCTGGGGCCTGCCTGCTCCTGAGTGACTTTGGAGCCCTAATGTGCTTTGCCCCAAGTGATCTTATATTGGGGAGGCCTTGCACATCTAAAGGCTCAGCCTAGTGGATTCCTGGAGCAGAGGTCGCCAAAGGGAGGCTGGCAGGCTCCTGCCCTGTGCAGGGGTGTGTGATCTCTCCTGGGGGGGGGAGGGGGCGTCCCTCCACCAGGCAGAAGGTCCCACCGCGGAACTGGCGCGCTGGTTACTGCAGATCAGCCCAGCACCTGGGAGCAGGTTACACACAAGCTGCCTGAAACCGAAGCGATATTATGCCTGTCTGTCTCTGAGCCTGGCGGTCCCAACTACCTGGTCACTGGAGCAAAGATGGCGGAGGGCAGTCTCCGTGGCGCCGCTCACCCTGTGGTCACGATGGCCCGCCGATCTGGCACCCAGACGACCGCAGCGCCAACCCGCCCTCGGGCACAGACGGAAGCCCCAACAGGCCGTGTCCCAAGTGATGTTATATCGGGGGGAGAGCCTGGGTACAGGTCTCTCCAGCGCAGTCCGCGGGAACAGAGGTCGCGGAAGGGAAGCTGGCAGGCTCCCTCCCTGCGCGGGGTCCCTCCACCAGGCAGAAGGTCCCACCGCGGAACTGGCGCGCTGGTTACTGCAGATCAGCCCAGCACCTGGGAGCAGGTTACACACAAGCTGCCTGAAACCGAAGCGATATTATGCCTGTCTGTCTCTGAGCCTGGCGGTCCCAACTACCTCCCACGAGTATGTTCTTAATGTAAATTATTGTCAAATGGACCCAGAACTGGATCATGTCCTAGTTTCATTCCCTGGTTCCTCTCTTGATACATTATAGGTTCCATTTTTCTTCTCAAAATTAAACCTCTAAGCAAACAGAACCGCAGGCTCTGCTCTTCCTTTGACTCAATTGCATTTTCTTAATAAAGCTTACCTAATATCTATTGTTGAATAGGTATCTGATTTGGTTGCCTTTCTTGGGGATACATTTATTGTACTTGTTTAGAAGCTTTGGACTACATCTTTGATTGTCACTACTTGGAAGTTGACAGGAAAGATTATGTAGTGTCTAAGACTACAACAGTTGGACTGGGGAGATGGCTCAGTAGTTAAAACACTTGTCCCACAAGCAAGAGGACCAGAGTTTGAATCCCCAGAACCCTTATAAATACCAGATGGGTGGATGGGTCTCCTATAATTCAAGCCACAGAAGATGGAGACATGGAATATAAGCTGGCTGGTAAGACTACCCATATAGACAAACTTTGGGTCTGATTGAGCATTCTAGTTCCATTGAACAAGGTACAATAGCAATCATGGATAGTTCTGGATATCAGCCTGAGGCTTCCACATTCACACACACACACACGCACACACACACACACACACACACACACACACGATCAACATGCATCAGCATACATGTACACACATGTGCATGACTATGCATATACAAACATCCCATACATATATGCCATGGTTAGACAGTTACGATAGACATAAAACTGTTACCTGTTGGCAGAAGCAGCAGTAGACATGGACTGCAGAATCTAGGATTCAGTCTGGGTGGAGTTTTAGTCCTCAACATTTGTTTTGTTTGGCTCCCTAGTGAGAATTCTGTCCCATTTCCATCCCCTAAGTACGACACATGTATACACTCTCACCTGTCATGTCTGTCACATTGTGTGTTAGTTGGTAGCATCTGATGAGAGCACAGATGTGCTAATGCTCGAGGGAGGTAAACTCACAGGGAAACATGCTATACAAACTCAGCCAGTGTCTCATTATCCACATGACCCTTTGGGGGATGTTCTCAGAGTGAGCAGTGGATGAGATGACAGAGTCAGTAAAAGTGATTCCACGCAGAAGGATCTGAGACAGGAGCTGATGCTGCCTTGCCGTGGGGTGTTGCTTGATGCTACAGCCAGTACTACTAGTATGTATTATACTGATACAGCCAGCTTTCATCAGAGCCAGGAATTTCAGGAAATGCTAGCCCCTAATGATCCCTAGAGATCTGCTGATACTGGCAGTCTGAGTTTGCTGCCAGACAGAGGTAGTTTGTACAAACATTTAGGAACCTAGTGTGACATTTTGAGGAACATTTGACTTACACCTGGAAATCTCTGTAGCCAGTCTATGTATAGGATTTCAGAAGTATGCGTGTGAGTCTGTGTGTGTGTATGTATGTGTGTGTGTGTATCTGTGTCTGTGTGTCTGTGTGTATGTCTATGTGTCTGTTTATATCTCTGTGTGTCTGTGTTTGTCTATATGTCTGCATGTGTGAGAGTCTGTGTGTGTGTGTTTATGTGTTTGTCTGTGTGTATCTGTGTGTGTGTTTGTGTGTGTGTCTTTGTGTATCTATGTGTGTTTGAGTCTCTGTGTGTCTGCGTGTGAATATGACTTTGTGTCTGTCTGTGTGTATCTGTGCATGTGTGTCTGTATTTGTATCTATATCTGCATGTCTGTGTGTATCTGTGTGTGTGAATCTCTGTGTGTGTCTATGTCTGTATGTCTGTGTGTCTATGTCTGTGTGTCTGTGTCTGTGTAACTGTGTATGTGTGTGTGTGTGTGTATCTGTGTATATGTGTGTGTCTGCATGTGTGTGAGTCTCTGTGTGTGTCTGTGTCTGTGTATATCTGTGTATGTCTGTGTGTCTGTATGTGTGTATCTGTGTGTGAGTCTCTGTGCGTGTGTCTGTGTGTGTGAGTCTCTCTGTGTGTATCTCTGTGTAAATGTGTGTGTGTGTGTGTGTGTGTGTGTGTGTGTGTGCCTTTTCCTGCATGCACTCATGTGTGAGAGGCAAAGATCACCATGAAGGACCTTCCTCCCTCTGTCCTTGTCTACCTTATTATCTGATGCAAAGTCTCCCCTGGACAAAGGTAGCTGGCCAGGAAGCCATAGGGAGGCTCCTGCCTCCATTCCCCAGCACTGAGACTATGGGTACTCACCACTGTCCTCAGCACTATGGTCCAACCACTGAGCCATGCTCAGCACTGTGGTCCGACCACTGAGCAATGCTTGTACAGCAGCACTTCACAGACTGAGTCAGCTCCCTCATCTGTTTGACTCTTCTTTACCTTTTAAACCACGAGCACAAAAACAATTTCTGGAAAGTAGGTCTGAGTAGTTTACTTTTTCCTAGTAATCTGCCTTATATCTTTTGCTTTTAAAAATTCCTGCTCTAGAACTATGTGATTGTCCAAAATGTTGCAAAACTAAATATTACAGAAACCTCTGAACCTACAACAAGATCAGTAAATATAACAGCGCAAACAAACAAACAAACAAAAAAAATCTGACTGTTGCTTGTTTTTATTATATGTACATGGTTATGACATGTGTGGATGTGTATGGATATGGTATGTGTTCCTGTATGTAGGTATTTGGGGGTACATGTGTGTCACAACATGTCAGAGGTTAGTTGTTGCTTCTCACCTTATACCTTATGAGACAAGATCTCATTTTTGCATGACACTGCTCATGGTAGACTAGCTGACCCTCAAGGTTCAAAGATTCTCCTGTCTCACAATCTCATCACAACTATAAAAGCATGTCAGTGGTTATAGACACTCCTGTGCCTGGCTTTGTGTGTGCTCTGGAGATTCAAACCCAGGCCCCACACTTGAGGGTCAGACACTGTACCCACTGAGCCATGTTCCCAGGCCTCCTGTTTACTTTTGCTATTGTTCTATCTCTTCATTGTGACCAGGGCTGACTGAGTAGCCCTACCATCTAGCACAATGCCTGATAGAGAAGTACAGTGGGCATTCATGGAAGGAACCATACCACAGCTAACATAAAGGGAAAGAGACACCTTAACAAAAAACGAGCTTGAAAACAAAACAGAATCGTGAGCATGTTTCTAGGCTTCAAATTTCTTAATAGAGAGGTTTTAGAGCATCTCAAAGATGTAAGCCAGAGAAAGAGAGACACAAAGATCTCCAGCCTCAGTAGACCAGGATCCTTGCACTTGATCAGGGTAAATACTGTGACTCTACTCTTTGGGGCCTTTGGAAAATATTATGAAATTGGATTTGATCTTCTCCAGAGTCTCATCCAGCTGTCAAGATAAGTCATCTTAAATATAAAATCCTTTCTTACTGATCCAGTTAGGAATCTCTCTTCTACCCAAGCATATTTTCTAATACCTGGAAGGTAGACAAACAGCTGCCAGAAAGACATTCAAGTTCATTTTGTCATGGTATACTTGATCATAAAATTACCAGTGAACTTGAAGCTTTCAGGGGACATGTGTCAATGGGTGGACAAAAATAGACGTCTACATGTCTGGTTCGGTGTGAGCGCAGCTGTCGGGTCACTGGTCCTCCAGGACTGAGTCATGTGACCACAGTCATAACATCATGACAGCTCTTGGGCCAAGGCACAAACACACAGACCGTAAAAGACACCATCAGAATCCTTTAAGAACACCTCCATAGGCAGGCTCTTCTGAAGATACTCAGTCCTCCCTCTGAATCCTTCCTCTGGCTTCCAGACACAGTGTCAATAGTTACTTTGAAGAAAATAATATGCCTCTTAGGGACTCGTGACTGTAGAAAAATTGTTTAGGTCCTCAGACCAACCAACCCACAGGAGAAATTTTTCCAAATGCTTGAAATGGGATCTACTGTGGCTCCAGAAGCTTCTAGTGTGTGTGTGTGTGTGTGTGTGTGTGTGTGTGTGTGTGTGTGTGTGTATGACACTTTGCCTTCCAGGTATACTGCAGAACTGAGAAATCTGGCTTAGCTAGAAATGTGTAGAATAGAAGCCCACTCTTATCCCCCCAGCCTGAACTCCAATCCCAATCCCAACCTCCACCATACTCCCAACTTCCAACTCCTACCTCACCCCCATAAAAGCCTAACCCCCAAACCCTCAACCCTCAATCCCAACCCCAATCCCAATTCCCCACTACCCCCATCCAGACCCAAACTACACCCCTACCCAAACTCTACCCCCTGCCCAACCTCTATGCCTAATCTTACTTCCTACTCAAAACCTACTTCAAACTCACCCCTCCAAGCTTACCCCCATCCCAACCATAACCCCATCTCCAACTCAGCCTTAGGCTGTTAGAGAACAAACAGCTGTTTCAGTGCAGGAAGCAAGCCTAGAAGAAAAGGCCAGACATGAGGGCTTGGTGCGTAAAGGGGGAGATGTCGCTCTTCATAGGTGGCTCTGTCCTGATTCTGCTCTTCCAAAGGCATCTGGAAGCCTTTTCCCAGCCTCCAATCCTGTTCTAAATCTCAGCTGCAATTCCAGGATCCAGGTTCCTGCATTCTGAAGCACACCAGCATTGTTGAAAGCTGTTTTTCCAAACCCTGAGATTCTACCTCACACTAGTCAGAATGGCTAAGATCATAAACTCAGGAGACAGCAGATGCTGGTGAGGATGTGGAAGAACACCCCTTCATTGCAGGTGGGATTGCAAGCTCGTACAACCACTCTGGAAATCAGTCTGATGGTTTCTCAGAAAATTGGAAATAGTTCTACCTGAAGATCCAGCTACACAACTCCTGGGCATATGCCCAAAAGATGCTCTAATATATGACAAGGACACATGCTCAACTATGTTCATAGCAGCCTTATTTATAATAGCCTGAAGCTGGAAACAACCCAGATGTCTCTCAATGGAGAAATAGATATAGAAAAGGTGGTACATTTACACAATGGAGTACTACTCAGATATTAAAAGTGACTTCATGAAATTTGCAGGCAAATGGATAGAACTAGAAAATATTATCTTGAGTGAGGCAACCCAGTAAGAAAAGAACACACATGGTATATACTCTGATAAGTGAATGTTAGCCCAAAAACACAGAATGCCCATGATACAACTCATAGACCATATGAAGCTCAAGAAGAAAGAAGACCAAAGTGTGGATGCTTCAGTCCTACTTAGAAGGAGAAACAAAATAATCACAGAAGGTAGAGGGAAGGGGGGATCTGGGAGGGAGAGAGGAGGAGGAGGGAAAAGGGGGGCAGGATCAGGTGTGTGTGGAGATGTGGGGAAAGTACAGATGGTCAGGAAATTGAAAGGAGGTGTGTAGTAATGGATGATGGGGAACTGGGGGTAGCTACTAGAAAGTCTCAGATACCAGGAAAGCAAGAGGTTCCCAGGACCGAAGAGGGATGACATTAGCCGAAATACCCAGCAAAGGGGAGCTAGAACCTGTAGAGACCATATTCAGTGGATAGGCACAGCTCCTGGTTGAGGGATGGGACCACCCACTCATCTAAAAAACTTTAACCCAGAATTGTTCCTGTCTAAAGAAAATGCAGAGACAAAGAGTGGAGCAGAGACTGAAAGAAAGGCATTCAAAGACTGCCCACCTAGACATCCATCCCATCTGCAGATACTAAACCCAGACACTATTGCTGATACAGAGAGGAGCCTGGTATAGCTGTCTCCTGAGAGGCTCTGCCAGTGCCTGACCAATAGAGATGTAAATGCCTGCAGCTAACCATCAGATTGAGCACAGGACCCCAAGGGAAGAGTTAGGGGAAGGACTGAAGGAGCTGAAGGGATTTGCAACTTCATAGGAAGAACAACAATATCCACCAACCAGATCCCACAGAGCTCCCAGGGACTAAACCACCAACCACAGAGTACACATGGAGGGACCCAGGGCTCCAGTCACATATGTAGCAGAGGATGGCCTTATCCGGCATCAATGGGAGGAGAGGCCCTTGGTCCTGTGGAGGCTCAATGCTCCAGTATAACAGGATGCTAGAGCAGTGAAGTGGGAGTGAGTGGGAGGGTGGTAGAAAAGAGAGGGGGATGGGAAACAGGGAAGGGGACAACATTTGAAATGTAAATAAATAAAATAACCAATAAAAAAAAAACTTAGAAAAAAAAAGGAAAAATGAAAATTGTTTTTCCAGAGTCAAAGCACTAAATACTTGAAGGGGAAGCCTCTTTTGTCCAGCAAATTCTGTGCCTCAGAATCCTCTTCATCCCCAGAGCTTTTAGCTTAACCATGCATATACTAAATAGGAAGTGAGGATATAAGTAATACAGTCTAGGGTGTGAGAATAAATGGAGCTGTGTGAACTGAGAATTCCTGTACACTCTCACAGGGTCCAGGAAGGAGTCTATTTGCCTCTACTCTCCACTTGCAGCAAGGCATCATGGTATCCACGGTCAATCTTCCCACAAGGAATTGTAAGAACAAAGATACGTCATGGCAACCTTAGTTGAATATTATTAAGTGGCGCATAAGTGCAGGGTCCTTACATCAGTGTGGTCACCCCCACAGCTTCCAGAAACCTGGACTCTCCAGAAAGCTGCAGAGTCTAGATTTTAACCTCATGCTCAGCAGTCTATGGTTCTTCCTGAAGGCCCAGCTAACATGGGGGTCACTAAAGCAGTGGTGGTGACAAGGACCATTCCTCATCCTGGAAACTGAGGAAGGACCTGGCTGAGGGAAAGAAGCCCGTCCATCCAGGTTTTGCCTCTATGTGTGTCACTCCTAGGAATCCACTCTGTTGCTGGCTTGGGACCATTTCAGAGAGGTGAACAACCCAACCTCTTTCTGGACTGCTCTAGGAGCATCCTTGAGGTCTGGCAGTGGGCCATCAGGAGTGTGGAGTCATAGGGTGTGTTCTGTGCTCTGCCATGGTTCCTCCATCTTTGAAAACTAAGGAGTCTCTCTTGAAAAATAAAATCTGGTTTTGTAACTTGTTCTCTACAACTTAAAGGTCACACAGACCCCTGAATCACATCATTGGCCCACTAAAAACTCCTGGCTAAGAGCAGAGGCTCATGGGAAAAGCCACTTGCTACCCCTATAACTTCAGTTGTGGGACACAGGAACTCTCCCTGAACCCAGCAATTGCCTCTGTGAACCACTGACCATAGATCCTGTTTCCTAAGTGCCTGAAATTTCAAGAGTCCTTATTTCAATCTCTTTTACTTCAAAAACTTACTTGTAGAGTCATCTCTTCACATGGGGTGGGAAGCTGGTTTCTGGACCCCAAAGATACCAAATCTCAAGTCCTCAGTAGAAACTAACATGTTTATGAATAACCTATGCACATCCCCATATACTTTTTTTTCCCTTTTTGATTGGTGGGGGGTGGGCATCTCACTATGTAACACTGGCTAGCCTAGAACTCACTGAGGCCAGGCTACCCTTGAGTTTACAAAGCTCCAACAGCTTCTGCCTCCTGCGTGCTGAGATTAAAGGTGAACGCCACCACATCAATCTACCCATGTTTTCAGTCTTCCCTAAAATGCTTATAATATTAAATGCGATGTGAATCCCAAGGCAATCCAAGCTGTTCTAGATTGTTTAGATTAAGGACAGTAAGTATCTGTAGTCTGGTTGGCAATGACACATTTCTTTTTTTCTGGGTGTTTTTCCACCTCCAACTGGCTGCATCTACCGGAGCAGAAACCAAAGCTCTGGAGAGCAGGCTGTGTTTACCGTGGGTGAAAAGGAAGAGTCAAATATACATAGTTTCAATATAAAATGATAGCATGAATATTATAATAGATTGTTGACATGCAAAAAGACCCTCTCATGTTTCTAAAGTGTACACATCACTTGAGGGTAGAACTTCTCCCAGGAAGTCTAATAAAATACAGGGAATGAAAATTAATTTGCCTTTTTAGACCTTGTGATGTTCATACAGGTAGAACAAATGTTTGTAATACCATTTTAATAAACTTGGCATATCTGTAAACTCTAAACCTAGTCTTATGGTAGAAACAAGTCTGGGGCTAGGCTAAAACCTGGGGTTGGGGGCACTAGCAAACGAGAACAATGGAGAGGAAAAATAGGAGGAGGGAGAAAGGGGATGAGAGTTATAGAGCAGTGTTCCTGGAAGACATGAGTCCATATGTCTCTCCACTCCAGACAGGATGCAGAGGGAACCAGAGGAACAATGGCACCCAAGTCTATCTTAGTGAGCCAGCGGATTTACTGGATTACTTATGGGATCGTGGGTGATTCAGGGAAACTTCCTCATCAAAAAGCACATCCCAGCATCGATGATGACGTGCAGAAGCTGTAACCCTGGAGCTCCCTCCCCAAACCCGCAGGAAGCTTAGCCAGTCTCCTGTCTCCATCAACTGTTATGTACCCTTGGGGGAGGGACCTTGCGATCCTCATAACATTCACAACCTTGTAACTTTTGCTTATTTCCTGAGTCTTAAGTGCCCCCCTCTGTCCTGGCTCGTCTTCTGTCAATTAGACACACCAACTAGAGTTATCAGAAAGGCGGGAACCTCAGTTGAGAAGATGCTGCTGTAAAATCCAGCTGTAAGTCATTTTCTTAATTAGTGATTGATGGGGAGGGGGCAGTGATGGCATCCCTGAGATTGTGGTGCTGGGTTCTAGAAGAAAGCGAGCTGAACAAGCCAGAGGAAGTAAGCCAGTAAGCAGTACCCCTCCATGGCCTCTCTGCATCAGCTCCTGCCTCCAGGTTCCTGGCCTCTTTGAGTTCCTGCCCCAACATCTCTCAATAATGAACAGTGCTGTGGAAGTGTAAGTCAAATAAACCCTTTCCTCCCCGAGTTGCTTTTTTGGGTTTATAAATGGGCAGGTTCCTCACTCCCGTGCTTATAGCCCAGCTCATCGGATGGAGCTGTTATTCTGTGTCCTTACCTAAGTTCTCGTGAACGTGGGCATTTAGAAGCCACATGCTCCCTGGTGGAATTGTTCATATGCTCAGCCTTGACCTCTGAGTTTCATCAGAGCACCATAGGAAAATGCCTTTATATTAGACAGACAGACAGACAGACAGTTCCTGTCTTCTCTCTCAAATCTTCACATCTCTTAAGACAAGAGCCAGACAGACAGACAGACAGACAGACAGACAGACAGACAGACAGAGACAGTTCCTGTCTTCTCTCAAATCTTCATATCTCTCAAGACAAGAGCCTGACAGTGGCTCCCAGTCTTGCGTGGAAGCTCAGAGAGGTTTCAGGCTTGCTGATACTTCTGGAGGATCCTGGGTCTCACCTTTCTCCAGAATCTCGTGTCTGTTTACAATTGCACCTACAAATGTCTTCTCTCTTCAAGGTAATCATGCTTTCAACTTTCAGTAAAGTATCCCCCACAGGCAAGCAATGTTTACACTAAAATTAAAAAAAAAAAAAAGACTTTCTCTTATTTTACATAGTGCCTGTGGCAGACATTTTTATGTGCTAGGCCTGGCAGAGTGTGGAACCTACCTAACCTGTTTTTAAAATTTAGAAATTTCAATTCTCAGGTCAGCTGTCCATTCTTTCTTTGGTTTTGTTGTCCAAACAAATACTTAGCTTCCTTCTGTACATTTTTCATGCAGGACACTCCCTACATGCGTGCGCGCGCACACACACACACACACACTCACACACACATTCTCACACACACACTCACATACATATACACACTCACACTCACACACACTCACATACATATACACACACACACACACTCACACATATACACACATTCTCACACACACTCACATACATATACACATACACACTCACACACACATATACAGACATTCTCACACACACACATATACACATACTCACACACACATACACATACACACACTCTCACACACACATACATACATACACACACACACTCTCTCTCTCACACACACACACACACATTCACCAAGGTCTCTGCCACGGAGCTGCAGCCTGGCTCACACCAGTTTCTGTGGACAAGCTCTCAGGTGTATTGTCTGCAAGCAGAAAGCCTCACTCATTCACCAGGGGATGCTTGCTTAAGGCATATATATATATAATTGTATGATATATATATATAATTGTATGATATATATATATATATATATATATATATATATATATATATATATTCCTCAATACTTGTTCACTTCAGAATCAAGGACCTATTAGGTAGTGTAGAAATGAAGTGACTGATTTCTATATGTTGAGGAGGATTGGCAACTCTTCTGGAGTATTCAGTATTAGAAATTCAAACTCATTGCCCTACGTTAGCACAGTGTGTTTGCATTTTGTTTTGCTTTCTCAGCTTTCATCTTATTTTAAAACACATGGTTTCTCTGATCCAAGGAGAAGCTAAGTGACTTACCCTACTGATAAAATCAGGCTTAAATATAAGTCCTTAATCTTTTTCATTTGCAAATATTACAGATAACCGTTGATAAACACAGGCTATGTGTTCTTGTCCCCATGAAAAATGAGCACTTTGCATTGTAATCCAGCTTATTTGCCTCTGTCACTTTTTGCCATACCCAGGCTGTCCTGCCTAAGTCATCAGAGCTAGCAAGGCAGCAGGCGTGGTAGGTCAGTCTTGCATATACTTCTCTGAGCACCTTACCTCTCTGGGTTTTGACTTTTGTAAAGTACAAAATAAAGTTAGCAACAGACTCAGTTCAAGAATTGCAGAGGCTTTTATTTATAATTTTATGGTATCTAAAATATTGCTTACAATAAAAAGTAAAACAAAGCAAAATAGAAAACATTAGCTTCCTGTGTCCTTGCAGAGACCCAGTATGTTCCAGTCATTGAGTGTTCTGCCTATACTGTTAATGGGAGTGTGATCCAGTCTCCAGCTGACCACAGCAAGACAAATCCCTAGGCCTTGACTCAGATCTTAAGTGAATAAAATTAATTTAAATCAATATCATTCAAATAAACCAACAAGCTCTTTGCAACACCCTGTGCCTTGTAAGGACACCCAATTGTATAGAAGAAAATTTTCCACGCAGAAATCCTAAGGATGGAAATAACAGAAGATAGGATGAACCAAATCTTCTCTCACACATCAAATATGCTACTGTATTTTATAGGAATCGGATCAGTCCCTGTAAGTAGATGATTCTCAAGAATAGTTGAAAGGGTACCCGTGGGTCCTGGTTTTCTTTCTAGTTGTTGGGATAAAATAGCCTGACAACAGGCAACCCAGGGGAGAGAGGTTTATCTTAGCTGGGAGTACTGTACTTCTCATAGCAGAGCAGTCAAGGCAACAGGAACTTAAAATGCAATTGATATTTGCCAGGCCCAGTCCACAACTCTCCTCACCCAGCCAGCCCCAGTCACCACCTTGTCAGCCTTCCCTCCCCCTCAGTTCCTCCAGGCCTGTACATACACCTCTCCCTCCACTTGAACCCTTTCTCCCATGTACCCTGGCATGCCTGACTGGTTCCTACTTTACCCCAAGGACCAATTGCACGATAAAGCTTTCCCTACAGAGCGCCTGTCAGGCAGTCTGAAGCCTTGCCATGCATGCATCCTCCAGACCTTAGTGATACCTGCTGACAGGATAGTGGGAAGAAGTTCCCAGGGAAAGAGGGGCATTTTACTAATTACAGCATCCCTTGGCCCGATGATCTGAGAACAATCCAGAATGCCTGTAGAAGGTCTCCATCTTGCAGGTTATACAAGCTGTAGCTTATAGTTTTCTTAAAGCTTTTTGTCCCATCTTCTTCAACCTGCATGCAAACTCACAATGGAGAAAGAAGGCATGACCGTCAGCTTCGAGGAAAACAGAATGTGCCAATAATCTCTAAAGATGCCCTCCCAACATGTGTGCTGTGTGCACACATGTGTACATATATGAGTGTGAAGCCCAGGAGCTGATATCAAGTGTCTTCCTCCATCGTTTTCCACCTTATTTTTTGAGGCAGGGTCTCTCCTTTAATCTGGAGCTTACCAGCTAGCTTAGACTGTGTGGTCAGAAAGCCCCAAGGATCTCTAGTCTTTCCCTTCTCGGGACTAGGGTTTCAGATACACTGCTAGGCCCAGCTTTTTACCCAGGTCCTTGGGTTTATATGCTAGGCACTTTAGCAGTCTCCTAAGTATGTCTGCATCATGAATGAGCTTTCTCCCCACTTGAAGAGATGAGAGGGCAAGACAGAGACACAGAGAGAGGTTAAGTCACTCCAACTTCAAAAAGCATCACCACCCATCCATCTAAAGACTAAGACAGCACTTCTTTGATTTCCCAAATTTTGCATTTAGGGTTAAACACTCTAACCTAAGAAACAGCCCAAAGCAGCTCTGACTGAACACCCACACTATTTGTAAGTGTCACCCACATGGAACCTGTGACAGACATTTGCCATCACATGCTGTTTTCTGCCCTGTGTATTTGCAGCAACTCCCGAGAAGCCCTGGTGGGGGTGGTGATGCCTCTTTGGAGATATGGTACACCTAGACATCAGTCCATATTTTCCTACAGGACCCTGCAACCTAGCAGTGAGGATGAACTTATTTCATCGTAACAGTGATTTCCCCATGATTTTATCCAGTGAGTTTTATATTCATTTATAATCTATGAAAAAAAAGAACATTTTTTTAAATGAGGGAAAAAAGTTGCTAAAACAGTAAAACAAGATGTTGAGCTTGGGGATGTGGTTCAGTGGTAGAGCCCTTGGCTAGCATGTGTTAAGACTTGGGTTTCATTCCTAACATCAGGAAGAAAGAAAGAAAGAAGGGTGGATGGAGAGAGGCAAAATGTTGCAATTCAATTTTTACACAGGAAAATTGAATAAAAAAAAAAGTAAATCATAACTCAAAGCCAAGAGCTCTGATAAACCTTCCTCTTCCCTGGGAATCTGTGCACCCAGGCCTGGCCCCTGGTTTTTCCAAGTAGATAAGATTTACCATGGGGTGGGGGTAGGGAAAGAAAATGCTGGGTCTATTGATTGCAATTAACTTTGCCACTGATGGCCGTGTGACTGCAGGGGAGCCACTGTGATTTAGCAAATGGGGTGAGATTCTGGGAGATTGATGGCAGTTGTCAATAGGATGGAGGGCTCTGGCCCAGAGGGTCACATAACTCCATTTTTTTCCCACTTTGAATGTAAAATTCTCTGGGAGCTGGAGAGAGCAGTATTATGAGAAAGATAGGTGAGATCAATGCCTCTGATCAGATTCCTGTCCCTCTGCTCCTCTCCTGGGCCCACAAGACAAAGCAAAGCTCCATCATTGATGTTTAAAGTGCATGGCCCAGATGCCTTTGCAAGTAAATGTAATTGGAAATTCTGTTTGCTTCCTGCCTGATGCCCTTCTTGCTCTGCCTTGACTCACAAAAGGAAATACCTGTGCAGGGTGCTCCGGCTGCTCTTTGCGTTACAGTCCCAACCAGTGGATCCAAGCCCTGTCTCCTGGAAATAAAAGCAGAATTGGGGAACAGAACAAAACCAAGCATGGACTCCTCTTCTTCCTCCTTGCCTCTCAGTGGCTCTGAGTAATGACTTTCTCCCTACTGGTGAGCTCGCATGAAAGGCTTGCTCTTCCCACCGATTGAAGGATGCGAGACAGGAGCACGATAGCAAGGAATGACAACAAAATATTAGTGTTGCAAAGGTGGGTGTGCACAAAGGGTGACAACGGGAAGCCTTGCAAGGTCGATGGATTCACCTCTAGTTCAGTCAGCTCATTGGAATCCCCCCTAAGAAATCCCTGTAACAGGGCGCGGGAGTCCTGAGAAATCAATATGTTTTCTCAGGGACTTCAGTTCGCTCATAAATCATCATTTACATGACATATTTGTGCTAATAAATCTACCTTGAGGAGAGGCAAAGAAAGGAAACTGGTTAACAATGAACCATGGTTCTAAGGGGTAGGGAAAATAGGAGCGCCTGGGTTTCTATGGACACACAAATTTGTGTGTCTGCAGCCAGATTAGGAGTGTTTTCTCCCCTGAGGGACTGTGGCTGCTGGTCCTCTGCACAGATCTGCTGGAATGCAGCTTCCCTTCTGAACAGGGAAGTCATGGACTGCTCATGTGACAGAGGAGGACAAGGAGGTTCTGTGAGAGCTCTGTCTGTGGGTTCATTTGTTTTGGATTCTTCTCAATTACTTTTCCTAAAAGGACAAATGTAGGGCAAGTTTATTTAGTGGTTTGGATAGAAAAAGTAGAGTGGGTGACTCAGGGTGTAAAATAATTTTGAAAAAGGAAGAAAAAAAATGTCCTTTGCCTCTGCTAGGCTCAGTAGTGTCCAGGATCGGTTCTCACACATCTGCAGGAGGGACAGCAGCCAAGAGTCTGATGAGCTGCTGATGCTTCAAAGCATTTTCATAGCTAAGCATGGTGGTACATACCTGTCATCCCAGCTCTCAAGAAACTGAGGCAGGAGGATGGCAAGTTGAGTGCCAGCCTGGGCTTAGAGTGAGACCCGGTTTTTAAAAACTAAGGGTTAGGTACTGGAGAGACATCTTGTCGTGTAACCACGAGGATAGAACACACGTAAAACCTTGGCATGGTAGCCTGCACTTGTAATTCCAATGCTGGAGTCACAGAAATAGGTGGATCCTGGGCCTTTCTGCTTAGCCAGCTCAGACTGTTTGGTGAAGTTCCAGTCAGTGAGCTACCCACAAGGTGGGGCTGAAAAGAGAGCTCAGCGGGAAACCGAGTTTGCCCAGAAAGCCTGGTGAATGGAGTTCAAGGCCAGGAACCCACCTAAAGGTAAAAGGAAAGAGCCACTTCCACAGGGTTGTCCTCTCACCTTAGCATGCACTCCCCCACATACATGATACACACCCTCAAAGTAGTAATAAAGTAAAACAAGGTGGATGGAGTTCCGAAGAATAGCAACAGAGGTCAGCTCGAACTTCCACATGCATGTGCATATACCTGCACCCATCAAAGTAAGAGTAAGGATACACAAAACACACACACACACACACACACACTCACACAGGTCCAGGGATATAGCTTAGTGGTATGTATAGGACCCTGTGATCAGCCCCCAGCACTTGGAAACTCAGCAAACTACAACACACATCTAGATTTTTCTAGACTTTTGTGGTTTATTAATCTCTTTGAAGAATAAATGTTATACTTTTCTCACAAAACATTTAACATCAGAATGCAAAGAACTGTTGAGAGAGAGGGTGAAATTCAGGTAACCACCTCTCAAGGTGACTTAAAAGGTAAATTAACAGACATTCGTTTTCATTGTCAATGTGATACAATCTAGAATTAGCTGAGTAGGGAACTTCTATGAGGGGCTGTGTAGATCAGGCTAGCCTGTCTAGGTATGATGACAGGGATCATGTTACTGCAATGAGGAATTGTGTAGATAAGGCTAGCCTGAAAGCATGATGAGAGGGATAATCTTACTCAGGTCAACTGAGGTGGGAAGACCCCCAATACGAACTGCACCATTCTGAAGGCTGAATCCTGAATTATCAGAAGAGGAGAAGGCCAGCTCAGAAGATTTGCAGGCATCCATTCATTTTCTCTCTGCTCTTAGCTATGAGTGTGATGTGCCCCCTCCCTCAGAATTCTACTGTTGGGACTTCCTAGATGTGCTCACTGTGCTGGCCTGTAACCTGGAACTGAGTAAAAAATAAGCCATTTCTTATTTAAGTCACTTTTGGCCTAGTTGCTGTTGTTGTTGTTGTTTGTTTTGTTTTGTTTTAACCACAGCAACATATTTACCTGAGGAAAACTTGCTCGTAGACAATCATTTGGAAAATTTGAAGAAAAAAAGGCAGAAATAGAAATTCCTGTAACGCCTGTACCCAGAGGGGGACAAAAGACATTTATTGTTTGTTGTGGTACACATATGCTCCCCTGTACTTCATTCTATCAGTGTGCATGACAGATAAGTGACCGTCACATGCAGCAAGAGAGCAAACCAGAGTCCTTTCTGTTTTGAGGTTCTGGGTCTTCTACTGTCTACCCGTCCCTTTTAACAAGGCATCTCTTAGAAGTTGGGACCCCGTCCCTTCACGTGGGATCACAAAAGACCCTTTCCCTCCAAAAGACTCAGAGCAAAGGCTGTGGTCGACTAAGTGTGTCACTTGCCAGATTTTGTGCTAAATTTGGAATTAATAAAGTTTTCAACCGAGCTATTATTTGGTTATATGGGAGCGGGAGGGATATGCCTTGATACCATTTGCCCACATGTTTAAATTGTTTGGCTCCATAAAAAGCGAAGTTTTAAAATAAGAATTTTTTGGCAAGGCAGAATCTCTTGATAAAAAGCATGTGTTAAAAAGAGCAAAACTGGAGTAGGAGGATGTGTTTTCACTCTGGCACTGAGGACAAATAATTTATCTTCAACTGTACTATAAATCAAGCCCTTATACTGCCATGCTTGCCTAAAGAGAGCTGGACCTGATTTTAGAAAATTATAAGATTAGGTCAGATAATTACATATAACCTGTGTTTTATTTTATATATGTATGTATATACTCAGGAAAGGGTGTGTAAGTTTTCAGTATGTAAATGTGGATGAAACACACAGGACAAAACTCTCAGATAAAGAACTCAGTGGGACTAGAAACTAAAGTCAACTCCATGTAAACCTGAGAATTCTGCTCTTTTCTCATTGCTGTTTTTCCTGTCCAGCATTCTGCTTCTTGACTCAAAGGGAGAAGAAAGCCCAGAGACAGACACAGAATGAGCTGAAGCTGTTGCCCTCCAGTGTGGACTGACCCACAGTCCCCAGAGCAATACAGGGAGTCCTGAGATGTCTTCCTGCTGCCCATGCAGTAGAATACTCAGTAGCCACATTCCTCAGTACCCTTTCCTCAAGATGACAAGGTTAGTCTTCCTATCTATCCTGCAACAACCAGGAATAGTTATCACTTCCTAGAGTCATCCACTCACTTAAAATGAACAGTGGATTAAACAGGAAGAGTGAATTTTAACTTTAGGTATATGTATTCAGTAGAAGCTTTTATGTGAGAAATAAGACCCGGACATATAGCCAAATGGGGAGAGGGTTTGATTGGCATGCATGAGGCTC
Source organism: Tokudaia tokunoshimensis (assembly GCA_036184795.1). NCBI lineage: Eukaryota > Metazoa > Chordata > Mammalia > Rodentia > Muridae > Tokudaia > Tokudaia tokunoshimensis. The sequence continues at coordinate 42,645,337 of BTHU01000012.1, forward strand.
TGGGTATGCTCTCAGGCACACATAAAGCTCGGCATGGTGGTGCAAGTCTATAATCTCAACACAAAGAAGTTGGGAGGTGGAAGCAGGAAGATCAGAAGTTTGAGGTCATCTTCAGCAACACAATGAGTTTAAAGATAGCTTAAAGACAGCTACAAGAGATACAAAAACAAAACGAAAAAACAAAAAACAAAACAAAATAAAAAAAAAGAAAGAAAGAAAAGAATAAAGAAAAGCCAAGGAAGGAAAGAAGGAGACAGGGGATGGGGCAATCTACATTTACCAAACAAAAAAATCCCTGCACCTCTCAATTTCATTACTTTAAATTTCATGCACAAACAGGATGCTCACATAGAATGACAGAAACAAAGGAGTCTCCCGTCCATCACATCCTATTTCCGAATGCTGTGACAGCATCTAAATTTGAAGCTGATTCTGTCAAGTACAGCAGTGTCCTGAACGGAAAAGGCCAGATTTGGAACAATCAAAGCCTGTTCAGTAAATGTGTGGAGCCCAGGTGCACAAGACAGGTCAGCGGCCACAGGCCTTTGCTGGGCACTCCAGCAGCCCAGGTTATCTGTCCTTGTCCCAGTTTACCTTGGTTATCTGCTATTAGCAAAAAAAGGAAAGAAAGAAAAGGATCTGTAGATGACACCACTGAGCCTGCTGTCCTCACAGTGATGGATTTGGAGATTTTGATTGGGGGTATCTTTCTGCTAGGGTAATGTGGCATGCCCAAGCTTTAGTTCAAGGACATGGGAGTCATGTAGTATCTAACTGTAACACCCGTGCCTGTGGCTTCATTGAGCTCTGAAGGTACTCACTGCAAGGCATGTGTGATGAAGCCGAGCTCTGAAGAGGCTCCACAGCTGATGGGGGCAGATGAATTGGGCTTCTAAAGAAGGTCAAAGCTCAAGGAAGATCAGGGCATCAAGGAGGCAAGAGATGGTAAGAATGGAAGTCACTGGGACGGGGAGCAGATGAGCACCCATGGGAGTCTCTAAAAGAATAGTAGACATTATTTTACCAGCAGAAAGATAAGTATCACCGTCATAGACAGAAAATTAAAAACACTATTCAGTGTCTCCCACACCTTATTATACTTGTTACCCATATCTGACTTTTTGTTGTTTACTGGTTCTTGGGCCAGGAAGGGGCAGAGAATCAAGCCAGTGAGCATTCTGTTGACTGAAGAGTTAATCAGATCCAAGGTAGAGTGGCTTAGCTCGAATGGGCACACCATGCCGAGGGCTGTGTACAGCTGCAGAGACAACCTCTTGGTTCTTGGAGAAGGACACACCTGTGTGTGGTCCCCGAGTTCCCCGATCTGCTCTGCACCTTCGGGTTTCAATTTTATGTTGATTATGTCTCATTTCCGCAGGGTTTGTATTTGCCAAAAGGATTCTTTGGTTAATTAGGGAAACAGGTTTAAGGGATAAAAATGCATGAACCAACAGAAAATAATTGCATGTGAGATACAAGGCTTTCACAACATCATCTGCTCACCCTCTCTCCGGATCTCTACCTCCAGCAGAGCCTCCGCCAATGTCTGTCCACTGGGAAGAATATTTTTGAAGGCAGAGAGTAATTAAGACATTTTTGGCGTCGAGTGGAAGTTCCTCATGAGTTTCATAGTACAGTGGGTCTGAAAGCATCCCACGTGGGCTTCAGACCCTCTACAACCACCTAGTAAGCTGGAAAGCCGAGCTAAATTTGCAGGGGGAAAAAACAGAGCCTTATAAAGCAGCCCAAAACTAACCACGCAGCTTAATCCTGCCACTCGCAGGTGTACCACTGTGTGTGTTCTGGTTCCTGAGTGTGTGTGCACATGATATATGCACCTGTGTGAAGCCATAGGTTATTTTTCAACCACTATCCACCTTGGCATTTTTTTTTAAGACCAGGTCTCTCACTGGACTCTAGCTGACCACTGAGACTAGACTGACTAGGCAGAGAGCCTCAGCATCTGTCACTCCTCCTCCAAGCTGGGGTTATCAGCGCAAACCAATATGCTTGAATTATTTTTAAAGATTTTTTTTTAATTTTTTTTTAAGATTTTTAACTTCTTTTTAGATTTTAAAGATGCATTTAGTTGATTTTATGCATATTTGTGTTTTGCCTGTGGGGTGTGTGTGTGTGTGTGTGTGTGTGTGCGCGCGCGCTCATGTACACATCATGGGCATGCGTAGTGCCCTCAGAACAGAAGAGGGAGATAGATCCCCTGGAGCTGGAGTTACAGATGGTTATGAGTCACCATGAGATTCAAGGAATCAAACTCAGGTCCTCTGGAAGAGCAGCCAGTGCTCACAACCATCTCTCCACCCCACACTTTTTTTTTTTTAAGTATGGGTTATGAAGATAGAAGTTAGGTTCTCATGAATAGTAAGCACTACCCACTGTGCCAGCCCCTCCCTCAGCATAACCCTGCCCTTTCACAGAAGAACAATTGGAGGCTGCAGAGATCAATTGAGGAAATGCTGCAGGAGTAAATTCCACAGAAGGGACTTTAGGTAGGACCTGGCTTCCAAAGTCAGCTACTGCTCAATTAGACAGGAAAACTGCTCAAATTGAATTTCACAGTTGTAGACTATAATTGTGGACATAAAGTACATAAATAACTGTACATGCATTTATGCACATGAGCATGTCTATGTGTATTTACATGTAATTAATATACATAAGATATGCTCAATGCATTTAACAAAAGTATTTAAATTATTGGTATATTATGCTCATAGAAATCTCAATGAAAATTGATGGGATATTAAGCTAATTTGATAAGAAATAAAAGCAATTTAAAACTGGATAAGGAAAATAAAGAAGAAGAAAAACCACTTTGAAGAATCTTGAGCCACTTCAGTCATCCCTGTGCTTATTTAGTCAACAAACACAGCCCTCCCGTCAGGCTTCAGTTTGTTGACCATGAGGTAAGGTCAGATAAAGCAGAACTAAACCCACATTTAAGCCAGGGAAACTGAACACAGAAACCAAGTGTCATGAGGGTGATGCACCTTGATGGTTTTGTCTGCTCACAAAGTACTCAGCTGAGGAAACACACAGGTCCCCAGGCTTGAAGGCTGGGGGTACATACTGATACAGAGATGATGCACATACCCACTCTTTCCATGTATTAAACCTGCAATCCATCATGTACACCATCCTCTCTGAAGAAGCAGTCTGTGGCTTGGAAGAGGCAATGTATAGTCCTAGAGAATTCAGAACTGCTACAGATTGATGCCGCAGTCACACTGGGGCTTAAGAATATGAAGGAGATGCTTCTTCAAGGAGAGCGGAAAAAACAGATGGATACAAGACTTTCTGTAACTTTCAGAAAAGCTGCTGGGAGCATTATGTGGCAACATCAAGGCACATAGTCCTTCCTGAGGATGTGCAAGGCACTCAAGTCTTCACACACAGGTATGTATATCACAGACATGGAAATGTCTGATGACATCACAGACATGGAAATCAAGATGAGAGGTTGTGGATAAGTTAACTCCTAAAAACATAAGCAAGGTCTATGCAGTAGCACAAGGAACTTGGAGAGTGTCTAGAGAGCTGAGGACAAGTGATCTTGAATTTTGACATGTGGAGATGAAGTCAAGACTGGATGCTCCACTCTATATCTCCCTTGGTTTAGTAGTTAGATGAACATGGTAGTGTCATCAGTTCAGATGGAAAACACAATCACAAGTTTTGGCACTAAGATGAAGAGTTTAATGATTAAGTCAGGCTCCAGATCAGTATTGAGATTCAACAAAGGGAAGGTTTGCATTGTCAACTGTTCTGATCATCTTCTGAATTATCACCAAGAGTGGTAAAGTCAGTGCATAATTTTCTTAGTTTTTAAACCCATCTTTTGCTGAATATCCCCTATAAATATTCAGTCTTCATGGATGGTAGCAAACATTCTAATAGGAGATATCTTTAAAAGATCACTAATGAGAACTCACTGAGAAGAGTTAAGACTCAGAATGCAATCTTTTCCAATTCTACATGATTTAATAATCTGAAATCTGGTAAAATCATGATTTTGCAAATGGATTTCACTTGTAAGGTGAGTCAAGGACGTTTCTACTAGGACCTCATCCTGTCCCCTTAGTTTTCATACTATCTCAGAGAAGCCTTGATGTCCCTTAGCTCTCAACTAGAAATCATAAGTCTTCATGATGGATCCTGGTGAGACTCATTGTCCTTCTAGCTACCCCTTCCTCATCTCTGCTAATATTTATCTCCTAACTCCAAAGTCTCAGAGCAGTTACTGTGTTTCTAGGGACCTGCTTTCGGGTTGAGCACAGTAGCAAATACCTGTAATACTAGGACTCAGGAAACAGAGGAGAAAGGAGTCAAAGGCCATCCTTGATCTCAAAACATTGACTTTAACTTAGGCCACATGGGATGCTATCTTTTGATTAATTAATTAGTTTATTAATTAATCAATCAATAAATTAATTGTGGTTCTGGGAAGATAACTCAGTGGAGAAAGTGCTTGCCTTGTAATAACAGGGACCTGAGTTTGATCCCCTCTGAACCTACATAAAAATGATTGTGCATGCTTGCAATCCTGCAGCTCAAAGTTAAGGTCAGAAGGATTTCTGAGGCTAAGCTATCTAGCCAGCCAAGCCTAATTGGTGAACTCTGAGCTAATGAGAGACCGTCTTACTGGAGGTGGATGTCATTCCTGGGGACCACACTGGAGATGGTTCTCTACACATCTTTGCACTTAAACCTGCTCATACATGAAAAGATTGTACAGAAACATGCATGCACATATAAGCATTAAAAATGTAACGAACTTACTTCCATAGGTGCTTCCTCCCATCCCCATTGTGGCCCTGTCAAGGTCACACTTTCAAGGCTTTGTTCTCAGCCTCGTTTTCCTGCATCCACCAGTTCTCCATCTCACTTATGCACACACTCAGGGCTATGCCTAGAAGCCATGGATACTATCTCTTCCTAGGCCAGTAGTGGTGATGACTCACAAGCCCACTGGAGACCACTGAGCTTCCTAGGTCTGACCAGGCCTATACTTCCATCCAAACAGGATGAGATATACCTAGGGTTTCTATTTCTGTGATGAAATACCATGCCCAAAGCAACTTGAGGAAGAAAGGGTTTATTTCACTCACACTTCCATATAATGGTTCATCATCAAAAGCAATGTGAGCAGGAACTCAAACAGGGCAGGAACCTGGAGGCAGGAGCTAAGGCAGAGAACTTGGAGGGGTGCCCTTACTGTCTTGTTGCATGTGGCTTGCTCAGTCTGCTTTCTTATAGAACCCAGGACCATAAGCACCACTCATAATGGCTGCACAGTTCCCCATTAATCACTAAGAAAATACCCTACAGGTTTGCCCACAGCTGGATCCAAGGCTCCCTCCTCTCTGAGGATTCTAGCTTGTGTCAAGTAGACATAGAACCTACCTGTACAGCACTCTGCATAGTTACCTTGCTAACTGAGTTATAACTCTTTCAGCCTCAAGCATCCCTCCCACAGGTCTTACCTTAGATTCTTTCAGAGTATAACCATTAACCACTGTTAAGGCTCAAATCCCACTTCCTCCTCTGCACATTCTGACCCTTCTTACTAGCCATTTTCTGTGTTATTAGGCCCCAGTAAAAGTTCTCTGTGACTTTATTCTTTTTAAAGGCTTCCTCGTGTGAAATCACAAGACACAGTCACCTGCAGTAAGACTGTCCCCCACAGCAGTTGCTTCACAGACACCAATGTGCATCCTACAGTGGTGGAAAGGATCCCCACAAGTGACAAATGTCTGCAGTGTACATGCAGTACCTGAGAGTTCATAGGTAACCTCTAAGAATATTATGTCACCAACTTTGTCAGAGAGGTAGTTTGCATCAGTCCCATCAAACCATGACCATTAAAGTTCCTCAGACTTACGGTGTTTGGCAAGGAGAAGCGTGAATTCAGATCTTCTACGTCTAGCCTAGGGGTCATTTGCTTCTGGGACTCCCAGCTGAAGTAGAATTGCAAAGTCAGCCTTTTTAGTACAGAGTGACAGGTCTCCTGGGCAGTTCAGACCCTCCCAGGAAGTCTCAGAACCCATAGGTCTTAATCTGCTGGGGTCAGGGAGAGTCCCCGGAAAGCAGCCTGACCACACACTCAGGCAACACCAGATAAAAGGAAGTGTTGTTTGAATAAAGACTTGTGCCTGATGGCATAGAAACTGTGTGTTAGTGTCCATCTTAAACACCACTTGCTGTTAATAGGGACCCTCAGAGTTTGAGGTTGGAGCAAGCACATGTACTCAGATGTGTTCTGATTCTATCTTAATTTCCCCAACTAATCCTCCGTTAAATCTAACTTTGACACTCCCTCCTGCCTCAGGACAGTTACCCCAGCCAAACCCATATAAACATCTCTCAGAACTATCTCTCAATTCAAGAGAATGTGGGTGGCAAGGTATATATATATACATATTTATGTCCTAGCACTATTTTGACTCTTACCTTCACTGACTTTAAATCCATCGCCTGCATCCTTTGGAAGAGAAGTCATGGGTTCAGTCTTTGTAGTGAGCCAAGAACAGCAGATTTTGCACAGACAGTTCAGCGTCTTAATTTACAGAGTGATCTGCTGGATGAAAGGATGTGAATTTTCTGTCTGGATTTCTTTCATCCTGAGACCCCCTAGATTCAAGATGGTATGTCTCAACTAGGTTCAGCTCCTCAAATCCATTAATATGTTTTTAAGTCACCATACACAGGCTCATAAGGTCTTTTTATAGATTACTATGAAGGATTTTAGCTGTCTCCTCAATCCATTCCTACTATTTCCACTTCTAAGTCCAAGGTTTAAAAGTGACTTTGAGAGTCAAAGGAAAACACAGTTAAGTCAAGATGAAAGAAAAGGAGAGATATGGCTCTGTAAAAGTAAGGGGTCTCCTGACCAAGGCTGGCAGGGCTGTCCCCACTTTACAGCCTTTCTGAAGGAGGAAAGAGTTTAGCACTCAACTACTAGAAGCTTACATAGAAGTGTTATACATGCTAGTGTACACTAAACACTGTGCTAAAAAGTCACTGGACAAAGTATGTGTGTGTACATGTGAATATGCATGTGCATATGCATATATGTATGTGTACATGGATGTAAAATCGTGCATGTGCATGTGTTTGTTTGCACATACATGTATATATTATACATATGGGTTTTCACATGCATGTATATATGTGTATATATTATACATGTATGTGTGTATATGCATGTATAAATGTGTCCACATGTGTTCTCTATGTATATATAAATGTTTGTGAATGCATGGATGTATATGTGTAGGTATTGTATGTGTGTGTGTATATATATGTAGGTATTGTATGTGTGTGTATATACTGTAGGTATTGTTTGTGTGTGTATTCATATGTGTATGTTTGTGCCTGCACATATGTATACAGGTCTGTGTAAGTGTATGTGTATATGTATGTAATGTTTATGAGAGGGCATGTAGGGAAAACATTATGGTCTGCTCTTATCAAGCCGTCCTTAAGCATGCAGCACTCACTGCATGGTAAACGGCTGGATTGTGACATCCACAGAAAGAACCATCAGCCATCAGCAAAGAGGGTTCTCCAGCAGCAACAGCACCAGGAGGGAGGTGGACTCAGAGAATACCCAGCAGGTTGCCAGAGGCTGCCACTTCACTCAGCAGCCATAGGAGCCTAGCCAGACAATTCAGAAGAGAGACAGAAGACCTGCTATCTTCCTGAGCACCATATACCCTAGTCTGGGTGTACTACAAGGGCGTCATTGCTGTTAATCCTATCACTGTCTCCCGTGCAGCAGGGTTTTCTAGCAGAGTGGGGGAAGGCACATGATTGACATTTTGTGCTACTTCTAGGTAAGTGCTTCATGCATAAATGACCCAACCATTCTACAGCCATGAAAGGAGAGCTGAAGAGTGACTTCCACTGAAAATAAAACAGGAAATGAATACCAGGGTACTTTCTGACCAGAGTGGTTCCTTGCAAAAGCTGCTGTCTGGATGCTGTCATTTCCTCTGTGGATGTCTGTGGATGATCACAGAACCTTGACAGGCCCCAGTGAACCAAAAAGAATCTTATGGTTGCCTAGACACAGAAATGAAAGGAGCTAGGCCGTAGCATAATGGTAGACTGTTTGTCTGGCATACACAAGGGGCTTGGTTCAATCCCCAATACCTAAAAAAAGGAGCCAGGCATGGTGGTATGCACTTATAATCTCAGCACTCAGGAGGCTGAGGCAAAGTATCATCATTACTTCAAGCTCAGCCTGGACCACAGAGTTAGATCTTGTCTACCCGGACCCAACACTGCCCAAGAATACACACACACACACACACACACACACACACGCACACATCTGCTGGGGGAGGGGAGTAAATATGGTTTGTTTGAGCTCACCCACCAAGTCAGTCAATGGTAAAAAGCACCTGAGTTCTCTGTATTGCAGCTGTTTTCCCAAGGTCACTGTAAACCACATCTCCACTTTATTTTGCACCATGAACCATAGTATGAATTCAGCGAGCACTCAATAAACACTTGGAAATAAATAGTATCTGCAAGGTTAGATGCATATATGGTTAATATAAAGAAAATGGAGTTGCAAGGCTGGAAAAATCTTAAAATTTACAAAATCTTTTCTCAAATAAAAGAAGGACTTTATTCTCTCCAAGTCATCTGAGGCAACTAAGTAATGAACATGAACCCTCCCTCCCTTTAACACTGGGCCTGCCTTTGGTGGTTTCCTATATCAGTGTATAAAAGACTTCACAAGCAAACAGTGGTAAAGAGTGAAAGGCAAGGCTGAAAAGAACCATTCTGTAAAGTGTTTGACAACCCCAAGGGCCTGGGGTAGTCTAGTTTGTAAAATATGTGAAGATCTGAATTCAGTGCCCTGGGCTGAGAAGATGTCCCTTGCAGTAAAGTGCCTGTCACTTGAACAAGAGGACTTTAGTTGAATCTCTGGGGCCAGAGAGATGGCTCTGATGGTAAAGTGCTTAACAGAAGGGAATGAAGACCCAAGTTCAATCCCTGATACCCACATGAAAAGCCAAGAGTGATACCCTGTGCCTGTAATCCCAGTGGCAGAGACAAAAGGATGGATCCTTGGAGCACAGTGGGGTAGTAATTAGTTCTTCATCTCTCCCTTCCATCCACAAATGTTCTTTCAACAAATAGTTTCTGGGTACTTACTACGTTCTAATGTGAATTCTAGGTATATAACAGTGGCCAAAACCCTAAGAACCTGTCCTCCTGTGGTTCTAACCAACCAACCAGAGTCATGCCTATGAAAAATGGTGTTGAGTATATCATTATTCAAAAAAGTCAAATACTGGGAGCAGCCCAGTGTCTGCCACTGCATTGATGTGTGACAGTCACAGCCTACATGGCAGTAAGACTCTGGTCAGCAATAAGAAAAAGGGTTTCTTGGACCCAGGAAAACCTTAGAAACATCATACTAGGTGTCACAAGCTTGTTGCTAAAGGGGAGGTGTTAGATGTTTCCCTTTATTCAAGGTACTTAGAGCGTCAGAATTCACAGGGAAAGAGTAGGATGTCAAACACAATGACTCCATGGAGAAAGGAGTGATTATTTAGTACTTCAAGGGTGAACTGAATGTGATATAGAAGGAATGGTTGAGATGGAAAGTGATGATGTTTGCAGCACATTTCCTATAGGAAGGATTGCTACCTGAGGGAGTGGGATGCTTTTCTTGTTCTGCCTTTTTCAAGGACTGAAGGATGCCATGGGTCTCACCTCAAGTTCAAGTGAGAGTAAATGTCAAAGTCTGGATTTGAATCATGAGTGTTCTTTGCATATTGTTAATTCCTCCCCCACTCTGCCTCTTTGACTGCAAGGACTCTCTTCAGACAGAGAAACAAACCAGAGAAAGCCTACTTGCCTCTGTCTGACATGTGGTTGGCATCAGCCTCATCCCTGACAACCATCTTTGACTCGTGAGGTTAATTTCAGGGCAGAAGAACATGTGGACAGTGTTAGAGAATGCTGGGTTCAAAGGTCACTAACAACTAGATAAATCTCCCTGGGATCTCCCTGGTGTGAAGAATAGGAGATCTACCCTCTGTTCAATTTAGTGCAGGATCCCATTTTCTCTCTTTGTAAAATGATAGCTATTTATTTAAACAAAAAATTCTGATTTTTACGTGTGTGTGTGTGTGTGTGTGTGTGTGTGTGTGTAATTTAGAGATAAAGCAAAACAAAACAAAACAAAAGTACATCTCAAAAAGGCCTTTTCTTTGGCAATAATTTCTAGAGCTTAAATGTGCAGAAGGCCAGGCTTCGGGGCGGGCTACCAGCATTCAGAGTCAAGGCTATAGGATCTACGAAGATCAATTTAAAATTCCTTTTGAGGCCAAGGGTACCAGAAGCAAGAGTAACAGGTGAAAAGTTCCAGACACTATGAAGGCAATAGAATGTAGGGAGCTAGGACTTGGCTTTGCTGGGCAATTGTCAGGGTGAGGCTTTAGGTGTGACAATCCAACAGGTTGAGCTTTTTACCTGGACTCAACCAGCATAGTTTTGGAGCTGAGCTCTTAACATGTCACCAGGAGGTGCTCCCTTCGTAGCTCATGGCTGATGTACTCCCAGCCCAGTCTCCTCTGTGAAGGTGCTTGTGTCAGCAGCTTAGCCTAGAGCTTGCTAAAGTCTCTGCTGAAGCAAAGTGACGAAGCTATGGGGCTGTTGGTCACTCTACTTCTCTGAGAGCAAAAACGTTGGTTCTATTGATCATCTCACTTCCTAACAAATTCAACAGCTTGGTATCTAAGAAAAAGCCATGACAAGTCTAAGCTTAAAGAAAACCAGACTGGATTCAGAAAGATGGACAAGAGCTCTTTGAAAACCATTTACCTTGTACGGGTAGTATAGCTCAGTGGTAAAGTACATTCCCAGCATGCACAAAGCCATGGGTTTGATCCCTTGCATTCCACAGACTGGGGGTGATGGCTCATGCTTATGATTCTAGTATGATTGTAGGTGGAGGCAGGAGGATCAGAATTCAAGGTCAATTATCATTGTCTATGGTTTGAGACCAGCCTGGGATTAATGAATCAGATTTGTTCTCTCTCTCTCTCTCTCTCTCTCTCTCTCTCTCTCTCTCTCTCTCTCTCTCTCTCTCACACACACACACACACACACACGCACACATTTTAGAACTCTAAAGAATCTGCTGACTAGAATGTACATTCATTTATATAGTGTATATGGGCTCAGCCAACAGCTGATACATAAATGTGTAAATAAAGTGTCCTGAACTCCTGAATGGACAGGTAACATGCCAAGCAAGAGAAGACTGTGTTTAGCTGCCATGCTAATATCTTGTCCCACCTCAGAAAAGCTGTCCACTATCTCTGAGGCTGACTGGTGGATGGCTCTGAGACTGGCTCTGTCCTGGCATTGCTTGTCTTTGGAATCAGCTGTTATTGTCTACCTGGCACTGGGTTGTTCTCCACACTCCTCAGGGAACATGGAGAGAACTGAAGGAGAGCCAAGTAGTGGCCTGCTCAGAACAGGGGAACCACTGACTTAGACAAACATGCTATCCCTGGGTAGGGTGGGATGGGGGGACTGTTTCCCAATGCTACTTCAAGGGGGTCCCCTTGCACCTGGCACTGAGCAGAAAGACTGAGGTGGAGTTCTCCCAGCTTTGGGTATCCTGGGAGCTGACCACTGGATTTTCCCATTCAGCCCAGACAAATTTCTGTGCTTTACACCCAAGATATAACCTTCCAAGGGTACTGCAAAATGCTGGTATTTATGAAAAGACAAGTTGCTTCTTACTCTACTAGAGAATGAATCATGAGTTTGAAGTCCTTCCCCAGCTTCCCGAGGAAGCACTTGATTGAGCATTCAAAGCTGAGAACCTGCCCCTAAACACCACACTCTGCTTTGGGCTTCTGCACTGCTTGCCTGGCCCCATATAGCTCAGTCTTTCCTTGGCCATCGCAGTCAGGTGTGTTTCCTGAAAAGCCCTGTGGCTGCCTAGGCTTGCCTTCCCCAGGGACATCCTCCCAGGCATACAATCCTTCTTGGCGCCCTTTGCTTTGAACTTTATAGAGAGCTCTGGTGAGGTCCCTATCCATAAAAGACTAATTTATTTGAAATTCTCTTTCCTCCCAGACCCCGCCAGGGCACATTCCCTGGCAAGGAAAAAAAAAAAAAAAAAAAAAAAAAAAGCTTTCAGAGTGACCCTTTGACCTCTGTTGCTGCTATTTCTAGGCAGGTTATAAAAGTTTGTTGGGTTAATGACAAAATATGTTAATTTTCTGCATTTAAATAACTTTAAGGTTAGTCTAAGGTAAGGTATGCTTAGAATTCAACAGATGAGGCAAAATCCTCCTTTGACTTGCAGCAGGGGAAGAAGGGGAGGTATGGACCAAGAAACAGACAGACAGACAGACAGGATGAGGAGAACAGGAGTGGAGACGGGGGGGGGGGGGGAAGAAAGAAGATGGGACAAAGGAAGGTGAGGGGAAGAAAAGGGGAAAGTGGGGGAAAGGGGGAGAAAAGGAAAAAGATGGAGAGAAGAGGGGAGAAAGGAAAGGAGGAAGAGGAGAGGAAAGAGGAGAAGAAGGAAGAGGAAGGAAAGAACAGAAAGCAATCCCCACTGTGGCTGGGCGATGGAGCCACTACAATAGTCAAGGCAGGCTGCTCCCCCACTTTGATAATCAGACACCTGCCTAGAAGCAAGGAGACTCAGGCTCACAAGGCTAAGAAAACACCGAGGCCGCCTTAGTTGACACAAGTTTATCATGAAGTAACCCTATAGCAGCCTCATCTTCTGGAAGGGAGCAAAGGCCAAGTGCTTTGAAACCTTCAAAAACCTCCTGTCCTTTGAGTTTTGATGTTTTCAGAAGCCCAGAAGACAGCTTTCGAACCCAGCCAGGTACCTGTGAGAATGCTTCTCCAGGCTAGCCTTCTGCTGCTAAGCATAGGTTTGAATGAGGTTTAAGATAAGCTAGTTAAGAGTCACTGTGCCCCGACCTCTGTTCCCGCGGACTGCGCTGGAGAGACCGGTACCCAGGCTCTCCCCCCGATATAACATCACTTGGGACACGGCCTGTTGGGGCTTCCGTCTGTGCCCGAGGGCGGGTTGGCGCTGTGGTCGTCTGGGTGCCAGATCGGCGGGCCATCGTGACCACAGGGTGAGCGGCGCCACGGAGACTGCCCTCCGCCATCTTTGCTCCAGTGACCAGGTAGTTGGGACCGCCAGGCTCAGAGACAGACAGGCATAATATCGCTTCGGTTTCAGGCAGCTTGTGTGTAACCTGCTCCCAGGTGCTGGGCTGATCTGCAGTAACCAGCGCGCCAGTTCCGCGGTGGGACCTTCTGCCTGGTGGAGGGACCCCGCGCAGGGAGGGAGCCTGCCAGCTTCCCTTCCGCGACCTCTGTTCCCGCGGACTGCGCTGGAGAGACCGGTACCCAGGCTCTCCCCCCGATATAACATCACTTGGGACACGGCCTGTTGGGGCTTCCTTCTGTGCCCGAGGGCGGGTTGGCGCTGTGGTCGTCTGGGTGCCAGATCGGCGGGCCATCGTGACCACAGGGTGAGCGGCGCCACGGAGACTGCCCTCCGCCATCTTTGCTCCAGTGACCAGGTAGTTGGGACCACCAGGCTCAGAGACAGACAGGCATAATATCGCTTCGGGTTCAGGCAGCTTGTGTGTAACCTGCTCCCAGGTGCTGGGCTGATCTGCAGTGACCAGCGCGCCAGATCTGCTGTGGGACTTCTGCCTGGCAGAGGGACGCCCCCTCCCCCCCCCCCAGGAGAGATCACACACCCCTGCACAGGGCAGGAGCCTGCCAGCCTCCCTTTGGCGACCTCTGCTCCAGGAATCCACTAGGCTGAGCCTTTAGATGTGCAAGGCCTCCCCAATATAAGATCACTTGGGGCAAAGCACATTAGGGCTCCAAAGTCACTCAGGAGCAGGCAGGCCCCAGAAATCGGTGCCAGGGGAATCCTGGTAATCCAGGGGGGGCAGAAATAGCTTTGCAGGCTCACAGGAGGTCCAACCAACAGCCAGTGGCAGCAGGACCAACTAACACCAGAGGTATCCAGATGGCAAAAGGCAAACGTAGGAATGTTACTAACAGTAATCACAGTAATGTGGGACCATCCGAACCCAACTCTCCAACAGCAGCAAGTCCTGGATACCCCACCACACCCGAAAGACAAGATCTGGATTTAAAATCACTTCTCATGATGCTATTAGAGGATCACAAGAAGGACACAAATAAATCTCATAAAGAGTTACAGGAGACCATGAATCAACGGTTAGAAGCCCTTACAAAGGAAACACAAAAATCGCTTAGAGAAATGCGGGAGAACATGGATCAAAAGATGGAGGCGCACAAGGAGACAACACAAAAATCGCTTAACGAGATGAATCAACGGGTAGATGCACTCACAAAGGAATCACAAAATTTGCATAAAGAAATGCAGAAGAATATGGGTCAACAGATGGATGCCCATAAGGAGGCAACACAAAAATTGCTTAAAGAAATGAATCAACGGTTAGATGCCCTTACAAAGGAAACACGAGAACTGCTTAAAGAAATGCAGGAGACGATGGATCAACAGATGGAATCCCATGAGGAGGAAACACAAAAATCGCTCAGAGAAATGCAGGAGAACGTGGGTCATCAGGAAGAAATCCTGAAAGAGGTAATGCAAAAATACCTTAAAGAAATACAGGAAAATACAAACAAACAAGTGAAGGATCTCAGCAAATCCATCCAGGAACTAAAAAAGGAAGTAGAAACAACTAAGAAATCACAAAGGGAGACAACTTTGGAGATAGAAAACCTTGGGAAGAAATCAGGAGTCATAGATGCAAACATCAACAATAGAATACAAGAGATGGAAGAAAGAATCTCAGGTGCTGAAGATTCCATAGAAAGCATCGACTCAACAGTCAAAGAAAATGCAAAATGCAAAAAACGTGTAACCCAAAACATCCAGGAAATCCAGGACACAATGAGAAGACCAAACCTAAGGATTATAGGTATAGATGAGAGTGAAGATTTGCAACTTAAAGGGCCAGTAAACATCTTCAACAAAATTATGGAGGAAAACTTCCCTAACTTAAAGAGAGAGATGCCGATGAACATACAAGAAGCCTACAGAACTCCAAACAGACTGGACCAGAACAGAAATACCTCCCGTCACATAATAATCAAAACACCGAATGTTCTAAACAAAGAAAGAATACTAAATGCAGTAAGAGAAAAGGGCCAAGTAACATACAAAGGAAGACCTATCCGAATCACATCAGACTTCTCACCAGAGACTATGAAAGCCAGAAGATCCTGGGCAGATCTCATGCAGACACTAAGACAGCACAAATGCCAGCCTAGACTACTATACCCAGCAAAACTCTCAATCACCATAGATGGAGAGACCAAGATATTCCATGATAAAACCAAATTTTCACAATATCTTTCCACAAATCCAGCCCTGCAACGGATAATAGGTGGAAACCTCCAATACAGGGAGAGAAACAACACCCTGGAAAAAATGAGATAATAACCTTCTTGAATCAAACCCAAAAGTAGATAACCACTCAAACATAAAGATAGCGTCAAGAATGGCAGATGGCAATAATCACTATGCCTTAATCTCTCTTAATATCAATGGTCTCAATTCCCCAATTAAAAGACATAGACTAGCAGACTGGATACGTAAACAGGACCCAGCATTTTGCTGCATGCAGGAAACGCACCTCAGTGTCAAAGACAAACACTACCTCAGAGTAAAAGGCTGGAAAACAATTTTACAAGCAAATGGCCCCAAGAAACGAGGTGGAGTAGCCATCCTAATATCGGATAAAATTGATTTTCAACCCAAAGTCATCAAAAAAGACACAGAAGGACACTACATACTGATCAAGGGAAAAATCCACCATCAAGAACTCTCAATCCTGAATATCTATGCTCCAAATGCAAGGGCACCCTCATTCGTAAAAGAAACTTTACTAAAACTCAAAGCACACATCGCACCGCACACAATAATAGTGGGTGACTTCAACACCCCGCTCTCTGAAATGGATCGTTCAGGAAAGCAGAAACTAAACAGGGACACAGTGAATCTAATTGAAGCCTTGGACCAAATGGAACTAACTGATATATATAGAACATTTCATCCTAGAGCTAAAGAATACACCTTCTTCTCAGCTCCTCATGGTACCTTCTCCAAAATTGACCATATAATTGGTCACAAATCAGACCTCAACAGATACAAGAAGATAGAAATAATCCCATGCCTCCTATCAGATCACTATGGAATAAGGGTGGTCTTCAATGGCAACAAAAACAAAAGAAAACCCACGTACACATGGAGGCTGAACAATGCTCTACTCAATGATAACTTGGTCAAGGTGGAAATAAAGAAAGAAATCAAAGACTTTTTGAAAGTTAATGAAAATGAAGGCACAACATACCCTAACTTATGGGACACAATGAAAGCAGTGCTAAGAGGAAAATTCATAGCCCTGAGTGCCGCCAAAAAGAAACGGGAGACAGCATACACTAACAGCTTAATGGCACACCTGAAAGCCCTGGAACAAAAAGAAGCAAATACACCAAAGAGGAGTAGAAGGCAGGAAATCATCAAACTCAGGGCTGAAATCAATCAAGTAGAAACAAATAAAACCATACAAAGAATCAACAAAATGAGGAGTTGGTTCTTTGAGAAAATCAACAAGATAGATAAGCCCTTAGCCAGACTAACCAGAGGGCACAGAGATAGTATCCAAATTAATAAAATCAGAAACGAAAAGGGAGAGATAACAACAGAAACTGAGGAAATTCAAAAAATCATCAGATCCTACTACAAAAACCTGTATTCAACACAACTAGAAAATCTTGAGGAAATGGACAATTTCCTTGACAGATACCAAGTACCAAAATTAAATCAGGATCAAATAGACCATCTAAACCGTCCTATAACCCCTGAAGAAATAGAAGTTGTCATTGGAAGTCTTCCAACCAAAAAAAGCACAGGTCCAGATGGTTTTAGTGCAGAATTCTATCAGACCTTCAAAGAAGACCTAACACCAATACTCTTCAAACTGTTCCACAAAATAGAAACAGAAGGAACACTACCCAACTCGTTCTATGAAGCCACAATTATACTAATACCAAAAGCACACAAAGATCCGACAAAGAAAGAGAATCTCAGGCCAATCTCTCTTATGAATATCGATGCAAAAATACTCAATAAAATTCTTGCCAACCGAATCCAAGAACACATCAAAACGATCATTCACCACGATCAAGTAGGCTTCATCCCAGGGATGCAGGGATGGTTCAATATAAGGAAATCCATCAATGTAATCCACTACATAAACAATCTCAAAGAAAAAAACCACATGGTCATCTCATTAGATGCTGAGAAAGCATTTGACAAATTTCAGCATCCTTTCATGCTAAAGGTCTTGGAAAGATCAGGAATTCAAGGCCCATATCTAAACATAGTAAAAGCAATTTACAGCAAACCAGTAGCCAGCATCAATCTAAACGGAGAGAAACTTGAAGCAATCCCACTAAAATCAGGGACTAGACAAGGCTGCCCTCTCTCTCCATATCTTTTCAATATAGTACTTGAAGTTCTAGCTAGAGCAATTAGACAAGAAAAAGAGGTCAAAGGGATACAAATTGGAAAGGAAGAAGTCAAACTATCACTATTTGCAGACGATATGATAGTATACATATGCGACCCAAAGAACTCCACCAGAGAACTCCTACAGCTGATAAACGACTTCAGCAAAGTGGCCGGATATAAAATCAACTCAAGCAAGTCAGAAGCCTTCCTATACTCAAAGGATAAGCAGGCTGAGAAAGAAGTAAGAGAAATAATTCCCTTTACGATAGCCACAAACCATATTAAGTATCTTGGCGTGACGCTAACCAAACAAGTGAAAGATCTGTATGACAAGAACTTCAAGTCTCTGAAGAAAGAAATTGAAGAAGACCTCGGAAGATGGAAAAATCTGCCATGCTCATGGATTGGCAGGATTAATATAGTAAAAATGAGCATCTTACCAAAAGTAATACACAGATTCAATGCAATCCCCATCAAAATCCCAACTCAATTCTTCATAGAGTTAGAAAGAGCAATTCAAAAATTCATCTGGAATAACAGAAAACCCAGAATAGCTAAAACTATTCTCAAGAGTAAAAGAACCTCTGGGGGAATCAGTATCCCGGACCTCAAGCTGTACTACAGAGCAATAGTGTTAAAAACTGCATGGTATTGGTACAGTAACAGACATGTAGATCAATGGAACAGAATTGAAGACCCAGAAATGAATCCACACTCCTATGGTCACTTGATCTTTGACAAAGGAGCTAAAACCATCCAGTGGAAAAAAGATAGCCTTTTCAACAAATGGTGCTGGCTCAGCTGGAGGTCAACATGCAGAAGAATGCAAATTGACCCATCCTTATCTCCTTGCACTAAGCTCAATTCTAAGTGGATCAAAGATCTCCACATAAAACCAGACACACTGAAACTAATAGAAGGGAAACTAGGGAAGAACCTTGAACATATGGGCACAGGGGAGAATTTCCTGAACAGAACTCCAATAGCTTATACTCTAAGATCAAGAATAGACAAATGGGACCTCATTAAATTACAAAGTTTTTGCAAGGCAAAAGACACCGTCAAAAAGACAAAGCGGCAACCAACTAACTGGGAAATGATCTTTACCAACCTTACATCCGACAGAGGGCTAATATCCAAGATATACAAAGAACTCAAGAAGTTAAACTCCAGAGAGGCAAGTAACCCTATTAAAAAATGGGGTACAGAGCTCCACAAAGAGTTCTCACCTGAAGAATATCTAATGGCTGAGAAGCACCTAAAGAGATGTTCATCATCCTTAGTCATTAGGGAAATGCAAATCAAAACAACCCTGAGATTCCATCTCACACCAGTCAGGATGGCTAAGATCAAAAACACAGGAGACAGCAGTTGTTGGCGAGGATGTGGAGAAAGAGGAACACTCCTCCACTGCTGGTGGAATTGCAGGCTGGTACAACCACTCTGGAAAGCAGTCTGGCGGCTCCTCAGAAAACTGGGCATGACACTTCCGGAGGATCCGGCTATACCACTCCTGGGCATATACCCAGAGACTTTACCTGCATGCAATAAGGACACATGCTCCACTATATTCATAGCAGCCTTATTTATAATAGCCAGAAGCTGGAAAGAACCCAGATGTCCCTCAACGGAGGAATGGATTCAGAAGATGTGGTATATTTACACAATGGAATACTACTCTGCAATTAAAAACAATGAATTCACGAAATTCCTAGGCAAATGGTCAGAACTTGAAAATATCATCCTTAGTGAGGTAACCCAATCACAAAAGATCACACATGGTATGAAGTCACTGATAAGGGGATATTGACCCAGAATCTCAGAATACCCTAGACACAATCAGCATATCAATAGATTTCTAAAAAGATGGAAGGAGAGACCCCTGGTCCTGGAAAGACTGGATGTAGGGGAACGCCAGGACAGAGTAATGAGAGGGGGTTGAACGGAGAAAAGAGGGAGGGAAGGGGGCTTATGGGACTTTCGGGGAGGGAGGAAACGGGAAAGGGGAAGTGATTTGGAATGTAAATTAAAAAAATAAAATAAAATTAAATTAAAAAAAAAAAAAGAGTCACTGTGCCCAATTGACTCTAGGACTCTGTCTAAAATGTAGGAAACCTTAATGGCGAAATGCCCCAACCCCGGGGGGTGTCCACTCTTTGTTAATAAAACAAGCCAGCTGCACAGAAACACTGATCCACCTGGCACTAATATCTGGTTTCTGAAACCGTGGTGTCTGTGGCAAGCAAGTCTTTCCTATGCGCTGCAGCTGTCCTTCCAGACTTACACTACAGTCTAAGCTTCCAAGAGCTGAGGACGTGTGACCTCTTGTTGTCCACACTCCAATCCCACATCACAGAAAAAAAAAAAATCTAAAGAGCACAAGGCTCTGAAAGGTCCCTTGAGCCCTAGGACCACCCAGCGAGGACGAATACAGATGGCCACGCCCAGGCTCCTTGGAGGCTGCTTCTCCAGGTTGACAGGAGAATCCTCCCAGTACAGGAACGCTCATGAGATAGAATTACAGTCCTCATCCATTACTTGCTTCCTAGTAAATCTTTGTTCCCCGGGCCCTCCCACCTTACCTGAGCCATGGACCCAACGAGTTGTCTTGAGCACCAGAGACCACTGCCTGAGACCAGAGACTCACTCAGCACAGGATGGCTGGTGGACCCTTATCACTGGGATCCAAAAGCGTAGGTGCTCCAGGTCTCCAGGAATGGGGGTTGGGGGGGGAGGGTCAGGAGGAAACTTTACACTGCTAATGACTAGTTTCATTGTTAATAATAACATTCCCATGCATAGTTGTCTATATTTGAATAGTGAGATAGGAAAAACTGTTAGAGGATGAAACAAAGCCTTGTGTTGGACCGACAATGACACTGCGGAAAGACACTGTTTGCAAAATCTCCCCGGGGGGTTCAGTGGGGGGGGGGTGCACAGAGGTACATGAAGTCTGGGCTTCCGTGGGTGTGCTCACATACCAAGAGTCTAACCGCTGAAGGAGCTTTACCCTGGTGGAGAGGAAGATGAAAACCCTCACATCTTGTTTTGGCTTGTGCGCCCAGGGAGGGTGGAGATTTGGGAAAGAAAGCCTGCATTTATGCTCAGCCTGACCGTGATTTACAGCAACTGACAAGCCAGCCCAAATCCAGCGCTGATCTACCCAGCTCACAGCTCTAGCTTTGCAAGGGAGAAGCATTACCTGGCAGAGGCCTCTGAAGGTAACAGCAGCTTCCCTTCCCAGAATTCCCTGGAGCAAGGAGAAGGGGGGCGGGAGAGGTTCTGAGCCCATGGAGGCGGGTATTGGAGTGGGGAGACCGCAGAGCACCGTTGTTGGCAGAAGGTCCTGAGCCGAGCCAGATTAGCCACACAGACATTGCTGTCTGGAACTTTCTTTCACACCTGGGAACTTAAAAACTGTCTGCGGGAGTTCTGACAATTTTCCCCGAAGCACAGCAAAGTGCTGTTATCAACCCGTGGCAAAGAACTAGATTTTAGAATTCTGGGAAGAGAAAGACTCTCTTCTGGCGTGTGAGAATTCGAACTTGGCTTGGATGGACCTGTAGTGTAGTGGCGGGGGCTTGCCTAGCTTGTACACAGGCAGAACCACGCCCCCACCTCTTCCTGAAGAAAAAACAGAAGCTGAAGAAGGGGGAGGGGGAGGGGAGACCGGGAAGGCTGGAGCTCTGCAAACTGGTTCTCTGGCCAGGACGGCCAGGCTGACAGAGAAGGGTCCAGAACATACTAGGACTATAGAAGAGTCTTGTGTAGGATACATTGCTGGGCTTGGTAGCAAGTTTAAGACCTTGCTATGAGTGTGGTGTGACCTATCTAAAGATGAAGTGTCCACTGGTGGTAGCTGGGCTCCTGGAACTTTAATGGCTGAGTGTGACAGGTTTTGGGGAAGAGGTGGGGGTGATTTACTTTGGGAGATCAGCAGTAGAAAGAACAGGGCAGAGTTTGAGTAGAAGGTAAGGATGTCTTTGGAAATCCAATAGAAAAGGGGAATGGGTCCTTGGTTGTTTGCCTCTGGAAGCAGGAAGACTTAAGAGGGAGGTCCAGCCACTTAGGAAGATAGCCTGAGGCGGAATCCTCATAAAAGCTACTTCTTAAAGACCCTACAGAAAACAAAGCAGGAGGCCCAAGGGGACCACGCTAGATAAGCAGGGGAGGGGAGAGGTAAAGCTAACCTTGAGGCAACCAGTGGAATGCTAATGGCTTCTAAAAAACAAGGCTCTCTAAGTTCCCAGGAGGTCAGGTATGCAGAGCCACCTCCAGAGTACTCAGTGGCTGAAATCAAAAGCCTGAGGAAGGGACCAGAGAGAATGTGGGAATGAGGCTCCTGGTGCTTAGAGTTCTTTTCCTGTTTGCAGATGCATCTCATCGGCATCCTGACTCAATGACTGGAAAAAGGCAGCAGCACAGGGAGAACAGCTTAGATTTTAGGAAGGCAGCAATCAGCCAGCCAAGAGTCCAGAAGGGGAAGATGGGCAGCAGGTGGGCTTGAAAGCTAAAAAAAAAAAAAGAGCTCAAATGAAGACCAGTTTGCAGTTTCTGAGCCAACGGGCATGCAGAAACTACCCCGCAGGTTCCCGGTCCTGTGACATAGTCGAAGTTCCTGCTGGATCCTGGTTGCTGGACCCACAGGTGAACACAACGGCAGGCAACTCTGGGAGTAGGAGCCAGGCTCGTCATTAGATTCAGATTCTACAGACTTTTCTTTTTAATTGTTGTGACTTCTTTTTTCTGTAATACAAAAAAAACCAAAACATTTTAAAAAGCTGTTTCTTGGTCTTGTCTCTTATTTTTAATTCTGTCAGACAGGAGGATGCCAGGGTGCTTATGTGTTTAATGGCCAGCTAGCTTAGTCTATTTGGCAAGCTCCAGGTCTTAGTGGGACACTCTACTTCAAAAACAAGATAAATGGCTAGCAAGGATGGAAACCTAAGATTGACCTCTGGCCTCTATTTACATACATGTGTAATAAACACACATAAGAACATGTACACACACTGAGAGACACACACACCATCAGTGACTTTTCAAAGTCTCTTCGTAAAACATTTTCAAATATTCTATCACTAAGTCAGTTCAACCAGAAGCCAAAAGCGATGCCATGGAGGTGCTTGCCGTGTGGTGCTGGTGTCATCAGTGACACCTAGAAATGCTCTATGAGAAGCACCCCAGCTCAGAAGGCTTTGGAAGCCATAGCTTCCTTACACTGATTTGTATTTGCACTCTGCCCCTCCCCCAAGTCCCCAGCATGCTTTTCTCCTTGAAGGTTGGCACTAGGAGCTTCTCTCTAAGCTATGCTTACAGAGGGCAGTTTCTGTGTGAGAAGTTGCTGTGACACAGGCCTTGAGGGTGTTAAAAGCCAAAGTCTTTGTGTTTCACATTTCAGATTGTGAGACATTCATGGCACTTATTGTCAACTTTCAACACTCATCAATGATTCTACATTGATTAGTGAGTTCTTCAGAGAATTGTGTGTGTGTGTGTGTTTGTGTGTGTGTGTGTGTGTATGTATACTGAATACTAGATTGTGTTGGACTACATTACTCAAGAACACCATTCAAGGTTGAATAGTTTATGAATGTTTTGAGGATAACTGAGAACAGCACAACTTTCTTGTGGGGTAAGTGAGCTAGTCTTCTCTGCCGTAATGAAAGAACTGAGCAGATGGATGGATCACTGTCAGGTAACATACCCTTCCAGGCAACCCTGACTTTCATTCTTCCTCCTTCCTGGTCACATTCTTTTCATCCCTGAGGCTGTCAAGCACAAATGAGGTTCAGACGTAGCTTTTGTTTCCCAAACCTTAGGAATTGAGAAGAAAATTCACATTGTTAGAATAGATAGAAAATGAAGGAAATGTTTATTGATCCTTATAGAATAGTCCATGTTTAATAGCTACCCACTGACAACTGCATACTGTACCTTTATCCCCTCAATCTCCACTTGACAACCAAAAAGGCCAACCCCCACCAAGTCTGACAAGCCTAGGAGTTTCTCATGGTTTCTCAGCAGCATTGTGGCTTCCTTGCCTTAGTTCATTGAGCTCTTCAAATGACCTTGCCAGTTAAAGACAACCCTCCTCTTTTTTAAGGAACACACTTCTTAATTAATATTTGGTTGAATCACACACAGCATTACCTGGAAAACCTGGTGGCTCTAAATTCACGTAATCCTCTAGCCTGGGTCCCTAACCCTGTTTCTATAGCCATATTGTTTGGAAGTAGATGGTGATGGAATCGTCTATCTGTCCTCTACTTCATATTTGGAGCTTCTGGTTACTGCTGCACAGGAAATGACTGATTCTTAAATACATGAGTAAGTTAATGAGTGAATATACACAAGCATATATTTAAATGCACGAATGAGTGAATTTATGTCAAAATAAAATATATAGAGTTTGTTATGATGGCTTAAGCCTATAATTCTAGCACTTGGGAAATTGGGATGATAATATTGAGTTTGAGGCCAGCATGGGCTACATAGAGAAACCTGGCCTCAAAAAATAAATGAAGGCATAAATAAAATATTAAACATTTAGTAAAAGTAAAAACTGTATTAATATCCCCTTTCTGATGCACTCCTACAGCTCATGAGAAAAGGTTCTCTCTGGTGATGGGTGAGGAACTTGAGCAGAACTTAAAACATGGAAAAAAGATAAACAATGAAGGCTCGTCCTGAAGACAAGATCTCAAAGACTTTATACCCCCCTGTTAGACAACAAAATACTTGTCTACCTGGTTATTTTCCTTTTCCTTCTTCCTAATATGTATGAGGCTAGCTGGATAGCCATAAGGACAAAAACAAACAAGTGATTTCTCACCCAACTCGAAGGACAAATTCCAACTAAATCAGAGATTTCAACTCTATGTCCTGTCACAGTTTGCTTTCTGTAACTGAGACAAACTCCATGACCTCAAGCAACTTGTTGAGCAAAGGGTGTATTCAGCTTCCAGCTTCCAGTGCATCATCAAGAAAGGCCATGACAGAAACTCAGAGCAGGAGCCTGACGCGGAAGACACCAGGGGAACTCTGCTCTCCAGCTTCTTCACATTCAGCAGCAATTTTTATGACACAGCCCAGGCCCACCTGCCCACGGATGGAGCTGTCCCCAGTGGAGTTGGTTATGTGCATCAGTTAGCAATCAAGAAATGCCCCACAGCCATGGACATGCCCACAGGACAATCAGGTGAAGGCGATTCCTCAATTAAGAATCCCTTTTCCCAGATGTGTCAAACTGACAACCACAATTAGCCACCATGCATACCAAAGGTTCCCAACCTATGAGACCCCTTTGGCAAATCGCTATCTCCAAAAATATTTGCATTATGATTCATAAAAGTAGCAAAATTATGGTTATGAAGCAGTAGTGAAAACAATCTTATGGTTGAGAGCACCACAACATGAGGAACTGTCTTAAAGGGTCCTAGTATTAGGAAGGTTGAAAATCACTGAGGTATTCATATATACATTATACTATATATGTAAATATGTATTTTTACATAGATTCTATTAGATGTGTTAGATATTGGTTTTCAAAGATTTTTTCTTTAAAAAAATTCATCACAGACGATTCTGTGTTACAGAAGCACATTTTCCATACTGTATATGTTATTATATGTTGAGCACATTTACTGACATCTCCTTACATACTTGATTTGGTATGTCTATATAAAAAAAATCTAAGATCCACATATGTTTGGAAATAAATGATACTTTTGATCTTCCTGAAGCACACTTGATTTGCTTAATATGATTATTTCTAGTTTCACTCATTCTCTTAAAAAAGACATGACTCTATCTTTCTGGCAGAAAACATTTCATTGTGTATGTATACCTCCTTTTCTTTATCCATGCCTCTGCTGGTGGATACCCACATTGGTTCCATAGCTCAGGTTCAAAGGTTCTGCAATAAACACTGACAACATGGAGTCCTTAGGTTACATGCTCAGGAGTTGTATATCTGGTGTGGTAGCTAGTGTTATGTCAACTTGGCACAAAATAGAGTCATCTGACTGGAAGGAACCTTAATTGAGAAGATGCCTCCATAAGATCTGGCTGTAGGGCATTTTCTTAATTAGTGATTGAAGGGGAGGACCCAGCCCATTGTGGGTGGTGACATCCCTGGACTGTTGATTCTAGGTCTTATTAAAAGCAGGCTGAGCAAGCCATGGGGAGCAAGCCAGTCGGCAGTACCCCTCCATGATCTCATCATCAGCTCCTGCCTCCAGCTTCCAGCCCTGTTTGAGTTCCTGTCCTGACTTCCTACAGTGAAAGTCTATGATGTGGAAATGTAAGCCAGATAATCCCTTTCCTTTCCCACTTCTTGGTTATGGTGTTTTGTTGCAGCAATAGAAACCCTAACTATGACAATCTGGTCAATTAGTAAAGTTGTTTTTGAATAATTATTTTGGGAACAACTTTGTTTCTCCCAGTTTGGTGAGTATGATAGTTCCACACTAGGGGAACCTTTTAAAAGTGCGAGTGAAGAAGGAGACTGCATGGTAACCCATTTCTGTAGTCCCAACTTTCAAGAAGGTCTGAATTCATGACCAGCCTAAGTCATCCAGTTATCCAATGGGAGCTTTCCTCAAACAAACAAGCAAGTGCAGGACTCCGAGTTCTCCTGTATAAGGTGAATATGAGTGTTTCCTTTTGTTCTTCTATGGCATTACACCACAACGCCTCTGGGCTGAGTCCATTCTTGACTATACACTTGGTTATTGTTAGTATTAACAGTGATCAGTCTGTAACTGTGCTTGATTTATAAACTTAACCTTAGTGTGTGTCTTATGGTCTTTGTGTGTGTGTGTGTGTGTGTGTGTGTGTGTGTGTGTGTGTGTGTGTTAGAGAGAGGGAGAGAGAGAGAGAGAGAGAGAGAGATCACAGTCTATACAAAGGTTGGTAGGTTGCTACTGCCCAGAGAAATCCACTAGGATCCTGCTTGGAATTCATCCTCTGGGATAAGTGGACCAGGGAAGTCCAGTTAGCACTTTCCTAGGCCAACTCAAACAGGTGTCTCAGAAGTTTGTGTTCCCTGGGTCCTGGTAGTCCAGGAGAGAGGAGTTTCTAGGGGCTTTTTGGCCAGTTGTTCTGATCCCTACTTGTCAGCAATGTCATCCTACCTTAGCCTTCATCTTCACTTGGCCTGCACCTTGTGTAAGTAGTATCTATCTCCTAAGGGTATCATTCAGATTGATTTAAGGGGTTCCCCCTGTGACCTCAACTTAATTCCATCATTTCCCAATACCCATTTATAAATATGGCTGCAAATACACATCCTGGAAAGATCTAAGCATGTTTTTGATGAGGAGACACCCCTGCTACAGACACCCCTATATTTTGTTGGTGCTCCGCCCTGTCCCACCAGAGCAGAAGTATACCCTTGCCAGACAGGACTGCTTCTGAATTGTAACTGTGCAGCTTTTAGGCTCATTTTGAGTTGAGTTCACTCATTCTGTGATTCTCGCCCCACTTAAGGAGTTCTCCTTGAAGGGAGACATGGAGGACAGTGTGCTGGATTTCTGTACACAGGGCTTCAAAAGAAAACCACAAAAGAAAAATTACTGGAAGATTGTGGCTGTGTGTGATAGTGTACAGTGGAAGGTGGGATATGAATTCCAAGTCACTCTGAGCTACATACCAAGACCCTGTTTTAAATTTAAAAAAAAAAAGTGGATTACAGGAGGGAGAAGAGAAGAAAGAGGAGGAGGAAGAGGAGGAGGTGGAGGAGGAAGAGGAAGAAGAGGAAGAGGAGAAAGAGGAGGAGGAGGAGGAGGAGACCATAATGGTCTTGAGCCTTTTAATCATCTGTGTGGCATTCTACTTGTCTTTCACCTCTCTTTGACTTCAAGTGAGCTCAATTTCCACTATGCTGTAGAAAGCTATAAATGAGGGACTTGTCTGGCAAGCCAGGAAAGATTCCTGGTGCTGGAGTTAAAGAGTTCGCAGCTCACATGGGCACTAAGTTACCTCCTTCAGGGAAGCACCAAGCATCTGCAGGTACCTGCTGTGAGCCAGTGTTCCCTAGAAGAGGACTCCCATAGGTCCTGACTCCTAGGGTTCTATCTATGGGTTATTAATCTCTTGACTAATATGAGTCCTAGAATGACTCATACTTTTAGCACTTAAACAAAAGAAGAAAGTGCCAGTTAACTCTCCTTAGGATGACCTTTCATGATAAAGCCTGAGACTCTTTGGAGAGAGGAGTTTCTGAGCTTGAGAGTAACTGTCTTCATTCCCCTCTGCTCTCAGGGTCTCAAGGTGAGTTTCCTGAGACTTAAGGGCAAGCATCCTGATCTTATTGGGCAACTACACTTCTCAGTGACAGACACCCAACACAAAGGAAACCAAGACTTTCTTAATCAGGCCCAGCGAGATACCACAGTGTGAGTCTTCTAAGCATTGCACATGTAATTGTGAACAAGGAGCTTTCATCCCAGTAATCTGCCATCCCTAAGTCCTATGCCCTTCTTCAGACTCAACACTTCACTGGAAAAGACAAGGCAGGTCTCTGGGAGAGTGAAGAATGTCATCATTGCCCTTCTTGGTTCCAGTGATATTGATCTCAATATCACTGACATGTTTGTCACCTTTTAAATATTCAACTCAGTGGCCTTCAGTAGTTTAGAGTGCATGCAAGTGTCACCACTGCTCTTCATCACCTCCATAGGAACCCTGCATCTACAGGCAAACACTCCCCTGTTTTGGGGGTAAAGAGGCAGACTTGTTTGAGAGACCCACTTACATGTTGAAAGCTATGCTCAGTGAGCAGAAACAGAATACAAAGACCCAACACTAACTTAGTGAAGCTCTAGAGAATTTACTTGGTGTTAAAGGAAACTAACTCAGTCATTTTTCTTTGATTCTGTTGAAATCCAGCTCCTTACAGAGCAAACAGTGGAAGGAAGATTTGAAGTCCACTCAGAGACTCTTCCCATGCCTCTGGCAACTGAGTGCTCCCAGAAAAAACAAACAAACAAACAGATCCTACTGGGAGTGCGAAGTTCCCTCAGCTGCTTTAGCAACAGCCTTCTTTGGTGCATCAAGCCTGTTAACACAGGCTAGCTGGGAATTGCCCCAGCGGATAACAGAGTTTGGAAATATGGTAGGTGGGAGAAAGGATGGGAGACCCCTGAAAAGACAGCCTGAAGCATGACACAAAGTTTGAGTTTTTCACTGCCCTGTGTCCAACTGAATTAGATTAGGAATTGGACATGTATTTCCCTGGGGTGGCCTTAGTTAGCCTACAATTCAGCACAGGTCTGCTACAGTCAAACACACAGCCATTCTTTTTTCAATATGCATTGTCAGTTTTCAGGAAAGTCATACCACCCTGAGCTCCTCAAAGGAAAGTACCAACACATATAAGGACCCTGCCCTCAAGGAGGTCATAGTGACCGTCACTTTGGGACAGGTACAGAGGTCTGGGGAAGAAGACACTTGTCCCAACAGCACAGGACATGGAGACTAGAAGTCAACTGTGTCCTAGAAGGATCTGTAGGTTGAGAGGAGGAAGAAGTGATTTCCTCCTAGCTGATTAGATGTCTTTATTCCTCACTAGATGCACATACATACACATGTGTGCAAGTGTGCACGCATGCACACACTCAGATACTTACATATGTACACATACACAGAAAGACACTTGTCCACACTCACACAGCTAACAAAATACCTCTTGTTGCTATGCACTGGCTTCTAAGTATTCTACTAACATTCCCCACCCTGCATGCTTTCTTAAACAGGAAGAGGCACAGCATTATCCCCTACCTTCTCAGAGAAATGGATACAGGTAGCTAGCATGAAGTTAGTGTGAAGTTGACTGGATGCATGTCTGGCTTTCGGTGTCTGCATCCTTAAGCAGGTTCCCGAGTGTTCTGACTTGCGAAGTGGGATACTTCAGTGAAACAGTTCTGACTTGTTGGCTCTGGGAACAAAAGAAAGGTGTCTACATGGGTAGCAGACAGAGAAAATGGAATCTGGAAATAAAGAAGGGAGACCACATGGGCTGGGTCAGGCAACACAGCAGAACAAAGATCACTGTAGCTTTAATCTGTGGTGATAGAAACCAGGGAACTTAACTCACCAAGAACCACTCTAAGTGGGAGAAAGTGTATATGCTTCCCACTGAAGAGCTTAGAAGGCTCTGGGAAATGAAAGGCTGCCAGAGCCACACATAGCCCTAGCAGAGGGCACAGTCAGCAGTGCCCTGTGGTAACCCTCTGTACCCTGCACATAAGCAAACTATATTCCTGTCTCTGGCTTTATGTGCAGGGTACAGAGGGTTACAAAGAGGAAAATCACTAATCATACCATAACTTGACTCTAAACAAGTTTGTAGAAGTAACTAGTTACTTAACAATCCTTATAACCAGTAAGTCACAAGTATATAAACCGGGCCAGAGAGATGGTTCAGTGGTTAAGGGCACCAGCTACTTTTGCAGAGGGCCTGGAATCTGTTCTCAGCACCCACATGATGGCTCACAACAAACTGTCACTCTAGTTCATAACTCCAGTTCCACGAGATCTGCTTCCCTCTTCTAACTTCCACAGGCTTCAGGCTCATGTGTGATACACAGACTCATGCACAGGTAAATACTCATATGTATAAATTTAAAAATCTATAAGAAAAAGCTAAATACATCAACATTGCCTTAAGAAATGAAAACAAACAAACAATACAAAAACCTTTCCTCCAAAGAGGAAACTGGAATATTTCCTCTGTGAAGAGCAGAGCACAGATTTCTGTCCAATCCCAGCACTTGTCCTGATTCTAGAATACCTGGTTTTGACTCCTCCTTTGCCACCTGCTGGCCTCAGGAGTTCCTCAGTTCTTCAGAACTTGGTGTACTCCTGCCATGGTGACAGAAGGGCTATAGTGAAGATCAAACCTACCAGGTACACCTCCCTTAGCATCTGGAGCTAGTGAATTCTATGGCATTTGTAAGTGAAAACTGTTTGTCTATCCATCTACTTATGTATTTACTTAATTATCCATTTATCCACTCATCCATCCGCCCATAATCCCATATCCCATCTATCTATCTATCTATCTATCTATCTATCTATCTATCTATCTATCTATCTATCTATCTATCTATCTATCTCCTTTCTATCCATCCATGTAGCCATTGATCTACCATCTATCAATTTACCATCCATCTACCCATCTTTATTGATCGATCTATCCATCTGTGCATCTATTTACCTATCCATCTATTCATCTGTTTCTGTCCATTTGTTTGTCTATCTGTGTATCTCAATGCTAGGGCTCAAATGCTGGCCTCAAACAAGTACTCTGCTACTGGGCTTTATCTACAGTCCTGTTTTGTTTTCTTTGTGCCTATTTATATTTTATTAGCATGCAGCACCTGATAGGTGGTACTTGCAGGACAGCAGAGCAGTGCAAGCCATAATAGCCCTGAGGAATAGTCTATTCTTTGTTTATATAGGACTTAAAATGTATAAAAAATTGGTATACATTCCTTACTCTGAGTTGCAAAGTACCCTGCATTTTTATCCATGAGTATGGCAAACACTTGTGTGAAGAATGGGAAGGATTCCATTACTTTTCCAGAGTCACAAAGGCATGTGGAACACCACGGATTTCCTCTTCTCTTATGTACAATACAAGTTTCAGAAACTCGAGTACAGACCCTAGTGCTGTGCAAAAGGCCCTGGTATAAAACTGGGCCCTAGTCTCATAGAAGTCCCAAGGTTTCTACAGAATGGGGCAGATCTGACAATCCCTTGCCTTCCTAAGCCTGCATCTTCACTAAGTCTAGAAACCATGACAAAGCCAGAGGCTCAGGCCTTGCAGGGGTCCTCTGTCCCCATTCAAATGCCTTTAACCCCTCTTGAATGCCTTTAAGGGGTGGGGAAAGTACCCTAGGCTACACAGATCAAAGGCTCTTAGCTTAGGGCCTTCCACCAGCTCCCACAGACAGGATCTTGTGAAAACACCTTTTCTCCCTTAAGTTTTACTTTTACTTTTATGTTTTTCTGATGCTGGAGACCCAAGGCCCAATCCCAGAAAAACATCTTAGCCTCAGCTGCTTCCCTAGGCCCTTTTCTTTCCTAAGTTTTTTTCCCCTTGATTTCATTTTTTATTTTGTAGGATTCCCTCTACTAGGGGAGAAGTGGGGCCATAGCTGGGTGTTGTCCCTGCTTCCCACTGTGGAGGACTTACTGCCCAGTTACCACCTTGATGCTGACAGATGCCTCCATTTTTCTCATTGTCCCTTGACATTTTGCCTTTGTAATGCTTTCTTTTTTTCTCAACAATATTCCCCAATGGTCAAGTGGAAATTCTGCAGATGGAAGACAATGTGGTGGGGATTATAGACTATTAAAAGAGTGTTGCTGTGGAGCTGACAGAGAGGGCATGCCATATTGTCTCCAGCAACGAAAACCCTTAGAGGTGAGAAGCCTGCCATTTCCCCTTTCCTCTAGCTGAGAACAATGTAACCTGATAACCTAGAGGAAGACAAGACCCCAGGGTTGTTCACTGTCACAGCCATTTCAGATGCAGGTGACTGAAGCATCCTCCTATCTTCCCCCTTAGACCTAGTGGAGGGCTAGGTGGAGTCACAATGGAGATTATGACTCATACAAAGTCCTGAAAGCATGGGCTTGACAAACTGATCACCATTTTCTGGTAGCAGGCCTGCCACCAAGTAACATGAGCTACACTGCATTATATTTCAGAAGATCTAAAAACTTCTTAATATTCACATTAACATAAGACGCCCACAGGGCTTCCTTGAAGGTTTGGTTCTACCCATACCTTTCTTCTTAGAACATAGATCCCTGGCCCACAGAGGGCATTGGGTCCCTCTGGAGACAGAATTACATGTGCTTGTGAACCTCCAGACATGGGGAAGATGGTGATTGCTGTCAGCAGCCCTGGACCCAACCACATGACTACTCTCAGCCGATGACTTCTGGGGAGGCATGGCACTGACGTACCTGGACCAGCATCAGTCCTGGACTCTGGACTGTGTGACTATTATCTCAATAAGCAGGAGGGCCCTAGTAATGCCCTAGTCTCTGAAGTGATAAATGAGAGAACAAGCAGTCAACCTTTCTATTGGGGGGGGGGCACTAAGAATACAAATGCACGACTCTGTTTTCCCTCTATGCTGGGTAGTTTTTCATGTCAACCTGACACAAACTAAAGTCACTTGGGAAGAAGAACTTCAGTTGAGGAATGGCCTCCGTCAGATTGGCATGTCTGTGGGGTTTTTACTTGATTGTTAATTGAAGACCCAATTCACTGTGAGCATTGTCACAATAAGAAAGTTGGCAGAGCGTGAAACAAAGGAAGCAAGCCAGGGAATGGCATTCTTCCACAGTCTCTACTTCCCCAGCAAAAGGATAGTAACCAAGAAGTATGTCCCAAATAAACCCTGGCTTCCAGAAATTGCTTTGGGCAGAATAGTTTGTTGCAGCAACAGAGAAGTGAAGTAGAACATACTGAAATGAGAGAAGTAACCAGTGCATCCTGGTATTAATTTTCCTAGTTGGAAGAGTTCACCTCATGGGTGTGTCCTGAAACTCCACTCATGAACATGTCCTGAAAACTCTGCATGTATAAAGGACCAACGGACTGGGTGTTGGTCGAAATGGATACAGACTGGGAGATGGGACACAAAACATGAAACAGGAGACACTGTACATGGGGCACAGGACAGGGAAGAAAACTAGCATTCTTTTATTTCGTTCCACTTAATATTTTTCCCTTTGTGCATGTTCGAAATAAAATATAAGAGTTATGGAAAAATGGCTGTCATTAGCTAACTGGTGGTGGTACATGCCATTAATCCTAGCACTCAAGAGTTAGAGATAGGCAGGTTTCTGATTTCAAGGTCAACCTGGTCTACAAAGTGAGTTAGTTCCAAGACAGCCAGACCTACACAGAGAAACCATGTCTCAAAAAAAAAAAAATTAAAAAAAAGCCATCATTTTCAAAAGAGAAATCATGTTGAAGAGGGTAATAAGTAAATACTATATCATAAGAAGTGTAACCATGGCTGTGCTCATTCTCTCTGTGATAGGGTTTATTTGTTCTTGAATCTGCATCTCTGGATGCTGTGAAGTTGTTTTGTTTTTTTTTTTTGTTTTTGTTTTTGTTTTTGTTTTTATCCAACCCTTTGTGGCACTGAAGTGAGAACAGAAACATGACTCTGGTCCAACCACTTCTACCTGGGTGAAGCTCTCTCTCATCTGCATGCTCTACAGTCTATTCCTGTGACTCCTCAGTCATAGCTTGCATGTGGACTCTGCAGGACCTGCACTGGAGGTGACAGTCAGTCCCAGGCACCTATCATAGGCACCAAAGTTCACAGGCTCTTGTGTCCTGAGACAAAGGATTGTACCAGGAACACACGATAAGACAATGAAAACAGAGAATGTTTATTAAGAAACAGAAAACACTTTTTTCTTTTCTTTTAAGTTTTTAATTTTGTTTTTTTAAAAATTGTTTTATTTATTTACATTCCAAATGTTGCCCCCTTTCTTGGTACCCCCTCCAAGGGTTCTTCATCCCATCCCTCCTCCCCTTTGCCTCTGAGAGGGTGCTTCCTCCCACCCATGTCACCCATCTACTCACCCCCACCTCACCCTCCACCTTCCCCTTCCTTGTATCCCCTCTTCCCTGGGGCATCAATTCTCCACTGAGGCCAGACAAGAGAAAACACTTTTAAGATGGGAGTAAGTTACTCAGCAGAAAAATGTATTTGCTCAAAAGCTCCAGGAACAAGCCTCATGTGATGCACTGCTTGTTACATGTAGAAAATCAGTTTCTGCCCTTTCTTTGACAACTGACTTCTTATTAACAGTGTGTTCATCTTGATGTGTCTCTAGTTTTACCTTTGTGCTCTCTGAAGTGAGTGCCTAGACACAGCAGCCTGGCTGACTCCGATCAGCTTAGATGCTTCAACTTCCCCCAAGCCCAGAATCTGGTCCCTAGAGAATGTATGTCCCTGATTGACAGGGAGGTTATGTAAGGTGGGGCCTGAGTCCCACACAGCACTCTCTCCAAGCTCTTTGTATTTCCCTAGTTCCTGTTTAGTTGTAAAGAGAGTAACAGGCTCTCCAGCCCATGGAGGAGCCTTCCTCCCCAGTGCTATTACCATGGTTACTGTTGTGTTCCCAGGCACACTATCAATTCTGGGCACTGGGAGGAAGAGAGGAAAAGGAGATTATGTGGGTAAGGACACAAGAGTCCAAGAATCTGTGGAAGCCAAAGGAGGGCACTGGATCCCTCTGAAGATAGAATTACATGTGGTTGTGAGTCTCCAGACATGGGTGCTAGAAGTCAACCTCAACCAACTCTGGAGGAGCCGTGAGCCCTCTAAACCACTGAACTACCTCTCCGCTCAGACACACACATTTCATAGTGCCTGATTCTGAACATCTAATTGTGTGTGCTTTTTGGTTTTGACCTCATTATTTCTAGTAGTCTAAAACTCTCTATAATGTAAACCTATAAAAACTACACATACAAATAGAAATACTCATTCTATTTCCCTCATTCAATGATACCTCATATAATAAAGAAGGTTTTTCTGGAAGATTACTGTTTTTAAGTAAATTTCCAGAAGAGTTTTCACACTGGTTGGCTTTGTATGTCAACTTGACACAGGTTGGAGTTATCACAGAGAAAAGAGCTTTAGTTGAGGAAATGCCTCCATGAGATCCAGCTGTAAGGCATTTTCTCAATTAGTGATCGAGGGTGGAAGGGCCCCTTGTGGGTGGTGCCATTCCTGGGCTGGTAGTCTTGGGTTCTATAAGAGAGCAGGCTGAGCAAGCCAGGGGAAGCAAGCCAGTAAGAAACATCCCTCCATGGCTTCTGCATCAGCTCCTGCTTCCT
The DNA here is from genome assembly GCA_036184795.1 of Tokudaia tokunoshimensis. Classification (NCBI taxonomy): domain Eukaryota; kingdom Metazoa; phylum Chordata; class Mammalia; order Rodentia; family Muridae; genus Tokudaia; species Tokudaia tokunoshimensis. The sequence continues at coordinate 42,680,838 of BTHU01000012.1, forward strand.
GACCTGCTTGAGTTCCAGTCCTGACTTCCTTTGGTGATGAACAGCAGTGTGGAAAGTGTAAGCTGAACAAACCCTTTCCTCCCCAACTTGCTTCTTGGTCATGATGTTTTGTGCAGGGATAGAAACTCTGACTAAGACAGTTTGGAAGAAGATCTTCTAAACCCTTTTCATGGATATGTTAGAAAGCTGGTACAGAGCCTGGGAAATAATAGCATACACCACATATGTATAACCTCAGACACAGACACTTATAAGTGGCATCTACCTATTTGTGGTTTTATTCTTTCCACCTTGGCAGCTTCCTCCTCTGTCTTTAAGGATCTCTGAACTTTAGAAGTGCTGAGTTCCAGAAGAGGGACCACACCTGCTTCACCCTATGTAAACTAAAATTCAAAGATCCTAACCCATGAGAAAACTCTTTCCCGCACTTGAGTTCAGAATCGAGGAGGAAGCCCTGTGACGGTGAGTGGAAACGGTGATGGCCATTTCAGTGTTTACAGCTGCAAGGATGTCAGGAGAGTCCCCAGTGCAGCTGCCTGGGTGGCCACTGAGAGCTGTTTGCTCAAGCACTCATTGGTTTGGTGGAACTGGCCTTGCCTCAACTTCCTTCTTCCTCCCTATTTGCAGGCCAGGTTCTGTACGCTTGCTGACCATCAGTTGCCTGATAAATGCGTCTTCTAGTCTCTAACTGGAGATGATTTCTACTGCTGCTGAGGACGTGGAGGTAGGGAGAGTGGTGCTGGAAGACAGGGCATTCAGTTCAGCTCCAGACATGACCATGGAATTCATGAGCTCCAGGACTACAGACATGCATGTGCGGAAGCTGCTGGTCTAGATGATGAAGAAATAGCTTTCCACTTAGGAAGCCCAAGTCCATTAGTGAACTCTGTTAGTGGGTCAACAAGAGTAATAGCTAGTAAATATTTTATTAGCATCGTTTGAATCTTACTAATGGGAAAGCCAAATATTTCAGAGAATCCTATTCAGCATGATGCGATTCCTTAGCATAGGGTGCTTGCTGTTTCCCAGGATCGGGAGGAATACTCAGAGATGTCCGAGGAGAATTATATGGGCATCCAGGATGTCCACTTGGCTGTTGCTAATCACCGTATGCTCCTACCATGACCAGCCCCCATCATGCATCCACTGCTAGCCATCTTACACATTGTTGACTATACTAATATGCTAATGTTTTTCCATGTCGGAAATTAAATAAATGACTTTCGCCAGGGTGTTTTTAAAAGTTAAGTACTCTAATACATTAAATATAATAATAAGACTCATTACACAATGTCTTTCATTTGGAAGATTATTAAACCCTTTACAAACCAGAAGAAAAATAACCAACCATAATAGCAACGAAGATACAGTGCTAATAGAAGCCCTATTGATCATGGGAATAGAGCAATCACAGTGTGCTTTCAGTAGGAAAAGAGTCAAGCTTAAATTACCAAACAAGCAAACAAAAACCTAGTAAATTCCTAGTTTTTCTTTCTAATTGATAAGACAATTGATAAGATTGGCTGATCATCTTTCAAGAGCTGGGATGAGATGAGAGCCCAACAAGTGGGGAGAAAAGGAAGGCATGTTAGTCAGAGTAGTGACCCAGCCTCCCTTCCCCCATTAGCTCTAAAAGCTATTTCTTCCTACAATACTGAAAACTGAGGTCCATGTTGCCAGCATCATAGAATCACACACAATGGGATGCTCATGTTGTCTTACCCATGAGTCTCTCATTAGCATCAGCCCTCTCGGAAAGGAAACATGTTCTCTGTTTCTTTGAGATTGATTTCTGTGATGGAAAGAGGGACTTCTAGCATTCAACAGCACATCTATTTAACCCTCAACAGCTGGTCAGAAGTTCAAATTTTCTATGTGCAAAGGCATTACAATGACCCTGGGCATGCTTATGCCTGTGATCCTGATACTTGGGAAACCAAGGCAGGAGAATTGTCACGAGTTAGAGGACAGCTTGGGTTATATAGTGAGGTCCAGACATCTATGGGCAGTACCGTGTCTCAAAATAAATAAAAGTAAATAAATACATAAGAAGTGTGTTATTGAATAATTCTCCCCCTCAGAATTATATAAAATACATTCTGGGCAGTAGCTAGGGAGTAAAATATTCAGCTAGTAGATCCATAAGACCAACACATTATTAAAGTTGTGAATCTGAAAAGGATCATGCAATCATGTAAAAAAAAAAAAGACTGGGAAAGATGGCATCTAGAGTCAAGAATCTTCTTTAAAGATGAACAATTAGGAACCAGGTTTGCTGAACAGAAAGATGACAGGGAGTCTCTGACACTGAAGGCATTCCCATCAGGGTTTACACAGGAGAGATGAGTGGGACTCAGAAGCAGGACTTGCAAGAGAGTATGCCCAGCACTTCTTATTCCTCTCCTCTAGCCCTGTACTAAGTACAGAGAATAAGGAAAAGAGACAGATGAGGCCTAAGACCTTCCCATCTTTGTTAATAACCAATTTTCATTTAGTTATTTTTCATATGCAAAGATCTAGATTGGATTGTGTGGTCTCTATCTTGAACTTAAACTGTGGAGAGTCTGCCTCTTGGTTCTCTGAAGTGAGGTTGGTTCTTGATTGGGTCTAGTTTAAATGAGAAGACCCAGCTTCCTGGGGGCAGCTGCACTGGCATGTCCATTACTTTTTGAACTTGACACCAGTGTCACTTGAATTGAGTGTCATTAGCATCTAACCATTTTGATATACAACATTCTTCCCCTGATCATACTGGCTTTTCTGTACGTCAGTATTGACTAATGTGATTCTGAGATGTCTCCCACTTTAGCCATTTCTACTTAGGAAAACACATTTCCTTTACGTGGTGTGCAGACTTACTTTTCATATTATTATAATTTTAAAAATCTGTTCCCTAGAGTTTAGGCAGGAAAAATTATTTTTAATTTTATTTTATGTGTATGGGTGGTTTGCCTGCATATATGTATGTGCAAAATGTGCCTGCTGCCGTCAGAGACCAGAAGACGTATTGGACTTTCTGGAACTGGAGTTTATGATGGTTATGAGCCACCCTGCAGTGTTGGGAATTGAACCCAGTCTTCAGGAAGAGCAGCCAGATCTCTCTCTCTCTCTCTCTCTCTCTCTCTCTCTCTCTCTCTCTCTCTTTCCCTCACTCTCTCTCTCTCTCCCCCCTCCCCCTTTGTTTTCTATAGTGAAACGTGATGGAATATAGTCTGCTTTTTTCCTGTATGAGAAGGCACAGAATCCATATTCTCTATCCCAAACAGGATTTCTACCTTTCATCTCCTCTTCTTCGAGGACCCCAGTTTTAGGACCTCTTATCATGCAGCCTCAATTCTAATGTAGTTTAAGTTAGTAGGTGTCCAAAAGCTTTAAGAATGTTAATTAATCAACACTCATTGGAAATAAGGATTATAATTTGCATTTTATAGATGGTTAAGAATCTGTCTTAGTTAGGGTTTTACTGCTGTGAACAGACACCATGACCAAGGCAACTCTTATAAGGACAACATTTAATTGGAGCTCACTTACAGGTTCAGAAATTCAGTCCAGTATCTTCAAATGGGGAGCATGGCAGTATCCAGGCAGGCATAGTACAGGAAGAACTAAGAGGATCTACATCTTCATCTGCAGGCCTTTAAGAAAAGACTGACTTCCAGGCAGCTAGGACTAAGGTATTAAAGCCCATTCCCAGGGTGACACACCTACTCCAACAAGGCTACACTTCCTAATAGTGCCATTCCCTGGCCTAAGCATATACAAACCATGGCAGAAACCAAACACAAAAAGCTGTAGTGGTGCTATACTGTAAAACTATCTACTGGTGTGTCTTACAACATCAGAACTGGGCAAAAGACAGTGCTCAGGTCTACTTTGCAGATGAGAAATGCCCAGTTCAGAATCTCTGTGAATATTCAAGAACTGCCCATTTGTTCCCTAGCCCTATCCAGTTTCCTATCCTATTGCCAACAGTGTTACTTAGCCAACGGCAATGGGATGATCCAGGTGTGGAATAGTTATTGTTTGATTTCCAACTCTCCTACTATATCCCTGCTGAATAGATGTCCAGTCCGAAGATGGGACAGGCAAAAAGAGGCTGAAGAAGAAGGAATCCTTTACAAAGCACAAGTGTTCTGGCTCCAGAGAAAGCTAGGCTCCAACTGCAGCATTTCCTGTCTCCCAACTCCACATCTTTCAGTGTTCATCCTGTGGGCCAGGAAGCAAACTAATTACAGTTCTGGGGCCTTTGACCCTTGAAGGGTGCTTGCTAGCCTTGTTCCTGTCCCCAATCAAGGTCACTTCTGCTCTCCTCATCCCAGATCTTTGTGTCACATGGCCATTGCAGATATGTCCCTCAAACTGCCTCATCTGACCAGAGCCCCAAAGGTAAGGTATGCACTCCAGGAACAATGGCAGAAGTGGGGCACAGCCGACATGTGTGGTGCCATCCACTTATGCGCGTGCACATGTATATTAATAGAAGTCTCACTGGGTGAGTCAGAGGAACTGTGCTTTGGTGCAATGTAAGTCTATATGATTCCTCCCTAATTTAGGGCCCTGGTTTGTAGAAGCTATGTGACTCAGCAGTATGAGACTCAGCAGGCTACACTGAGAGGAAGCACCCATGTGAGACCTTCCTCTAAACACTCTGGAAGGCAATGGAGAAAGCAGGTCTCTGACTGCTTATTTGTTTTTGTCTGGAAGCCAGAGTCCTCTCTCAAGGAGTGTTGGTGTCTCTGTAAATGGTGGGTCATGCTTAGGTTTCTTCAACTAGAGAAACTTGGCAACTGAAATAGCAATACAGAAAGAAAGTCATGTCAAAATAGACAAGGACTGTAGCTTAGCTGGTATGCTGGTTAACATACCTGGGCTCTTGATTAGCCATTGATGCGGAAGGTACAGCTCACTGGGCGGGGGGTGGGAGGGTGGGGTCCACCCCTGAGCAGATAGATCTGGGCTGTCTAAGAAAGCACAGTAGGTAAGCCAGTAACCAGCATTCCTTATGATTTCTACTTCAAGCTTCTACTTTGAGGTCCCACCTTGGTTTCCCTAGATGAAGGAATGTAAACCGTAAGCAGAAATAAACCTTTTCCTCCCCAACTTGCTTTTTTGATTATGGCATTTATCGTAACAACAGAATATAAACTGGAACAGTTGATATAGTATGTATCTAGTATGCATGGGGCCCTGAATTCCATCCCGATAAACCAGGAGTGGTAGTACTCACCTAAATCCGGATTGGAGAAGGAATCTCAAGGACATCCTCAGCCACACGGGGATCCAGACCAGCCTAGGCTACATGAGACCTTGTCTAAAAGAAAGCAAATCTAAAGAATCATATCAAATTTGAGCTCGATAATTTGCTGATCTGGGGAGCCACATTTCTGCTGTCCTGTCTTGTGATATTCATGGCTATAGCTCTGTCAGGGCACAGCAACTGGGGGCTTCAAACCCACAGACTCTCCCAAAGCAATAAAACCAGAGCCTGTGGCCACTAAGTGTTGAGGTGGATCTTCTGGTGAAGGCTAACTTCCTCCATCCAGAGGACATTGTTGTCTCTAGAGTGTTCATGTCTACACCTGGGATCTGAGAGCTGTTAACACCTGCAAACCAGCACTTATTGTAAATATACTGTGGCCATTCTTATTGGACTGAAAGGAATCCTAGGGTAGCCTGCTTTGATCACCAACAAACCATCAAGACAATGTGAACTATCGGACCTTGTACAGTCAAACTGGTAGCTCGGCAGAACTGAGAGTCATTCTTCCAAATGTCACCTGGTATTCCTTATAGAATACAGAAAGTAGGATTTCTCCTCCCTTCTGAATGGAGGCCTCTCGCCTTACCCCACTAATTACCTTACTCCTTCAAAGTTTGTGAGCAGGCATTTCCAGCAAGGATGTTAATTTTTAAAGGATGCACAGGTAAAATGATTGATCTAATCAAAAGGTGTTAGGAAGGGGTCATGTCTTTCTTGTCTTTATCCAGAGTTATATATTGACAGGAAATGATGTGATCAAGCACAGGGCTTTCCTTCAACAGACATTCTCAGACCACGCTGCCAAAGATGCCAGCAGCCTCTCTGGAGACCACTGCAGGGAAGGGAACTTCCTAGGCATCAGTGCATGCTCTTTCCATGAAGTCACTCACAGATAACAAAGGCTAATGTTCAGAAGTTTTGTCATGATAGAATTATTTAAAGATATTCAAACATTATTTCTGACTCTAGCTTTTTAAAGCTTCTCTACATCTCCATGCTTTATCGATGGATGGCTACAGAGGTTCTTGATGTTTATTCTGTCTCTGCAAAGATTATCAGAGGGACTACTCTGAAATCACTGGAATGAGTTACCATACAGGTCCTGAAATAATGAAACCCGACTCGTTCTACTTTAACCATTTAGACATTGTCCATTGTCCATTTAGACATCTTGTTTATTTTTTAAGCAGGCGAATGGAATCCACCAGGCATTACTGCAACCTAAAACTATGGCTGAAAACCCACTGTACAAGGGAGCAGACTCCTGCCCCAGCATTTAACTGCATATAGTTAGTTGCTCCTTGCCCCCTATGAGGAAAGAAATACAGAGGAGTCAGAGATGCTCAGCTCTTCTCGACTGGCAGGCTCTGAGCCCAAACAAGGACATTTCCCACTTACCTCTTTATGACTGGTTTTGCAGCTTAATATCCACACCTACATATCTTTCTAGTACCCTGGTTCTGGGGAGCCTGTGGAAATCCCATTATTCTCCCTGTTCACTTGGTGTGTTTGGTGTATAAGTTTGGGGTGCAGGTCAGTGAGTCGGCCAGCCATCTGGCACACTAAAGCCCTACCCTCTGAATAAGTATTATGAGGGCAGAGCCCTCACCATCCTCCAGGACTCATTTTTGGGGGAGCTCCAGGAGAAGTTGCCACTGGAGGATTGAGTGTTCCTGAATGACCCTTTCGGTTGGAAAGAAGAAGAGTTAAGACCACCTTCTTCAGACTGTGGAGTTTACAGTTCCAAGGCTGCAGGTTACCTTAGGTCTTCACTCCCAACTGTACTGAGGCCCCAAGATCATAGGTAACTTCACAGTCATATAAGGGGAAGTAATGAGAGGGAACAGGGCTTGTTGACTCAGGCCAGGCTCAAGACTTGGCCTACACCCACCTGATCTAATCAGAAAGACTCAAAGACACTGAAATATCAGCTCCTCATCACCTCATCCCTTCAGCAGTCCTCTGTCACTTCCTCTTCTAGCCTGTGGATGCTGGGTGTACTAACTTCACTTCTCTCCTTCCCGACTCCCCTTTGCTTAATCAGGATGAAGCCAAACATTATTCTCTGTGTGTAGTAACTATTCCTTCTTGTCAACTTGACTATATCTGGAATGAACTACAATCCAGAACTGGAAGGCTCACCTGTGATCCTAATCTGGAGGCTGAGAGATACAAGTTTCTGACCTGGATCTTGGCATGGAGATCTTGAGTAGCTACGAATCCCAGAAGATTAAGACAGGGAGATCTCTGAGTTCGAGGTCATCTGGGACAAGGGAAATCCCAGATCCAGGTATGGTGACGCACACCTTTAACCTGGGCCACACCTTCTGCTGGACACCTACATAAAGACATTGAAAGAAGGAAGATTTACTCTCTATCTTTGTCTGGTGCGACTGAGCAACTGCTAGATCCTTGGACTTTCATTCACAGCTGCTACTGACCATTGTTGGGAGTTGGACTACAGACTGTAAGTCATCAACAAATTCCCTTATTATATAGAGACTACCCATAAGTCCTGTGACTCTAGAGAACCATGACTAATATAATACACCTTGTGTCTTGTGCTCACCTTTCTGTGAGTAACTCTCTTAATCCATCTTTTCTTTACCATAGTTGAAGAACACTGTCTCACTGTATCCTAGGTAATGGTGAACGTACCTGTCTGGATCAGCTCCGGAAGTATCCATTGTTTCAGGTTACTTCTTCCCAAGGCCCCTGTATACACACACTCTATAGCTCTTGGTCCATTGGGCTCAAACTCTCAATTCCAGACCAGCCTAGTTGTCTCTGCAAACCTGCTGGATTGAACTCTGGTCTATATGAAGATGAAGATTACTTGCTCAGGAGAAGTCCCCAGGCACCAAACAGAAGAAGATATTCACCCTATTTGATTCCAAATCAAAAGGCTCTAGAGCTTGAACCAAAATAATTGGGTTGGGAAAACATTCCTGGGAGAAGAGGAGTTTGGCAAAGTGATTTTCCCAGAACTCAGTTCCATTTAGAACTGGGAGGCAAATGATTGAGTACAGGATTTCATACTGTCCTGCTTTCTTAAAAATGACAGGATGTCTCATAGAGGCAGCAGAGGGGCATGAGAGAGGGGGTTTCCGAAGGGGAGACCTGGAAAGGGAAAAACATTTGAAATGTAAATAAAGAAAATATCCAATAAAAGAAAAAAAAATGACAGGATGAGCCTGACTTGGGCTCTTTCTGATGACTTAGCCTCTCCAGTATTAAAGCCTGAATTTCACAATAGGACACAACACAGAGAAGAACAGGGCATCATTTGAATCCAGATGCTTATCTCAACATTCAACACAAGCCAATCTCTGGCTGTTAGCTCTTTGAATGCTTTCTATAGTGTCCCTGAGAAATTAACCTTTCTTTCTTTACCTTTCTTACTCCCCCTCCTCCTTCCCCTTCCTCTTTCTTCTTCTCTTCACATCCCCTGTGACTCTGGCTTCACGTTCTCAGCTTATGTCTGCTTATAATCTATGTGTTTAGAAAACAAAAAACTCTCAGGAGGAAATTGGGAGTAAACAATATTCAAGGACTTCACTGTGTAGATGCTACTCTCTGAAAGCCAGAGGTCCTGGGGAGGTCAGGTGATCAAGCACCTAGGTGGAGACATTTTTAGAATAGGAACCAACAAAAGTTCTGATGAGCAGATGGATCCTGTATCACCCCAGGCAGAAAAGCTCGGCAGTCATTCCAGTTTGTTTGTTTGTTTATTAAGCACCATGGTCCTATGTGTATAGATGTGTGTATCTGTGCACACACATGTGCAGTTGTGTGTGTGTGTGTGTGTGTGTGTGTGTGTGTGTGATATGTTGTGGCAGGGCAGAAGGCAGTTTTGTAAAGCTGGTTCTCTCCTGTCTTTCTGTAGATTCTGGGGATTGAACTCCCCTCAGGAACAGCAAATGCCTTTACTCTGTGAGCCACCTCTAAGTCCCAAAAATTGTCAATGAGGAAATAAGTGTCCCATAAAAAAAAAATCTAAAATGTAAAGAGGGCAGTCCAATATCCAGTTTGGGAGTGCAGAAACACTTAGTATGAGTTTTGGTAACTCCCTCCATGTACTCCATGGTGTGTTATCTGCCTTCTTAGTTCTTCAGCTACTTAAACTCCATGCACATCTTCTCCAGGTTCCCAAGGAACATATGGCTATAGATATATGGCCACATATATGAGGAAAGATGAACAACTCAGGTTCTCCAAACCTGGAACTGTAATCAGTTGTGGTGACCAGTAAGGACCCAGGACTTCCCTTTGCCTTTCTTTATGACAGCAAGGCCTATGTACATGTTTGCTGGACTAAGGGCAAAGGAAGCTGATATCACACTCCACACCCACTACCAGGTCTCATTCTGGGGGGGGTGGGGAGCATCCACTGACATCTTAGTGCAAACTGCCCCCTCAAGGGAATGGGATTTTTGCTTGATTATATTACCATTCAACCCAAAATTTAGTGTGTGTGGTGTCTGAATTAAGAGGTGCCTAATGAACTTCAAGACCCATCAGTGGCCTCAGCCTAACTAAAGGGTGGTGTCAAGGTGACAAGGGTCCCTGCATTGGGATTTTGCTCTAACTGTAGGCTCAGGATGCTTCTTGGATGATTTTTCTGCTTTCTCAGTTCATCTTGATGTCTGGACTCTGAAATTTCAGATCAGTCTTCCCTTCCCACTTCCTCCCTGTCTTCCCAACTCAACCTTGGCCAGCAAAGCACCAAGTTTTGTGTGTGTGTCCTCACCCTCAACTCTGGGACCCAGGAGTATGACAACAGAGAAGCTTAGCTCCAGAGGCAGGTAGCCAGAAAGCCTGCTCTCTGGGGTCCCAGGCAAGAGGAGCATTTGTTCAAGGAGGAACTTGAGAATGGAACATTCTTCAGGAGGGATACATGAAGTTAACAGAATGGTTAAGTCAGACAGACAACTGAGTGAGCTTCCTAGAAAAGGAGATCTAAAGGGTCTGACTTGAAGCTGTCGCCTATATCTTTAGATAGACTTGACTGGATCTTCTGATGCTGCCTTCCCAAGTGCTGGGATTGTAAGCAAGTGATATCATGCCCAGTTTATGCAATGTTGTGCACATCAGGCAACCACCATAGCAAATGAGTTGCACCCCTAGCCTAGGGACCATGTTGTCTGCTGATTCCACGCTGCCCCTTAGATTCAGTGCAGCTGTGTGTTCACTGGTCACCATACACTTTTTCATGGGTCCTAGCAGATAATGTATAACATGGTAGAACATTTCCCTGGGACCTCATTTTACTCCTATTGACCCTGGAGTATTAAAAGGAATAATTCTAGTGAAATTAGTGCTTTGACCAATGTCAAAATTTGGATTGGCTACCTCAAGTTCACCAAGCTCCTCAATTCTTCAAACTGGTTATATTCTGGTAGGGAGGGGGGTTTTCTCAACTGTAGTTATCATTCAGTTTCAAAATTGGTATATTGGTTGTGTGAAGGAAGACAGTCATGGTATGACAGGTAACCCCTACCCTGCAGTAATTCTACATCTGGGGGGATACTTTATCGTGTTCAAAAGTAGAAAAAAAAAAGTCCTATTAATAGCAATTTAGCCAGAAATGTCAATGTCCAACATGTGGAGCTGAGTATTTGTTCTTTTGCTTAAAGTTGACATTGGTCTTACCAGGGGCCTAGGAGTGGGTGTGTGAGCCACGCATGTGAGTGTGTAAGCCGTGCCCATAGAGATCCGTCATGATACCACACAGATGTTTCTACAAAACCAAATTTAATTAATATGCAACAAACACTCACCATGTAAACACATTTTTAAAAAAATCTGATAATAATTCCAAGGACCACTTACAGGCTTTCATAAAAACATCTTATAGCAAGAGTTTCAATACAGAATGGTTTCTATGTCAAAATACATTTACACTGTAAATTGTTTATAGAGGGGGGAAAAAAAAAGACACTGAGGAATGGAGTTTGCTGGCATTGGATTCAACATCAGCAACTGCCCCTGAATAATCCCTTCATCCTCTAACTCTGACAAACAGGCTAACCTACCCCTCTATACTTTACCTACGCTTTTTATCCACTCTATTGGCCAGTTAAAAATACCAAGACACGATCACCATGCTTATTCCACCGTGGGCAGCTCAGCAGCCTGCCCAAAGCATCACTTCCTGAGGGCTCTAGTCCTGCCCAGGCTGTGGGTCCTGGTTGGATGCGGAAACACCAGGACTTTTCAAATCTCTCAGCTTCGAGACGACACTTTAGGAGTCACACAGTAGTTACCCAATGCGAAGTGGGAGAGAGAAAGTAAAATAAAACCAAACCAAACCACAAACCAAACCAAAAAAGTCACATAAAAGCCACATGTGGAGATAGATTGATCACACGATTTTTATTGGTCTTTTGAACAAATGTATTCCTCTGTGAAAAACTCCTGCAAAAGAGACATTGGAGTGTATGAATTCAACCCTGAGCATTAACACTGGATTCCAAGGAGGGCGGTCACGAAGCTGGTTTGATTGACGCACAAAGCACAAGCCACTGATACTCTCTGTGTGATCAGGTTTTTACAAAAAAATACATAGTTTTCAATAAATAATGCTTAATTTTACAACTTTGATACAGCAACGTCATACAGTTTCAACACACTACACTCTGCATGCTAGATAACCTCTACCAGAAGACATGACTTCACCATGCATTTGCTTCCCTAGTGCTACGGGACACTTACATGGTCCCCCAGCGCACTGCCTCAGGTAGCTTCTCCTTCTCTCTGTCTGACAGCAACAGGTCCTGCGCTGGCATGCAAACTCTATAAAAGGTCCCCCCACAACCCACTCAGACTTCTAAACAAAAGGGCTTTCCAGCTATTCCTCTCCCAAACATGGAGTGGCTGTGAAAGTTGTTTTTTCTTTTCTTTTTTTGTTCTTTTTTTTTCTTTTTCTTTTTCTTTCTCGGCCTTGAAAAACAAAACACTTGTTAACAGTGCCATGCTGATAACTGCTCTCAGACTTCAGGTGGCTCTGTCCCGGCATACAAAGCATTACGGGATGGGTTGCCACGACCACTAGGTGTCCCATACCTGAGACACAGGCCTCCGTTTCAAAACAGTCCATTCAAACAAGGGTGTTACAGAACAAATGGGAACGACCGATACCCACAACATATGTACAAGAGCAAAAGTAGACAAAGTGGGGAGTCCGTGACAATGGCATAGGACGCTTCTCCCTGTGTGATTCAGGGGACGAGGCATACGGTTTTTGAACACAAGCTGGGTGAGAGAAATGGGATCGAGGGCCCTTTGTCAATAGCCATTTGATCAAAATTCTTTTTACTATGTCTTGATTATTTCCAGTCGTTCTGTTTTTGAAGGGGGAGAATGTAATGTGCCTACTAAAATTAAGTGTCGCGTTAAAAAAAAATCTCTTTGAGGACCCTGGAGGAAATCCTATGTTCAAATGCATTTTTTAAACTTGTCATATTGCTTTGTTTTGTCTTTTTTTTTTCACAGAAGAGACTACATAAAAGAAGTTTGATCAAACAGTGAGACTGGAGCCTCCACATGTGCACATCCAGGTTGCCTAGTGGCCAACTGCTCTCAGGAGGCACATCTCAGCTCCTGCCTATTGCTCTTCCTGGCGGCTGTGGTGAAGTGTGTTTGTCAAGTGCCGGCAACCGGAAGTTCCCAGTGTGTGGAAACCATCCTGTCTATGCACAGGCAGACAGGCACTGGGTCTTCAAAGAATATCGCTATCCAAGAAAATTATTACTTCTATACATGGAACGTTATGAGCGGATTTCCCTTTGTACGCCATGCTATACTTTATGCACTTTTGTGCTTTTATTGAGTATAAAAATAGGTCTCCTTTAAAATTCTGTTTAAGTTCACTAAAAAACTACTTGTTTGTGAAATTCTCTTATAAACTCACTGCATCCACATGGAATAGATAAACTAATCAGGCAGCTAACGCATCTAGGTAGTGTTAAAAAAAAATAAGACGATGGGGAAAAAAAAATGAAGGTGTGTTAGGAGTTGGGGTGGGAGAAAGGGAGGCAGCAGTAAAGGAAGTAGCTTGGCTTTAGTAATTTTATACTGTGGTGGAAAACTTAAGCAACATGCAAAGGGACATGAAAACCCCAAACCAAAACCTGAGTTGTTATCAAAGAGCAAAAAATGTTGAGCTCATCAAACCCAAAGAGATACGGCAGAATAAATCAACAGGAATGAACAGTGAGAAAGAATCGATAATCAAAATAAGCCAACTCTCAGAGAAATACGTCAAGAGTCGTTACATGGAGACGTTTACTTTGGGGACTTATGAATTCCTGTTCGGACACGTGTAAGGCTCAGTCGTGTAGTCCTCGCAGGCCATAGGCTATACAAAGGGTATTTGAAACTGACATTCCTAATGGAGATTTTTTATAAAATTTGGCCCTTAGAATAACTGAGAAATATCCTGAAAAACCTTCCCTGAAACTGTAATAAACAAAGTTTCTTTATCTACTGATAAAATCGACAACTCAGTAAGCTAGTTTCGCTGGTCTTCCTACATAAGAAAAAAAGCACAAATATAGTTGCCTCAGAAATCTGTTAAAAGCAGAGAACCTTGCAGGAAAAAGAGTATAAAGATTCTAGAAATGAGAGAGTACAAGAAAAACCTCTCTTCCAAGTGTCCACAAAGATACATATGTCCATTAGGAGAAAACAGTGAGACTAGACATAATACCCCATCGGAGAATAGGAAAGCTCAGTGATAAAGTATATTCCTATTGAATGACTACTTGAAAATTGAGCGACTTATTTGCCTCATTTCCCAGATTCCTTGGGCAAAACTCATTTGAATTCTGAAGTGAAGAACAAATGTCCATTTCTTACACTGTTCTAGTATCAAGATGATTGTGGTTTCAATTCCCAGAGAAAAAAAGTAGACCTTGTCTTTTGATTTTTTTTTCCTCTCAAAACAACTAAGTCAGATCCTGACTGCTAAGAGCATGCATATTTAAATCACTTCCCCTCCATTAACATTAAAAAGAACCATCCAGGCCCAAAAGAGCTGCAATGATTTTTTTTTTTTCTAGCTAAAGGCTAATCATTCTACAAATAATTTGCCCAGTGACCGCAGTCATACATGTATTTGCAAAGCACACTTTAAGCACACTGCCTTTCATTCGTATTATTTCTTTTTAATAAGAAGGATGCATATCGAGAATATAGAAACTGGAAATTATTTCCACAGCTTAAAGAAAAAGAGAACGCTGGTTCAGGTATTTTTGTTTTTTCTTCAAAGATGGAAATCTCGCCAAAAAAATGCACTCGAGTCTGTGAACTAGGTACAGGAGCAGGGTACCCAACAGGCTAGACTGCTATGCACACAACGCCCACGCCCACGTTACCATTTTAAGATACAGTCAATGCTCAGTTAAAAATAAGACTTACTTAGGAGGGAAAAAAAATGCAGCTAAACTTTTATTGAAGCCTAGCCAGTAGCTGGAATACCTTGCGTATTAGACATTCAATAGAGTTCATTGGGAATGGTCTTCACAATGCATTCGTCTAAACCGCTTTAAATATTGTTAAAAGCGCATTCAAGCGCCTTTCCTGAGTTCTAACTGGGATTTAAAAAAAAAAAATTTTTTTTTCTGATCTCCAACCAAGAACTGTCTCTTATTTTCCTACCAAGAAACTCGGCCACATAATTTTAAAATACAAATTACAGCTATGCTTCCATTCTGAAGCCAAATCCTCACACCTTTTCTAATTTATTTAAAAGTTCCTTCCTCACCATGGAAAACGCCCGATGGAAAACAGAAAACACATGCAAATGTAAAGATCTCAAGACACTCAGAATGCCTTTTCCTTAGGCTTCAGAAACTGTCCCCTGTAAACCGCTGGTGGAATTATTCGCCGCTTAAAGGTCCCCGCGTGGCTCACAGCAGCGCGTTGTGGGGGAGGGGTGGGCGAGGGAAGCCCGAAAAAGCCACACTGGGCCGCCGCCCCACCCACGCGCGCTGTGCGATCGCGCCGCTCGGTTAAGACGAGCTCTCTACCTGCAGCGCCTGTTTTGCGTGGGGGACCCCGACCTGGATCCCTACTGGCCAAGTCCCCGCGGCCAGCGCCCGCGCCGTAACGGTTTCTGTGGGTCTAGAGTCGGGCTGTTGGGCACCGAGTTTCAATTCACTGCGGAAGGGCTCCTCCGTCGCGGGCGCCGCGGCCCCGGGGAGTTGGGCTTGCGCGCCGGGCACCACGAGGGACAGGCTGGCGGGGGGAGGGGAGGGCTGGACCGGGCCCCGGGAGGCAAAAGCTCCATCAAAGAAACCAAAGCCACCCCGCACCGTGGAGGCGGCTCCAGGCGCATTTGCTTTCCTCGTGCCCCACCCGCGTGGACAACGCTGAAGGGCGCGGCCCTCTCCACTCCATATCCCATTGAGCGCGCGCAGCGATGCCGCCCGCGGATGGGGGTGGAGATTTAAAAAAAAAAAAAAAAAAGCCAAAGCCAGAAGCGGAGGCCTAGCCCTGTGGACACTAGCTCTGGACTCGCCACGCACCGACCAGCGCGAAGCCCACCGAGGGGTTGGAGACGCAGGGCGGGGTGAGAAGGGAGGACGCCGGGCTGCCACCTACATGGCAGCCTAAG
Organism: Tokudaia tokunoshimensis; assembly: GCA_036184795.1. Lineage (NCBI taxonomy): Eukaryota > Metazoa > Chordata > Mammalia > Rodentia > Muridae > Tokudaia > Tokudaia tokunoshimensis. The sequence goes on from BTHU01000012.1 coordinate 42,696,716, forward strand.
GGCTCCAAAAGCGGCATCCGCCCTCCGCCACCCGCGTCTGCTGCGCGGTGAACACGCGGCCCCCGAGTGGACTTAGAGAGACTATGGGTCATGCGAGCTTCTATCAGATCCTGCTGATTTATTAAAATCAACACAGACTTCAGCGCGCACGCACACACACACACACACACACACACACACACACAACAAAAAAAACCAAAAACCCCGGCGGTGACTTCGACAGTGCATTGAGTCTGCTTCGCCACCATTTGCTACTAAATATGCAATGGTCTGTTTATTTAGATTATATTGCACAAAATGAGAAAATTTTAAACTATGTGCCTTTCCTTTTTCTTTTTGATAAAAATCGCGTATCCAGTTTCAAACCTTCCTGTCTGGGGCCCCGTCCACACATCACAGCGATGAGATACATAGGTCCTACTATGATACAGTACATACAGTCTTAAACTAAGAACAGCTCTGAGGTCTAGGTCACCATTTTCAATAAATCTTTACCTACAAATATTGAACAAATCTCTACTATAGCTGTACAAAAAAAGTTTGCTTTTTTTTTTAAACCACAAGGCCTTTAGATGCAAGGATTACTTTTAAATTTTTAATCCTTTTAAACCAGGACATAACGTACCAACATATTTGCATGCTAAAAAAAAACAAACAGAAAAAGAAAGAAAAACAAAAACAAGGAAAGAAAAAAAAAAGAAAAGAAAAAGAAATCAAAAGGGAAGAAGTGCCTGAAAGTCTTACTGAAAAAACACAGCAAGATTGTTCCCTTTTCACTGTACAAAAATACGCCTGAAAATATATTAATTTTTAAAAAAGATTGAGGTCTGTTATGTATCAAAAATGTTTCAATACCTTTTTGTACTGAGGTCTAGGCTGTAAGGTATTCAATCAAGGAGGTATAAGGGAACGAGAGTTACCAAAAAAAGGTTGCCAAGTAGAAATCACATTTGTAAAACCATAAACAATTTGATCTGAAAAGTAAACTCTGGTCTTAAGTCAGTTCACAGTTATGATTTTTGTAAGCGTTTGTACAGACTGCATTTTTTCAAGCTCCCTGCAGTTTAAGAAATCGGATGCATAGAAGACATCAGCTTTCTCCCTCCAAAAAAGAAAAGAAAATAAAAAGGTTGCAATGGTCCCTTTTTGTGTTTTTCTTTTTTTTCTTTTTAAATCACCAGTTCCTTCTTAAATCTCTTAAGAAAAAAAAATTATCAACTCCCTAGAGTAACAGTTGTGCCGTCTAAAGGGTCCTCTGCCGATGTCTTTCAGACTTCAAAGAGCCGCAAGCTTCAAACAGCGCCTTCCGGAGCGGGGCCTCCTCCCCTCCCCCGCCCGGTCCCCTCCGCCTTTGTTGCAATCACGAATTTCAGGAAAAAGAAATAGAAATTACAAAACACGTTTTTTTTTTTTTTAACGGGTGGGGAAAATCACAACTCCAGACTAGGTGTGCAACTACCTTGAGACACGATAAAGGACGGGTAGAGTGGGGAGACCAAAAAATTTTTAAAAATTAAAAAATTAAAAAAAAACCTGGAAAATCTGTTTAAAACTACTCATTTCACTTTAACTCCGACAACATTTCATCACCGTTTCCAATTTCTCTGCGCCACAACTCTGACCATGAGCATCTTCTCCCCCTCCCCCCCCCCCACCATCCTCTTTATCCTGACCGCCACGACTGCCTCCCGAGGAGCCCTGCGCCCCTCAATACGTGAACACCAGGTCGGAGAAGTTCGCCTCCAGCCAGTCCCCCGCGATCATCTCGCTCAGCTCCGGCGTGCAGTAATCGGGGAACTCGAAGTGGGAACCCAGGCTGCCCTCGCTGAAGGAATCCAGGTCCTTATCCACCAGCGACAGGGACAGGTTCCCCGCCGCTCCCGCGCCCAGCGGCTGCTCGCAGGCGCTGTGCGCGCCCTGGGAGAAATTCAAGCTCAGGTCGAACATGAGGTCGTCGGCATCCTCGGCGCCGCTGCCGCTGCTGCTGCTGCCGCTGGATGAGGAGGTGGACACGCAGCGTGAGGACGCGGGCGACAGCGCGGGAGGCGCGGGCGGAGGCTGCTGCTTGGTGATGTTCTTGAAGCTGTAGTAGAGCCGGCCGCCCGCGCGCACTTCGTCGTACAGGCTCGCGCCCTCGGGGGACTCGGCGGCACTGCTGAGCGTGGGGCTGGCGGGTACCTTGGCCACGCTGTAGCGCCGCAGCAGCTGAGGGGGCTGCTGCTGCGCGGGCGGCGGCAGCAGGTGCGAGTGCGCGGGCTCGTCGTCGTCGTCGTCAGCGTCCGGCTTGGGCCGTAGCTGCAGCTCGTCATCCTCGTCGTCTTCTTCATCGTCGTCGTCCAGGAAGACGCACTTGGCTGCCTTGCCCGCGCCGCAGTCCCCGGGCTGCGCCGCCTTGCCCGCGCCCGCCTTGCCCGCAGGCGCCTTGAGCTTGGCGCACTTCTTGCCGGGGCCCTTGGCTGCCTTGGCGCCCGCCGCGCTCTTGTCGGGGCTCTGGCCCGCGCTGGGTTTGGCCGCTGGGTCCGTCTTGGGCTTTTTGCGCGGCCGGTACTTGTAGTCGGGATAATCAGCCATGTGCTTGAGGCGCAGGCGCTCCGCCTCCCGGATGAACGGGATCTTCTCGCTGTCCTTCAGCATCTTCCAGCGCTTGCCCAGCCTCTTGGAGATCTCGGCGTTGTGCATATCGGGCGACTGCTCCATGATCTTCCGGCGCTCGATCTTGGACCACACCATGAAGGCGTTCATGGGCCGTTTGATGTGGCCCGACGCCGTCTTGCACCAGTCCGGGTCGCTCTCGTCCAGGGCCACCGGGCTGCACGCCATGAACTCGCCCTCCTCGGTGTCCAGCGCGTCCCGGGGCAGGTTGCTCTCGGCTTCCGAGCTCTCGGCCTGCTGCACCATGGTCCGCGGCGGGGCTGGGCGCTCGGTCTCTTGCGCGGGCGCCCCTCCCCCTCCCGCCCCTCCACCTTCTCCGGCAAGTTGCAAAGTCCTTGGCCGCGCGCGTCCGCGGCTGCCCCCCTCCCCCCCGGCCCCGTTCCCTGCTGCGTCGGCGGCTGCGGCGGCGACCGGAGAGGAGGCGGCGGCGGCCCGGGACCCGCGCTCTCTCTCACTCGCTTGATTTCTCGCTCTCCTACTCCTAGCAGCCGCCGCAAGCGCCGGACCCCAAGCACTCCCAGGCGCGCGCGCTTCTTCTGCAAAAAGTTGAGGGCTCTCTCTCAACTCGTTATCAGGGTGTCATATGGGTGACATCACTACTCCCACCAGCCAATGGCTGGTCCCGACTCCGCCTATCTCCCGTTATTAACCACGGGCCCCACCTCCAGCCCCGCCTCCTGGCCAGTTTGCAAAGATTGGGGGGGGGGGGGGAGTTGTCTAGAAATATGTTATTTTTTCAAAAGAAATCCGCGAGTGCGCACAGCTGCGCGTGGCTCCCGGGCAAACGCAGGACAGAGCGAGAGACGCCAGCGCGGACTCAAGGGCGCGGGACGATGGACTGAACCCCGGTGCAGATGCACCCACCCGTAACCGCCAGTGGGTACCCCTGTTCTTCCCGGCCGCGTCGCGCCCTAAACCCGCGCGCGACCGCGCTGCGCCGCTGCTCAGCGGAAGGTGGCGCTTCGACACCGCGCGCCACCGCGCACGTGGGCTCATCCTCCGGTTCCTTTTCTCCCCCTTTCTAGAGCCCGGCCGCCGGGCCCTCCCTTCCCCCCGTCCCCGCGCACCCTCAGGGTTTTGTCCAGTCTCTCCCCTTCTCGTTTTTCTTTCTCGATCTCCCGCATCTCCGGGTTCGGCCGGAGTAACGGTCTGCGGAGACCGCCGCGTCCGGGCGGCTCCGGAGCGGTTCGGAAAGGAGTTCAGGGATTCAGGCGGGACGGGTCAACCGGCCCGGGACTCAGCATCGCCGCCCGCCGCCCCTCCCCCACTTTCTACTCCATAGGCCTCCCTACCTCCCCCGCGTCCCGCCTCCTCTGTCCATCACCCACGCCCTCCTCCCCTGCAACTCGGTCCTGAAACCCTAGCTCTGCCTCCCAGCACGCACCTTCTGGGTCATTTGCTATTTTAACCCAACGGTATAAACCAAAGCTAAAATGAAGTGTACTCGCGTTTAAAGCAAAGATATTTCTTATTTGCCTGCTAAGGCAGCGGCTGGCTCCAGCCTACTGGTTTTGCCGGGCTCCTTGGAAACTCGCTTTTCTTTGTGTTGTCTCTTACCCACCTATGGCTCTTCTGAGGACAATGAAAAGAAGCCTTCTGCTTTCTGTTTAACGTGGCTGCTCACCCCATTTTCCTCATACCTACCCACCCCCAGTGCTGGGGGCTGATTCTTAGGATCTACAGTCCCTCACCCCACCCGGAGTTGCTAACCCGAGAAATCGGCAGCACGGGACTAGTGGAATTATCTAAACACTCTTCCCTTCAGGTTGGTGTACTGCACAGGGCACTATGCTTCTCATTACACACACATCCCCACCCCGGACATAAAATGGTGCCAGGTCTGCATAGGTCATTTTATTTTTTTTTAAAAAGGGGGAGGGAGTGGTCCCTGTATTTCACCCTTATTGTATTCACCCTAAAGAAAAGCACCATCCCAAGTACATGTAATATTGAAGTTAACCTCAGTCTTAATAACGTTGGCATTTTATTTTAATGTTTAAGGCCATTGGAACCTAAAAAATTTAGTCATATTGGTTAACCTGATGTCTGGAGATGTAGAAAACCCGTGTGGTGTGTAGAAATCCATCTTTGAAGCAAGCCAGGCATTCTCTCTTGTTTCCCTCTTAACTGCCTGGTTTCCCAGCAGTGGGGACATCAGGCAAGGACGGGGTGGGGCCAGAGAGTCCCCATCACAGGAGAAATCTGCACTCTAGATACAGGGAGGTATTTCATCTCAGCTTCCCATTGTGAAGCACGGGGACATGTACCATCATTTTTATTATTTATTATCTTGCAATCTCCCCTTCCACATCCCTCTCTGGCCTGTTTTTGTTGCTGGTTTGTTTTGTTTAGAGGCAGGATCTTACTCTATATACCCCAGGCTAGTCTTGAACTCGGGCATTTCACCTGCCTCAACCTCAGAAGCCACCACTTGTGACCACCTACCATCTTAGGAACAGAAAAACGTGTCTGAACATCTTTGGCAGTTTAAATTCTGTGCCTAGTTCTGCTACCTTCCTGATATGAAATTGTGCACAGCCTCAGAAGATGAATGACCCCTGGAGAAGCAGACAGCCATTGTGTGTGTGTGTGTGTGTTCTCAGAAGGCAGTAGTGCTCTGGGGTTGGGGGATCCCAGTCAAAAATGCACAGAACTTGTGTTCAGAGACTAAAGGGTCATTTGTTGGAGAAAGTGGATCCCAAATAAGGAGGCTTCATTTTACTGTGGGAGTCCAGAGGACCAAAGTGACAAGTAAAAGGCTTCCTGAGTCCTTTAGTAAACAGTGACAGAGATTGAGGTTTCTGGACGGCAGCTGCAGGAGCAGGCCTGAGAGCAAATCTTGCTATCGTCTCATTTAGGAGGGCTTTCACAAAAGATCAGGTAGATTGATATTCTGTAATAAGGGTCTACTCACATTTTTTTTATGTCATCCCTAGTTATTCAAGGACTGGGAATGAAAGAAAAAGATTAGAAACATAATCTGTAAACATAATTTATTTTTCTAATCATATTATATACACTTTCTTTTTTCCTAAGAGAAAAACGTAAGTATAAATTTTCTTTTAAAAAGAAAGAAAAAGACAGGGAATGTGGCTAAAGCCCTACAGAAAGCTTACAGGAACAGCACACACTTTTCTAAAAGAAAAGTCAGATTATTAGCATCAGCAGGAATAAACTACTTAAAGGGCTGCTGTCTAAGAGACATTTAACCTTTAGTAGTTTTTGTCTTTCCAGTTTAATTTGGTAAAATGAAAATGTTTCTGTTGTTTTTTGAACTACAGAGTGTAATCCAGGTACCATTTCACATCCAGTACAAACTTCCTTTCTCTGCCCATGGCTGAGGTATGTGGTTTTCCTGTTAGGGATAAACATTGCAAAATACATAATTAACTCTCAGAGTCTTAATGGTCACATTTGTCTGGGGCCCCCATGACTGCACTTTTATCTTTTTCTTTCAGCACATTTTTTAATAGAATACTAACATATAAAAAGATATTTTACAAAATCATTTAAAGTTATAGCATATCAGAATAAACATAAAATATTCCTTTTCTTCTCAAAACCATAATTGATTATACAGATAAATCTTAAAATCATTCCTGGTTAAACAGTTGACTCATTTAACTGATGGAAAATTAAGCCACTCCTCCCTTCTCGGCCTTTTACAACAAACAATACTAACCAGTTCATTGATCTTCCTTTTTTCTTCATCTTTTCTCCCTAAACAAGTTGTTCTTCTGTGGCCATGTTCTCACAAACGTTCCAGAGAGGTATCTATGGGCACAGATTGGACTCACCCTACCTTGGGTACAACACAAACTCATGCAAGCACTGAGTGTGTGTGCACACACTGCACTTAGACAAAATAAGGATGAGAAGCCACTGTGGACTCTTCACTGGATACTCATGTTCATACATGCTGAAAGGCTGAGGCCTCTGACAGATTGTACTGTGGATGTAAGATCTGACCGGATGACTTTAAATACAAGTCTCTCTGCTCTGTTCTCTCCCATACACACAGGCATGCATATACAGGCCCACAAAAGCATTTGTATGCACACACACACATGTACACTCAGAGATATGCAATATATTCAAATATGCATATGCAGTAGTAAGCGGGCACTCATATACTGCATGTACACACATGCATACAGTCACATAAAGTATGTACAGTGGACAGCACAGGTTTTGGTCTTCAAAAAGGTTATATATGGTCTCCTCATGACCAGGGACATATCTACATGTGAAACCAAAGGGCCATAAATTGTCTCATGCCTCATTTTCCCATTGCCATCCATTTCTTTAAATACGGCTTTAGAGAACTGCAACACTAACGAGGTACCAGCAAAGAGGGAGAAACTTGGTACTGTGTAGGATGAGACCTAAGCTCCTGAAACAGTTTGCTGTGTGTTGACAACTGGCTCCAATGTCTCCCTGACCCCTCACCCCACCCCAAGCTCCTTCTGCCCAGATCTTACTATGTATCCCCTCAGCTTTTAGATAATAAGTAAAACATTCTATACATTTGTTCTTTCTGAATTACATGTTACCTTTTTTCTATCACTACTATAAGCTAGGAGTTCTTGTTTCTTTTAAAAATAGATTTTGTTTTTAGAAAAGAACGTGAGATTCACAACCAAATTGAGCAGGAATGACAAAAGGTGACGAGGATGTAACTTCTGTCCTCATGCATACACAACCTCCCGTAGTACTACATCCCTCACCTTAGTGGCACATATATCAGTGGTCTGTGAAGCAGTATTCAACCTTTGCAGCTATGTGTCCACACTTGATGTGAGTTATGGTCCCTGGGCTGGCAATATTAGGGACTTAGCACGTGTCATCATAACATCATCATTATCTTGTCACCCATAGAGTTCAGGTGAACTCTTCTGCTCCTTCTCTTTTCCCTCTTCTCTCTCTGGCCTTTAACATACCCTGATCTTACTTACCCCACCCTCCGAACACACACAACTCTCTGTGGGTGTCATGTATGGGAACTGCATAGTGCACAGCATTTTCTTTTTTTCTTTTTTCTTTTTAATTAGATATATTCTTTATTTACATTTTACATGTTGTCCCCTTTCCTGGTAGTGCACAGCATTTTCAAGCCAGTTCTTTCCACACACCAAGCTGCACATAAGGTTCTTCATGATTGCAAGCACTGGTGCATTTTCAGACTGACTGGTTCTCTGCTGTCTAGATGTGGCACAGCCTCAGGACATCCTGAGGACATTCTGGCTGCTCCCAACAAGGTTGGGTGTGATGAGTAGATCTACTTCAAATACCTTGTGCAAGTGTGGGGAGGAGGCTCAGAAGTGGGGATGGATAAATGTGTCTGCATAAAATAGATTAGGGAGAGACTTTTACTGACCACCTCAGGGACTTGTTAATGTGTAAGAAGTTAAATTAGTTTTGTTTATATTAAGAGGGGGAGAAGGGGGAGTGTCTCCTAAATGTGTGTCTTGGTGTGATGCTGCTGTATATAGTACTTCATATGAGAGCATTCTCTTAAGTTGCTGAAGTTTCCTTAAGGCCCAGTATGCTTCCAAAAGGAGGGCCTCTGGACTAAGGTGGTGGGGAGAGAAGAGGGTCCCTGTTTATTATGCTAATTCTACCGTGGGGACAGGAGAGGCAGGCTAGGCAAACCTCAGAATCAGAGTCTATGAGGGAACATAGAGGGCTGATTCCCCCTCCCAGGAATGAGGAAAACTGGTTTTTGAGTCCAGATCTCATTTTGCAGCAGTGTATTTGCCTTGTATATGAGAGAAAATATACATAGCTTTGAACATGATTGTGACTGTCTGTGATTGTGTGTGAGAGCATGGGTGGCCTGTGTGGGCACAAGTGGAACTTAAAAGGACACAGCTTTGAAGGCACAGACTGAAGTTCACCAGACCAGATTTCTTTAAGTCCTAATTCTATTCAAGTGTGTTCACTCAGTCACTCCTCAGCCAGCAAGAGAGTCTGTGTTCTTAGCAGTGAAAGTGTCATTGTGAGTGAGGAAGACCGAGATGGAGCAAGGACACTGGAAAAGAAGTGGCCTTGTACTGTGCCTGGACTATCCGGCTTACTTGCAGAGAGAAGGTACTTCTTCCTATGGGTGGGAATCTATACATTGCTGTACCACGGGAGGACAAAAGCATTTGCTGGCTGAGGGGCAGAGGAAGGAAGGAAGACAGCAAGGGTATCGATCTCTTGTCACCTTAGGCTACTGTGTACAGAGGGAGGAAGAGGCACAGTGTGGGGTAGACTTTCTGAGGTCACTCCTGTCTGTATTGTTGTTAAATGAAGTTTATGAGCTAGTAAGACTTTTTATTTTCTGACATTTATTTGTTTGTGGGTGGGTATACATGCCAGAAAACAAATTTTGGAAGTCTGTTCTCCTATGTGGGATCAGGGGCTTGAACTCAGATTCTCAAAATTAGCAGCAAGTGCCTTTACCCACTGAGCCATCTTGATGGCCTCAATTTCCTCTCTTTAGTATCTTATACTTTTAATACTAGGAAAAAGATTCCAATTAAATTGTGAGGGGGAAGCATTATTATTATGACATTCCCTGCATCCTGGATATTGCATGCTTTAGGACATGAGTACTTAATTGTGGCTTTGGTATTTGGATGCTGTTTACTGCTTCAATTTCAGTCACATTTAGATGTGGCAAACATTTACTTCTCTGGACTCCCTGTTACAGGCAGGCTGCACCCTACCACCTCTGCTGGCTTCTAGCACTGGCTTTCATGCTGCCTCTTTCTGGCTCCTGTACCAGCAAGGTTGGGTTGCTTGAAGAGGAAGGGGCCCCAATGCTCCTCGGAGCCCAAATTGAAGTTCAGTTCACCTATGATGAGTGTCTCTAACCTGGAGTAGTGGCTGGAAGTACACACCCACAGCAGCATGGGCCTCATTCCTACGCTGGTGTTCCCTGAAACTCTTCATAGTAGCTTGGTTCGCATGTCTACAACACCTCATTTATTATACAGCGTCCCCTACTTGACCCTTTAAGAGGGCTATACTCTGGTGTCTTTCCTCTCTGTTCATTTGGCTTATGTCCTTGTCCACTACCCTTTGCTGGTTACTCTATTAATTGTCCTTCAGGCTAGCCCTAGAGAGACCCAGTCATTCTGTCTCCAGGTGAAGCTGTGTCTCTATTCTCCACGGGGACCTACCTTCATCCATTTCCTCTTGTGTTGGGATCCAACAGCAGGATTAGTTCAGGAGTAGCTATAAGCCAAACCTTTGTGGTTGGTGAAGGTAGATTAAAATGGAAGGAGAGACCTGGAGGCGTTCAAGTTCAAATGAAAATTCTCATTGCCTAACACCCAGTGGAGTTTACTTCATCCTGTCCTGGTGACAGCTCCTTTTAGAATGAAATTTCCATTCCAGGCATGTCCCATAGTGCTATTTAGGGATAGGTAACCTGTTTGGGTGCACAGATTTTGCACTGAAGGGCAGTATTGCTTAAAGATCACATGTACCTTGACTCTATCTGAATCTGATCTAGATTGGCAGGTGAAAAGTCTGGACGTGGAGGTGATTCTGCAGCTGTGGTGATTCTACACCTGACACACTGGGATGAGGTAGGTATGTGTATCAAGCAAGTGAAGAGGAAATGAATCTTTGCTGTGAGACCAAGAACGTGAAGGGTAGAGTCTTGCCCCTCCACAACAACAATGCTGGCATTTACAGTCTCAGAAGGTGAATTCATAGGCTGGTGGTGAGTTGTAAGGTCATTTTGTGAGCCAAGCCCAATGGGACTGAAGGAATTTGGACACACAGAGATTTACATGGAAGGAGTCTGATAGGAAGAGACATGGGAGAACACAACTGTTTAAAAGTCAAAGGCACAAAGACCTAGAGACCTAGACCACCCCAACTCTCAAGCTATAAGGAATCTGCTCCACCTCCATCCTGATTAGGTTTCTAGTTTTCGAGGCCTGGAGACCAGATAGTTCTTATTGTCTAAGTTCTAGAATAATCTGACAGAGGAGGTTCTTTAATTGAAGTTCCCTCCATGCCAATCCTTGCATGTGTCTTCAATTCAGCATTCATCTTATTGACACCCCAGTTTTCTCCAGATTACTTTAGCCTTTGTCAAATTGACAAAGACCTAACCAGTGCAGCTTAGGATGTACTTATGAGAGAAAGCACACCATACTTTTGTTTCTGAGTTATTTTGCTTAATATGATCTCTCCAGTTGCATCTGTTTTCCTGCAAATAACATAATCACTCTACTGACGAAAACACTCTAGTGTGTATACACCACATTTTCTTTATCTACCTCTCTGTTGATAGACACCTAGGCAGGTCCATAGCCCATGTCTTGGATAGTGCTGTAGTTAAACATTGATGTGTAAGCATCTCTGTGATACATTGACTTTGAGTCTTCAGGGTAAATGTTGAAAAGGCTCTTTTTGACTTGTATAGTTTCATTTGTTAACAGCACTTCTGGGAAGAGGGAACCTTGAAGAATTTCCTCCATTAGATTGACATGGGGGCATTTCTATAAGGCACTTTCTTGATTGCTAATTGACATAGGAGACCCCTACCCCTCTGTGGGTAAGGCCATCTCTAGACAGGTGGCCTTGGGATGGATGAGAAAGCAAGTTGAACACAAGCTTAGAAACAAGCATTAAGCACTGCTGTTATACAGTCTCTGCTTTAGTTTCTGCCTTGGCTTCCTTCGAGGTATTCTGTAACCAGTAAGATGAAATAAACCCTTTCTTCTTCAAGTTTCTTTTGGGGGATATTTCATCACATCAACAGAAAGCAAACTAGGATGCTGCATCATATGATAAATCTTTATCTAGTTCTTTGAGACATGGACACACCGACTTCCACAGTGGTTGGACTAGTTTACATTTCCCTTGCTTCTGTTACAATCCTGCCCTCTCCCCCCACCCCCCGACACTCCAGGAAACTATCCAAAGAGAGAACAGTAAACCCTGGAGCACTGTCCTCTAGCAAAATGTTTTGCAAGAATTTCTGCTTAGCCACTCCAGTCATCTTTGTGAGTGCCATGTCATGGTAAGTACTGATGTGGGTAGGTCCTGTCAGCACAGATGAAGTCAGCACCACTATGTCTAGCTGTCACAGCTTCAAAGAGCACAGACATTATAGTGTTATTTGGAGGGTTTGGGGTTTTAGGGAAAAGTTTTATGAGAACTGAAAAAAAGAATTTCCTGTGTTGCTCAGGCCAAAGTGCATGCTTATAGCATGGCCTCTTCTTGTTCTTTCCTCTGAGGACTATGGGCAAGATCTTTTTATTCTAACTTTTTATCTCTCTGTGCCTGCACTCTTTATGTGTCCAAGTGTGTGTGTCACTGCACACACATGGAGGTCAGAGGATGATCTCAGGGGTAAGTCCTCACTTTCTATGTTGCTTGAAACAGAGCCTCCTTGTTCACCACTGAGGAGCTTCTGGGGACTCTCCTGTCTCTACCTCTCATCTCACAGTAGAATTGCTGGAGTTACAGATGCATGCTACTGTGTTCAGTTTTTTGTGGGTTCTAGGGTTCCAAACATTGGCCCTAAGATTGTGTGGCAAATGCTTGACCTACCCAACCATCTCTTCAATCCAGGACCTGGCTTTAGAAATTCTAGCTTCCAATCATTCCTCATTGCAGGAAGAATTTACCTTTACCATGTCAGTCCTAAGTTATTGCACGTGTGCCCTCATTCCAACTGTCATCATATTGATACTCCAGTTTTCCCCAGAGATCAAATCTACACAGTTGGCCTCACCCAGGCCAGGATCATGGATGCCAGAAATGTGCCTGGAGCCAGAGGGATATGCAGGAAGTTCCTCTCGGTTATTTATAAAGATCTGTTTCAGGCCTGAGGTACTTCCATACAATGAAGTTCCTCTCCCCCAGATCCCTAGTGAATTTTGGAGGCAGGAAAAGCAGAGAAAATGCAGGACAATTGGTGTGAATTTTAGTTCACAGGCACTGTGAGGACAGGTGTTGGGGGTTGAATCAAAGGAACATGGTAGCCAGTGGAGAAGTCATTGCTTTCATTGGGCTCCTTTGAAAGAGGAGCAGCATTTCCCACTGGTGCTACCGTGGAGATAACTCAGTTCTGGGTCTCTCTCCTCAAAATCTTTCAGTAGTATATGCATACTTCAAACTTTTAATGAGTCAGAAACCACTCAGAGAAAGTTTGGGAAAGACAAGGAATCAAGGAGAAGTGAGGTGAATGCTGCCTCTTTCCCTGGAGTATATTCTGTCCCCCCCCCCCCCCCTTACAGGCACAGTGCATTGCCCAAGACCTACTTGTTCTTTACCTTGAACTTGGCTGAAACTGTGTTTTCCCATGGGACTAAGTTTGGTGCTGTCAGTATCTCTCCAGTGTTATTGTGAATTGATTGCAGCTAGTTTTTGTTATTGTTAGTGGTGAATGACCTCTCTCTCTCTCTCTCTCTCTCTCTCTCTCTCTCTCTCTCTCTCTCTCTCTCTCTCTCTCTCTCTCCCTCTCCCTCCCTCCTCTTTCTTTCTGGCATAGAGAATTGAGTGCAACACAAGATGTTTCCTGTGTCACCACTGATGTATTTTTCCAACTGCAACACCTTGATTTTCTTTCTCTGAATGATAAGTTTAACCTAGAGATTTCTCCTTATGAAACAAGACTCTGGGAGCCTCTAAGACTATAAAAATCTGTATAAGTCTGTGTATTTGTACACGTAATTGTAAATGTGAGGGTGTTAGAAGACAACACAAAGCAAGTGTTGTGCTCTGTAGTGGGTGGATGCATCTATAAATAGGATAGAGTATGAGGGCAGGGAAGCTGGTACCCATAGATGCTCTGCCCTGCTTCCCTGGTCCAGGCAACAAGCAGACCACTGAGTTAATACAGAAATCCTGACCTTAGGGAAGCAGTAGTCCTATATCTTCTCATATCTAATGGTGTTTTGCTTTGTTTTGTTTTTCAGTTCTCTCATTATGTCCTGTGAGGAAGTATATCCTTTACCCATGTATATTTGGTATTTTCCTTGGGATTTAAATATGATATTCCTAAATGCATATGGTATGCCTATATTTAACCTCTTGTAGGCAGAGAACAAGAGGGCATTTAATAGCATTCTGGGTGAATGAATGGCTGCACAAATATGATGTTGGGTGTCTAATTTTGGATCTAACTGTGAAGAATAAGATCTAGGGTATAAAAGGAAAGGCATTTGCAGTATTTCCTGGGCATGTATTTCCTCACTTAGCCACCTCAGCGGAAGTTTGTTTATTGTGTCAATGCTAATTAGAACAATTCTATAGAATAATACTATGTCCCATACCAAAGTGGTCTGAGAACTGCCTGTACAACACGCTAAAGTCTAAACATGTGTAAGATTTTGTGTGTATACACACACACACACACACACACACACACACTATATGTACATATCCTCCACTGACACAGATAGAATCTAAATCTAGCTGTATCTTTCAGAAGAGTAAACTGGAGCCATGAAAACTCACCCATGCTAAGAAATTCTCAGTCTGAAGTCTCAAGACACGTCATAATGAATTAGCTTCTTGCTGCCCTGTGCTGTGGAACCCACATCTCATTCCCTCCATAATAATCTTTAGTAATTGTGTGGACATACTTAGGGATGTAGGCTCTGCTTTCCAGAGTGTGTCAACCAAGCGCTTTTGACACTTTGATACATGCCACACTCTGAAGCATAAGGTCTATAGTAGGACCATTAGCCCAGAAAATCCAGCCAAAAGCTTCAACATGGTGACTCAAAATCTCCAATTGTTAAATCTCAGGACCGAAGACCAGGCATGCAGTCCCTAGGAAACATCTTTGTTTCTATGTTGGACAAATGGCTGAATACTTTGCACCTCTGCCTAAGGGTCCTGTGAGACTCAAATCATCCATGACATTCTTTTTGAACAGTGTGATTAAAAAGTAGCATCACAAACATGGGCTGTAGTACTAGGTAACAAGAGATGAATCTAGGAATACTGGGGTTTGGGACATTTCCTCTGGATATGTTTGTGCTGCTAAGAAAGCAGTTTTCTAATTCTTCTAGGAGTAGAAAGCAAGGAGATGCAACCTGGTAGTCCATCCTACAGTCTCACCTTAGGGAAAATGTCCTTGAGTGGTTAGGAACCTAGCTGAAGTTCAGGCATAAACTTCCAGTGGTATGGGATTCTAGGTGCAAGTGACAGCTACATAGTCAGGGGTGCCTGTGGAGTCTGTGCCCCATCAGGTAGCAGTCTGCAGGTACCAGCAGGCTGAATAGGCGCTTGGCTGGTACCCCAGTTTTTCATTCACATTGTTTATGCTGATGGTAGAGTTCTGCACCATCAGCTATATTACAGGCTGCCAGACAGCAGGAGATAATATGTAAAGAAGAGAAGAAATGATGGAAAGCTTCTTCCGGAGGAATTTAGTCTTTAGTGGTAACTTTTATCTTCAACTAAACTTAGGGGTCGATAAAACATAACACAATGCCAAGCTTTGCATAAAGTCACTTTTCTCCAAGTCTGACTTTCTGTTCCTCACTTCCACAGAAGCTGAGAGTTGTGAGGGTATAAACTGAGGCATCTGATTTAATTGGATCTTGTTACAACAACAACAACCACAACAATAATAATTTTGTGATTATTAGTATGTGTTTGATGTGCATGGGTGCCAGTGTGCTGTAGCATGCATGGAGAGTCAGAGGACACATATGTGGAGTCAGTACTCTCCTTCCATGCTAACATGGGTTCTGAAGATTGAACTCATGTCTTTAGGTTTACATGGTAAGTGCCTTTACCCACAGAGTCATCTCAATGGCTCCTAATCTTTATTTCTGTCTAAAGATTTAGAAAGAAGACCCATTGAGACATCTAGCCTCAAGGACTAAACAATTATTAGATTCTTGGCCTTTTTGATGGCTATCTACTTATAGCCATCACTGGATGATGGACCACAGCCTGTAAGCTCCTTTAATAAATCCACTTTTGATATATGCAGAATCATCCTAGCAGTTTTGTTCCTCTTGAGGACCCCAACTAATACAATCACTAAATAGACATTGAGCTAAAGTGGGAGGCATTCTAGTCATTAAAACCCTGAACAAACTGACTAGGACAGCACTGATGTTTAACTAGCTTATAATGAATGAATGAATGAATGAATGAATGAATGAATGAATGAATGAATATATTGATTCACCGAGGTGGAAAGAGCAGTACATGATACATAAACATGTGCTGACAACTCATGAACCTGGCCATTGTTTTTCCTAAGAATGTAAAAAAATCTTCTTTCATTAAATAACTTAGATTCTTGAACAAATTTCATTATAATGATTTAGTAAAAACAGAGCCATTGCAAGCAAGATTCACTCTTAATGGAATTATAAATATTGATAAGAAAACTAGGGGCTGGCTAAGCAGGTAAAAGCTTTTACTGCTTGCAGACCTGGGTTCATTTCCCAGCTCACAACCCCTTATAACTTCAGCTTTAATACCCATTTCTGGCTTCCACAGACAACTGCACTCAGGGACATATAATCACATGCATATACATACAAGCACACACACATACACACAATATTAAAAAAATAAAAAAAAACCTGAATCTTTTAAGGTAAAGTCAAGGAGGATGTCCAAAAGCTCAAGATTATCCTTGGTTCTATAGATCCAGGAAAAATCTCCCAAGTCAGATGTGGTTGTGCATACCCTTTATCCCTTTATTCAAGAGGCAGGTAAATCTCTGTGAATTTGAGGCAAACCTGGTTTACATAAAAAGTTTTAGGCAAGCCAAAGCTATGTATCAAGAGCTTGTTAAAGAGAAAGAAAGGAAGGAAAAAAGGCAAGGAAGGAAGGAAGGAAAAAAGCCTCCAAACCAACATTGTGATATCATTGTGTTTCTTATGTGTACACTTCCCAAATCAGATACAAGACCTGGATGTCTGAACAGAATCTTCTTTTTAACTGGATTTCCTGGCTTTTGAGTATGACAGTGTGGTCCAAAGTAGCCAAAAGCTTGCATACTCCTTGGTGAGTTCAGAGTGCTTTGCACTGTGGTCAGCCAATGACACACTCATAGAAGAGAATGTGCCTGGTCATCCTCACTGCTCCCTGAAGTCATCATCACATAGAACAGAGCCAGACTTCATTTATCCTAACATCTTCCTCACAGCCTGAATCCTAGCAAAGGACAAGAAGACAGCCAAAGCCAAGTAGCATCTAATTACATCATCAGTTGTTGCTGTGGCTGACCATGGAAAGGTCACATAATTGCTTTTGTGTCTCTTCCCCACCTACAGAGGAGGAAGGATAAAAGCCTTAGCTTTCTCCTTGCTGATCTGGGAACTAAGCTGACAACTGCTTGGAATAGTGATGTCTGCCCTGGCATGGAGATGCAGGGCTGCACTTCAAAAGATCTTTCAATTAGGTTAAAGTCTGTGAAAAGGATGCATGTATCTGTATGTTTCTTTTTGTCTGTATATTTTATTTATATACACACACACACACACACACTCACTCACATACACAGGAGTACATACATGAGCACATACACAGGAGAACACAGGCAAATATGTGGCAAAGATGGGTAGAAAAAGAGTTGAAAGGTGTGCTCCCATGTATAGTGAATATGTGTGTGCCTGTGTATGTGCTCCTGTATGTGTGTGCTTCTGTATGTCTGTGTCCTCCTGTGCTGTATGTGCTCCTGTGTACATATATGTTCCTGTGTGTATGCTATTATGTGTATGTGCTCCTGCATATGTGCTGTGTGCTACTGTGTGTATGTGTTGAGTTCCTGTGTATAATTCTTCTGTGTGTGTGTGCATGTGTGTTATTGTATGTGTATGTGTGCCCATATGCTGTATGTGTTCCTGTGCTGTGTATGCGCTACTGTATATATGTGTATTGTGTTCCTATGTGTGTGTGCTACTATATATATGTATATTGTGTTCCTGTGTGTGTGCTACTGTATATATATATTCTGTGTGTTAACTATAGGCACATGAATGTATAGGGCTATTGGTCCTCAGCTTCTGTCTTGTTTGAGACAAGCTCTTTTGTTGTTGTTCACAGATGCGCACACCCAGGTAGGTGGCCCACTGGCTTCTGGGATTCTCCTGTCTCTGCCTCCCACTAATCCTCCTATTAATGCCATATAGTGTCTATCTTTATCTTGATTCCAGAGATTGAACTTAGGCCTCAATGCTATGAGCAAATAGTTTTACTCACTGAGCCATCTCTCCAGCATGGTCATTGCTTGAAGAATCAACATTTACCATGGATATTAAATCTCACAGCCCTTCAAGTCCTTTCCCTCGGGCTCAGATGACCTGAGTATTTGTAGACAATGAGAATGAGGAGCTGCTTCGATTAATTCTCAGGAGAGTGTGCCATGGGATACGCGAAGACAGTACTGTAAGATCAAGAAATATACACATTACATATTGCAGAGACACATGTCTCTGAATGCACATCTCAGTGCAGGAAAACAGAGTGACTTCATTAGAATTAAGTGCAAAGCCTGTTTCCACTATAGCCTCGAGTTACTGCTCAAGGACAGATCTTCATGGCAGCGTTCACACACACACATCACCACCTTTGTATCTCAGCGACTGCTGGCACTGCAGCGTTCTAGAGAGGAAAAGATATGTCTAAGTGAGGACTCTCATTTTAATGAGGAAAAATGGATTTATCTGCACTTTCAACAGGCAGCCCCACACCGCCATCATTCTAGATCAGAAAAGCAGGTTTCATTTTAGCTGAGCCAGTAGGGTGATGTTGATTTAGGTGAAGGCTGAATGCATCTTGCAAAGACAAGTCTCCACTGGGAGTTCCTAGCAGCCTCTGTCTGTTTCACACACACCCAGCAAGGGTGGCCCTCCATTAGCCAGCTGCTGGTTCAGGCAAGCCACTAGGAAAGGACTCGCTGGACTCCAGGGCCACCTGCCTGCTCTGAGGCTCTCCAGAGTCTCTAGTGGATTAGGCTTCTGCCTCTGCATTAGGGTTTGGCTTCTGCAGCTGCCTCCTCCCTGGCCCGTTCTGCCATCCTAAGTGTTGGCCTGGCCACCTGCGGTGCCACCCTACCCTTGCTGGCCAGAGCCAGCAGGTGCTCCTTCGCAGGCAGCAGGCACTGGGGCTGCCGGTGTGTGAGGCCAGGTGTTCCATGAACCTTGGCACCTCTGCATACAGCAGGAGCCAGCGGGGAGAGGCTGTGAGCCGCAGAGCTGGCTGCTGGCCAGGCCTCCCCTGGCATGTCAGCCGTCTGACAAAGCCCAGCTCCTGCCAGAGCAGCAGGCAGAAAGCCCAGTTGCCCAGGGCCATTGATCAAGCAGCAAATAGATGCACCTTGTAGGGGTCCCAACCCCCAATCCTGGAGGCTGGGAGTCCCCTGACTTATTGTGTAGTTTCTTGAAGTTAAAATGTGGCCTTCCACCAGCAACATGGACACCATCTGGCTGTTGCTTATAAATGCAGATTCCTGGCCCCTGTTCTCAGCTAGTAGTAGAAATGACAATGACAAAGTCAACAACATGGTGAAGACACAGGTGATCACGTGTCTAACCAGGCCTGAGTCCCCATTCCACCTTTCCCAAACCTCTATATTCTAGGCCTAACCTCTTCTTACCTTAAAGCCTTCCTACATTCTGGTTATGCTCAGGATTGGAGACATCATTTTCATGTTGCTCAGAGTTCTGAAGAAGGGTCAGAGAAATCTCCCCTTCTCAGAAAGTTCTGAGGTAGCCGCCTAAGGAGGAATCATCTTAACAGAGAGCTTCATTCTTCATTTTTCAAAATAGAATTCAGGCAGCTGACACACTGTATATTAAACATAAAAACCAGAACAGAGACAAGACCTGGAAGCTCTAAAAAGAGGAAAAGAGGCTAGAAAAAGGCAACAGAAAGCCTGGCATGGCCTTTGAGAGGCTGAAGCAGGAGGATTGTTGTGAGTTGAAGGCCAGCTCCTTGGTGACATCTTGTCTTCTGGAAAAGCAAAAGCAGGAGTTGAGCAGCTCTTCACAGAACATCCCTCCATGAGGTCCTCTCAGCGGAAGGAAAACACTGGGGTTCCTGGGAGGTGGGAGTGGGATGTGTCCAGGGCAAGAAGGCTGAGAATCCCATCATAGTTCACGGTGTCTACAGTTTAAAGTGGATCAGATACATTTACACAGTGTGCTACTGTGATAACCTGACATGGAGAGTGATATCCCTGTAGAATTCCTTTATGCAAGTCTATGCTTAAGAAAAGCAGCTTTCAGTTACCTTAAAAATAAGTGATATCATCCTGTTGAGTACCCATTTCTCTTCTCTCCTTCAGGCAAGGTGAGGCTGTGCAGTCCTTCTGTCAACAGGAACCTCACAGCTGATGCTCACAGGGGTTAAGACTGAAGTCTACGAAAGAGCCAGAAATTTAGCTCTTCCAACTTGGCCCTCTAGGGAAGACTACACAGAGTCAGTGGTGGAGGCCTTGTCGTTCAAGTTTCTGTGAGCAGTCTTTACTGTTATATATTTATTTACTTATTTATATGTTTGTGTGTATGGGTCTTGCCTACATGTATGTTTGTGTGCTGCA
Source organism: Tokudaia tokunoshimensis (assembly GCA_036184795.1). NCBI lineage: Eukaryota > Metazoa > Chordata > Mammalia > Rodentia > Muridae > Tokudaia > Tokudaia tokunoshimensis. The sequence continues at coordinate 42,716,901 of BTHU01000012.1, forward strand.
CATACACCTGGTGTCTGAGAAGTTCAGAAGAGGACATTGACCCTTGGAACTGGAATTATGGGCGCTTGTGAACCATTGTGTGGTTCACAAGAACCCGGGTCCTCTGGAAGCCCAGCTGCTGCTCTTGTTGATTGGGTCATCTCTTCAGCCCTTGCATGCCTTCATTTTAAACACCTGCATGTCAACCTAACCTTTCCTCATTGATGGAAAGATGATTTTTAAAATATTTTTAGATCATTTTGTGTTCTTTGCAAATCAAATAAATATCCCAAAGTGGCCTTCACCTGCCTCTGCTCACAGCTCTGAACTTTGTCATCAGATGAGTAATTGTGAGAATGTCTCAAAGATGCCATGTAAAAAGCTACTTTTTCTTTTTACCAAAATAATATTTTTATTGATTCTTTGGGCATTTCAACTCATATGCCCTGATCATATTTATTTCCCAGTCCTTCCCTGTCTGCCTCTCCTCTTTCTAACCTCCCCCTCCAACAACAACAACAACAACATCAATCAAGTCCAATTTGTGTTATTCATATACTTAGTGGAGCAAGGTTAAATTCCCAGCTACCCACCTCTAAAGAACACCGAGTCTTTCTCCACCTGCACCCCCACCAAAGTCACTTCTAAAAACAGGCTTGTGGATTTCTTCTGTGGTGATTTAGGTACTTTATAACTGTCCTGGCTGAACAGAGAAGAAATTGTTTCCAGGAAGAACACATTGAAGTTCCCAAGGAAGAGCTGTGCATCACTTTCTGACTGGTAATGGTCCATAGATCCCAGGCCCTTCCTAAGGTGGACAAAACTGGCGTGACCACAGAGGATGATGAATTTAAAGGAGGAAGTACTTAGATTGTCTGTGCATCTGATTCTTCTCATTTGCCCCTATTTTACAACTAGTTGCCAGGCATTTTGAAAGTGAGAAAACTGAGACTTGAGGTAGGGTCATTGCTAATGTCATGGAACAATGGTTTGTGCAGCCCTACTGGGCTTGCCTGGCTGAAGAGCCTGCCTTTCATTCTAATAAGCACTCATAGGCTGGGAGGTCCCTGATACAATCTCTTTCTTGTACAGTAGCATTTTGAATAGCTTGATTCCCCCTGGAAGGATTTTACTACCTGGAGGGAGACAGGAGAGGCAAGTAGGTCTGTCTCCCATGGAAGGAGCCACAAGCAGGCTCAAAGAAAGCTTCAAAAAGCAGAGTGTGTGGTCCTGGGTTTGAAGTGGGGTAGGGTAGAATTTCAATGGAGAGGAAGGAAGGCTGAATGCTTTGTGTGGAAGGAGATGCCCACTCTCAGTCAATACTGTCAGCTGAGTGGGATTTTGCTTTACAAAATCCCGAGTCATATGTCAAATACCAGAAAAAAAATGAATAAGTCTGTCGAGAAGAAAATCATGGAATACCAGTAGGCCTGTCTCTCTTCCTCCTCCCTCTTCCTCTTTGGTTCCCATCCTTCCTTTTTCCCTCTTTCCCTCTAATTTTCTTCTTTCCCTTTCTCCTTTCTTTCTCTCTTTCCTCCTTTTCTCTCTCTGCCCCTCACGCTCCCTCTCTCCCTCCCTCCTTTCTTTATCTTTTTATATCCTTTTCTCCCCTTTCCAATTATTTTTCCTTCTTCCCTTCCTCCTTCTCCTCCTTCTTTACCTCTTTCTTCTGCTTTTCCCTTTTGCCTTTCCCCTCCTTCCTTCTTCTTTGTTCTCCTCCTGCCTAGTTTTGTACTCTCTCCTCTGATCAATTCTGGGACCTGTGTGGCTACACAGGACTGGTCCTCAAACTTTTGTCTTTTACCCTACAATTCTGCATCCCCAAAGGAGCCAAATATCCAGTGGCACATCAAGATGCTGAGGATGCTAATGGCATTTAGCCTTTGTAGAATGTACCTTCACCCCACAAGAGGTTTTTCAGGAGTGAATCTGTATCCACCAGGAAGCTAGATATACTAACTTCATCAAAGTGAGTGTGGTCATTTGCCTTTTTGTTTGAATTTCCCTGTCAAGAGATTTGAAGACTGATAGAATTTCTCAAGCACTGTCAAGGATGAAAAACTGAGCCACTGTGGCTTCATCTTGAACTTCAAAGCTTGATTCATGCTTATAGAACAGGAAAATTGGATGTTATATATTCAAAGTCAAAGGCCAAGATCAAAGGCCATGGATTCTAGGATCCATCCAAGTCAAGGGTCACCGATTCTAGAATGTGTCCGCCAAGGGTCATGGGTTCTATATTCTTCCCAGTGCCAAGGGTCATGGATTCCATACTCTTTTCAATGCCAAGAGCTATGATTCTATGCTTGGTCCAAGGCCTGGGCCATTGAGTCTATGCTCTGTCCAAGGCCAGGACCGACTTTCTACCTCTTCCACTTCTTTTTATTGGTAGGAGGGGCCCCAGTTAATTACATATGAATCCATTCATGAATTGTGAATTTTGATCTGCTCTTTTAGCAATCCATTTGAAGTCAAGTCTACATAAGGACACTTGCCAATCCAGAAAAACCTCTTAATGCTAACAACAGTGAGAAGAGACATGAGCAGTCATTCCTAGCACTGTGTATGAGAGGGGAAGGAACTCAGTAAGGGTCACCATCTTCACTGTGCAGCCACACCCACGTCAGGAATCTGTGTGAGACTCAGTTGGGTTTAAAGAACATTAAAGTTTTTGGATAAAATTCTCTATAAGCAAGGCCACCAGGAAAGTCCATCAGATAAGGACACTTACCACTAAGCCTGAAAAACTGAATTTGATACCTGGTCCCACATGACGGATGGGTAGAACCAACCCCATGAGCTGTCCTCTGAACTCCACAGAAGTGACAGTAGTATGAATGTACCTATACACCTACTCATCACATGCACACACACACACACACACACGCACACGCACGCACGCACGCGCACACACACACACACACAAATAAATAAGTAAATATTTTAAAACTGACTACAAGCCAATAGTAACTTGCAGAAAGAGGCTGTGTTATTTTAGTTTTATTTTCCTATTGCATTTAGTTATAGTTGGTAAGCTGATGCTGAAGGACACATGCACACTTTGGGTTCTCTGATAAGCTGAGATGAACAAACAAGGACTGTCTTCCTTTTAGCAAACAGAAAGATGCTGGTCTGTGTCCAAACCTGACTTTCTTTAATTCTCCATGAATTTTCTCTCAAGTAGCTAGGTACTGGAAGGGATGTTTTTCTGATTTATATCATTTGAAGTGGGAAGAGACACTTTTAATCTGGATCTTTTGGGGTGGGAAGATTCACCTTTTTGTTGGAAACCTATATAAAGGACATGGAAGAAGGAAGCTCCCACTCTTTTCCTGCCTGCCCTGACTCTTACTGGCAAGTCCGTTCCTTCACTAGCATTAGAGCCTACTTCTTCAGGACTCTGATGTATACTGAAGACCAGCTGAGACATCCAGCCTCATGGACTGAACAACTACTCTATTCTTGCACCTTCCCTTGTTAGACAACCATTGTTAGACTACCTGGACCATAGCCTGTAAGTAATAAATCCCAAATATATAACCATATATTCTATAAGTTTTGTTTCTGTATTAGTTATTTTTCTATTGCTGTGAAGATACACCATGATCACAGCAACTCTTATAAAGGAAAACATTTAATTGGGGCTGGCTTACAATTCAGAGATTTAGTTCATTATCAGCATGGCAGAAAGCATAGCAGCCCACAGGCAGAAATGGTACTGGAGAAGTAGTTGAGAGCTATGTTCTGATCCACTGGCTGAGAGAGAGTCTGGGTTTGGCATGAGCATTTGAAACTTGAAAGCATACATCCATTGACCCATTTCCTTCAAGTCCCCATCTACTAATCTTTTCCAATAGTGCCACTCCCTGGTGAACAACCAACCAAATCTCTGAGCCAATGGGGACCATTCTTATTCAAACCTCTAGAGAATTCTGACTAGTACAGGTCCTAAACATGTTGACTAATGGTCAAAGCCCATCCATCTCCCTTGAACTCTTAGAATTATCACCTGTCTGGGATTTTCCTGCTTGCAGTCAGGAAACAAGCCTCATCTCCACCTTGAACCTTATTTCTACCTCTTATCTATATCCAGAGCAGAAGTGATTAGAAGAGAGAAACCCCATCTTGCTCAGCATCATCTCCTAGACCATTTATCTCCAATGTTGTAGTTGTCCTAAGTTCTTAGAACTTGAAGCTAGAAGTCAGCTGTTTCCTTTCTGACACCAGAGGCTGGGTAGGGAGGTCACTCCACTTGCAGATGGTAAGAGAAGCAGAGACAGGTGCAGGGATGAATATCAGTGATATATTGGGTATTGTATACAATCAGAGAGGTGTGAGAGTTCCCATGCCAAGAAGATTGGGATCCTCTGTTTTCATTGTGAAGGTATCATTCTTTTGTGTGCATACAGTACGTGTGTGTGTGTGTGTGTGTGTGTGTGTGTGTGTGTGTGTGAATACATATACAGTTGTGTATGAAGGCCAGAGATCAACATTTGGTCTCTTCAGAAATCACTATTTCTTGAGACAGGCTTTCTTATGGAAACCAGAGCTCACTGATTGGCTAGACTATCTGGACAGTAGCCCACAGGATCTTGCTGTTACCATCCCTTGGGGATGGATTTTAAAAAAAAAAAGTGCTCCAAGGCCTATGGTTCCATGTGTTCCCTGGGAGCAAACCTATGTCACAACAACTACTATGTCACTAATTGAGCTATCTCTGCAGTCCCGTGATTTCAGTCTCATATCTATTAGAACTGTATGCCCCTCCCCCTCATGCCCCTGCTCTCTCTCTCTCTCTCTCTCTCTCTCTCTCTGCATTACTTTATGAACTTCGTGTGTCTAGGGTAGTGCTCATTACATTGCAATTGTATATTGGCTAAGTAAATAATTTTCTGAGTATTTAAAAACAATCTCCAAATAATACCACCAAGCTCTCCCCCTGGTGTTCCCAGTGTGTTTTTCTCTTTGTTTGGGTGTATGATATACGGCGTGGACCTCAACTGTCCTCACACATTTCTGTGGGCATCTGTGCTCCAAAGATGCAGGCAGACAGATGCTAGTATGCGCCGCACAAATGGTCGTCTGCAGGCACTGGGTATAAATCAGACTGTTGAGCCTGGAGTCAGTTCAGTACACGCATATTACACTATTGAAGATTTGCTGATTAAATCACCCAAGCCGAAAACAGTTACAGTAATCCCAGACTCCAATTGGATTCCGGTGTCACGGCAAATCACTCGTGCGCTCTGAGCTCATTTAAGCCTGGGAAATAAACATTGCAGGAGAGTTGTTTGCGTTCTGTATCACTTTACTGCTCAGTCCTTGCATTCATCATCGTGTCGAGCCAATCGCACATCCAAACGCCATTAAATAACGTTGTTGAATAGGCTTTCTTCCTCTGCACAATTGACTATAATGTGACCTAATAGATTGTGTTAATACTCCAATAGAAAGACTCAGAAGAGTAGTCTCTGACTCCATTTTTATTTTTCTTTTACTTCTGGAGAGATGGGTGCTGAGGAGGGCTGAGAAATACTCTTGCAAGCTGCGGGATGATAAGATTGGGCCAACATGACTGGAAAGTCCATTGAAAGTCCAAACAAAGACTATAAGAACAGGGGTGCACCCTGATGGTCCCCACTTGTGCAAATAGTAGACTCGGGGTGGGGAATTTGGGCTGTACTGTGGCTACTGTTGGAGCAGTCCACTTCAATGACACTTCTGGGCTCTTGTAACCTTAAAATGAGAGGTACAATCTGATTCCTGTGACTTTATGGGCAAGAAATGCTGGCTTTGTGATCTTTCAGATTCATTTGGTCACAGGCTTCACACCTAGTGATAGACTGAGTGTGGTGGTTTGAGTAAAAATGTCCCCCTCCTCATAGGCTCATAAGAAGTAGCATTATTTGTGGGTGTGGCCTTGTTGGAGGAAGTGTGCCATTGGAGACACACTTTGAGGTTTTAGAAGCCCATCTCTTTCTTCCTGCTGCCTAGCAATCCAGATATGGAACTCTGAGCTACTTTTCCAGTACCATGTCTGCCTGTGTGCTGCCATGCTTTCTGCCCTGATAACAATGGACTCTGAAACTATAAGCTAGTCACAATGGAACATTTTCCTTTATAAGAGCTGCTGTGGTCATGGCATCTCCTCACAGTAATAATACACGAAGAGCTGGAGGTAACTTGGGATCACTTTGGAAGGCTTTGGCCCTGGGATGCTGACATAGTTATTGGATGAGGCACACAGCCTTATGGGCAGATAAAATTATTTTCTTACTGTTACTTCCCGGTGAGGGGGACATTCCCCTGGAATGTTCTTTGATCACTGAATGAAACCTACAGGAGAGAGTTGCTCTGTGATGTGAAGATTATTCATGACAGGCAAAGCCTAGTCCTGGGTGTGGATGTAGATTATTTTGCTGTTAGATTTCATGACTCGATGCTAAAGCTGTTACTCATGCTTGAACCACTGTGTCAGAGGGGGCATTATCAAAGTCACCATAGCTTTAGAAATCAAGGCAATCTTAAGGACAGAGAACCCCACAGTGGCCCCAACATCATTTCTTCAGAGCCTGAGGGGTTTTGGGAGGTCCATGTGTAATCTGGGAATCACTGAGGGTGAGGAGCCAGAATGTGTTGTGAGAGACGGCTCAGTGGTTAAGAGCACTGACTGCTCTTCCAGAGGTCCTGAGTTCAAATCCCAGCAACCACATGGTGACTCACAACCATCTGCAATGTTGTCTGATACCCTCTTGTGGAGTGTCTGAAGAGAGCAATGATGTACTCATATACATAAAATACATAAAATAAATCTTAGAGAAAAACCAAATATTTAAAAAAATTAAGAAAAAAGCAAAATAAAAATATGTTCTGATATATATCACCTATGAGTGAAATGCAAGGCAAATTTTCATGTCACATCTATTTACATACACTTTTTCATATGTTTATAGTAATGCTATTAAATAAATGATATTCAGCAAATTCGGGAACCATCTGTCAGGATGAAAATTCTGAAGGAAAATTTTTCACAGAGCTGTAGGTAGACCACCACAGAATGTTTAGATTTGACACTCTATGAAATTCTATGCATTCTCATGAAGAATTTTAATATGCAGAAATGATATGCATCTTTTAATTTTTAGTTAATGTTCTGGGTAGTTTTATGTCAACTTGACACAAGGAACAGTCATCTGAGGGGAGAGAAACCTCAATTAAGAAAACCCTTCTATAACATCAGGCTGTAGGCAAGCCTGTAGAACATTTTCTTACTTAGTGATTGATAGGAAAGGGCCCATCCCATTGTGGGTTCTCTAAGAAAGCAGGCTGAGCAAGCCATGATGAGCAAGTAGGTAAGCAGCACTTCTCTATGGTCTCTGCATCAACTTCTGCCTCCAGGTTCCTGCCCTGATTGAGTTCTTATACTGTCTTCTTTCGATGATGAACAATGATATGGAAGTGTAAGCCAAATAAACCCTTTCCTCCCCAAGTTGCTTTGTTAAGGCATTTCATCACAGCAATGGAAACCCTAACCAAGATAAGTTGGAACCAGTAGAGTGGAGTATTGCTGTGACTGACATGACCATGCTATTTTGAGGACTGTGGAAGAACTTTGGAACTTTGGGCTACAAAAGCCGTTGAGTGTTGAGAGCTCAGTGAGCTGTTCTTTAGGAATTTGGAAGATAAGAATATTGAGGGCAGTGCAGACAATACAGGCCTGGTTTTTAAGTTTTAGAAAGAAGCAACAGCTCTTACCTGACCATTTGTGCGAAGAATCTGTGTTGGTTAGCTGGGGCTGAAGAATCAGCTCTGATTAACAAGAAACCAGAACCACTAAAGGAAATCCTTTGCTTTGCTGGAACAACTGACGCTCGTTAACTGGAGCTAAGAAATTAACATTGATTAAGAAGAAACCAGTGTTGTTGAGATGAAGTCTTCTGGGAACTGTTTCCTCTGGGTCAGCACACAGAATCTGTGTTCCAGAAGAGGCCAAGGTTCTACCTTGTGCTGATAGCCAAACTTAATAGTGTAAGAGCCACCCAGGTAATACCAATTTTAAAGGCCTGGAGGGGTCATGGAGGGCAGCTGAGGACTGGCACTGTGAGGCAGGACTGGAGTCCCTGTGGAGAGCCCAGGAGAGGTTAATGGTGAAAGTATATCCCAGATGCAGCAAGGGAGCCCAGCAGTTTTGGAGATTCCAATTCCATGCAATGACCACCAAGAACAGCAGCTGCTGTGGAGTGGAACCAGCGGAAACCTAGGAGACAAGCTGACCTGACTGAGGTTTTTGTTGCAGACATTTGAGAAATGGAGGTGTGACATCCTGGAGTGGGGAGGAACTGTGTCAGGATGTATTCATGTGAACGTCTTTCCTTATTTATTTATTTATTTATTTATTTATTTATTTATTTATTTATTTTTGAGACAGGGTTTCTCTGGCTGTCCTGGAACTCACTCTGTAGACCAGGGTAGCCTCAAACTCAGAAATCTGCCTGCCTCTGCCTCCCAAGTGCTGGGATTAAAGGCGTGTACCACCACTGCCTGGCTTGACAGGCTAAATGATGGGATGTAACTCACTGGTAGTGTACTTGCCTGGTATGTCCAAAGCCCTAGGTTCGGTCTTCAGAACCTGAATGAGCAGAGGCAGGGAAAGAAAGGAAAAAAAAAACAAAAGCAAAAACCTTATTGGCATAAACTTTATACCACAATAAAAAACTGAAACACAAATGGCAAATATTACTTACAGCAAGGTTTACAAAGTGTTGAGCTTCAGTCACAGAAATGTAGTACAAAAATGCAGGCTTTGGCTTCGAGACAAAGTAGCTCTGTTTTTCATGAGAGGTGCACAGCTTAAGGAGGGATTTCTATGGGCTGTTCAAATCTTCTCAAGGCATTTTCCACAATGGCAGTCTGCTGCTGTAGTTAGGAACTAGAATAGAATCTCAGCATTTAGGGCTGTATAATTGCAGAATTTAGGGGAGTTTAAAAAAAAACAATTTAAGATAAACATTTCACTATCAACTATTGAAGACCATTAGAGGCATGTTTACTGTGCATTACTGTAGGTAGAAATGGGGAGGGTGCTCATTCATGAGGATCTCTTTGGGGTCCTTCAGGTATGAACTTGAGATTTATCTTTGATACTGGAATTGGTGGCCCTTCCACTAAGGGAGCTTTGCTGCCCTTTCTCTTTATCCAGAAAAGTGCTAGAGACAGTAAATACTTTGTAAAATCTGTCCCACAGTATGCAACTAAGACCGTGCCTGCTCCAGAGCAAGGAAGCTGTGGAGATACTAGAATGGGTGTATGGGACATGGACGTAACGGTTACATCTTAGCTCTCCCAAGTATAAACAGTAACGAAGGAAGATATTCCTGTTGTTGTCATTGTTACTGTTGTTGTTGTGGTGGTGGTGGTGGTGATGAACACAAGTTCGGTACACATGACATTTTCTTTTTTTTAAAGGAGGCATGTAGAGACTTCCTTTCCTGGAATTTAATTTCTCAATTTATGTATTTAAGTTTGGCACCTAATTGGCCTCTCTGAATCAAAGCTATAAATACCTGACATTGTGACAAGGACCCTATGGTTGTAGCAAAGGAGACAGAGTGAACGAGTTTGCCTGAAGAACAAGGGCTTGGGAAGGACTCCAAACACAGGAAGCCCTGGCTGTGCACCCAGAACAGGAAGAGTATGAAGTATATGTGGGTCGGGATGGGGGTTGTAAGGGTGTAAGGTTGGCATGAGGGTGAGGGTAAGTGAGGGTATAGGGTCAAGAGTGGGGAGGGGAATACATGAATCAAATGTTCTGACCAGAAACAAACACCTGAGAGAGACAACTCAAGGAAGAAAATCTCAGAGGTTCAATCCATGTTCGCTTGGGTCTTTTTCTAAGAGTCAGAACATCATGGAGGAGGACATGGTAAAGAAATGCTGCTGAACTCATGGCAGCCAGGAAGCAGAGGGAACAAGAAGGATGCATGTTTCAAAGACGCCCCCTCCAGTGACTGCCATCCTCCAAATCCACGTCTTCTGTAGTCTCGCCGTCTTATAACTAATTTAAAATCTGAATCCACCACTGAGACCAGGATAAATATGGAGTCCTTCTGAGTCAATCCTTTCATGAAGCCTTGACTTCTGCTGATTGCTTGTGCTGAAGACCTGTCCTTCAGTACATGTGTTTTTTATGGGACACTACAGTATAGACTAACAGCAACAAAAAGCCTAGTGGAGCCAGGTGGGGCAGTAACCAGAGATTTGGCTGACCACAGAGAATTGTTCCACAGGAAGATACAGAGAGCATGGGATACCTGGTCCTTGGGTCTATATCTTCTGTGTCTGGAGTAACGTCTTGAAAGTCAAATTGATGTTGTATCAGTTTTGTGGACAGACAAGTACAGTTGGAATTAATAAAAAGAGACTTTTGATTATGGCTAGTATTCCTCCATACATTTTACTTATGGATGCTCTAGCTTAGGGGTGTGTGTGTGTGTGTGTGTGTGTGTGTGTGTGTGTGTGTGTGTACATTTAGGTACACATATGTGTAAAGAACAGAATTCAACTTTGGGTGCCATTTGTCAGAATACCACCCACCTTATTCTTTAGAGACGGGATCTCTAACTGGTCTGGGATATATCAATTAGGTTAGGCTGTCTGGCTAGAGCATCCTAGGAATTATCCTGTCTCTACCTCCCTAGCGCTGGGATTATAAACTCACACCAACAAGACTGGATGTTTTTTAAAACGTGGGTCCTGGGGATCAAACTTATCCTCATTCTTGTACAGAGGGCACATTACTGGCTCCACTACCTCCTGTTCCTCTAGCTTCATCTTTATTCAACTTTGGATGGGCAGATATAATTCTGACTCTTCTTTCAATGGCCTTGGACTTATTCAGGAGTTTTATTTCTCCAGAGTGAACTAGGCTGAAAATTTCGAGTTGCTGGAGCTAGAATGGGGTCCATAGGATGGACATAAAGATGACTGTCAGCTGTTGGGGACTGTGGGAGCCCTACAGGACACATTTCTCACCTGGACTTCATGAGGTTCTCTTGTGGATAAAACTATGCTTCCACTTGAAGGGCTGCTGATTCTGTCTGTTTCCCAACTTGTTTTGGAAGTTATGTTAAATCCCCATGTGCCCCCAACATGAGTAGTCATTCTTTTATTCAATAAAGGTGGACTTCCAGGGCTTTGTAAGGGTAGGATGTTGTAAAATACATCACCTATGACTAGATTCCTGTCTATTTTGAAAACTGGATTCACAAACAGCAAGAAATAGTTCATCTTTGAAATTCCTGTTGCAGTGTAGACATGGTCACTGTGTTCATGGGGAAGTTATAGATGGAGGAAATCTGGGTTCCTAAATTCCTGGGAGTTCACACACCCATCCTCCCACGCAGAGTAAGATATAGCACAGCATGGCCCCAGCCAGAAATAGCTCCAGGCTCTGCATTCCTTCCCGATATTTAGAAACAGCAGTTGTGAGAACTGTCTGTGGTCAATATAGCCCAATTGATACTCCATTTTCTCCTGCTATGATGATTATAGCAATCATTTCCTAATATTTATTTTATTTTTTAATTAGCTAATACAATTTCATTTAAATGAGCTCAGATTCTATGACCTAAGGATAATCATTGTCAATAGTTTAGTTTCATAAGGTTTTAATTTTTTTTTAATCTTCCAAGTACTCTAAAACCAAAATCAATCATGCTAGATAGGATACATAGGCTAAATATCATTTTTCCCCATTTAATGTATTAAAGGAAGTTTATCACTTAGTTTTGAAATACAAAATCATAATGTCTAGATGGATTTCATAATATGAACATGAAATGTATTAATTTTTTAATATCTTAGTGATATTGGCTTAAGATTGTTGTCAGTTTCTTTTTTTAATTTTTATTAATTTTTTTATTAGATTTTTTTCTTTATTTACATTTCAAATGTTATCCCCTTTCCTGGTTTCCCTTCCAAAAACACCCCATCCCATCCCCCCACCCCCGCTCACCAACCCACCCACTCCTGCTTCCCTGTCCTGGCATTCTGCTATACTTGGTAATCGAACCTTCTCAGGACCAACAGCCTCTCCTCTCTTTGATGTCCAACAAGGCCATCCTCTGCTAATATGCCGTTGGAGCCATGGGTGTCTCCATGTGTACTCTTTGGTTGGTGGTTTAGACCTTGGGAGCTCTGGAGGTACTAGTTGGTAAATATTGTTGTTCCTCATATGGGGCTGCAATCCTGAGTGAGGTAACCCAATCACAAAAGAACACACATGGTATGTACTCACTGATAAGTGGATATTAGTCCAGAAGCTTGGAATACCCAAGATACAATTCACAGATCAAAGAAACCCAAGAAGAAGGTAGACTAAACTATGGATACTTTGGTCCTTCTTAGAAGGGGGAACAAAATATCCACAGGAGGAGATACAGAGACAAAGTATGGAGTAGAGACTGGTGGAAAGATCATCCAGAGACTACCCACCTGGGGATCCATCCCATATACAGTTACCAAGCCCAGACACTATTATGGATGCCAACAAGCACTTGCTGACAGGAGTCTCCTGAGAGTTTCTGCCAGTACCTGACAAATACAGAGGTGGGTGCTCTCAGCCTACCATTGGACTGAGCACAAGGTCCCTAATGGAGGAGCTAGAGAAAGGACCCAAGGAGCTGTTGTCAGTTTCTTAATGTGACAAACAAGTCCATGAGCAGAATTCTTGGGCTGTGTTTCATACATGATAATTTTTTTCTGCACAGAATTTTAGTAACTGAATGTTAAGTAAAAGGATAAGTACTGGGATTGGAGAGATGACTCCATGCTTAAGAACCTGGAGAGATCCTCTTATAGAGGACCCAGGTTCAGTTTCTGGTATTCACATGGCAACTCATAAATACCTGTAACTTCAGTTTAAGAAGGTCTGATGTCATTTTCTGGTCTATGTATATACCTGCTCTCATGTGGTACATGTAAACTAAAATATATATACATGAAAATAAATAAATATAACATAAGAAAAAGAAAAGGTGCCTATGATGTAAGTGTCAAGATATATTTGGTCAAAGTGTTCTGCACAGAGTTTCAGAAATGTACTTTTAATATAAGTGTTCAAGTGCTAGTACACAAAATATTTCAAACCTTCATATGTTTTATAGATGTGTTATATACTATGTTCTTGTCAATGTATGTGCTACTCTATCTCTATTCTCCAGTTATAAAAATTAAGACTTTGAAAATCTGAATTCACTTTACAATAGACACTGAAAAATCTGGACCCAGTTTTGAATATAAAAAGTTGTTTCAGGAAGTAGGTTTATGCTAGCTCCATAAATCCAAGCTTGTGGGTAGGAATCCCTTCCTAGGAGGCAAGGCAAAGTCATACACAAATGCCTACAGTGATAGGGAGTGTCAGAAGGATGGAGAGGGAAGGTACCAGATGTCTTCCAGCTGAGAAGATGGCAAAATAAGTCCTAAAACATTTGCCAAAGTCTAGTTTGGAGAGAAGACAGGACTTGGCCGAGGTGGCATCAACAACTAGGGTTGGGGTGGGGAGAAAGTCCTGACTTTGGGTCCCCAGACTTGGGTGGCACCCTTTGAAAGAATGGAGGTCTGAGGGCTCCAAAGGGAGGGATTTTAAGATACTATGAATGCTACTTATGACAAAGTTGATGGAGAGTAGGACCAAGTTGTGAGGGGAAGAGGTCAGGGTCACACTGCCCAGCCTGATGTGGAATAGAAAGGTCCCTAAATGTAGATGGGTACAGGTTTGCATGGCTGTGGGTACCTAATTCTATTTCTTTCCCAATTTCATCTCCATTCAGGAGACTGACTGCATTCTGAGCTGACCCTTCCCATTGTCTAAGCACATGTAAAGGCTGATGTGGTACTTGGAAGGAACGGGATTCTTAGAGTTTCAAGAATGAGAGAGGCACAAGACTCCGGATTTTGTTTTACTCTTTGTTTTCCCTGAGTTGCCTTGGAGCTGTGACTGAAAGACAGCATGCAAGGAGCCTGGGCCAGCACAGTAGACAGGAGTATGGCAGATGCTAGCCTCTAGGACCCACTGGTTACAGCTTCCCTCTAGAGTAGTCAGTCTGCAATGTTTTCCTCCCTGCTTTGAAAGAAATAGTCTCCCACTCCACCCCTGCCACACCCTTGCCTTCTTTGATTTTCTCACTGTCACTTCCTCTCTCTGGGAATGGAAGCCAGGCCATTTGTCCCAGCCACATTCTTGTCTACTTTGCAGGGATGACTTTTTCTAGTAGCAGATATCCATTTCAGCTTTCTGTGAAGAATCTTCGAGGTTAGAAACAGAAGCTTGATGTCTCCTGACAGTCATTTTGTCCATTTGCTAAAAATGCCCTCAAATATTTGGTACATGTCTTGAATGTAACCCAGCCCTCTGGTCCTCTCCCAAGAGTCACAACTTGATGATTTCAACTAATTATTCACATGCTAGTGTGGGCAAACATAAGCCAGTACTGGCTCAGTGGGAAATTTCCCTTCCATAACTGAATTATGAAGATAGATTTCTGTGCTTTACTATGTACCTTATAAAGATGGGAGCTATCTATATTGTTGTTTATTTACCTTGAGAACCTAAGTGTCCCTAGAAACGTTTGGGTGCCATTAAACATTTGCTTATCTCTTTGAATGAAGAATAGAAATTAGATCTAACTTCCAGCTTCAAGAGATATTGTACATGTGTGTGTCCCAGCCATGACTGGAAAATATGTACCTATTTACCTACAAATGCTTTATAGCAGAGAGACAGGAAGCTGCCCCCTCTGTGTCTACCCTAGTGGCTGCATGACTCATTTGTAGGCTTCTGTCTCCCAAGGTGGAGGTTTGAACCAGAATGGCACCCATTTACTGCCTATGTCTATTTTATTTCCTTGGAGCAGGACTGTCCATGACTAGGACTCTGTTGCCTGCCTTTGGATCCCTTTCCCCTAGCTGGGCTGCCTGGTCTGACCTCAGTGGGAGAGAATGCATGTTATCCTGATGAGACTTGATGTGCCAAAGCTGGGGCAGGGGTGTTTCCCTTCTCTGAAAAGAAGGGAAAGGGAGAGTGAGAAAGGAGGATAGGAGGATGGGACTGGGAAAAGGAGAGAGAGGGGGACTTCAGTCGGGATGTAAAGTGAATAAACAAACAAACAAGTTTAAAAGAAGAATGGTACCCATAGGCTCATAGATTTGAATGTGTAGTCACTTCGGAGATGCTGAGTATCAGCAGTGGGCAGAGGCTTCCCACTAGCTGCACAGAGCATGCCATATTGTGGACATGAACTGGAACACATTGTCTTTCCCATCATGCCTGCACAAAGCTCATCTCTGTGCCCTGTGTGGGACAGGAACATCTTATATGCAATAGCCATCACAGTCTACCTTGTGACTTTGCTTGACTATGGGTAAGTGTCTTGTGAGTATCTGGGGCAGGTCAAGGTTAACTAGGATGTTCAGTAGGTTTAGAATTATTGTCTGTCTTTGAACTTACACTTTCAGTTATGATGCATTTTCTAGGATGAACTCTCATTGTTAGGCTAAGCAGCATCTGTGGTTTTACTCTGTGGTGTTACAGAGCTGAGAAATTCCTGTTCTCTTTTCACTGATTCAGGAAATTGTTGGTCACCGTGTAAGATAGAAATAAAAATGCTGTTTCCATAGCCACTTTCTCTGGAAATTTAGAAAAATGCATGCATAAAGTTTCCCACAGTCTTTTTAATTTTGTCTTAAGCTCCACATTTATTTACGAACTCTTTGTTTCTCTGTAGGGCATTTTGTATAATTTTTTTTTTTTTGTCTCATTCACAGATCTTTTCTTCAGTTATTTCAACACAGTCAAGTAGCCATTGAGTTGGGAATTCTTTGCATTGTAGTTTTCAGTTTTAGGAGACTTCCTTGTTTTCTTTTCACTCACACTGATCCTTATTTTTTTGGACAGAATTTTCTTTCTGAGATCATTTCAAGCCTGTCATAACATTATGTGTCACGAGAAGGGTCGTTTTGGAAGACGTTTCTCTGATTATTCTGTATCTGGGGCCTCGATGGAGCCCCCTCTTCCTGTTGCTTTGTTGCTTCTCTGCAGTTATCCTTTTCTCTGACCGTGGTCATCATCCTTTTCTCACCATGGGTTCTCCCTTTCCCTGGGTGGGCGCTGAAGGCAGTGGTCCTTCAGAATGACCAGGACTGTGCGCGTGTTTCCCCGGGTACCGCAGCAGCCTCACTTTAAGTGACCTTCACAACTGGAGCTTTTCAGATTGTAAATTCCCACCACCGCTGCTTCCATCTCCCCTCACTTCTCTCAGCTCTACTGAGAACTTCCTGCTGAGATGCGAGGTGGAGGGGGTGGTGGGTTTATTTTTGGTTATGGCTCCTTTGGGGTCTTGTTTTTCAGAGGGAAAGTTGTCTTTAATGTGCTCATGTTGATCCAGACTTCAGTGTCTACATTTTTTTCAAATAACCCTATAAGGTCTTAAAATTTGAAACCCTACATACTGCTTCTGTCAGTTTCCCAAGGTCAGGGAGAACTCTGTGTTCAGCTTACTGTTGCAGGATTAAGGCGTCACTTTTTTTTATCCATTTTGTTTTATAACACCTGTAGAGGTCAAAGGGCAACTTGTAGGTGTCAGTTCTCTCTTTTTACCAAGTGAGTTCTGGTACTCTAACCCTGGTCATTGGGCTTAGTGACAATGCCCTTTCATACTGTAAGGAGCCATCTTCCTCCTGAACAGGCAGCTATATTTTTTTAAAATAAGTATCCAGAAGCAATTGTGTGGACTCAAATATCTTCCAAAGCTTTGACTTCTCTATTTGATGGCTCCTAGGAAAACAGAGGCTCAGGGCAATGCTGCCGAGGACACACATAGAAAGCTCTAGCTGGGTTTATTAGACTAGTACACCAGTAGTAGTTTACTGTGACTCTGGCACTCAAGGGGACCTTTCATTTTCATGTTGCTGGACCTCTGATGTCAGTATTGACTCCTTGTTTTCCAGAAGTCCTTTCGTGTTAGGTAGACATTCCTACACTGAATAGATTTTATTTTACCTGAACTGAGGCCTGGGTGACAATGCTTGTGACCTTAGGGTAAGGCTTGCAGGCTCTGTACTAAGGAAGAACACCCAGAAAAGCCTCAGCCCATCCTTGGGGTACTGTGTTTGACTGACTTACTGCCCTTCACCTCTTTCCAGCCACAAAGGCACACAGACTCAGTTGCACAGGATCCTAGAAGACCACTCTTGTGTATCTGTAAACATGGGATGCTGGAAAGTTCACAGGCCTTTTAGGTTCTCATAGTCTTCATTCAGGAATAGGGAGAAAAATCTTTTGGATAGTTCTTAGGAGAGAATGAAACAGAATGTTTGTAGATTTCATAGTCATGAAGCTAAATAATTATGAGAATGGACTGACTTTGAAGCCCATATATGTACTACAATTTGCCACCTTCTCTGACCACAGGTGTGAACACACACACACACACACACACACACACACCAGTCTGTTATCTATCCTTCCATCTGTCTATCTGTCTATCTATCTATCTATCTATCTATCTATCTATCTATCTATCTATCTATCTATCATATATGTATATGATTATATATGATATATATATATATATATATGTTGAGAGAGAGAGAGAGAGAGAGAGAGAGAGAGAGAGAGAGAGAGATAGAGAGAGAGAGAGATTCTCAGGCAATATTTCATAGAATCTCTGAGAAAGACTTCTGATCACAGCAGTAATGGTTTCCAGGGACCTAATGTTGGCTCATCTGGAAGGATGAGTGACGAAATTAACCTTCCTTCCAGTTTGGGACGCAATAAAGGAAAAAAAATCTAATTACCTAGATCAAATTCCTAGTAGAGTTTGAGCTATATGTGACATAGAATCTGCACACTTCATAAACAAAATAGATACTCTTGTAAAACATTGTGGAAGGAAGGATCTAGAAGATCAATGGAGGCTGTCTGCTTTTTTATTTGTTTTATGAATGCCAAGAGAGGTATTCCTCTGATCATTTTATAAAGGAATAACATGTTTGATGTGTAAAAGAGTCATGATTCTTAAGTGTGTGACAGATCACAGGGATCAAAGAGCTTTTCTATTCATTCACATTTACTTTCAAGTATCTATAAACATGTAAACACTCCTGTTAAAATATAAGTAACATGCATCTAGATAGGCTTTTGAGAGAGAGAGAGAGAGAGAGAGAGAGAGAGAGAGAGAGAGAGATTTTCTAAGACAAGAATGAGACCCCCTTTTCAATGTCACCAGACACTTTTGAGACCCTACCCTATTTCTCAGTAAAATATTGTGTGCTCACAATGAAAAGCTTATTGGAGAAACAGGTATGGAATTACTAACCCCAGGGTGGCACCAGGAACTGGAAACTCAGTAATGAGAGTAGTCCCTGGGAGAGGGGACCCAGGGGACAATACTAGCAGAAGCAGAGTGCTGGCAGAGTCTTAAATAGAGCACACACTTCTTCCCATATCCCTGGACTGACCACCCCACTTGCTTGGTCCTGTGATCTCTGCAATGCTTTCATTTTTATCTGACATAATTTGGTAAGAGGACAAGAAACAGTTTCATGAGGGATCCAGAAGATAGGGCTAGAAATGTGTGCAAGGAAAGCTTCACAGAAGATGGGGCCAGGGATATGTATAACAGTTTTACAGATGAAAGGGTCACAGATACATGCAAATGAAAGGTTTACAGGAGATAGAGCCATGGATGTGTGCAAACAGAAGTTTTACCTTAAACCCAATTTAGTAGACTAGCTTGTTCTTCATGTTGAGTTGGCTTTCAACAAAGCCATTTATTGAAAATTGGCAAAGGGTCTTTTCCTGAGGGGTCTCACCCTGCTTCAGCTTTGCCTCAGATGTCTGCAAATGGTACCCTAGCAGCTTGTGCACCAGAGGCCACTGTGATTCTATCTTCTGTATCTTCGCTCTTCAGCTGTTTGGATGCTAAACACTGTTGGCCATGTCACCAAGTGCCCCACCCAACAATGCCATTGTCCTTTCATCCTCTTAGCAAGACATCATATCTAAGAACTTACAAATGCTTAGTCACTTCTGTTTGTCAAAGTGGATCAGGTTATAGATTTACATCTTTTTACATTTTGAACCCAGATGAGAGCAAACCTTCCTCTCATTTGTTTGTTTGTTTAAGAGATAACTTCTTGCCATGTAGTGTAGGTTAGCTTGGAACACTTTCTGTAGTCCAGATTGTCTTTGATACCTTCATTATCCTGCCTCAGCTTCCCCAGGAATACTTTCAGTTTTTATTGATGGTGCCACTCTGGGGATGTTTCCTGGAGCTACAGTTGAGTCTGTTCACTGCTCAAACATCCCTCTTATTAAAGGCTCAGGCTGTGTGAGTGTTTCAGCATGTGCTGTGAAGCACATGTATTAGCTGAAGAACCCCTGTAGAATCTGCATGTACTTCTTTATGTCAGAGCTGGGCTTATCATTTAAATAATTTTCCTATGGAATCCAACAAACTTCATTAAAAAGGATTTTTAGGAACTATCCCTGTATCTTAACATACATCAAAATAGTTGTCATTACACTGCATTATTTCTCAATCGCCCCAGCCCCCTGTAGATGTGTATGTCTGTGTGTTCTCATGTGTGCATGTATATGTGTGTATGGATGCGATGGTGTGCTTGTGGAGAGCTTCCTTAAGTGACCACACTATTGAGATTTCATCACTCTCTGCTATAGATAAAAGACATACTTTCCTGGTAGATGTTCTGGTTTTGGTTTTTGCAAATTTTTTGCTCCCTCTTCTGCTGTGTTCCTTAAGTAAGGTGCTGAGTTGCAGATGTCTCAGTCAGGGCTGGCATCATAGGGTCCCTACTTCTTGACACTTTGAGACATTAAGACTTTCTGTAATATTCTCTGTCTGCTACAAAAAGAAGCATCTCATTGATGAGGGGTAAGAGCGGCACATATCTGTGGGTGTAAGGCTAAGTACTTAGAATGTAAGTAGGAATTATGCTGGGAAGTTTAATAGTACCTAGAGTAGTTATTTCCTTCTTGGCTGATCACTGAAATTGAGACTAGAAAGCTCCACCGTCTGAGACCTGAGGCAGACACTTCATAGCAGCTTGCTGAAACCCCTTTCCTCTTGACATCTACTTAGTTACCAATTTCATACTTACATTTTTCCTAAATATTATCTAAAGGATATGTATATTGCTTTTTCTAGTGCCTATTACCTTGTTTCTTTATTTGTTTTTATCTTTATGCTTTTGGGTTGAAAGGACAGGGTCTTATTGTATAACACACGTGGACCTTGAACTTATTGTATATCCTAGGCTGAGGTCAAACTCACAGAACTTCTGCCTTCAGTCTGGGATGCTGAGGTAATAGGCCTCCACCACTATGTCTCAATTTTGTATTCATTTTGTTCTTGTTTTAATGTGGCTGATAATAACATATACTCCTCTGATATTTCCTCATTCTGGCTTTTTCTAAAATCCAAATTTTCTGTTTCTTTGCAGGAAATGTTCTAAGCCACTTAATCTTCCACTGAGCTTGCTTTAGTTAAAACTCGACAAGTTAATCCTTAGGTTCACTCACCTGGGAGAGAGTCACTGTAGAACGCATGTCTGCGCCAAGTCAAGCTCATCTGAATCTCGCCTTTCTCTCAGGAAAGCATTGATCTCTTCCCACAGGGAAACTCCTGACTGAGAATGGGCTCCACAACTGCTTTGTACACTCAGCCTCAGTTGCACAAACACAGCTGCTTTTAAAAGATATTCGAACATGAAGAGTGCAGTTTATTTTCACAAGCAAATCAATAACTCTCATATTTAATTTTGAATGTTTTTCAACATTCAAAGGGAGGGAGTCCATCTTGCCTCTTGGGTTTCCTGAGCATAGCAAGTTCTGTCACTGAGCAGCTCTCAGTGACCTAGAATGCTTTTGGTGTTTAGAGAATGATCCACATCATTAGTTGCCCAAACTGAAAATGTGTCCCTGGATTAACCAGAGGAGGGGACTTTGAGACTGTGATCTACCAATTGCCCCAGTATGGGTTCAGAGCATTCACCCCCGGACGTGGCTGTTTACAGTGAACTGTAAGATTGACCCTTTCTTACTGTGAAGACTAAAACCTGGTTGAAAAATGCCAGAATACCTATTTGAAGCTTGGGTACACTGGCAGGACTCAAATATCAAAGGCCACCCTCCCTGACGACTCAAACAAAACAAAAAAAGTATGGCTCTGATTGTCAAGTTGGAATTTGTAACCTGTATAAACGCGGTATTTAAAACCTTGCTTTGACATGGATTCATTATGTTGAATTTTCCACTAATTACTGACATTTTCTTTAATGTGTGCATGTGGGAAACATGAGGATGTGATTACTCCCAGTTAAACGTGTAAGCAGTAACGAGCTTATTATATGTTTTCTTTGTTTTTTTTTTTTGAGGGGGGGTCACCCTAGGCTTCCTGAAAATCAGGTTTTTCTTTTTAGCATCTCAGTACAGTGTTTTGTTTTCTATAACCAAATAAATGCATACAAAGTAAAAGTGAAAATGTCCTGCATGTGCATCCATGTGCATGTGAATGTGCACATGTATTTGTGTATATGCATGAGTGTGTGTGTGTGTGTGTTGTGTGTGTTTGTGTATGGTGTGAGATTGTGTATGTATTTGTGTGTGGGCACATTCATATATTTGTGTGTGTGCATGTGTGTATGTGTGCTAGTCTGTGAATTTGTGTGTGTGCATGTGTTTGTGTCTGTGTGTATATGTGCATTTTGTGTGTGTTCTCAACTGTGGAGTACTATTGATTCATTTCATGGAAACTTTCCTAGTTAAAGCCTTTTCAGCTGCTGTGTGAGCCGCTGACTGAAGCTCAGGATGGCTTCTCTGGTATGGGAACTGGGTCTCTGAACAATTCTACATCACAATCTGTAGACAAGGAGTTGGACTCTTGAGAAAGGATACCCAGGGACCTGGAGGAACAAATCCTTCTGAAAATTCTCCCGAAGTCCAGTTTTAACCTTTGAAGACATGAAATGTAACTGTAAAAGAGAATCTCAATGTAGTTTTTTTATTTGCTGCTTGCTGCAGGGATTTTCCCAGGATCTCCTTGCCAGATCCACCCACACTCATATGATTTCTTGAATGTAGGAAACTCACAGAGCGGGTGCTTCTTCTGGTTGGGCTTTTTCACTGGTCAAGTGAATGCTTGCCCCCTTTGGTGACAACATCACCATAGCAACAGAGGAGACTCTCCATACATCCCCACTGGCTCCTGAGAGGAAAGCAGCTTTGTGTCTTACCTTCTTCCCTGGAACTCAGTGCAGAGGTCAGCCTCCTGCTTGGCTTGCTCTGTGCTCTGTGCTGTTTGATTTTGAATCCCGTTCCCTTCCTGTTTCTAACCTAGTTATCTTGTCCTAACATTCCTGTTATATGTAGCTTGCACTTGCTGAAAGAAATGCCCTTCTGGGATAAAAACCGTGCTTAGCAGAGCTTCACATGAACAGAATTCACAGCTGGGGAAGGATTTCAGTGCATTCCATCTCCGCCAGCACAGACAGAGGCAGTGAGGCCGCTCCAGGGCTCTACAACCTTGAAACAGAGACCACAGGAAGAGTCAGGCCAGACGCATAAACAAGGCCAGTGGCCCTCCTTCACCGGATTTTGGGCTAATTGCTTCTGACAGTTCTGCACTTGGCCAAAGCCACAGTCTGAAGGTGGATTTCTTCAGAGTTCACAACATCACAAATCATTCAGTCCTGCGGTCTTCTGATTTTAACCATAAACAACTGCCCCCTTTCATGGTTTGTTCCTTGCAACATCTTGTGTGACTCTGAGATTCTGCTTCAGGTTCTAGAATGGCTGATCCTCTCCCCCTTCCCCCCCTCAACTCCACCTCACCTTATGCCCCAGCCACCATTTCTCCCAATAGGACTTCTGTGTTGCCTTTCACATATATAAAATCATTCTTTTTTAAAAATAGACACCTTGGATTTTCGTGTGTGTGTGTGTGTGTGTGTGTGTGTGTGTAATATGTGTTTATGTGTAAAATCTTATTACAGATGAAGACATTGAAGATGCATTAATGAATCGTTTTAAAACAAGGCAAAGCTAGAACACCAAAGCTTACAATGTGACATCATAAGCCTACAACTCTAATACTCCACGAGTCATTCAATACCAAGGTTTCTGTGGTTTAAACAAAGCTAACCTATAAATTTTGGCCGAAAATAGTAAGATGCTGTGGAAAGAATATGACCTCTGCTGGCAAAAGTAAACAGATTGAAGATTCTTCCCAGCAACACACTAATGTTTCCTCCAGGACAGCAAATCACCTCCAGTCTTCCTTCCCTACCCTGTGGAATGATAATGATAATCCTTGCAGAATGTGTGCTTGCTCACTTGTGCCTCTCTGTCTCTCTCTCTCTCTCTCTCTTTCTCTCTCTCTCTCCCTCCCTCTCCCTCCTTCCCTCCCTCTCTCTTTCCCTGTGTGTGTGTCTCAGTGCTGTCTGTTCTTTATCCTTGGCTGTTTTGTGGGGGAGGGGGAGCAGGGCATGGATGTGGTCTGAAACAGAGCTACAAGCCCAGACAGGAAATCAGTAATCCCTTCATTTCCTTCCCAGGTCGGTCCTGTAAAGAATTCTTATCACTATATGAGAAGGACCTACACCAGGGACTCAAAACTCAAGGACTTAAGAACTCAAGGGGAATTTGTCAGTGTCCCAGCCAGGAATCTGACTAAAAGAGGAACAGGATTACCCCAGAACATCTGCTGTTGTACTTTCCTGAGCCTCCACAAGAGATTAAGAAGAGCAGAGTTCAAATATTCTCTCTGCTTGTCTTCAACCCTGGACTCAAAATACACTCACTGAAACCCAATTTCACACCAGTGGTTATACTGGGGTCACTAATTACATGGAAGACATACAGGACATGAGTCTAAGATGGACGCCAAAAACACCCTTCCGTTCTTTCATCAGACACTCACAGAGAGTAGAACAAACCATGTGAGATCCAAGGGAGAAAGTCCCAGGCTTTGCCCTTCAAAAGCTCATATGCAAGGCAGAGTAAAGACTAATAGAAAGGAAATGAGGTAACAGACTTGTAATTTCAACACATGGGAGATAGACAGGAGGATTTCAAGTTTGAAACCAGCCTGGATTACACAGTGAAATACTAGCTAAACAAAGTAAAAACAGAGTAGAAATCATTGTGCAGAGAAACTAGTAGTTTAATAAAAAAGGCAATGCATTGTGGGTTTGCTGTGCATGTCATATAGGTATAACAGAGGTAAAATGTATGACACCATTGGTACAAAGATTTACAGAAATATGAAATTATGTCATTGTAAAATCTTATATTCTACATGAAGCTATGATGAGTTGTGGAGAACATAATGAAAATGGTAGCTGAATCACTGAAAGGGAAACCACCGTCACTAATCAGCAATTTATGGAGATAAAAAGCAGATTCTAAAGCATTCCAATCTAGGTTTTTAAAGCATCAAACAACTTTGCTTAAAAAAAATAAAGGAGGAAATCTTAGAATAAACCAAAACAAATGAGATGGTGGACTTGATCTTAGCCTTATCAATAGCTGTGGGGACTTTACATAATCTGCTAAATTCTCTCTCCCTCTCTTTTTAATGTTAGTCGGAGAACAAGGCACAGGCATTTAGTAATGAACACTGTTATGGACTATACAGAAGAGGTAGATGACAGAGGCCAATTCAACAAGAAGATACTGGTGCTGCATGTGTTCCCAGCTAATAGTCATGAAGGAAAAGACTTAGACAAATACAATTACTGCTGCCCTCACCAACATTTTTTCCTTTGGAAATGGATAGAAGCAGAACACAGAGAACCACCAAGAAGACAGAAGATAAAGCTTAGCCACCTTTACGTACTAGGCCCCTCTGCAGCCTCTCATTAGATAAAAGTAAAGTATGGGTTCTTTCCAATTGTGTGAAGCATTGTCATTGGACACTATCACACAATCCCACAGTGCATGCAGAAGCATTTAGGCTACATGGGACATGTTCTTTAAGCATGGGCTATATTCAACTAAAGTCCAAGGACAGAGTGGTACCTGGATATTTCTGATTATTTTTACTTATAAATTTTTATTTATTCTTCTTCCCTCTCTCCCCTTCTCCCTATGCCTCTCTCCTCACCCGTGTGTGTGTGTGTGTGTGTGTGTATACCAGCATACATGCCAAAACTCTTCTGTAGAGTTCACACAACATTGTGCATTTAGTTTTTTCCTTCTACCTTTATGTGGGCTCTGTTAATCAAACTCCAGCTCTCTGTGAGCCTTCTATAGACCCCTAACTATTTTTAAGTGGCATGCTCCTAAAAATACCTGAGCCAAAGAGGAAAAAAAATTACAAAGTTACAAAATATTTCACAGTGAAGAAAAATGAAAATGAATAGAATGGAATAAGAGATCCGAGCAGCCCAGAAATTGCCCTGGCGGGATTGGATCTGAAGCCCTAGTGTGTCCTGTAAGCCCCAGGAGTTCTATTCACGCCTAGAAAATAGCATTTGCCTCTCCCCCCGACCCCCCCTCCCCCCCGTATGCTTTAAATGTCTCTAGATCCTGCTAAGAAGTAACAACAGAAAAACTGTGCCATGCATGGTCAGCACAGACAGTTAATGCATTGATTTGCAATTAGTTGATTTAACACAAGAATGCAGAGGCTCGGGGGACCCCAATGGAGAAGTTAGGGTAAGGACTGAAGGAGCTGAAGGGGTTTGCAACCCCATAGGAAGAACAACAATATCAACCAACCAGACCCCCAGAGCTCCCAGGGACTAAACCACCAACCAAAGAGTACACACGGAGGGACCCATGGCTGCAGCTACATATGTAGCAGAGGACGACCTTATCGGGCATCAACGGGAGGAGAGGCCCTTGGTCCTGTGGAGGCTCAATGTATGGGAATGCTAGGGCACTGAGGCAGGAGTGAGTGGGAGGGTGGAGGAGCACCCTGATAGAGGCGGGGGAGGGGAAGGGGAAACTGGGAAGGGGGATAATATTTGAAATGTCAATAAATAAAATAATCAATAAAAAATGAAAAAAATTAGTGAAGAGTGGGAAAAAAAAAGGAATGCAGAAGCAATGGTTACCTGTACATCAGAACTCATAGAATGAAGTTTGAGTAGAAGAAAAGTCAAGGTAGTACACTCTTATGTAAGAAAAATCACAAATAAATAAACTTGTAGCGATTCGTTGTTTCTTATAAGGCAAGTGTCATCCTGTCTTTAAACGTAAGTTGTAACAGGGAGGGGGAAGACTCATCCTGGATTGACCTCACTTATAACACTCTCTTTCCTATACCCAATGCCAGTGCTAATGGGGATGGTGATGATGTCAACGACGACGACGATGGCAACAACAACAACAACAAAAATTAAATAAATAAATAAAAAAAAATGACCTCCATGTGGAAAAGAAAGCTGGAGATAGTTTTGGACCGCTCTGTGGTGACTTGAGACCTTGCAGTGGTATGAGCACCCTGGTGAGTCACTCAAACCCCAGGACCCACACAGTTGCTCTCTGTGCAGAAGACCTGGTTTTTGAGTGTTGCTTTGAGTGCTGCTTCCGCTGTGGTTATACTTGCCCCGCCCTGCCCTGCCCTGACACCTGCCCTCTGCAGAGGCGGCTGGTTGTGTCACAGGGCCACACCCTTAGCTGGGCTTCACCCTGGATCCTGGAGTCATTCTGGTGTCCTGCAGGGCCAGGGTGGCCTCCTCATCCCGGGCAGGCCAGTTCAGCAGCTGTTGTTTTGCATATCTGGCATGCCTCCTTCAGGGCAACTGCTGGGCCCTAACCCAGAGGCTCTGCTTGGCTTGACTGTCTCTGTTAAGCAAGCCCCAGGTAGCCAAGGCACAGAAAAGGTGATAGCTATGCCCAGATACCACGGAAGAGTTCACAGTCTCAGAAGGATTAGTGCCCAGATGATGACCTTGTCTCAGTAAACTTGGCTGTCCAAGCCCAGACTCAAAGGACTGGTCCTGTGGGGCTGATACAAGAGAAGCACAAGGAAGGCAATCCCAGACACGGTGACTTTGTCACTGTGATCCAGTGACTTTGTTACTGTGACTTCAAGTCACTCTCCACCTTTCCAGTTTGTGCCCTTCAAGGTCAGAGACTACTGTGAGTGCAGTTTTCCCCAATAGACTTACTGACCAAGGGCATCCACAACGAAAAGAAGCAATTGTGATTCACTCTTATTTTAACACATTTATTTCATAAGTGGACACCCAGACAACCCAGCCAGTGAATCCAAGTGTAGCAGTATACAGTTGAAACATTATCTTTTCAAATGCACACTTCTTAACTACTAGAGAGAATAGACTCATCTATTTATTTATTCATTCATTTATTTACTAAGACAAGGTCTCATGGAGCCCAAACTGACTCTTCAAAACCCCATCATGTGGTTGAGAATGATTCTGGTCCTTGGAGCCCCTGAAGCCACCTAGGACTGCAGCATGGGGGCCACCATCCCTGTAGTTTTTGTTTTGTTTTTCTTTCTTCGTTTGTTTGCTTTAAGATGCTGAGAGTTGAATCCAGGGCTTCATGCAAGTCAGGCAAGTCCTCTACTGAGTCACACCCTCAGCCCTCCTATTTTTAAGACCGAGGTAAAGTCTACTATCTTAGCTTTATCGATTTTCCGGGGCACAGTGCAATAACCCTATGAACAGCCCCCAGCTATGAAACCTTCCCTGATATACACATCTACAGACCTCTCCTCCTGCTGAAATCCTTCACTTCCTCCCCCAGCATCCCCAGATATCTTCCTCCTGTTCTGTCTCTGTAAATCTGATTCTCTAGATAGCAGCAAGAAGTACCACATAGAAACAATTGCCAGAGCTGTCTGCTGAGCATTGCAGTAGGTGTGAAAACTCTAATACACTGACTCTGCATGGTAAGGATTTAGAAGCAGTTCATGAACTTTTGGGTGTCTGAGGAAAGTCCAAAACAGAGTGGAGTTGCGTAACCCCAGGGCCTCGGGGTTTCTCTTTGTGAGAAAGCCTCCTTATTCAGTTTGCTCTTTTTAATTTCTGTGACAGCACTAATCTATATTATATAGGAGAAGAACAAAGAGTCTTGATGATCAGGACACGTATTCTGAGCAGCCAACCCCACAGCCCCATCCTGCTGTCTGGAAGGCTTGCCTGCAGCTGATCTCAACTGTGGTTCAGGCTCAGCCTCTCACCCAGTGACGAACTGACTGACACTCACTGCTGTCTCATGGTTCCTAGTCAGCCTCACCACCAGCCACCAACATTGCACAGGAGTCTGCAATCCCTACAAAATATGTTTTTCCTCTCTCTCTCTCTTCTCTCTCTCTCTTCTCTCTCTCTCTCTCTCTCTCTCTCTCTCTCTCTCTCTCTCTCTCTCTCTCTCTCTCTCTCTCTCTCTCTCAGCAATGTTTTCTGTCTTATGATTCAGTGTGATTTCAATAAGGTTGATACACATTTTGCCACTTGATCTCCCTCTTCAGACAAGCTACCTTTCTTCCTGTGGATTGATTACACAGGAATCCTGATCTGAGCTCACTGTTTGTAGAATCTTCTTTGCAGGTGTCTTGTTTTTGTTTGCTTCTTCTTCTGTAATTGAGGTTTTTATCTTTTCTTTTGCTTTCCTTTTTCTTCTTCATTTTGCTGATTGCATGTTTGTGCAATTTGGGGTGAATGGGTGAAAATTCTATGTTAAAAATCATTTTCTCACGACATATCAAAGATATGATGTCTTTTATCATCAAGTAATGCTAGTGAGAAATCTGTTATATTTCCATCTACACATCATCTAGTTGATTCTTTCTGTTTTGGGGATTCTTCCTATCTGACCCCAAGTCTCTGTTGCTCTTGTCTTCAGGGTGTTAGGTTTTGACCTTGATTTCTTTTTGGACTCAGATCATTCTCCAGGCCTGAGAAGATCCTTCTGACACTTTGGCTACTTTATTGTCCTGTTATTTCTTATCATGTTTTCTTATGATCTTGGAATAGAGACCTCTGTTTGCTGATGATTCTCCTGTGTTGATCTTGCCTGAGTTTTCTTCCGTATTTTCAATCATTCTAAGTTTTGGAAAATTTTAAATTTTTGTCTTCAAGTTTTTTGACTATCAACTAAGAAGCATTGCCATATTGTGTGGCCTCAGGAACTTTCTGTGTGTGTTTGTGTTTGAGTGTGCATCAATGTGCATGTGCATTTGTGTGTATGAACATGCACATGAGTAGGTGTGTATGTGTGTGTGTTTATGTACATTTATATGTGTATAAACGTGCATGTGTAGAAAGCGAAGGACAATTTTAGATGTAGTTTTTCTTTAGATGCCACCCACCTTTGTTTTGAGATAGGGTCTCTTACTGAGCCTGGAACTCACCTAGTAGTCTGGGCTGGCTTGTCAGAGAGTCCCAGGGATCTTTGTGTTTCTGCCTTCCCAGCACTGGGGTTACAGACTCATAACACCATAGTCTGCTCGTTATGTGGACTCTAGGGAGGGGGCTCAGAGCCTTGTACCTGTGTACCTAAGCATGTCACTGGCTGGTTTTCCCTTCCCTCCTGGGCATCAGTTACCTCTGTTGAGCAGCTGTGTCCCAAACTGATGATATCATAGTCTTTCTGAATGAGGAAAGTTTCACTGAATAGTGTCTTTAGGAAAAAAGAGTTGTTTTCTAAACAGTAAATATTAATCAGATGTAATCGAGAAGTAGGAGGTAAGGACTCAAGTCCCCTTCACAATTACACACTGCCTTATAAGGCTGCTTGGGTTATTAGAGAACATAAACTGTACAGATTTTGTATAATCAGTCAATTTTTTGATGTAGACTTGAGTGAGTCACATCAGTCTTTAAACCTCTGATTCAAGTAAATAAAAATATCATTTTCAATGTTGTAAGATTATTATATCATATCATATCATATCATATAGTGAAGTACATGGTATCAGCAAAAGCTTGATGAATGCAGTCTGTAACGTTTAGGCCATCTTGCACTAGACATGGGTTAGCAGCCACAGAGCTTCTCTCCAGTGCCCTGTGTACTCCAGTGAATGGTTAGCCTTCTAGCAATATTAGCACCCTATCCCTCCATCTGTTCTGCCTCATTTCTACATTGATGTCATCCAGGCACAGGTCCCTCCATCAGGTGATGTGAAACACAGAGTAAAAGGTGGGGAGTATGGAGCTGGGACAGGAAGAAGTGAAGGATAAAGGGAAGGGGACTAACAGAGGTCCTGAAACACTCAGAGTATACACAGTAGGTCAAGTTCCTCACAAACAGAAGCAATAAGATACTCTACAGTAGGGTGTCTTTGTTTCCTCCTGTTCCTGTGACAACACCATGGCCAAAAGGAACCTGGAGAGAGAATGGCTTATTTAACTCCTACTTCCAGGTCATGATCTATCACTGAGGAAAGTCAGAACAGGGACATAAGGCAGGAGCCTGGAGTTAGGAACCTTGGAGAAATGCTGCTCGCTGACTTGCTTACAGGTTTTCACTTAATTAGGTTTCTTATAAAGCCAATAAT
The DNA here is from genome assembly GCA_036184795.1 of Tokudaia tokunoshimensis. Lineage (NCBI taxonomy): Eukaryota > Metazoa > Chordata > Mammalia > Rodentia > Muridae > Tokudaia > Tokudaia tokunoshimensis. The sequence goes on from BTHU01000012.1 coordinate 42,747,428, forward strand.
GTTCCCTGCTTAGGAAGGGTGCTGGGCAATCCTGTATCAATTAATGATTCAGACAATCCCTTATAGACATGTCCATAAGCCAATGTGATCTAGGTAATTCCTGCTAGATAAGTGTTGACAGTTAAATCTAACTAGGATATAAAGCATATTTTTTTTAAAAAAAAATGAGAACATTTCTTTCATGAACATTATTAAAAGTTCCCAAGACCAGGGGTCTAGTGTAAGCCATGTCACCAAGTAAGACCATTTACTTAGGCATCAGTCCTGGGTCTGTGTCTAGCATAAAGACTGCCAGGTAGAGGTTTTTGAGGTCCAGCATGCTATATTCCTCTTAAAAGATTTGTGCTATCTTCTCTTAAACAGAGTGAGAAATGAGGAGAATATTCACTGTACAGATCAAGATAATGCCATATATGGTTTCAGTTTAGAGAAGAGTCCAGGGCATAATTAAAATACTCCTCTTCAAGCATTACTTATTACTTTGAGAATTTCTTACATGTATACATTGTAGTCCTACTATGTTCATGCCCACTCGCTTCTGTAACTTCTCCCAGAACCTCCAACATGTTTCCTTTTCACTTTCAGCTTCATGTTCTAAAACAAACTAACCAAACATATACTGGGTCTAATTATTGCTGTCCATATATGAATGTACATCCTGTGGAGCATGGTCAGCCTGCCTATAGTCATGTCCCTAAAAAAACCTGATTCTTCCTCTTCACATTCTTTTCTTCCTCCACATCAACTGTCAATAATTCCCAAGCTAGTAACTCATATGCTTTTCCCCCCTCTCCATGCTGGAATGTGGACTGTGTTGATTTTTTTGTGTGTGTGAAGATATTATCCAGGTAGCCACAGTTATTGCAATCTCAGTACAATGGTCCAGTCATGTCCAAAAGACACGTTTTTGCTATAGCCCTTCCTAACCTCTCTTTTGTTTTGTTTTGTTTTTACAGTCTTTCAGACTGCATGTGTGCAATATTCCCTGAGTCTAGAGTACTATGTGATATAGGTACCCCATTTGGTGTCTGATCATCCTATAGACACCGATTCTCTGTATTTTGACCAGTTGAAGGCACTCAACTTTTAAAACCAAAGTGAAAGATGCATGGGTTTCATACAATTCAGAAAAAATCAAACCCATTAAAAAGAACTGCCAGGAAAGTTTAAATTCGTGATTTTGTAGAATTGGAATTCTAGGGGGAAAATACATAAGGAACAATGGCATTGAAGTTCTATTACTTTCCCCCCCAATGAGGCCTGCCAGGCACCAGGAACATCCAGGACTTAAGGGGTCCCAGGAACACCCAGGTTAGACTACACCTTGCCTAGCTGCTGCCTTCCAGGTCCACCTGGTGCATAGCCAGCAGAGGTGAGCGTCACTCTGTCCCATAAGCTCCATCGTCAGGTCCACAGCTCTGCCTCTCATCCTGAGGAAGCCTGTGAGATCCCAGGAACATTCAGTTCCACCTGGGACACAACCAGCAGAGATGAGCAGAGTATTGTTTCCTAAGCTCCATTGTCAGACCCAAGACTCTGCCTACCCCCAGGAGGAGTCTTACCAACATCAGGAACATCCAGCCAGCACCAGTGACATCCAAATGGCTAACAACCAGAATAAGAACACAACCAACAAGAGTCAGGCAATATGGAACCACCAGAGCCCAGCTACCCTACCTCAGAAAGGCCTGGATATCCTAACAGAGCCAAAGTTCAAGAAGACAGCTTAAATCAAATCTTATGAAGATGACAGCAGCATTTAAAGAGGAAATGAATAAATTCCTTAAAGAAATACAGGAAAACAAAATAAAAAAGTGAAGGAAATGAATAAAACTGTTCAAGACCTGAAAATGGAAATAGAAGCAATAAAGAAAACACCAACTGATAGAATCCTGAAGATGGAAAACCTAGGGAAGAGAACATGAAGGGTAGACACAAGCATTACCAACAAAATACAAGAGATAGAAGAGAAAATTGTGGTGTAGAAAATTCCATTGAAGAAATCAATACATTAGTCAAAGAAAACGTTAAATTTAAAATGTTCCTGACACAAAGTAGCTAAGAAATCTGGGTCCCTATAAGAAGATCAAACCTAAAAATAATAGGAATAGCAGAAGAAGATTCTCATCTCCAACGCCCAGAAAATATATTCAACAAAATCATAGATAGAACTTCCTCAATATAAAGAAAGAGATACCTATAAATATACAAGAATCATATATTACACAAAATATCAAAGAAAATCCACTTGCCACATAATTATTAAAACACTAAATGTGAAGAACAAAGAAATATTATTAAAAACTGCAAGGGAAAAGGGTCAAGTAACATAAAAAGGCAGATCTATCAGAATTACACCCAACGTCTCAACAGAGACTCTAAAAGCCAGAAGGGCTTGAGCAGATATGTTTCAGATCCTAACAGACCATAGATGTCAGCCCAGCAAAATGTTTAATCACCAAGATAAATAAAACAAGATATTCTATGATAAATTCAAATTTAAACAATATTTATCCATAAATCCAGCCCTACAAAAGATTCTAGAAGGATCACTCCATCCAAAAAGAACACAGGCGATAAATAATCACTACACCCAAGAGAACACAGGAGATAAATAATTGAACACGAGCAAAACCAAAAGATTTTGTCCCCCGTCCTCCCCCCACCATTAAACAAGGATTCTAACAAGTTTAAACAACAATTTTAACAAGGATTAATAATCATTGGTCATTGATATCTCTCAATATCAATAGATTCAATTACCCAGTAAAAAGACACAGTCTAATAGAATGGATGTAAAAACTGGACCCATCATTCTGCTGCATACAAAATACACACATTAGCAAAAGATAAACATTACCTCAGAGTAAAGGGCTGGAAAAAACATTTTCTAAGCAATAGACCCAAGAAGCAAGCTGGAGTAGTCATTCTAATATCTAAGAAAATAGATTTTCAACCAAAATTACTTAAAAGATATGGAGAAGAATATTTTATACTCATCAAAGGAAAAATCCACCAAGATGATATTCTTGAATACAGTTCTGAACATATATGCCCCAAATGCAAGTAGACCCACATTGGTAAAAGAAACTTTACTAAAGGTTAAATCACACAGCAACATTGTGATTTTATTAAAGAAAAACTCCTTACTAAAGCTTAAATCACACAATAATAGTGGGAGACTTTAACACCCCACTTTCACCAATGTACAGATCATCAAGACAGATACTAAACAGAGAAATAATGAAACTAACAGATGTTATGAATCAAAAGGACCTATCAGATATTTACAAAACATTGCACCTAAATGTGAAAAGAATATACCTTCTCCTCAGCACCCCATGGAACCTTCTGCAAAACTGACCATATACTCAGTCACAAGAAAGCTTTAATACTCACAAAAAATAGAAATAAACTCTTGTATTTTATCAGATTACCATGGATTAAAGCTGGACTTCAAAAACAACAGAAACACAGAGAGCCTCCAAACTCATGGAAAAAGAACAATTCTCTACTCAATGACAACTGAGCCAGAAAAGAAATGAAGATATTAAAGACTTCTTAGAATTTAATCAGAGTGAAGGCACAACATTCCCAAACTTATGAGACACAGTGAAAGCAGTAGTAAGAGAAAAGTTCATAGCACTAAATAACTTCATAAAGATACTGGAGAGTTCACATACTAACGATTTAATAGTATACTGAAAGCTCTAGGGAAAAAAAAGACACACAAGAGGCATAAACAACAGGAAATAATCATACTCAGGGATGAAATCAATAAATTAGAAACAAAGAGAACAATACAAAGAATTAATGAAAACCAGAGCTTGTTCTCTGAGAAAATAATAAGACAGAGAAATCTTTGGTCAAACTAACTGAGAAGCAGAGAGACAGTAGTCAAATTAATAAATTCAGAAATGAAAAAGAACAACAGATACCAAGGAAATCCAAAGAAACTTTAGGTCTTATTTTAAAACTCTGTCCTCCACAAAACTGGAAAATCTAATTGAAACTGAAGATTTCTGAAAAGATCCCACTTACCAAAGGTAAATCAAGATCAGGTAAACTATTTAAATAGTCCTATAGCCCATAAAGAAATAGTCCATTAAAAGTCTCGAAGGCAATAAAACCCCAGGGCCAGATAATTTAGGGCATAATTCTACCAGACTGTCAATGAAGAGCTAATACCAATACTTCTCAAATTATTCCACAAAATAGAAACATAAGGAACACTGCTAAACTCATTATTTGAGGCCACATTCACCCTGATACCTGAACCACACAAAGAATCAACAAAGAAAATTTCAGACCAATTTTGATTATGAACACTGACACTCATAATCCCAAACCAAGAACACATCAAGAACGTTATTCACCATGATCAAGTAGGTTTCATCCCAGGGATGCAGGGATGCTTTAATGTACAAAATTATCCATCAATGTAATCTTCCATATTTAAAAAAAATGAAAGAAAAAAGCACAATCATTTTATTATGCTCTAAGATCAAGAATAGACAAATGGGACCTCATTAAATTACAAAGTTCTTGCAAGGCAAAAGACACTGTCAAAAAGACAAAGCGGCAACCAACTAACTGGGAAATGATCTTTACCAACCCTACATTCGACAGAGGGCTAATATCCAATATATACAAAGAACTCAAGAAGTTAAACTCCAGAGAGGCAAGTACCCCTATTAAAAATGGGGTACAGAGCTAAACAAAGAGTTCTCACCTGAAGAATATCTAATGGCTGAGAAGCACCTAAAGAGATGTTCATCATCCTTAGTCATTAGGGAAATGCAAATCAAAACAACCCTGAGATTCCATCTCACACCAGTCAGAATGGCTAAGATCAAAAACAAAGGAGACAGCAGTTGTTGGCGAGGATGTGGAGAAAGAGGAAAACTCCTCCACTGCTGGTGGAATTGCAAGCTGGTACAACCACTCTGGAAAGCAGTCTGGCGGTTCCTCAGAAAACTGGGCATGACACTCCCGGAGGATCCTGCTATACCACTCCTGGGCATATACCTAGAGGCTTTACCTGCATGCAATAAGGACACATGCTCCACTATGTTCATAGCAGCCTTATTTATAATAGCCAGAAGCTGGAAAGAAGCCAGATGTCCCTCAACGGAGGAATGGATTCAGAAGATGTGGTATATCTACACAATGGAATACTACTCTGCAATTAAAAACAATGAATTCATGAAATTCCTAGGCAAATGGTCAGAACTTGAAAATATCATCCTTAGTGAGGTAACCCAATCACAGAAGAACACACATGGTATGCAGTCACTGATAAGGGGATATTAACCCAGAATCTTGGAATACCCTAGACACAATTCGCATATCAATAGATTTCTAAGAAGATGGAAGGAGAGACCCCTGGTCCTGGAAAGACTGGATGTAGGGGAACACCAGGACAGAGAAATGAGAAGGGGTTGAATGGAGAAAAGAGGGAGGGAAGGGGGCTTATGGGACTTTCGGGGAGGGAGGAAACAGGAAAGGGGAAATGATTTGGAATGTAAATAAAAAAAACTTAGAAAATAAAATAAAAAGAAAAAAAAAAGAACATTTTGTCCCTCTTAAAACAATCAATCAGTCAGTCAGTCAGTCAGTCAATAGACTTTATAATTTTTTACCCTGTCCTTTCTCTTTCTTCATGTGAGCTCTGCCAGCAACAATTTACCCTAAATACTTTACCTGGAAATTAGAGTCTTCAGCTGTTATCAATGTTTCTAAGTCTGCAAATATGATTTATGCCGCCTCATTGCTTCCTCATTTTGTGTTCCTAAATCTGAGAGGCTTACCCTCAGAGTACCCCTGTGTGAGTCAATAAGATGTGACTTAAGGAAGGATGTTAGCTGAAACAGGCAGAATGCACAGGGCATGTCCAGAGCTGGTCTAACCACTGCCTGGAACCCACTGCATTGCAAATTCAAAAGGATGAGAAGAAGCAAAGATGGACAGGAGGTGGTCCACGCAAGTGCAGCCAGCACACCCTGAAGCAGGATTCAGAGAGTCTCAACCTAATTTTCAGCTGGGGACCTGGGCAGGAACAAAACACAAGGACTGTGCCTAAGCTCCTCTGAATTCCCTGTTATATCTATCTTAGATAAGCCAGCCCGTCACCCAGATGCCGAGCTCTGTTCACAGGTGGGTCCATGAGCTCACAGGCTGGTTATTAAGCTGTGAACTTGGTTTGTTCTTCAGAGGTGGTCACTGGTTTGTTTCCTTGTCCCAAAGTGACCATAACACTTCGTGGAGATTTCCTGTGACAGTAACCCACTCTCCCACCCTCCTAGGCTCTATAGGCTCTCTTTCTTATTTTATGGATCCTGGAAGTCACCTTCCGTAGGAACTCATATCTTGCATTCTTTTCCTGCTCTTACGGGATGTGCTCATCCATACTTATGCAGTGTCACTTCCTTCTCCTTAGACCATTTCCTGTGGTATAGACAATGTTGGATACTCACATATAGTCTCTTTCTCCCTGTCTCTTCATCCCATAAGTACTCCACTCTGCTATGCCTTGCTCTTGGTCCAGATATATTGACTTTTTTTAAATGACAGAAGGTGGTTTAGTCTTTATTAAGGAAGTGGTCCTGGAAAGACTGGATGTAGGGGAATACCAGGACAGAGAAGCGAGAGGAGGTTGAATGGGGAACAGAGGGAGGGAAGGGGGCTTATGAAACTTTCGGGGAGGGAGGAAACGGGAAAGGGGAAATCATTTGGAATGTAAATAAAAAATATAGAAAATAATAAAAAAAGGAAGTGGTAATTGTTTCTGTTATTTCTTATCCTTCACAGTGAACAAAGAGAACATGATGCTATCTCTTGGAAGCATGACCAGTCATATTCCCTTTCAATGTCAAGCTTTAGCCATCTTCTGTCTGTCAGAACCCACAACTTTGTCTGCTCTGATACCAGCCACACCCCGGGCTGGTCTTGGCTTTGCGAGTGACCACTATACTTTTCCTTGTTTGCTTTTTAGTGTTGACAGTATCCTCTCTTCCTTTTGCAGTTTTGGATGAGAAAGAGACTTCAATATCAATATAGTCTTGATGGGGGGTGGGGGAGGAGAGGCGGCGGGTTATTAGTCAAGAGCTCCTAGTCTTGGATGTTGATTATGAGATGGCAGAGGTGGGGCGAGGGAAGAGGTCACGCGCAGAGGTCAACAAGCTGTCAGTGGAGGTTAATTTTATTCCACTAGGTTAAGGCCTGCTCACGACTGGGCAAACATTACTTCTTTTTGAGAAAGATAAGTGAAGACCCACCTTCCCTTGAAGACACAGACTCCTCCAATTTGTTGAAGGCTGGAATGGAGCAATGGAACAACCAATGATCTTTCCCAAATTGAGACAGAATTTTGAACTTTCCTGACCTCCTCCTCGACACAAGCACTCCCATTTTCCAGGTTTTGAGACTTAACTGGGGTTCCCAGGTTCCCAGACCTCAGACTTGGACAGGAACTGAGCCCCTGGCTTCCCCGCATGTAGAGTATAGGTGATCTGTTGCAGGATCTCCAAGCCTCCATAATCATGAAAGCCTTGACTTATAATGGGTCATGCATGGTGTATGTATGTATGCTCTCCTTTGTTTCTTGCCCCACCCATCTCTCTCTCCATCCAGCAGGATTATGGGGAAACCCCAGGGCTGCTCATGAGGTTTCTCGCCTTTTGCATCTCAGGCAGTACTACACACAGCCCCAACTAGTTCCTCTCTCCAGGCTCAAATGCACTATTCTATTTAGTCTGTTGTAGTTGTGAGACTTTTAGGTCAATGTGTCAGCATGGATTTGCTTGATTAGAAATGCCCCAAGTAGTCTCTAAATTTGCTGTACCAATTTGTGTTCCTAGTAGTGACATCAGAGAGCGGTCATGGCTGTAGCTCACAGTTTCTTTGGTTTGTGTCTGTTCTGTGGTTCTGTAGCAGATTCTTACTGTTGTGCTTCACATTTTTAGGGCATGAGAAATTGTGAGCTGAGACCCTGGCTGCATCTTGCTGATATTTGAGTTTCCCTTTCTGTTTATGCTTTCTAGTTCTGGTGTTTATCTTGCTGGTTGTAGCATGTCCTCGAGGTTCCGGTTGTTTATTTCTTTACGGTTTGGGAGTTGCAAATACGTTCACTCTGGAGCAGGTCCTAAAACTCTGTTTATGATGCTAAATTTTAATAGAACCCAAATGACCATCCTTTTATTTAAGTTTTGGGTTCTTTTTTTGTCCTTTTAATTTTTTTTCAGACAGGTCCTTACTATAATAAGGCTCAGGATGTGCTTGAAATTTCAATTGCCTTGGTTGCACCTTCTAAATGCTGTGAATACAGATAAGTACTGCTGGATGTATATATTGCAGTGTGTGTGTGTGTGTGTGTGTGTGCGCGTGTGTGCGTGTGTGCGTGTGCGCGTGTGTGTGTGTGTGTGTGTGTGTGTGTGTGTGTGTGTGTGTGTCTGTATGTGATTCTGTCTATCTGTATGTAACTATAATTCATTCTTTGAGAATTTCATGAATGTATGCAATGCATTTGATCCTAGCCACGCCCCCCATTTTCTCCTCCAACTCCGTGAGACCTTCCCTTACCACCGCCTTCTCCTAGTACATCTATGCACAGACATGACTAATTACATTCAGAGGCTTGACATGATGTATTTTGAAGTTTTTTTTTTAAGAAAAAGCTAATATATTTCAGCAGTTATAAAGATGTTCTAGATTTTTGAACATATTTTTAAAACTTTTGTCTCTCAAATGTTAAAATTGAGACTCTTCAAATATATAGCTGTGCTTGGCCGTGGCCTGTCTGTTAACCCAGCACTGTGTGGGAGGCAGGCTGCCAGCGTAGCTCCAAGTCCAGAAGACACCTGCCTTTTTGTTGCTGTTTGTTTGTGTTTTGATGTTTGAGACAGAGTTTTTCTGTGTAGTCCTGGATCTCCTGGAACTCACTTTATGGAACAAGCTGGCCTTGAACTCAGATCCAGCTGCCTGACTTCAGAGTGCTGGGTTCAAAAGTATGTATGACCACTGCCTGGCTGAGACATCCTGTCTTAGGAAATAGAATAGAGAGAGATAGAGCAGGGCACAAGGTACCATCCATCCTCCAGCTTTCAAGCACAAGCAGACGTATGGGCACCTGCCTATACCACAATCACATCACATACACACACACACACACACACACACACACACACACACACATACACACAAATATACATGCATGTGCACACATACATATATACACACCCATGTATATACACATGCATATACATATATACACTCATGCACATATATGTACATACATACCCTTCTGTGCTCTCACACACATACACACCCATGAATACACACAAACATTCACAGACCCATGCGCACATGTGCATATACACACCCATGTATACACTCATGTATATGCATCTATACATAAACATCCATACACATATATGCATATACATACATTTTTGTGCTCTCAAACACACATATACACCCATACATACATACATACATATGCACAGACCTATGCACATACATGCATATACATATACCCATGCATTCACACATGTACACATGCCTATAAATACACACATAAACAACTGTGTGCATATATGTGAATACACACATTTTGGTGGTCTCACATACACATAACCATTCATACATACATATATACATGTACCCAGACCCATGCACACACAACTCCTGTGTACACATATGTACATATACACATACAAACGTCTACATACACATATGTATACAGGATTTATTTTACATATGCTACCTCAGCACTCCTGCACTTCCTTTGTGTTTTTATTTATTCCCCATCTTTGGAGAGTCCTTTTTCCATGTCTTAGGGATGCCCTGGATAGTTGCATGCAGTTTTCCCTGAAAAATAGTAGTCTACCGTTCACCTCAGCTATCCTTGAGGCTAATCCAACCTCCACTTCCCGGTTGGACCTGGGGGTCTCCTTCCTGATGATTAACTCTCATCATGGGAGCCTGTCCACGCCCTCAAGCTCAAGCAGTTAAGCTTAACTACCCTCTGTGTTTTCCCCTTAGTGACAATACCCTATATCACAGAGAATTCTAAAAGCAGCAGTGTCCCTTATTAACCGTGTTACTGCAGACCATGGGCACACTGTGTCCGTAGCTCTGCCTCATTCGGTCTCGTGTGTAACACGGGGGAACAAGACTTCCTTCACAGCTTGGCCATGAGAATTAATATATGAGCATGTGGATGTATATACATGTGTGTCAGAACATACAATGTTAGTATAAATCATTGTTCCTTTCACACGCCAACTAGGCTTCAAGTATCCATTGTTACCATACATTATGAAATTACATAAGGCAAGCAGCTACAAGTCAGTCTGGCCCTCCTTGGCAAGGTTCGCAATGAAGGGCCATCTGTTTGGTCTTGATTCCTGTTCTGAAAGAGGTGGGGTGACACAATGCTCAGAACTGACTTTCCTGGGTTTGAGTCTCTAGAGGGATGCCCCATGTTCCCTCAGTCTTGTCTGCAGCATGCCTCTGCCTACCCTGAATTCTCAGAGGCTGATCCGCAGTGTGCCCCACAGTGGGGAGAGCCGGGCAGCAGCACACACCCGGCAGCTATGAGCTTGCCAACTGGAGTGTGACCCAGAGCCACTCTGTAGATGCGTCGCGATTGTCTTCCCAGCTGTTCTCGTCAGGGTAATTAATGTAATTAACAATCAAGGCTTTAATTAGAGATGCTTAATGAGAGACACTTAGAATTATCACCCCAAAGTGATCCGAAGAAACAGGGAACTTCTATGGAGTGTCTGCTCAGTACTTCCCACGTAGCACCTTATTTAACTTTTGTAGCAATTCTTTAGTGTCAGTACTAAGTTTAAGAACATTTGCACAGACTCCTTAAGGATGAAGATTCTCATCATCTTCTAAGACTACCTTTCCCATGAGCCCTAGACTGCAGAACAGGGTCTCCTTGTCATCTAGTACTGAGACTAAATCTTTCTCTTCCTCTGACTCCCATTTATCTCTACTTCTATCCCACTTGTCTCTATCCTTCTCCTCCCTCTGATCTCTGCATCTCTATTCCCATGTCTCTCTTCTCTCTTCTCTCTTCTCTCTCTCTCTCTAACTAGTTTTTTCTATCGTCCATGTGGGCAGACAGCATGAGGGTGGTCATTAGTAAAGGAAGGAGTAATCACTAAGAACTGAGGCTGAATTTTTAAAACTGTATTTATTTACTTCTTTAGTGTGGTGGGGTGCTGGTGCTACTAGTGGTGGTGCTGGTGGTGGGTAGTATGTTCATGGCACAGTATGTATGTAAAGGACAGAGGACAATTTTCAGGTGTCAGCCATCTCTTTCCACCATGTGATACCAGGGACTGAGCTCAGGTCTTTATGCCTGTTGGCAATTTCCTATACCATCTGAACCATCTCACTTACCCTGAGCTAGAATGTTAAACTTGTTCTTTTTTTTAAGATTTATTTATTTAATTTATGTATATGAGTACACCATTGCTGTCTTCAGACATACCAGAGAGGGTATCAGATTCTGTTACAGATGGTTTTGAGCCACTATGTGGTTGCTGGGAATTGAACTCAAGACCTCTGGTGTTCTTAACCACTGAGCCATCTCTCCAGCCCCTAAACTTGTTCTTGAGACATGCAGAAGCACTAGGTCAAAATTTGTGGCTAAGGCCATCTACTCTGTGATCTTTTGTTTCAGCAAGACAAACTTGCAGAAGGTTCCTTCCTCTTTGGCATGTTGTCTATTGAAGTCCTTGGTGTCTAGATCTTCAGGTCTTAGAAACTTAGCTAATGGCTTCAACAATCTGCCACATCCTGAGACTTAAAGGCATATGCATAGGAACTATGTTGTGTAGAATATATATTTGCTTTGTGTAGAATATATATCTGCATCCTTGGGTGCCCCAGAACTAGTGAGTCCAAAGCAGAACCAGAGCGTCAGCTGTCCATGAGCCCATTCTCATATCAGGACATTGAGGCCACATTGCTTTCATTAAGGTCATGCTTAAACCTACACACAAAACAGACATGGGCCTTCTGCGAGCAACATGAGCCACTCTATCACCTGTGGAATGTTCAGGGGTGTGAGCACCCTGGAAATACAGAGAAATGATACTGAAAATAACTCCTTTATCATAGCATTCTCTGGAACTTTCTGATCATTTAACTTGCAGCACTTCCTGGGTTTTAAGAAACTAGAATTTATAAGCATTTAAGGAACTTCACCGAAAGACAAATTCGAGCATATCTTCATTGGGTTAAAATAAAAGCAGAAAGAAAAAAAAATCACTCTTACAGATTTTTTTTTCATATCTCCATTTTTTTTCACCCATTACAGAACCACCTCACATCTTAGAAGGAATCCTAAAATATGGTCATGGCTAGAAAAAGACACAGTTCATGTCTAATTTCTAACTTCTTAGAAGTTAGAAGCTTTTAAGTTTGGATTTATGGAATCTTAGATCTAATCTTAATAAAGCTTTTCATTGGCTACCAGATCCTGTCTTATCAGATCAAGCATGTCTGAGCTCTGACCATTTCTGATGGAGAAGGATTGTAGTGGAGCCAGGGCCTCTGAGGCTGAGGTATGGCTGTATGGTGGGAGGTGGCCTCGTGAGATGCAGTTCAGCCTGTGACCCCGGGCTTGGAGCAGGAACTGGCAGAGACGGAACCCACTGAAAACAGAACCACGTTGTAAAAGTGTAGACGGGCTTGCCTGTGATCTTTCATGGGGTTGACGTCTACAGCAAAGAGCAGTGACCTTGCTTCACTCTCTTCCTGTTCTTAACTAGTAACAGACACAGTCACCTGGGAGCCTCAGGAAGGAGGGACTGGGGGAGGGGAAGCCACCTCCACAGTGCTCTCAATGAGGCTGACTGCAGCTCAAAGCCAGCGTTCTGAGGTGTTCAGACTCAGCAGCCCCAGCATAGTGGATGTTTTATTTTTAGTTTCAGAAAATGATTTTTTTGTCACCTCTGAATTCTTCCAGCTCATGAGAAACCTGTGTGTTTTTCTTTTCTTCTGAAAACAATGACTTTAAGGCAATGCCATTCAATTAGCTCTACTCCACTGGAGTGGACAAGCCTGGGCTGCTTTTATGGGCTTCCCCTTCCGGGCCCCATGAAACGCTGGTTGAGAATGTCTGCATCAATCATCTTGGCTTTTTCTCAAACACAGACCCAGGGAAGGCTTGTGTGGGGAGATTCTTGACCTTGGTTGCTTTCTGTCTTACATTGAATAGCCCTATATAGTAGATGTGATCATTCTTATTTCAAAAGTAAATTTTACTAAGACCTGAGAGTAGATGTCCATTCTCCAACAGTTCCTACCTATGCTCACATCTGTAGAGGCCAATATGACCTGTTGGTGAGATATAAACAGTATGTAGTGGAGATTAGCTGGAGGCATATTTGTGAGTTAGGCAGCATCCTTATCTCACAGAGATAGCAACATCATTTGGATAGTGGGATCGATGTCTGAATTTGAATACCCCTTTTCTGCTGGAGGCTATCTCCTGGCCTCCTTGTTGTTTACATAGTTCCAGCTGACACCTTGCTGGCCCCATATCTCAGCAGTTGTCTCTGAAGATCTTCAAGGAAAAGTGTTTCACGGTCCAATTCATTTAACTTTGGCCCAATCCCAAAGGTCTCACACAAGGCCTCCACAGATGTGCAGTGCTCTGAAAGAGCATCCGTGTGTGTCAGGAGACAGATGATGAGTAGACTGGACCCTGAGGAGGGGTTCAACTGAGCCTGACAGCCTCTTCCCTCTCCTTATGCAGACTCTTTCCTTATCAGCACTCTGGGCTCTGTTCTCTTTTAAAACCTTCTTTACCAAATTCCTTCAGCTGGTTCCTCAGATTCTACCCAGTCACCAAGTTCCTTCTCTGTCTCTAACATTTATTTCCTGCTCTTGGCATCCCAGGGTGCAGAATGGGACCAACTTCTGCTGTACATGATGGAAAGGAAAGAACATCTTTTTTTTTTTCTCAAGTCTTTTGTGCATTAGAGAATATCATGAATTTTAATTTTATTTTTCTCAGCTATGGGCCAGAGAGCCCTTTGCTGGTACAGTCAAAGCCACAAAGCAAAAGGCAGTGTTTTCGTGCTGACGTTAATGGCAGCTAGCTCCAGGGAGAAGCATCTGGAATACAGCTGAAGTCAAGGCCAGCAGGGCATGAAGCCACATAGTGATTGTCATCAAGGTGACTGCCTGAGTTCTCTGCTCTGCAAAGCCCTCGATGGCTCCTGGGTCTAAGATGTTGCTCCCTGGTCCATACAGTGCAGGATTCAAGGTACCGAGGTTTTTATTCTGGCATGCTGGGAGTTGCAATTCCTCTTCAAAATCAATTCTCTCAGAATTCCCAAAGCAAGAGGGCAGGGGCTGCTGATCCAGGGTCTGGGGAAAGAAGATGGAAGGCTGCTCTGTCCATGAAAGTACATGTGCTACTCTTTGTCGGGGAATGTAGCCTTTTCTGATGTACCCAGACAGGTCACATCAGGCCTTCTCTACATATCTGGACCATCCTTGCTTGTCTAGGAATACTTTCCTCCTTGCTCTTTTCTCTCCCCTTCCCCTTCTTCTCTTCCTTTCCTTATCTCCTTTTTCCATTCATCCTCCTCTTCTTCCTGCCCTTCCCCTCCCTCCCTATATTTTTCATCCAATAACATGAGAACATACCATTTCTGGTTTCAAAGGGGAAACTTAGCACACAGCTAAAGTCAAATGTGGAGCTCTTGCTTCTGAGATTAAGTGAGCACAGGTCCTGGCTGTCTGTCCCTAAAAGAAAAGCTTTGGTCAAGGTGAGAATGGCCACCACAGGGAAAGATGAAATGGGGCCACGAGAGTCTGTGCATGTCACAGCAGCCTGTTCAGCAAGACTAAGTTAATTCTATGTCTTATGTGCTTCCTACATGTGTTCTTATAATTACTATTGCCGTCCATAGGTGTAAATGATGGTGTGTTCTGGATCCTGGTGTAAATGGAAGATACACTCTTTCTGTCCCAACTCACCTCTGTCACTGTCTGTCTCTGTCTTTTTCTGTCTGTCTGTCTGTCTGTCTGTCTGTCTGTCTGTCTGTCTGTCTCTCTTTCTCTGTTTGTATATCTAATATGTGGATGTGCATACATGTGTACAGATGCCTATGTGTGCTCATCTGTGCAGGCCCATGTGTATAGCCTAGATATGAAGAATAACATCTTCCTCAGTCATTCTTACCTTAGTTTTTGACACAAGGTCTCACACTGAGTCGGGCTACTCTGTGTTTCAGCTAGACTGACTGGGCAGTAATCCTCCCCTAGAGTCTGCCTGTCTCTCTCTGCCTAGATCACTGGGGTAATAGGTCTATGCTTCCAAATCTGGCTTTTTATGCTGGCACTGGAGACCTGAACTCAAGTCCTCATGCACAGCAGGCACTTTGCTCCCTGAGCCATAACTCTAGCCCTAGACTTCACATTTCCTGGTAGCCATGATTTCTGCTTCTTCTCTGTGCATTCTTCTTCCATACATTTTTCCAGACTGGGGTTTCTTTTCTACAAAATCTGAAGGTTAAAAAAGAGGTCTTTGTCTTTCCAAGCTGTGCAGGAACACCAGTGTGACGGATGGGGTTCTTTCTAATGCATTGCCTTGACCACTCGGCCATGTCTGCTTTGTTTGTTTGATTTTGAGATAGGGCCTTTCTGTGTTACCCTGGCTGTCCTGAAACTTGGTATGTAGTCCAGGCTGTCTTAGAACTCACAGTGACTCACCCTTCCTCTGCCTTTTGAGTGCTGTGGTTGAAGGCATGTAGTTCTTTTTATTAAATAAACCGAGCTTCTGACATTTCAAAAAGTGTCTGGGCTTCCAAACATCACTATTGCATCACTTCCGCTCGGTATCCCACTCATATAAGTGGGGTCTTCTTCAAACCTCACCGTGCAGTCACTTCCTGTGCTCCACTCACACACATGGAGTTTGCCCAGACAGGGGTAGGAATGGCTGTTGATCTTGGGGTAACTAACCTGTCCCTTCTGCTGCTCCTGTGCTCTGCTAACTACTCAAAGTTCACCGCCACAAGAACTGTGAACCCTTTCCTTGTGCCACCACTAAACCCTGGCAGCTTAGGAAATGTCTGAGCAGAGGGAACTATGATGAATCCTTGTTTGGTCCACCCTCCATCTTACCCTGGGAGTATGGAGATACAGGAAGATGTTTGGGGTGAGCACAAGTGCAGCATGGGTTGGTCAAAGTACAGGACTAAGTTTTGTGACTGATCCATCAGCATCAGGTATATTACCTGTGGCTGACAACGTGTTTGTGATGTAGCCAGAAGTACCAGCATATGTAGACTTTAATTGCTGTACTTTAAAAGTATTAAGTGTGTATTAATTACTTTCTATTGCTGTGATGAAACACCATGATCAGGGTAACTTATACAAGTATGGGTTTATCTTGAGCTCATGGTTCTAGAGCGTAAAAAGTTCATCACCATCATTGCATTAGGCAGGCATGGCAGCCATCGCCAGGCATGGCAGTAGGAGCTGAAAGCCCGCATCTTTAACCATAAGCAGAAAGCAGATACAGCACACTGGAAATGGCCGATGGCTTTGAAACCTCACCTTCCTCCACCAAGACTGCACATCCTAACGCTAACCCACCCCAAACAGTCTCACCAGCAAGGACCAAGTATTCCATGTCCAAGCATCTGAAAGGCATCTCCTTCAAACCACCACAAAGGGGAATCTGAATGTCAAGCTGGCCTAAAGGAGATGTATCTAGGTGATTGCCGAAGCAAGAGTGATGTCCTATCACCAAGCATTGGCAAAGGCATGGCTGGAGTGATGGTGGTAAGACAAAATCTTCAAGCATCAACTGTCAGAACCATAGATGCTGAACAGCATGAAGCTGGTACAAGGACAATCAATTTGAGGTACCCTGGCTATCTGACTGTGAAGCCCCTGAGCCGACGACATGACCCATATGGCTGTGCAGTCACTATCATTGGACCCTTATGACCTCGTGTGGACCAATAGAAATGCAGGTTTTAATGATATTGCCCAAAATGTCATGAATGATATATTTTTGAGTAATGAAATTTCACTGGAAGGTTTTATCTAAAATACTTAGGCTTATGCCGTGGATTTTCAATTTCGATGGTCTCTTAGATTTTTCTTTCTGTTCTTAACTCAATTATCTTGTATCATAGTTAGATTACCAAGCTCTGGTGTGATCTCAGCTAGAATGTTTATGAAAAGTTACAGATATCATGCTTAAAGCTGAAATTAAAGGTTTGTCAAATCTATGTTTGAACCAAATGTTTTAATTTGTTTGGTTTTGTTTTGCTTTCTAAACCTAGTGGGATGGCTTTAGGATCCCAGAGACGAGAAGATACATCTTTCTGGCCCACAAGAGAATTCCCACAGCAAGAGTCACAGGGTTTGGATGTATCTGAAGTGGAAAGAGGTTCCGTTTCCTCATAGCTTCTCCTTGGTGCACCTTGTCTAGGTGCCCCTGACTGAGGCAGATACACGGCATCCACTGTGCCAGAAGACATGTTTCTAAAACAAAAATAGGGTTCACAGTCCACATCAGAATCATGCTCCTGGAGTTTCATCTTCTCTTTCTGACCCTATACTAGACTTATGCTGCTTCAAACGTCAGGTCTACTCTTAGGAATATTTTCCATGATAGAATATTCTGCATGGGTTTTCTGAGGATTAGACCGGAAAAAAAAAGTGGTTGGACTGATATCCATGCAGGTTCAGTATGGCAACAGTCTGGAAAGTTCTTTGTTTGAGGTACTATCTCTAAGGCCATAGTTTGTGTGAATGTGTGAGTGTGTGGTGTGTGAGTGGTGTGTGTGTGTGTGTGTGTGTGTTCTGAAATGGCGTCATTGCCATAATGAAAAAAAAACCCTAGATATTAGCCATAAATAAAACCATGCATTACTGACCCACAAAGCAGTATTGAGAAATCAGAAAGGATTGATTGAGATTTGTTTCACAGCATGCAAACATCATCCATTAAAGAAATCACAAGGAGTTAAAAGAATGCAGAATATATTTCCAGAATATTTACACATGTTTCCTTGGAACTTATGAGGCCCCAACTCAGGCCCGAGCTCAGCAACAGATAAAGGGATAGGGATATGGTAAGACAGACTCCTTTCCCACAAGATGCTCAGTCTAGTGAGGAGGAAGGGGAACATGTGTTACCATGCAGTCTGTTAGTCACCATCTGGAGATCTGTGTCATTTGCGAGGGTGCAGATGGAGTGGATGAATGGGGAAGCTGTGTGGGGAGACTTGAGCAGAGTTTTCAGACTGGAGGAGACGCCAGTGGTGAAGCAGCCATATAGAACAGCTCTGGTACAGGCCTGGGGCAGACAGGTTGCCTGTCTAAAAGAGGACAGAAACATATGCAAAGACAGAAACCAACAACAGGACAATGAGCAGCAGCTCTCGTGGGTTCTATTGAGCAGATATCCTGCCTTGAAGTCCCTGGAAAACTGTCATCTAGACTATGCAGAACTAGGTATAACTACTTTCTATTTATTAACTTGTATTTTATTTGTATGTGTCCATCGGTGCATGCATGTAGAGGCCAGAGAACGACCTCGGATGTTATTCCTCAGGATATTGCCTACTATATTTTGAGACAAGCTCTAGATGTGGTTGACTAGTAAGTCCTCAAAATATGCTTGTCTCTGTCTGTCCAGTGCTGGGATTTCAAAAGAGCCCTCACAACAACTCATGTTCTTATGTGGGTTCTGTGGATCAAAATCAGGGCCTTGTCTTTGCATGGCAAGGACTTTACCAGTTGAGCTATATTCCCAGCCCCTGGAGATCTCTTTTTGATTGCGTGTCTCAAAATTACATGATAACAGCTCCTGGCTACACAGATAGGAAGAACTTCCCATCTCCTCTGCTGTCAACCATGGATAGTGTATTCTCTGCTATGCATACCACTCTGCAAAAATGTGAATTCTCTGTCTGTCCAGCAGAGGAACATGAGTCACACATGGTTACTGGAAACTTGAAAAAAGGCTAATGTAACTGTAGACTTGATTTTTAATTGTAAATATAATTATATTCCATTCTAATCACCTAAATGTAAATAGCCACATGTAATTAGTGGTTACTGTGCTAGACGTTACAAAATACATTTCAAGGGTATTTCCTTACCCCAGCTCTGGCAATTTTTATTTTCATTATCTTGTCACTGTTTGCCTAATTGTTATGAACAAAAAGTAAATAAATAAATAAATCCTCTGTTTAAGAAAGCTCAGAGTGTTCCTAAGTTACCAGTCCTGATATAGCTCATACCTCCCTGAATTGTCTGCAAAAGCTGCAAGATTTGGGGCATCTGCTATGAGAAGGCATAATGAGTGACAAACTTCATGTTCAGGGAACAGATAACTTGTATTTAAAGTCCTGGGGTCTTATACGAAGTTGTGTGTGAGTGCCCATGGGTGGATGTGTAGGGTGGAACAGCCTAGCAGTGCATAACATCAGAGTATTAGTTAATGCAGAAAGACCCATCTTGACTGTGAGCTGGGATCTTGGACTGCATAAAATAGAGAAAGTGAGCTGAGCACTAGTATGACTTTATCTCTGTACTTCCTGATTGTAGATGCTTCAAGCTTTACAACTATGCTTTATCTGGCCGTGGTAGCCTGTACCCATTAACTGTGAGCCTGAATCAACCCTTTTCCTCTTGCAATTATTAGTTCTGCAAGTGAAAATGGAACACTCAGAGGAAAGGAATGGCATGCTTAGGCCAATGGTGATGCAAACCTAAGTCTTTTTTTTTTCCCCCTGCCTTATATATTGGATGGTTTTGCTTTATTTATTTATCTATCTATTTATTTATTTATTTATTTATTTATTTATTTATTTATTTTTATTAGATATATTTTTATTTACATTTCAAATGTCCCCTTTCCTGCTTTACGCCCCCCCAGAAAATCCCCTAACTCATCCCCCCTCCCCCTGCTTACCAATCCATCCACTCCCTCTTCCCTGTCCTGCCATTCCCCTACACTGTGGCACTGAGCCTTTTTAGGACCAAGGGCCTCTCCTCCCTTTGATGTCCAACAAGGCCATCCTCTGCTGCATATGCATCTGGAGCCATGGGTCCCTCAATGTGTATTCTTTGGTTGGTAGTTTAGTCCTTGGGAGCTCTGGGGGTACTGGGTGGTTCAAATTGTTGCAAACCCACGTCTTACAAAGCATTTTCTGTGAGGAGCAATGACTTTGAAAAGGATCAGGAAGAAAGTTCTAGGAAGATTGTTGACACTTCACCTAGTTCATCCTTCTGAGCCTGAGTACCACAGCCAGTATTGGGTCTGTGTCTCCAGCCAACAAGCCCACTCTCTAGTTTCCCATCTCATCTCCCTAGCTACTGATGGGAGATGCAAAGCATCTTGGAATCAGTCAGATGTTTAGATGAAAGTGTCAGTTATGTCCTAAAGTTCTCCCAATTGATGATAATTGTCCTAAACAGCTGGTTCACACATGTCTTTAAACACTTCCCACTGGCCTTACCATCAACCCTTGCATATGCAGACTCCATGGATCTACTTGTACATTTTATCTGCATTTCCTACCTTGCTCTTCCAATCTAAGGCAATTCAATCTATGATCAGGCTCCACCTATTCAGACAGCACATGGAGGAAGAAATGTCTGAGCCCTGGAAGTCAATACTCATGGATATGTTCACTCCTGTTGCTACAGGCACAGATGTCACTGAAAAGATCTGAGTGGCAGATTATTTGGGAGATACTTCTATGGATAACATGTTGCTGGGAACAGAGCCAGTAAAGTAGTTGTCTACCAGGGAAGTTAACTCATCCTAATTCCATTGGGGAAATTTGAGTACCATTGACTGTGTCTCAATGTTCATTTACTACAGATGCAAAGATACTAGGATTCATGCAGTCATTTGTTCAAAGGGCACTATATCAGTTACCTTGACACTTCCAGTCTATACATGGGCAGACAAATTTGTTCTTCCAGAGGATGTAGTTTGAGCCCCAGCATCCACATGTTGGCTCACAGAAATCAGCAACTTTAGTTCTAGGGGACTTGACACTCTCTTCTTGCCTCCATGACAACTAGACATGCACATGATACATATCTTACTTAGGGTTTTATTGTTGTGAAGAGTCATCGTGATCAAGGAACCTCTTATAAAGGAAAACACTTAATTGGGGCTGATTTACAGGTTTAGTCCGTTATCATCACGGTGGGAACATGGCAGCATGCAGGCAGACATGGTGCTAGAGGAGACATCTTGATCCAAAGGCAGTAGCAGAAGACTGTGCCTGGATGTAGCTTGAGCATAGGAGACCTACAAGGCCACTCCAATAATGGCATACTCCAACAAGGCCATACCTCCTAATAGTGACCACTCACCACAGGCCAAGAATTCAAACACCCGAGTCTACAGGGGCAATATCTATTCAAACCACCACAGTATGAATGCATGCTTGCAGGCAAAACATCCATACACACACAATATGATAAAAATAAAAATATGTTTTATAATTGTAGATTCTAGTGATTTGATATTGGCATGGTTTATGCTTAAGTATTTGAGGATTGGTAATATTGCTGGGTTCTGACACAGGCATTGAGTTGTCAGCATCACATGGCCTTGGGCATATACTTGGCATGTCTGAGTCTTGATTTCCCAGCATACTATGGGATTGAGGAACTTCATTGGTGGCAACAGTGATGGCACTGTCACAACTAAAGATGCTGCACATGTACTGAGTGCTGACAGCCTGTTTCTTCCCCTGGAAGGGAAGTCTTCATTCTCAATTCTGCTACAGAAGTCTCTGGACATGTTTCCTTCACTCTGCTGGTTGCCTCGGGCTTGATAATAGCTCGAAAACAATTTCTTGCCGGGTTTGGCTCAATGATAAAACTACAACTTGATCTCGAGGTCATATTCATTCCTTTCAAAGGTGAATGGCTTGCCTTTTTTTCATGTGGGTCAGTATAAATCCCATGCTCCAAGGCTTTTGTTTGAGACTAATGATTTTTAAAGAACACTGGATATCTCTTAGAACCACCAGAAATACTTCTAGCAAGCTCATCAACAGGAGGTCTTGGCAAACATAGATTAGCTTGAACCTGAGCTAGAATTTGGATAATGGTAATATTTTAGTTCTTGTATTGGGAAGTGGGAGTGGCATGGGGAAAGGATAGATGACCTTGGTGTAGATAGAGTTACATCCTCTCAAGCAGGTCCACAATGGCAAGTGATTCCCTTCTACCCTGCTCCTCTCCAGCAGTGAAACATACCATCCAGAGTCACCTTGCTAGTGAAAGCAAACAAACAAACCAACACCAACTTGGTAAACAGCACAGACCTAGTCTACAAACATGGTGAATCCAGGTAGAAGTGGTGTGAACTTTGAGTTCCCTTCATTTAATCTGGGTGAGAAGATTTCAGCCACTTGCAACAGGAAAATATTTTAACCTTGGGTGTCTTCCAGGCTTGTAGAGAAGATGGGCCTCCCAGTCACATTCCAGCTCTGCCTCTCACTAGTTGAACAAGATAACTTATCTTTTTATCTTGAATTATATATATATATATATATATATATATATATATATATACATATAAAGAGAACAAAAACATCAACTTTACACGATTATTGTGAGGCTTAGAGATGTCTTGGAAAATTCTTGGCACAGACTCTGTGCTTAATAAATTGTAGGCATATCTGTTCCTCTCAAACATTTCTTCTGGGTTAGCCAGCGTCCCCAGAACTTTCACACGTCTACAGTCAACTATACTTACTGCTTCACAAATGAGGTTTTTTTCCCCCTGATTTTTCCCTTCCTAATCCTCCTTATGTTCACAGTTTCCATCTTGCTTTTAGAGGTACTTTTGAGTTTTCTTTTTCTTTTAGCTCTTTCAATTATTTCGTTGTCTATAGCCAAAACCAACTGGTCTACCTTCACCATATCATTGACACATATAGACTGTTGTGAATTTTCCAAAACCTCTGTTCATTCAGCATCAGCTTTAACAGTTTCAGGAAAAGCACAGCCTTAACTCTAAGAGTGTCAAGTTAGGAAGATTGCTGGGAAAATGGTAATATTAGTTTAGAGACTTGCAGCAAAAGATTAGAAGAAAACAAATTTTGAGCCCATCAAAGAATGAAATAAAATCAACCCCCCTGAACCCATGACTAATGAATTCACTTACAGAGTTTTTTCTGAAGCATAAATTTCCTAAATATAATTTTAGCAGTGATTACCACAGATCAGTATATTTTCAAAACAAGCTTAGCTTTAACCTTTGCCTGATTATCTACAAAAGTACAGTAAGTATAGCAACCTAAGATACAAACTCTTCTTAAATTTATTTTCTTGGAGTTTTTGATATGAAATAACAGTTTAAACTCCCAAAGGCTACTCAAGACAAGGAAGCTAAGTCCAGACTCACCACTAAACTGGGGTGGATACCTCTCCAAAGGTTGAGAGTGTCTTAGCTCTTACAGGAAAGGACATTTCTCAACATCTCTAAGAAACACATGTCAATTGCAGAGTCAAGGTCCTAGTCAGTTTTCTGCAAAATTCCTTACTGGTTGCATAAATCTCACATTATTTATGCAATACTCTCTGATTATATCTGATGGCATGGAAATCTAGTCAACACAGTGTGTATTAGACTTTTCTGTGGCTGTGATAAAACATCACGGCCAAGTCAGTTTAGAGAAGAAAGAATTTATTTTTGTTGATAAGAGTTCATTACGTCAAAACATCAGGGCGGCAAGTGGCAGGCATGACTTCAGGAGCAGGAGGCTGAGAGCAGGGAGAGAACTGAAAGTGGCTGCAGATTTTAAATCTCAAAGCCGGACACCAGGACACCAGTGACATGCTTCCTCCAGCAAAGGAGAACCACCTAAACCTCCCCCAAATAGCACAACCAAATGGGAGACGAGTGTTCAAACACCTGAGACCATGAGGGACAGCCTCAGCCAACCACCGTATATGCTGACCTAACTACTGTTTTCAATTTTATCATGTTATAAGGTCAGAAAGATTCTGAACTTCTGCCAGTAACCCAGTGCCAAGAAAATAACATTCTCTCGCTATTTCTGAAGTGTAGAAGTTAGGAAAAACAGTTGCATGATTCAAGAACGTCTCCAAATGTATGTCTCATCAATTAGCAGTGTGGACTCAGACCTTCCACCAGATCTGAAAAATACAACACAAAAAGAACCAATAATATTTTAAACTAAAATGTTGTAAGGGTCTAGGTATGTGCAGCTCAGTGCTCAAACACTACACTTGTGTGAAGTAATGGCTCTGTGCCCCTCAAAGGGGGAAAAAATCACAAAAGAAAATTAATTGACTTAATCAGCTCAGTTCCACATAGTCATTTCTTGCTCTGCTTTCAGTTTGACTAGCATTTCTTGAGGCTAGAATTTCCATTAGTGTTTTGGAAGGTATTCACTCCCCAGTCCACTGGCACCATCTCAGATAGGGTTCTTCACAGGTGTTTTTTGAAATCCTCCTAAAAGACATAGCTTTTTAAGGCCAGAGGTGACTACAGAGGATTTCTGGATATATAAGAATAAAGCAGTTAATTGGACAATGAAACAGGAAGTGACCGTGCTCTAGATCATATGGGTGTTCCAATTCGTGACACAGCAAAGGTGACATCTGTCCCTCTGTATTCCCACAAATCCTGCCTGATAAACATACTATGAAAAGTCCGAAATAATCTTGTCATTTGAGAATGAGGTTACCCAACATTTTAAGTCACACGACAGAATTACAAAACATAGTTACTATAAAACCACAGCTACTGCTACTGTCTCTCCAGGTTCACTGGAATTCCTTTCCTCTTACAGAAATGGGTGTAATCAATAGCCGGAGATTGCCAAGTCACTTACCAAGTCATAAATTAACTCCATTCAACTTTGATGTTGTTTAGCTCTGTACCCCAGTTCTGTACATAACAATACCTTTCAAAATTATACCAACATGAACTGAAACACTCATTATAAATCATTGGGCTTGGTTTCCTCATTAGTTTGGGGTGCAAATTCTCAGGAAAGAACCCATGGCGTACATGCAACAAAGCCATATTTCTGTAGCAGCATCCTTCACATTTGTATAATGGGATTGATTCTAAAAGGTTACTCCACACTATCAGCAAGAAGACTGTGACTTTTGAGAGCTCTTGAGACTAGGTGAGTTGGAAAGCTTCTGTCTGGGACTGAATAAGCTTGATATTCACAGAGGAGGCTGCGATGCTTTTATGCCATCATCTAGATACTACAGAGTTTTGATATGAAATGTGAAGAGTTAAGAAGCAATTATCTGTGACTGTGTAACTAGAAGCCATAGCGATATGGAAAGGTTCATTATACAGCTTTCATATCCTGATTTTCCTTTCTCTAAGCAAACTTATTTTTTATGTGAATTAAAAGCTCTAAGTGTGCTGTTGTGAGACTGAGAATGTTCAAGGGTGTCTGTCTACAGCATCACATTGTGAACAAGCACTGCTTCCCAGCAGTGAGATAATGTGTGTACCGCACACTCCCTCTGAGCATCCTAGAGCATTCTGAGTTCAGACATGCATCTGTTAGTGAACTTTTCCTTGGGATTTCTAAGAGTAGGGGTGTGCCTAAGACTTTCCTGTTGCTTTGATAAAACACCAGGACCAGAAGTCACTCATGGATGTAACAGTTATTTTGGCATATGGTTCTAGAGAGCTAGTCCACAATGGCAGGGAGGCATGTTTACAAGTAGCTGGAACATGAAGCTAAGAGATTACATCTTCATTTATACATAAAGGTAAAATGAAGCTAAAAACACCCAAAGCCCACCTGTCCCCACCCCTCTGATAAACTTCCTCCAGAAAGGCTCCACCTCCTAAAGATTCCATGAATTCCCCAAACAGCACCACCAACTGGGGGTCAAGTGTTCAGACACCAGATATCATAGGGGGACATTTTTCATTCAAATAACCACAAAGGATAACTTAATTCTTTCATTTTGCCAGACACTGTTTGAGTTCTGCATTGCAAGCATACCCTCTACCTTTTCTGGTGTTCAGACATGTTCATGAGGATGCGTACATGTGTGATAGAGTTGACTAGGGTGAGATTGTTGAGGCTATGTTCCTGACTGTGGTATTCAATTGAATAAAACAGACAAATGTGCATGCTAGAGCAGAGGATCTGAACCTGTGGGTAACAACCCTGGGGGGGGGAGGATTTGCATATCAGATATCCTGCATATCAGATATTTATATTATGATTTGTGACAGTATCAAAATTACCATTATGAAGTAGTAACAAAACAATTTTATGGGTGGGCAGACACTACAACATGAGGAACTACATTAAGGGTCACAGCATTGGGTGGGGGTGGGTTGAGAACCCTGTGCTAGATGAATCCATTGTTCTATGTGACATGAGTGCACAGGAAATCTATTAACTGTCCCTGACAGGGCTGGTGTGGAGTAGCTCCCTTCAAGTGTTGATCAGCCTAGTCATCCTTCATCCTGTACCTTGGCATGTCTCTTTGTGATAACAAACAAAATCAGGAAATCTTGGATCCATATCTTGAGCAGAGCAGTCCTTTTTTTTTTCCCTTTAGCAATGGGAAAATACCATACAAGAAAATATGTAGGCATGCTGTTGCAATAACAATGAAATCCTCTGGTTTTGAAAGCACAAGTAAATCACCCAGGAGTTCACTAGACATTTCTCTCCTCTACATCAGAGAATAGGAACAGGAAAGGAGGTATGGCGTTGCTCATTCATGCATTCAACAAACCTTTGAAACCTCACTTAGTTATCAAAGCTACAGTTCTGAGGGGAATAGTCAGACAAGTAAGAAAACAGTATTACCCATTTAGAAGCTTTGGTCCAGTGGTCCTTCTAGCTTGGCCTGACCTGTTATGGTCAGATGGAGGCTCAGAGTGTAATGGCTTGTTTGAACTTGTTTGGAAAGAAGATGTCTTGATAGTGTATCAGAATAGTTAAGCAGTGATGAAATGGATGCTTTGAATACTTATCCCAACCAAATGGTTCCCCCACCCCCTTTGTAATGGCATACTTCTGCTTTTGGGTGTCTTTTAGCATGCAGGAGAGCCTTTGTTTGCTTTAGTGGGTGGTTTAGACATGGACATTCCTCATTGTATGCTTAAATGAATTCCAGCAGAATGTTAGGCTTAAGTTCTTTTTTCTTTCCCGTCTGCGGTTGATCTTTACTAGTCCCTAAGCTTATGTCATTCATTTTAAAGTCATTAGTTAAAATAAAAACAGAAACATTTGGGCTTGAAAGCACACAGAATTATTTCATGTACAATTTCCAGGAGAAACCCCTTTGTTGCCTGAAGAACAGAGCCTGGACCTCAGTGAAGCTTCTGGACTGAGTGAATGGCTTAGCTCTTCCTGCACAGATGGCTGGGAAAGCAAGCAGGGTGCTGCTGAGGGCTTGACTTTCCCCAAGGCTGGCTTTCTCACTGCCTCCATCCAGTCACTTTATTAGAACAAGTACTTACAAAACCAAGCTATGTGCTTTCCTTAGTTACCCTTCATGTTGCTCTGGTAAAATCCTCTGATAAAAGTAACATGAAGGAGAAAAGGTTTAATTCAGCTTCTTTCAGAGGTATAGGTCATAATGGTGGGGAGGTCAAGACAGCAGGATCTTGGACCAATGACTCATGCCACACCCACAAGCAGGAAGCAGAGAGTAATTAATTCAGGCTGGTGCTCAACTCAATTTCTCTAGTTTATGAAATCCAAGATTTCCTGCCAGGGAAATGGTCCTATTTATAGTTACAGTGGGTTTTCCAATATAAATATAATCAAGTTGATTCCCAATAGTCATGTCCAGGAATCCATCTTCTGGGTGATTCTAGATTCTTTCAAACTGATAATCAACATTAACCATCATTTGTGTATGTGTATGTATGATATATACATGTATATATATGTACATATATATACATATATATGTATATATTCCCATCCTTATACACACATACAGACACACACACACACACACAAACACACACACACACACGTATAGATTCAGATAATAATGACAAAGGTAGCAAATGCCCTGCTGTTTCTTAGTGTCTTTCTCCTATGAAGAAGTAAAGGCCACTGTATATGTAAGACCATGTTAGCCATGTAGAGACTGGTGTTCATAGCATAGCCCTTTCCCAAAACTAAGGCCAGCATTGGGGTCATAACAAACCATCCTTAGTAAAACTTAGCAGACACCAGAGTGTGTGTTTAATGGGGTGAATGAAGTAGTCAGGAAGTTTTAAACAATCTTTCCTTATGCCCACAAGCTACTGTAGAGAATAAGAGGGAGTGATTGCTCTCCTCCTTCTCTACTTTGCACTGTCCATGACTTCGAGAGTTTTCTGGCTTCAGTCCCAAGCTTATGTGGGAACTGCTCACACTGGCTGTGCTAATGTGTCTTCCATGTCATCTCTAGGCAGCTGCCATTCACTCTGACCAACATCACCTTTCCTGGTTTTGTGAAATGTCCCTTACTTCTTGCTGGCCAAGCCTACTTGAGTCCCTGTTCAGGACTGCCCTAATACTTCTCCCAGAATGCCTGCCACAAGTTCTCTGACCTGGCCACTCAATACTCATACTTGATCTTTAGCCTAAAACTTACAGTGTGTTTTTTTTTCTTCAGCATCTTCTTCCTGTCACTCTTCGTTAGAGCAGTGGTTCTCTACCTTCCTAATGTTGCGAACCTCTTATACGATTCCTTCTTCATGTTGTGGTGACCTCCTACCATAAAATTGTTTCGTTTTCTACTTTATAATTCTAATTTTGCTGCTGTTGTGAATAATAATGTAAATATTTGTGTTTTCTGATGGTCTTACATGATATCTATGAAAGGATTGTTCTACTCTCAAAAGGGTTACAACCCACAGGTTGAGAACCACTGTTTTAGATAACAATGGTATATGTTGGAAGCCCTCATTTTGTCTCTCCATTGACTGTTTGAACATTTGTGTTCCTCCTATATTCTTTGATGTCTCATTTAAATTATGAGGGATGCCATGGAGACAATGGAAAGCAGGATGGATAGTAAACACAGTAAGGAACTACAGAGTGCCAGGAAGATAGATAGTAACATATCCTGATGTAGAACTGAGGAGGGAGACAGATCAGCCATTAAGATCATCTGTGCTCTTGCAGAGGACCTGAGTTCAGTTCCCAGCATGCATGTCTGGTAGCTCACTCCCACCTGCAACTAACTCCAGCAGATCCAATGCTCTCCTCTGGCCTCCACAGATACTTCCCCCCTGATGGTACACACACACACACACACACAAATACACACACAAACACACACACATACACACACAAACGCACACATGTACACACACAAAGTAATAAATATATACATATGTCTACTTTTTAAGAAAAAAATCTCTTGGACTAGTGCTTCTGCATGGTATTAACTAATAGTATAATTCTTTTCTTCCTTTACAGGAGACTTTATAATCAAACTCACCTTGGATATTTTCTGGGTGTCACTCTTTGGCAGTGGTGACTAGTGGGAGCATTCTGGCATTTTTTTTCCCCCCGCTCAGGAGAACCTTTGGAAGTCAGTTTGCAAATTCACTGACATGAATCAAGTCCCATGTTTTATGTTAAGGGGACTAAAGTCCAGAAATGTGAATGAACTATTTCATGGTCACACAGCTAGTTGTCAACAGAGCAAGCACGGCTCTCCATTCTGCCTGAGCCCTCATCCTGAACCACTGCCATCCCTCTCTACTGTGATTCAGTGTTCTGATGATGAACCTTCATGCCATGTCTTCTTTACTAAGGGAAGCGGAAATCTACACCTCTTCTTGCTTCTCTCATCATAAAATGGTCTCCGTACATCTGACACTAAAAGAAAAAGTCCCACCCGCATCTAAGATAAACCCTCCCCGCCCCTGCTTCCTGCCACGAAGTTATGTGTAGCAAGTGCTTTCCAGGACTGGAGCACATGTACTGATGCTCTTTATGGAAACTTCTGGGTGGCCCTCAGGAATAGTTCTAACTGGAACACCCTGCTTTGCTCCAGTTAGTCTAAAGATTTCCCACAGACACAGCCACTAAGTGCCACCTGCAGGATGCTGGATATGACCTGCACCTGGCTCAGACTGCTGATTTGGTAAAATCTTAACATGTGATTTCTCCTCTTCTACCATCATTCAGATGGCGTCAAGTGGTGTGCTCAGTTTCTTCTGCCTGGGTGCCAAACCTCATGTGCATCTGTGTGCACTGGGGACCATTTCCTTGTGTCAGTGTGGTGGCTGCAAAGCTGTTTCTGATTGTATGCTCAGAGAAGTTGAAACGTTGAGTCCTGCTGACTTTGTAGGGCATCTACTGCAGAGCCACGTGGGTATGGGTGTCCTGGGACCATGATGACTGCCGCCTGGCATGGGAAAAGCAAAGTTTGCTACTTGCCATCAGCAGCTTGGAATTTAGTCCAAATCCGGGGGTAGACAAACACACATTTATCCTTCAAAAGAAGTTGGAGAAAAGTAGAGCATTAAGCCAGATGCAAAAGGCAGTTTGATGCCAGCATCATCTTCCCACCCCATCTCTGACATCTACTTCAAAATCTGACTCAGCTTCCCAGTTCAAGCTATTTACTTAAATTTTTTGTTTCCTTTGACTCAGTACTCAGTACCTGATTTCAGACTCTGCATGTCCGTCAACCTTCACCAACTCTAAGTGGTCTCCAATATGCTCTCTCATTTGGCTTGAGCTGCTATGCTCTGTGTTTCAAGGTCATCAGGTGTGTCTAGAACAAAGTCACAGCCTGTTCCCTGCTCTCTCCCCTAAAGAACCCCTCACTTCTCCATCTGACCCCTGATACTCTCATTTTGGCACTCATGTGGCTCTTCCTGAATACGCTATACTCCCCTTGCCCACCTGTAGCCCCTCACTGAACTCCTCCTTTCTGAGGCCCAGAACAATGAAGTGAAGCTCAAAGCCAGTACCAAGTTCCATACCCATGAGTTCAGGTTATAAACCTTCCAGAGACTACATGCTAAGATTAGAACTCCCAAAATGGTCTCTAATAAGAGAATCTGTTCCTTGTCTTGATGTTTCCATTACAAAGAAGCCCAGCACAGGCAATTCTATACAGGAGAAGCCCCACCATGGGATCACTTGCTCTGCTTCCTGTCTCAGGTTTAGCCATCATTGCTGAGGAAATTGTTACTTCCAAGGAGCCTGTGCTTTTTTGGACAGACTTCATCCCAATATACATTATTAGTCCCAATATCTCACTAGGATACTGTAATGCACTAAATGTTTGTTCTTGTGTCTTCCCTTAGTCACAGCATAAGTAGCATGACTCCACGCCCTTGATTGATAGGAAAACAGAATGACGCATACCTATTGCTCTTAAAAAATCACCTCAATTTTAGAAATCATGAGATACTTTTCTGCAGGCAAAATTTTCTAGGTTTATCTGGATGGCAACCCATCATCCCGTATTGCTATACCCGCTGACTATAAATTGAAAGCTTAAAATGTACAGAGAATAAACTGGATGTCTATTCTATGTACATGACCAAGATAATGATGGATGAACTCATCATGAAAGTCCACAGGTAGATGGGGCTACGCATGAAGCTATCTCTGAGGCAGCAAGTCCACACTCCTTATGGGCTATGCTAGTAGAAAAGCCCTTATCACCTATCAATAGCACACATAGCGAAATAACATAGTTTCTACCTGGAATGACTCCAGTGTCCTAGCTGACTTTCTGCCTGTAGTGTCTGTGTATCATATACTCCTCCACCCTCCTACAGTCCACTTCACACTCAGGAAATCTTTTCCAAGATGGGAGGTACTGGCCTGTTGCCACCATGTTTTCTGAGAGAATAATGACTCCCTCCCCACAGAACAATTTACCCTTTCTCACAAATCCAGGCAGGCCAGGATATGTCTTCACTATGGGGAGCATCATATAGCTGGCCACTGGCTTCTCCCCTGCTGCCCTAAAGAAATTAAATCTATGCCCCATAAAAGCGCAAACGAGGCTACTGTACCTAGCCAGTGATATAGGCACCAGATTTAAATATTCTTCCTATAATGCCCAGGAAAGAGGTAAGTTGCTGCAGACCTGTATTGTAAACAACAGCCCTCAGACTTTTCTTTGAAAGACCTGAGACCCTAAGTTGTGCCAGCAGTCAGAGGTCCTTCACAAGCTGTTTTCTCTCTCTCTCTCTCTCTCTCTCTCTCTCTCTCTCTCTCTCTCTCTCTCTCTCTCTCTCTGAATATGTATGCCCTGGACTGTCCTGTTCCCTCCTCCTAGGAGCTATATGTCCCTAGCCTTTATTAGAAATTAGTTCTCAGAACTGCTCTGGGCACATTGCTTCTAGCACCATCCACGTTTTCTGTGAAGACATGGGTGAGTATCTATCAGGTATCTATCAGGGAGGCGATAGATTGGACTCTCAGCCCCATCCACCACTGACTGTGAACAGTTGGATCCCTTGAAGTTGTTGTTTTCCATCCATTGCCCAGCTCTATAATCTGGTTCATAGTATGCTCTCGTAAGTTCGGAAGCACAAAACTATCTAACAGTGGTATATCTATGCAAAACACTCAGAACATGACTGTGATCCAAAGATATTGGTTTGTACTGGCATTCCTCTATTGTTGAGGTGTGTAGGTGGCCAAGGGAACATGATAGAAACAACGACAAAGTGGGAAGAGCCCCTCCCCCCAAGATCTGGAACACATTTGTGTGTACTTTCTCCATCAATATTCACAGGAAATACTTATCAAGTGGTTTTTAGAGCTAGGGGTAGAAGTGGGACCCACCCACAATTCCATCACTAAGGGAAATGAAACAGAAAGTTCATGAGTGGGAGGCCAGCCTGGGCTATAGACAAGATTCTGTGTCAAAGAAACAAACCATGAGGTGGAGGCCAACCTGGGCTACTTAATAAGACTTTGTCTCAAAGAAATCAAATAAGCACACAATAATTGATGCAATTGTTCCTTAAGCAGCAGATCTCTCACTGCCTTCCAGCAACATGGCTTCCAGCTGTCCTTCAAGTATTGATAGACAGGGACGTTTTCTTCAGAAAGCAGCAGGAATACCCAAGCTTCCTATTCTCTAACTGGACACAACTGTATGCTCCATTTCTGCTATGTTGGCTGTGTTTCCCAGGCACAAAGCATTATTTTTTCTTCAGATACTCACTGTGAGTCAAACAAATAAAATCCCTAGATTGGTCCCTGGAGTCCTGGTACTGTTGTCCCCAGAGGCCAGCCCCACCCTTATGGATAAGAGAACAAATCCTGACAGCTGCCAGGAGGCTGCCAGATGGGCTGTGGGAGACTCTGGGTGAACACAGTCAATTACGTTGGCGAAATATTAAAACTTGGCATGGAACCTCCCTTTCATCATGCTCCCAATCTATTGTCATCTGAGGGACTGGACCTGATTGATCTCTGTGGTGGGTCACTCGAGATGGATGGTTGAGGTTAGATATTCAGCCTCTAGCAGCAGAATCTAAGGTCCTTTTTATATCCATTTAGAATGTCTGCCAGCCTATGATTGTGTTCTCTGAGGGAGAAATTCACTCCTTCATGTGTGCAACCAAGAAGCCTTTGAAGATTCACCACATACCAGGCAAAGTCCTGGGGACCTTGGAACACACGCTGGGTAGGAGGCAGTACTTGGACTTAATGAGTGAGCTGGACTTCAGTTATGATGCTGATGCAAACTGCAAGGATGCAGGTAAGCACATGCAAGGTTCAAGGGTCCCCAATCCTTTAGTCCTCCAGGCTTCTTTGTAAACTAAGGATGAAGAGAGAACAATTGAATATGACTTTGAGTGCTCCAGACCTGCCCCAGAGGGTGGAAGCTACAGAGAGACAGACAGAGAGAGAGAGAGAGAGAGAGAGAGAGAGAGAGAGAGAGAGAGAGAGAGAGAGAGAGAGAGAGAGAGCAGACTTGTCATCCCAGGCAGGGCGAGACTCTCCTCTCAATGCTTTTGCCTAGGATCCTCTCCAGGCTCCTCCCTAGCTCCTGCCCTGTCTGTTCTCTAGGATTCTCCTGCATCTAGACTCAGTGCTATCTTAGTCACAGAGCTACAGTGTGTGTTCAATGTAGTTAAGGTTCTAGACAGTGTTGTATAGTTACAGAGGTCTAGATAACTCCCTATAGATCAGAAAAAGTGTCAAACACAGATCCTGTAGCATCATCTTTGGATACTCCTATATCCAGTTCTGACCATTGTAGTGATCTAGACAACTTCAGAGTTCCTCTCTGCTTGACCAACAACTCAGAAAGGGGTAATCTATACTTGACACTGGGCTTTTTATTCAGTAGCCCCTGGTATCCATGACATTGTCTCTTGATATAGGGTAACTCCATTTAAAACACACACACACACACACACACCACCACCACCACCACCACCACCACCACCACCACCACCACCACCACCACCACCACCACCCTCATACACATTGATAGGCTTCTGAATTTGGGTCACTTTTCATTTCCACTCAAGCATTTCTCTTATTAACATTTTTATACAGCATCATCCTCTCTCCTACCTTCTTTAACTAAGGAAAACGGGACAGGCTGTCTTTGAGAATAAGAGACCTACCTCCTTGGCTTTTGGCAAGCTTGGCTTGGGATGCTAGAGTCCATGAAAACTTTATGGCCACCCAAGCTGCACTGCACCAGTAGCTTGTGGAATCTTGTCTGGAATTTGAAGAATGAAATTCACAAGCTTTGTGGGGTGAGTTTTAGCAAATTTATCTATGTTTATAGGTAAGATTTTAAGGGAGAGAGAGAGGGAGAGGGAAAGGGGGAGGGAGGGAGAGAGAGGGAGGGAGAGGAGGGGGAGAGAGGGGGGAAGGGAGAGAGGGGGGAAGGGAGAGGGGGGAAGGGAGAGGGGGGAAGGGAGAGGGGGGAAGGGAGAGGGGGGAAGGGAAAGAGGGGGGAAGGGAGAGAGAGAGAGAGAGAGAGAGAGAGAGAGAGAGAGAGAGAGAGAGAGAGAGAGAGAGAGAGAGAGCAGAGTTCTGTACAGTAGGCCATGAGTACCATTCAACTTTTAGTCTGCGAGCTTTTAAAAGACTTACGGTTGAAACTAGGATAAGGAATGGGAGGGAGATGAACTGAACATTACATTTGTCCCCACCAGGAGTCCAGGTTCCTCCTTCAGTTTCAATCATGTTCTATTGTGTAGCTCAAGGTAAGGGTGAAAGATGACAAGGAGTTGGGAACTATAACACTCTCCTGGCATCCTGACCTTCAGTGTTGACGTTCTTAGAACTGTTTCTTGTGGTCCTTGCCATATCTGACTGGTTTCTAGTTCCTGTATTTGTCATAAATATTTCCTTCTTTTCTGTGAATAGAAAACATACATCACATGATCTATTCTGTCTATTTATTAATTGATGAGCACACGAGTTCCCTGCACTTTGGATTATTGTAGATAATCCTGCTGTGAACATTTATGGCCATGTCTTTATGCTGTGCATGTGTTTTCATGTGTTTTGTGTAAGTAACAGTTGTCAGGTGTATTCATTACTAACACACTGTGTAAAGTTGTACCATTTTATATCCCCATCACCAATAAGGAAGATATTGAATGCTTCCATCCTTTGTTATGGTCTGTGTCATGGTATATCATTGGAGCCACCCCAATAATGGATAGCAATCTGCTGTGATTTGATTGACACTTGTCTAAAGCAATGTTGTGGAGTACCATTCCCCATGCTTATGGGTAGGCTTTGTACCTTCTATGGGAAATAATCATTTAAATCCTCTGCACCAAAACCACATATATTCTAGGTACAGTTTATCAGTATATAATTTGCAATTATTTTCTCCCATTCTTTGTCTTCTTTTTTTTAATCTCCTCAATGCTGCCTTAGTTTGCTTCTTAAACTCTTAAAGTCCTGCTCATCTCATATCTTTTTCTTTATCCACTGTTTGTATTTTTGGTTTAATATACAAGACACTACTACCTGATTTAAGCTCAGAAAAACTTATCTATTTCTCTAAAACTTTTATAGTTTGAGCCTTTACCTTAATTTCTGATGTTGTCTTGGAAGTAACTTTTATTTATGATGTAAGAAGTGTGGAGTTGTCATTAAGACATATTTCTTCAGCTTCCGGATCTAGGTTTCCTAGTACCATTTTGTGGAAAAAAAAAAAGAACAACTTTACTTTTGTTTAAAATTTTAATACTTCCTCTTTGTTAACCAGGGACAGTTGGATAGCAATTCAAGCCACCCAAGGCAACTCATTCTTCCCCTTCTAAAACCTGTCCCCCACACCAGGTTTACATGCGTGAGGCACCCTTTCAGTGGGGAAGTATCCACAGTATTACTCCAATCTTGAAGATGCTCAGGATCTTCCCCACTGGCAGCAGCCCTGAAATGTGTAGGTACAGAATTTATATGGAAGGCTAAAACCTTCTGGAAGTAATTCCTGTCTGAACTCAGATCAGGCCTTCCTTTCTTAACAAAAATAGAGAAATTACAATGGAGTATAGACAACCACTTGTTTTTTTTCTCAAAATCCATAGTCACAGTAAAAGGACAAAATTTTAAAAATAAGAAAAGTTGCTGTCAGAATGTCTGGCATGTGCTAGAGAATTGATGCTACCTTTTTTTTTTAGTCATCTTAAAACTCGTGTATGCTTTAGCATCTATAAGATCTACTAATTATTGTTTGGATTCAAAAGCATGTGAATTAGTGGAATAACAAAATGTTAAAAACAAACAAACGAAACCCCCAAACTCTTTGTGGATGGTGATTCATTTGTATGTGGCCCAACATTTGTAAAACTGCACATTTATTTAAAGGAATGTGATATGCATATACAAAATAATTTGAATACAAATATTTTAGAAGTGAGTCTACCAATAGAAAATTGTTCAAAAATTTATAAAGAGTTATTAGGACATTTACACAATGGGATATGACTCGGCAGTGAAAAATATATAATTATCTATGGGGATGAATCTCAGAAACTCTAGGTGATGTGAAAAAAATCAGGTACAAATAATTCTGAAGGTGCTATTTGTGAGCTGATTAGCAGGCTAAAGTCCTGGATTTGATAATAGAGATGTGGCTGAAAGGGTGGAGAATAGTTATGCAGAATATACACCCACAGCCTTGTTTAACAATACCATATTGGGTCTGGAGATAGAGATAGTGGTAGAGTGCTTATCTGCATGCAAAGCCACTGGTTTGATCTTTAGTATCTCGTAATGCTGGGAAAGGAACACATGTCTATAATTTCAGCACTTGGGGAGGTAGAAGCAGGAGGATCAAAAGTTCAAGGTTATCCTCAGTTACATAGCATACTGGAGTCCAGCCTAGGGTATATGTGACTGGATCTTAAAAACAAACATACAAACAAATAAATGGACTGGAGAGTTAGCTCAGTGACCTTGTTCTTCCAGAGAACCAGAGTTCAGTTTCCAGAACTCACATAGTGGCTAATAACCATCTGTAACTATAGTTCCAGAGAATCTAGTTCCCTTTTCTGCCATCTACAGGTACTGCATGCATATGATAATATGCACACATACTGGCAAAACACTTATAAACATAAAATTAAAAAAATAATACAAAAATTCAAAGAGAATTGCAGGCTAGCCTAGGCTACAGAGCAAATGGCTATCTTATAAACAAAACCCAAAAACCAAACCAACCAAAAATATTATCAAATGTGAACTCTCCAAGTACGGAAACCATCCTCCTTGAGTCCTACACTTGGACCTTTGTCACATATACTCAACATGGCTCTGCCTTTCTTAGTCCCCAAGGCAAAAAGGGCAGTGTCATTGTGACTGTGAGACCCAGAGAGTGATTCTGCCATTCCATGTGGGATGTGTAGCAGCCTCTCTCAGAATAACTGACCTCACTGTCAAACAATGAAGAGTGAAATATGGAACTGTAAACAGCACTGAAGAGAGAGAGACATTGTGTCTAAGGTTCGTGTCATGTGTGTGCAGAGCAGACGCAAGCTCCCTCTCCCATTTATGCCTAGGTTGACAGCAGAGCTAGAGAAAGAAATGCTCTTCACAGAGGGACAGTGAGCTGTGAGCCCTCAGAAAGGTGCTTTTCACTTCAAAGCCTGTATTTCCATCCCTTAGGAACGTGCTATTTAATTCCTTATTCACCTTTTCCAGATGAGCCTCAGCCTTCATGGGGACACAAGAAGGCTGCCTTCCTGCCCTGTGTCACATGCTCAGAATCTCCTGCCATGCTTCAGTCTTCAGTGAATCTCAATAAAAAACACTTGTCCTTCTACTCATTTGTCATGGCGTCTACACAGTCCCTCAATTTTCGAATCTAATTTCTTCAGTGACTGTGATGGCTGATCTTGTCAACTTGAATGGATTAGGAAAGACCCAGTACATTGGCGAGTCACACCTTTGACTCTGAAAGTGTCTCCAGAGGGCTGTCTCAGAAGGAAAGACTTACTCTGAATATGACTCCTATAATCTCCAGGGCTCCAGGACTGAGTAGAAAGGGAGAAAGGAAAAAGTCAGATAAACACAGTCAGATAAGCACTCTCCTTTCTCTGCTTCCTGATACACCAAAATGTGAGCAGGCAACCTCCAGTCCACGCTGCTACAGACAGGACCTGGCTCCTTACCATTCCTTTCCCTACACAATGAACTATGCTCCCCCAAACTGCGAGCCACACTAAACCCTGCTGACCTTAACTTGCTTCTCGTCAGGGCTTTGGTCACAGCTAGAAGGAAAGTTTTATACCAGAAAGAAAGCGTGAGAATATTTGTTAGGTAGTTCTAAGGATTTTTCCACTAGGTAACACTGGATTACATGGACCAGAATGTCATGTTCATGCTTCTGATTTCAAGAGCATAGTTAAAACTCCTGCATGCTTGGCTGTGGATGCTGAACTGAGGAGTGACTTTTTGTTTCTCTGTTGTTTATTTGCTTATTTGGGGAAAGAGTCTAACTATGATACCCAGACCAGACTAGATCTCATTGCCAAGTTTAGCCTTCACTCTAGGATCCTTCTACATCACCCCCACCGCCCCCATGCTAGAACTCCAGATGCCTAACACCAAAGCTGCTCGGAGAAATGACTTCTGTTATTAATCATCAGGACAGATCAAATCCTCTAAGTTCTGCACCTAGAGAAGTCACATCTTTGAGGCTCCAATTACTCCACAGTGTTTCTAAAAACTGTTAGAGACTCTGGAAACAATGTGTAAGCATTGTTTGAATCCCAGGGAATATTGGGGGCCAGCTCCTAGTTGAATAATAAGAGGAAGGAGATGATAAAGAATGCACAGGGCGGAATTTGGCCTCCATGCAAAGAGAAGCTCTGACTAAAACTCACCACCTTGGCACGGGGCTGACATTTCGAGAGGACTTACACATTTTCAAAATGAATTCCCACATGCATTCGATAATGTCCACTGGCAGCTACAGAGTATTTAGCATCTTGTAGACATGTAAAAGATCTCCTTGTAGCATGAGAAATGAACAAGAGGGCCAGTGGAAAAATGTGACACCCCCAAGGCAAGGTACGGTACAGGTAGAAGCATGCAACATTTTCATCAAAATATCCAGGGGACAGCTTACATAGTCATGGGGTCCAGTAAGGTTATTGAAGGGCTTGGAATGGTTCAGAGAAGACATCTGCCAGAAAAAATAAAAGCAATGTAAACTAAACAAAAAAAATAATAGTTGTGAAGCATGGTGATCGATTATGAAGATGTGACAGAGGCAGAATTAAGCTGTGTAACAGCCATGTAAGATAGAAACATGTATGGCATGCCTAGGATCAGGCATGTCCTTAAGGCATGGAGAAATGCCTCCGCATTCACTTAGAATTTCTCTCCTCATGTGCCTGTGCCCTTGGCCTTTGGTATACCTGAGGGTATTCTGCAGAATGATGGCAGTGCATGCTGGCTTTCATGACATCCACTTTTTCATGCATCCTTGTTTCGTATGCATTAGTCTCTACTCTCTTGTAAAAATATGTTACATGTGAGTGTGTGCATGCATGTCCACATGTGTGAGAGAGGGGGTTGGTATGCACAATGTGCTTAGTGCATGTATGAAGGTCAGAGAAAGCTTTCAAGAACCAGTTCTCTCTTTCCACTGCTCATTATGGGAATCAAACCCAGATAGTCAAGACTGCAGAATAAAATATTACTGAATGCTCCATCTTGGCCCTGTTCTATATCTCTCTTTGATTTAGCTATTTCCTTACATTTCGTGGTGCTCTCTGTTTTATTTTTGTGTATATGCATGTGCCTGTATTTACTTGTATGCAGTTGCAGCAGAGGCCAGAAGATGGGCATTGGATCCTCTGGAGCTAGACTTACAGAGGGTTGTGAGCTGTCCAAAGTGGGTTGCGAAAACTCTGCCTGCTCCTGTTGTAACCACAGCCCTCTGTCTTTAGTCCTCTCCCTGCTCAGTTGTTTGCACCTTATAGACCAATCATCCCTAGTAGACTTTAAGTTGCTTCTAGAATCCAACATAAAAAGCAAGAGGCAGTGGAGGGATGGTGTAGACACCCTACCTTCCCGAATATTTGGATGGAGCCCTACAGAACCATTGACTGAGCATGTCTGAGACTAAGAACATAGTGATCACTTATCGTAGGCTCCAGCCCAATGTACAGCTTGGTCTCCGAGTGACTGATGTGTAGCTAGCTCTTAAAGTGCAACAACTGTAGCACAACAAATGACTTTTATAGAAGACATGTGGAGATAATCTGATACAGGTTAGATCATGTGGCCTCTCACAAGCTATCTGTCTAAAAGAAGCTTCAAAGTCCTTATTACAGCTACACAAAAGTGGCTCAAGCCACCTGCTAGTCTGCACAGGGAGGCAAATAAGCACTCTATCCCTGGCTCTGCACGGAAAGGCACATAAGCAGTCTATCTGTGACCATCGCCAGCCGTGGTCTATCCGGGACAGAGCAGATGTTTTTCAGGCTTTATTACTCTGCTTGTCTAAAAGGGCATTTTCTCAGTACAGATCTTAAAATCATTTTCTGCTCTTATTAGATTCTTATTTCAAGCTTGGGCTGAGACATCTCTATCGTACTGACTGTTCCCTGTCATCAAAGCACACCATGTCTCTCATTTGCTTCTGTCCCCACTGTGAAACATATTGAGTTTTTGCTACAGAGGAGATAGGCTAACCCTACTGATTACCAGGGCCATTTCACAGTTCTGTTTGCTTGAGGCCAGCTTGTTACTGTCCCCATGTGCACCAGTAAATCTTGGCAGAGCAGAGTGATCTTTCTAGAGAGAAACCAAGAGAAACTGCCTGGTGTGGATGTAGAACACCATTCCAGCTGAGGTGTAGTGGGACCCAGCAATATGAGTAGTGTGGCTAAACGTCATAGATCAGTCACATTTTATTTCCAGACGACACATGAAAAAGACATTAAATTGGTCTCCAGCCTCAGATATCTCTGAAAGACTGGGGTTCCAGGAGGAAGTGGACAGAGTAGCTTAGATGTAAAGGAAACAAGGGACTCTTAAGAGGATGATGAGATCACATTTATCTGTAAATAGAGACAGCATATGGCAAGTGCTGCTACTATGCAGTAGGTCTGGTGGGAAATGCCTGATGCCTGAAAACACTCGTATTTCCCCTCACCCTATCTATGGGAGCAGAAAGGAGAGGTGTTGACAGGAAACTGGAGGGACTATTGGTTCCTAAAACTGCTTTCTGGAGAGTCTCCCCAACTTTCCATACATGAGAACTTGAGGGAAGGAACAGGCTTTCCTATCAGATTGAGAAGAAGGATCCCAGCAGTGTTCTGTGTGGAGAGTACCACTGGATCAGTGGCTTCAGTGCAGGGACAATGTACCATGGGTTACCTACAGTATGATGCAGGGATGGTGGCAGAAACATCCTTGGGGATACACTTATATCATATGAGGTGAGAAAGAGTCATCAAAGTCCTAAGATGGGAGGTCATGAGAAGGAATGCTGAGCCAAGGTATCTTACTAAGAATTCTCAGTTTGTTGGTACAATAGCTAATTCTGATTTCTAATTTGATGGGACTAAGAAATACCTGGAGTATGAGTGAGATCCTCCCTGGTATGTCTGGGAGGGAGTTTCTGGAGAGGAACACCTACACTAAACCCCTGAGTACGGGCAACACCCACAGACTGTGGGCAGATCCCATGGACTGGGGTACAGGATTGAATAAAAGGCAAAACTGAGAAAGTTTCCAAGCACCAGCATTCTGTCTGCTGCCTAGTCTGAGAAGATGTACAAAGCTGTATCGTAAGTTCTGCTTGCCTCCCCTGCCCTGATAGATTGTACTCTCTTAAGCTGTGAGCTGAAATAAATCAGTTCTCCTGGAAGTTGTTCCTTCTGGGTGTCCATCACAGTGAGGAGAACAGGAAGCACACAGGTGGGACTGAGTCCTTTGCACCATGGAATTTATAATAAAAGCTGTGTCATTATTTTGCTTTTTTTCCCCCAGTCTGACTAAAAAGAAACTATACAGCCTTAGAGAATGAGTACAAGAATTCAGACTATGTTTTAAAAACCGTGAATAGCCTTGTGTAAAATCGGCCTTTTAACTGAGGCCTCTTACTTGCTGTAATTGTATCAAGGGCATTTTGTATGTTCCTATAGAAAATCAAACAGGTGTATTTTAATCACAGTAGTATGAAATGTCAGTCAGATAATAACCTGCAGCACATTTTTCGTTACTACTTCCTCCCACAGGCTGTGACCCAGTTGAATGGGGATCTGCCTAGAGCCAGGAATGAGGGGCTTGGGTGGGGGCAGTACAGAACATCAGAGTCTGCTCAGCCTGCCAATCAGTGTGTGTGCCAACCTGGAAATATTTGAAACTATGTATCATGCATCATGATTGTACATATTTGCAGGGCAGCATGGTGATAATTCAAGGCAAGTCAGACTAATTAGCATACTGTGTGGACATCATTTTTTTGCATTAGGAACCATCTATCACATGATTCTTTCAAAATATTTTTTATAGTTTGAAATTGAAATATAATGAAATCATTTCCTCCTTATCTTTTATTATTTATTATTATTTGCTCCTCCTGTGTGTCTCCTTTCTCACAAATTCATGGACAGTGTTTCTTTGATTATTGTTACATACAGGCCCATACAGAGGCATATATGTTCATAAGTATCTAAACCTACTCAGTTCATATAATTAATGATACTTGTATGTATATTATTTCAGAACTAAGCATTTGGTATTGGATAACCAATGGGAGATCTATTTTCTGTTCTTATAAAATTGAATGGTAGCTCCCGTCCCATGCTGTGGGAGACTAGGACTCATTCCTTCTGTGTGATGCAGTGTTTTGAATTTGCAAGCTCTTGTAATTTATATGCTATTTCAACAGTATTGTTTTATAAGACCAGCCCCCAAGGAACACTTCAATTCCCTCTTCACAAAATAAGTTAAAAAATCATTGGATTAAAAAAATCATTTTTTTAATTTTACAAATATGACCACCAAGGCAAGTCGCCATTCTATTCTGCATGCAATAAATTCTCAATTATTTGAAGAGTTTGGGCAACAAATTAATTATTTTAAGTTCTTGAAACATGTAATAAATTCAGTTTTTAAGAAAAAACTCTCTGACAACATTTCCAAGATATATTAGCAAATATCTACGACATATAAATCCTCATTAGCAAACGTCCATGTCTAGTTCATGCTGTAGCAGAAAATTCAACATAAACCAGGTCTGCAATGATGGAAGCCCTTCATGTAACAGGCCAGGGAATGCCATAGATGTTGTTGATGGCTCATGGAAAAAGTTAATTGATAAAATTGCTGATGTCTGTTCATATTGCTCTCTTTTTCATGAAGAAATGGAAATTATCATTGTTTCTTTGCCTCTAAGGTCCTGGAGATTCCGTGCTAACTGAACTCAGCACGACTTCTGCAGTTTCACTCCACTCCTGGGGCATTGAATACTTTACTCTCTGCTGTAACTAAGCACCTGGCAGGAAGCAGGTTAAGGAAAGAGGGTTTATTTTTGCCTCTGGTTAAGGGAACAGAGTCCATCATGGAAAGGAAGCTTCCAGCTGTTTGCTCACAACTGGTCAGGCTAAGAAGTAGTAAGAGACAAGCTCTTCTAGCTGGCTTTTCCTTTTCCTTTTCTTCAGTCTTGAAGCTCATGGGATGTTTTGGCTCATGCTTGGGGTTTGTCTTGTCTCCTCTGTTACTTCATTCTGAAGAATGCCCTGAAAAAGAAACCCAGAATTGTGCTTCACTTATTCATTATCCATATAAAATAACTGTTATCTATTTTTTTACTTACTTGCTTACCTATTTAGTGTGGCATGATGTGGCTATGTGTGTAGAGGTCAGAGGAAAATTTGTGGGAGTCAATTTTCTCCTTCCACTAAGTGGATGCACCCCAGGGGCTCCAGGGTAAGCAACTTTCTCTGAAACTGCCCTTATCTGCTAAGTGATCGGGCCAGCCCTCCTTAGACACTCTTTAATTCAATCCAGTTGACAACCAAACTTAAGCATCACAACTAGGTAGCTTTCTTTTCATTAGGCCATCTGAGACCAGTACACTTTAGTGAAGCAAAACTTGTAGCACCCAAGTGCATGTTCATTTAAAAGGCTTAAGTAAAATTAGTTTTCAATAGTTAATTAATCATTACAATGTTGTGCTTATTAAGACTTATTAAACACCAACCATTACTGGCCACT
Organism: Tokudaia tokunoshimensis; assembly: GCA_036184795.1. NCBI lineage: Eukaryota > Metazoa > Chordata > Mammalia > Rodentia > Muridae > Tokudaia > Tokudaia tokunoshimensis. The sequence continues at coordinate 42,792,142 of BTHU01000012.1, forward strand.
GCTCAAATGCTAGGTTATGGATGTAAAAGGCCTGGCAGAAGTCAGTCACATGATGTTGAAAGTTTGGGTGGGGCCTCATCTGGGTCCCAAAGTGTTCACAGTCAGTGAAAGACTCAATGGTGTCAGCAGAGAAGGTGACTGCTAAAGAGATTCTGTCAGAGAAAGAGGAAACCAGGAATGCTTCAGAGAGCTTAGTATAGTATTCACTGGAGCACAGAGGTTTGTGTAGCCTGGTTTTGAATTTTCTACTCCTCTGCTCGGGGACAAGAAACTATAACTTGTTCTGTAAATTAAGCAAAAAGCATCAGCTTCGTTCGTAATTTAAGGGGGCTTCCATTTGGTAGGCTCCGTTTAGGCATTTGCACCTTCATTTTAAACTGATCAGAAACTAGCATTTCATAGACGTTACTGCCACCCTCCTCACTATCACAATATGAGGAGAGTGGTCTTTAGATATAGGAATTGGCTTTCCCGGGGACAGAGAATAGATGCCCTAGGATTTTGGCTACAGAATCATATGAAGACCACTACTTGCCAGGTTAAGAGGTATCATCTCATCTCTGCACCTCTGCACCTGTTTCTTGAGTTCTCAGTCATCCTTCCCCCTGGACCTTTGACTTCTCTACTGTGAGGAGACTTCTTACCCTGTCACAGCACCAACATTCTTGAGGCTGGAGAGGAAGCTGATGTGTTTCTTCTTGTCCTTCATTTCCATTTTCCCACTGAAGGCTCCTCCTTCTGTCCCTCCTTCCCATGTAGTCCTCTTATCTATCTTGGTTCTGTGCAAAATCAGTTCCCCACTTCACCCTTCACACACACACACTCTCTCACATACTTATACACCCTTTATATATGCCTTTCCATCATGTACAGCACCATAACATTACAATGCACGTACTACATTGCACATACACATACACATGCCATCTTGACATATACAAGCTACACCTCAGACATTGTATATCGCACCACACACGTACGCCATAGCTTTCCTCACTCATTGTCTACTACATGTAAACACATGAGCATAACACATCCTTGTCACTAGAACATACAACACAGAGAATTGCTATAAACATGTTCATTATCAAAGCCCCATATCCTCACAATTTAACAAATATTCATAGACACTATACACATTCACCTCTACAGTCATACACAAATATACCTAATCCAAATTGCCCCATTGGAAAATTCCTGAGTCTGCGAGCATGTGTGTTTCCTGAATCAGGTCTGTCAGAGAGACCCATGTGAATCTTCAGGAGATGGTATGCCCGCCATCACTGCTCTCTGGCCCCAGCTTTGAAGGCAGCACCCTCTCTCTTTCCTTTTTTTTTTTCTTTTAATTCCTTGTTTCTGTTTTCCCTCTTTTCTCTCCTCTTCCCCTTCTGCTTCTCCTCCTTCTACAATTTTGTCTGCTAGATTAACAAAGAGTCACAGATAACAAGACCACTTCATAACAATTTCAACTACATGCTATTCTCAGCTCTTCACGCCATTTCACTTAGGTTTGAACCTGGCCTGGCTCGTGAGTCCGTGTCTGGGATACCCAGCCTTTACTTATCCTAGTCAAAGTGTAGTGGGCTGAGTAGGGCTGAGCAGGGAACACAACATTCTGCCTTTACAGGTAGGTCCCTGTGGTAGCTTCCTGGAGCAGCTGGTACCCTGAAGCATCAGACATGAGATACTAGCTTTCTAGGGAGAGATCCTGAGTAGGTATGTAGTAACTCCAGCCTTAGCCTCTTCTCTTTCCTCAGCTCTCATCACTGAATGCAAACTGAGAAGAAAAAACAGCCCCTTCTTTCATAACCTCAAGCATAACATTAGCTGGGGTGTGAAGCACTTTTTCCAGCCTTTCTCTTGGCAAGTAGACAGCAGAAAGTCTTACCCTGAGATGGTAAGCATCATTTCCTAGGGCTTCTTGGACCTTAACATGGAATGGATATTCTTCATTTATTTCACTCATATATAAAATATTTGTTTTTCATTATTAGTTTGTGTGAGTATATGTGCATGCACCTGTGTATCTCTCCTCTCTCTCTCTCTCTCTCTCTCTCTCTCTCTCTCTCTCTCTCTCTCTCTCTCTCTCTCTCTCTCTCTGTGAGTGTGTGTGTGTGTGTGTGTGTGTGCTTGGTGATACTGGTGTGAATGCACTATGATGGTGTGTATGTGTAGGTCAGAGAACGATTTTCCAGAATTGTTGCCTTCTACCTTGTTGAGATTCTTTCTGGCATTCTGTAAATCGCAGGCAAGCTAGATCTCCATTCTCCTGACTCCTATCTTGTAGGAATGCTGAGATTATAGATGTGCCCCACAGCATCTGGCTTTTTAAAAATATAGGTTCTGAGGTTCTAACTCAGGTTGGCAAGCATTTTTACCTCATGGGCTCTCTTGTTGGCCCATGGAGGCCAGTTCAGCTTCTGCAGGGAGGACTTTCTTTAGCATTTCTCACAGTTTAGGCCAATAGGGATCAATTTTTCGAATGTATGAAAGTCTTTTTAAATCATATTAGCATTTCTTTTAACTTTCCTTTAAGTTACTTGTGGGTTTCATCATGGCATCTTCATCCTCCTGTGTCCCAGTTCTCCATTCTAATTTTTCTCTCCACTCACTGTTCTCATATGTCTTCTGCCCCCATGGGTTCCCTTCCTTCTTGCAAATAGTCCCCACTCTCCTTCTGATTTCATCTTGTGTATTTCACATTGCCTTCTTGTTTTCTTTCTCCCTAAAGATTATTTTCCCTCACCTCTCAGGATCCCTCTTGTAGTTTCATTTACACACACACACACACACACACACACACACACACACACACACACGTGCACATACACATACAGAGAGACAGAGACAGAGAGACAGAGAGAGACAGAGACAAGAGACAAAGACAGAGATAGAGAGAGACATAGAAAGAAAAACAGAGAGGCACAGAGAGGTAGAAAAAGAGACAGAGGTAGACAGGGAGACATACAGACACAGAGAGACACAGAGAGATAGAGAAAGAGACAGAGAGACACAGATAGAAAAGACTGGGAGAAAGACAGACAGACAGACAGACAGACAGACAGAGTCTGAGTCTGGGTAGGGCTGTCTGCCAACCCCTAATTGTGCCTCATTTCATACATGAAGCCTGTGCCTAGATTGCCTGCTCCTATCTCACTGAGAAGAGAAATTACACCCTCCCTTCTGTAGACCAGGAAGGAAAAAAATGTCTCACCAACCCCCGTGCACTCCAGCACAGTTTCTGGCTGACTCTAGTGGCTATGTGAACAGGCTTCCTTGAATCCAGGGCAAACTCTGTGAATGGCTGTTAAGTCCTCTCTTGTGTGATACCCTCTGGACATCTGCACATCATACTTTACTCAGTGGGCTCAGTGAGTGTCATTGCTATCTGAGATGAGATGCTGACTTAGACTTGAACTCTCAGGATGTCAGCAGCCACTGAGTGACTATGATCTCAAGAAGATGGTGTTGAATGTTATAAGGAAAATTTGCCCTAGATCTATTCTTAAATTTATGGAGCTAAATGGAGGGTGGGAGCCTGTGCCCAGTGGAAGATTCTCATGACAAATGACATGGAAGGGTCTCCTGTTTCTGAAGTCCCATCTTTCTTGACAAGACATTCACGACATGTTCACAAGTATGCTGAGAGGTGTCAGTTATTAAATAAAACTTCATTTGTCCTCAGACCATAAAAACATTGTACTTGGTAATGAAGTCTCCATATGCTATTATCTTAATTCCTTCAAGTTACAGGATGAAAAATGTAGTCCAGTCCACACAGCCAGGGTATCAGTCTGTATTAAAGACTTTTAAAAGGTGGAGCCAGTAGGGGGGCATTAGGTCCTTAGAGCTATTCCTCAAAGAAAGGTTGAGTGCCCTGGCGATCATTACCTCTTCCTGTTTCCCCGACTTTCCTGCTATGGTGTGAGTGTTTTAACTCTGCGACAGGCCCCTGACTTGATGAGCCAAAGTCCTGACTGATTGATCTCAGGTCTGGGACTCTGGAACTACAAGTTCCAACATTCTCTCTTTGTTAATCACAAGTGTTTTGCTTTTATCAATGGAGTGTTGACTTAATCTGTGTTTTGTGGGCTGCTGATGTAGCTCAGTTTGGCATACTCAAAGCTCTTGGCTTGTTCCCAATTGTTATATAAAACTGGGTGTAGTAGTGTACATCCATCATGGGGCATGGAGACAGAATGATCAGAAGTTTAAGGTCATAAGCGGCCCCAGAGTGAATTTGCAGCCAGCCTAGATTACATGAGACCTTCTCTTAACAAAAATCAAGAGTGAATCAGAAGAACTGGTGAATGACCTGCCTGCCAGCTGAAGATCCCCACTCCCTAGATGTGACTCCCGAAGACCCATTCCACTCCAGCTCCATCCCACCTCACTGTCCACCCTGTTGCCAGGCCCCTGATTCTGGGCAGACCTCCACACCAATCCACTCCAGTCAGAAGAACAGGTGAGTGACTCTTTTGCCTGTGGAACTGCCCCACTTCGTAGATTCAGTTGTCAAAGACATACTTCACTGCCCACCCCAATACCCACTCCACTGTCTGCCCCTTTCTCTAACTCCTATAAACTTCAGCTGCCCAGGTGCAGGCCATGCCAGTCAGAACTGGTGCAGGTTACTGCATTTTGAAGAACAGGGGAGGGTCAAACAAGCCCCCCAAAATCAAACAAACAAACAAACAAACAAACAAACAGATAAGTGAACTCACACAGAGACTCTCTACTGGCCCAGAGACCACACAGGACTCCAAAACCACAGATAGGCATCCCATTAGCAGACATCCCCTTTACTTACCCAGGGCTCTCAGTTCCCATTCTCATCGTCATCATGTCAAATCCTTACAACTCTGGCAGAGAACCCCTGCTGAACCAAAGGCCAAGCTAGTTTTTATAAGTCCAGCCTCCCTACTGGATCAGAAGTCATACTGGCCACCAGAAAGCCAGTCCACAAAGACCAGAAAACCAAAGAGGAAACAGAAATCAAGGAAAAAAGCACCCATCTAGCAGATATGAACTCAGCACCTAGACCTGTGGTCATCTTAAACCCAGATGCCTAAACACTAGTATGAGAACACAATCAACAACAGCCAGGGCAATGTGGGACATCAGAGCCTAACTGTCCTATGACAACAAGACCTGAATATTCCAACACAGCTGAAGCACAAAATCACTTTGAAACCAACTTTATGAAGATGACAGAAATCCTATAAAGGTAAATTAAAAAAATCCCTTAAATATAAAGATATTGAGGAGCAGACAAAGAAAATAAAATGGAGGCAATCAGTAAATCCCTTAAGAATGCTAAGAAAGCCAAGAAACAAAAACAGTTGAAGGAAACTGTTCAAGATCTGAAAATGGAAAAAGACGGTAATAAAGAAAACACAAAATGAGGTAATTCTGGAAATGAAATTTTCATAAGTGAACAGGAACTACAGAGGCAAGCATCATAAATAGAATACAAGAGATAAAAGAAAGAATCTCAGGAATTAAAGATATGACTGATGAAATGGGTTCATCAGTCAAAGAAAATGTTGAATCTAATAAATACCCAATACAAAACATTCAGGAAATCTGAGACACTATGAAAAGACCAAACCTAAAAATAATAGGAATAGAAGAAGAGTCCCAGCTCAAAACCACCAAAAATATATTTAACAAAATCATAGAAGAAAATGTTCCTATCCTAAAGAAAGAGAAGCCTATAAAGGTACAAGAAGCATATAAAACACGAAATAGATTGGACCAGAAAAGAAAGTCCTCCAACCCTTACCACATAATAATCAGAGCACTAAACCTACAGAACAAAGAAAGAACACTAAAAACTTCAAGGGAAAAAGGTCAAGTAACATATAAAGGCAGACCAATTAGAATTAAAACCAGCTTCTCAATGGAGATTTAAAAGCCAGAAGAACCTAGACAGGTGTCTTACAGACTTTAAGAGATCATGATGCCAGCACAGACTACCAGCAAAACTTTCAATTACCATAGATGAGAAACCAAGATATTTCCTGACAAAGTCAATTTTAAGCAATATCTATATAAAAATCCAGCCCTTCAGAAGGTACTAGAAGAACTCCAAGGAGGTTAATTATATCCAAGAAAACATGAGCAATGAATAATCTCACATAAATAAAACCCAAAGAAGGGGAACACACACACACACAGCAACTACTACCACCACCACCACCAAAATAATAGGAATTAACAATCATTGGCCCTTAATATCTCTCAATATCAATGGACTCAATTCCCCAATAAAAAAGACATAGGCTAAAAGATTTAAAAACAGAATCTTTCATTCTGCTGCATACAAGAAACATACCTCAGCAACAAAGATAGACATTAACTCAGAGAAAAGTGTCAGAATACATTTTTTCCAAGCAAATGGACCCAAGAAGAAATCCTGTACTCCACAAAATTGAAAAATCCAAAAGAAATGGACAATTTTCTCAATAGATACCACTTACCATATTTAAATCAAGATCATATGAACTCACACCCCCAAGGAAATAGGAGCAGTCATTAAAAGTCTCTCCTCCCCCCCCCCAAAAAAAGCCCAGGGCCAGATGGTTTTAGCACAGAGGTCTACTAGAACTTCAAAGAACTAACACCAGTACTCCTCAAATTATTCCACAAAATAGAAACAGAACAAGCACTGCCACATTCATTTTATGAAGCCTCAAATGGAGAGAATGGGACCCCAATCCACCCACAAAATCTTGGACCTACAGTTTGTCCTGTCTGCAGAGTTTTCTGGGACCAGAGCCTATCAAAACCATCATCAGAGAAACCAGAGAGATTTCATCCAGTAACTGATGGGAGCAGATGCAGTCCCATAGCCAAATATTAAGGGGAACTTGAGGCTATGGAGGAGTGGGAGGAAAGTTATGAAGAACCAGAGGGGTCAAGGACACCACAAGAACATGGTCCACAGAATCAAATGACCAGGACTCATGTAGTCTCACAAACATCATGGAATCTGTGGGGGGTTGATTTAGGTGCTCTGCATGTGTTATAGCTGAGTAGCTTGGTGTTCTTGTGGGATTCCTAACAGTGTAAGCTGGAACTGGCACTGGCTCTTTGCCTGCTTGGGACCTTTTTCCTTCTACTGGGTTGACCTGTCCAGCCTTGATGTGATGATTGTATGCCCGGACTTGTTGTAGCTTGCTATGGCATGTTTAGTGATGTTCCTGGGAGGTCTGCTCTTGTCTGAGTGGAGGGTATGCAGTGTATCTTGTGAATAATGAAGCTGGGAGTGAGACTTCAGGGAGGGAAAGAAGGTGAAATTGTAGTTAGAATGTAATATGAAATAATAAAACAACAAAACAAAACACAGCAGAACACAAACAGTGTCTGGTTACTGGCCACACATATACTATATACACATACTATATACACATTAGTGCAGAAATATAGAACATGGTCCTGTGCTTGTTATAAGCATAGGTCTCTCTCTCTCTCTCTCTCTCTCTCTCTCTCTCTCTCTCTCTCTCTCTCTCTCTCTCTCTCTCTCTCACACACACACACACACACACACACACACACACTGAAAACAGAGTGTGAGCTGGCCAGGAAATGGAAATGTCAAGGTAAAGTTAAACTGGCCCTCATACCATGCCCCCCAGCCCCAGGCGTTCCCTTCCCACCATCCAGGGCAGCCTTCTTCTCCATGACATTCATCAGTTGTACTCATTCTTTCCTCCCTTTGCATATTTACACAGTGTTTGTTTATTTGTTCTGCAGGAAGATGGTGTAGCGGATTTGCAGGGCAGATCTGGTGGCTCTGCCCTCACTGGTCTGCGTTTTGCACACTGCACTCTCAGGATCTTTGGTTAAGTCACCACACAGGGACACCACCCACCTTCAGCAAACATTCTAAGCAAGAAGAACTAACCTGGGAAATGCAGCTCTCTGCCTAGTAAAGGTGTGACTACTTTGACACTGTCAAAGAGACCAGAGTTGCCCTATCATCTGGAGTTAATGTGGGTGGACATGTCTGCTGTCTATCTTTGGATGTGCTTTTGCTTCACGACTGCATGAAGAGCAAGTGTCTGGGTGATACCTCAGTGAGTAAAACTCTTGGCATGTATGCTTGAGGACCTGAGTTTGAACTCCAAAATCAGCACTAAGGACAAACAACGAAGCAGGTATGGTAGAAAATACTGATAATCTCTGTGATGGGGATGTGGAGACAGGGAGGATGTCTAGAGCTTGCTGAGTACCCAAACTAAGAGAACAAGCAAATTCTAATCAGTGAGACCCTATTGCAAAAGCAAATCAAGTCAAATAACCAAACTGAATCAAATTCCCTTATCAATTGATTCCCAAGAAAGAAGGAGAGGACCCTGGTCCTGGAAAGACTCGATGCAGCAGTGTAGGGGAATACCAGGACAGAGAAGTGGGAGGGGGTTGACTGGGGAACAGGGGGAGTGAAGGGGGTTTATGGGACTTTCCGGGAAGAGGGAACCGGGAAAAGGGAAATCATTTGGAATATAAATGAAGAATATAGAAAAAAAAAACCAATGTAGAAGACATATGAGTAATATTAGTATGGGTTTATCCTCTGAGCTCAACATGCACATGAATATATGTGCACTCCATGGATGCACTTGGAGAGAGAGAGAGAGAGAGAGAGAGAGAGAGAGAGAGAGAGAGAGAGAGAGACGTTGGATATTGGATAGCTGCTGACAAGGACTTTGGGAACAATTAGGAAATTTTAGTTGTGAGTTTGAAGGGGTCCAGATGATTCCACACTTTTCTGCAGCCAATGTTGCAGAAAGTGAGCAGTTGAGATTCAGTTCCAGTTAGTAATTGTTTTTCTGGAGATGTTAACTGTCATAAAGAGAAAAGACCATGCTTCAGATAGTGAGCTGTTTATGAGCCTTGAATGTTACAGCAAATAGTTTAGCTGTGATTTCTACCAGCTAGGGATGGTTTGATATTGTAATGTAATGTTTACTAGTCTCACCAAGGATTTTCAGCTGGTAAATATTAACACAAATATTTAAAAATCAATTCACAAAAATAAAGCCATAAGTGTGGAACCTTTGCCACGAGCAAGCACCAGATACTATTTGCCATTCATTGGTTGAGCAAACCAGAGATCATCCAACCTGTTAATTTGAAATGACCTGACCATCTCTTGGATTCTGTGTCAGACTTCAGTCTGAGACAAAGTCATTAATATTTGAAGGAGGGAGTTGTCTATGAGGTGTTGGCAAACCCTTGTCCTACTTCTGCGTGACAGAGGGTAATTCACTTTGAGTCAAGCTAAACACTTCACTCTTGTCATTTTCTTGGACTTTTGTTGTTATCACGATTGAAGCAGCAAATTTTATATTGGGGAATGTAGGAATGCAGACATTCACCACAGCTTCCAGCCATGCCTCTGCCCCGAAGGAGCTACATCAGCATAAAAAGCCAAGGTGGGGCATCTGCAGAAACCAACAGGTCTCTACAAACCAGTTCCACAGGGCCTCTAAAAGCCTCTTCAGTTAACACAGGGGCAAAGCTGATTTCTCTTGTCCTCTACCTGAGTCCTTAGTCTCCTCATGTCATGCTTGATTGATGTTTGTAAATAACCTGTTAGGTTTCTTAAATTTAGTCTTTCGCAAACAGCCATGGTAACTGTGGCTGTCCTTGAAGTTCCAGGCAGGATTCAGTGATCAGGTGTTTTTTTGATTGTTTGATTTTCTTGAAAATGTGAGGCTTGGAAACAGATATGAAGTTTGCAGGGAGTTGTTTTATCTTTTTTGAATACCTTTTCTACTTTGGAGAGCACAGTGGTGCTGTTAGCTAAATACCATAGCCGTGTGCTTTATTATCAACAATCTAAATGCTTTATACTTAATTCATTTTCCTTCCCTTTGCCAAAAATGCATGCCTACATCCACGTCCAGTGCACTGCACACTAGAGAAGTTAATTTTGAAATATACCTTAAATGCCCAGATACATCACATGTGCATGTGTACACATAAATCCTGTGTTTTAAGTTAGATGGGTTCAAATTCTTTTACTTTCCTTTAGTCTGTTATCAGCCTCAACTTAAAAACCTCACAGTAAAATCTTTCTTGTACTTCATTTCCACTGCTGTATATATGGCCAAGATTTGGACTTCTGTGACCACAATGTCCCAGCAGCTTTTATCAGACTGTCCCAGTAGTCTATTTCCTTCTTGCTGTTTAGACCAAATATTTTGACAAAAGTAACTTAGAGAGGAAGGATATATTTGTCTTACATGTTAAGCGTAAAATCCATTCTGATGGGGAAGGCACAGTGGCAAAAGCATACATCTATTTTCTTAAATTTCTGCGGCCTAGAAATCAAGACTCTAAATCTCAGGGATCCTCAATCCCCCTCTTCCTCCTGTTGCTCCTCATTTTCCAAAAGTCAATGGATCTGAGGTTTGATCCCCGCTCTCTACCATTTGGATGTAAGTCTGCCCTGATTGCATATGGCTTCCATGACTTGAGAAGGTACTAGAGTGTAGGCTGTGGGGACCTAAGAGGAGAGTTTACCAGTATGGCTGTAAGGGAAGCCATGAGGAAGAGTGCAGACTTTCCAATGTGGCTGCTTTGGCATTATGTATCCTATTATAAGCAACCCTGCATCCATGTCCTATTAAGGGAGTCCCATAAATGTCTTGGCTTCCTGGAGTGAATGCTGGTAGAACAGTACCTTGTCATTGGGACCAGGGTTAGACATACATTGCTTATATCTCCCCTGGGAAGCAATTCTTGGAACAGGATGGCAGAAGTGCGTCACATGGGCCGCTGTCTAATATTGCCACATGTAGCTGCATTTTTCCCATAACCTCACACCCGTGTTCCAGGACAGCTCACAGTCAGCAGCACCTCATTATTCATATCCATTATTTTGGGGACAGGCAAGGGAAGCTCTTTAACATCAGATGACATAGTTCTTCTCAGAAGTTGTCTGAGTGTTGACATCATGATGGTGACAGGGACATTTGATTACAGAGTGACTCGAATTTGATGAATTTCTTGTTTTGCAGCAGAGCTAGGGAAGAACTATAACTGGAGTGGGACTGGCAAGTTGGTATCTGGTTGGACAAGGATGTTCTCTTAGGATCCTGTTCAGTTTCAATTTTCTATAAGAATCAGTTCTAATATATTGTTTGTGTATGTGTGCTTGTGTGTTTGTGTGTACTTGTGCATATATGTGTGCACATGTGTGCAAGGGTGTCTTTGCATGTACATGCATTTGTATGTGTGTATACACACATGCATATGAGTATGCATGTGTGCACACATATGCAAGCCTGAGATAAAACTCTCTTCTCCTATCTGTCTCTGTTTCGTTGCCTTGAGAGAATTTTTCACTGAACTAGATAATCACTGTTGCAGCTAGGCTGGCAGGCCAGTGAAATCTCAAGATCTTCTCATCATCATCCCCAAATGCTAGGGTTACCAGGTACCCACAGCTGTGTGGCATTTTACAAGTGTGTTAGGGATTTGAACTCAGGTCCTCATGCTTGAAGAACAAATACTGTCATACAAAGGGCACGTGCCCAGTTCCTAAAAGAAGAATCCTTGAGATTGTAGACAAGGGTAAGGAAGTCACATGAAAATCAGGACATAAATTACCTGATTATGAAAGAAAACAACTCACAGAAAGCAAAACCTCCAGTGAATCACTCTGAGAGAGCATTAGGAAGAGGGCTGGTTGAGCATCCAAGTAGCCTCTACTGGTGTTCACCTTTGTGGTCAGATATTTCTAAGACACGTTAGGTACCCATGGCAATGCTAGAGAGCCTGCTGTGCTCATTGCTCATGAGGAAATGAGCAGCAGCCTTCTGAGAGAAGATGCCCTGACCTCTCGGAGCTGATTTGGTCATGCTTTTATTTGACAGTCTTTCAATTTGATTCTCTATTGTTCTTACTCATCATCCTATGTTGCTGGCAGAAATTCAAGTTTTGACCTCAGTCATTTTCTGGAAAACAGTAGAGTAATTCTAGTTAAGAAGGTTATTGGGTTTAAAGGTACATTTCAGTATAGTTTTAAGATATAAATTAAAGTCTTGAGAACAGAGGTACAAACCTCAGCTGCAAATGGGCTCCAGCTCTGTCAGTGAGAGCATATCACAGAGGAAAACCAATCTTCCTTTTTGCTGCCCTGTGCCTCCAGGTTGCCACCTGTGCCCTCACTCTGTTTCTGATTTAAATGCTGCTGAAGACACATCTTCTGGCCTGAGAAATGTGACTGTATTGCCTCTTACCTGAAGCCACAGACCTTTTTATATGTACATGTTGGTGTTAATACTCCACACTCTTTCCTGAGAAGCTGGTACAGTGGAGATGAAGGTGAAGAGTGTACAGACGGTAGAGATGATAGGGATGAAGCAAATAGCAGAGAGGATAAAGATAGCGGTGGGGATTGAGAGGGCAGAGATGGTGAAGAACGGAAGAAGTGGTAGTTGGTAAAGGTGATAGACACAGCAGAAAAATGATGGAGATGATGGAAAAGTTAGAGAATGGAGATGGCGGAGACAGTGAAGGAGGATAGAGGATGAAGATGATGGAGACAGTGGAGAAAGTTGGATGGGTATGATGGAGACAGTGTAGATGAGATGATGAAGATGGTGAAGAAGTAGAGAAGGTTGGAGGTTAAATATGATGGAGGCAATGGAGGTGAGATGGTGGAGATCATGGAGAACGTCAGATGGAAGTGATGAAGACAATGGAGGATAAATGGGGATGACGGTGAAGTTGGTGAAGACAGTAGTTTAAATAGGGATGAAGGAAACAGTGGATAAGGTTAGATGGAGATGATGGAGACAGTTGAGAGGTTAGGTTTGGATGATGGACCCAGTGGAGATGAGATGGTACAGGGGCAGAAGAGGCTAGAGAGAGTAAGAGATCTTGGAAGCCATCATCACGGTCTTAAGCAGGCTTTGATGGATATGCAGCTTTTCTCCAGCTTCTATTTTATTTAGCAGAAACACACACACACACACACACACACACACACACACACACACACACAGCCACATGCATGCACACATGCACACACATGCACACATATGGACAAAATTTCTTTAATCAAACCTTGGTAACAAGTCAAGGATTTTAATTATTCTTGCTAACCCAATCTGTACAAACAACGTTGATTTCTAAATTCTGCTTAGACATGCAGAGATGCTCCTAGTCTCACACTTAGCCTAGCAAATACCATAGCTAAGGACAAAAGATCCTTTGGTTCTCAGTATACATTGGCTTTGCCTGTAGAGATCTGGCTGTTTTTCTTTGTGTCCATGCAATACCCGCTCTGTAAGTCAACCTGGTGAGCAGCAGATACATTTGTAGGTCTAAATCAGAGGAGTCCAGTGACACGGTGACTCTCACCCATAACACCTTGACACCCCACCAGCCCCATACTCTGTGTGTCATTAACAATGTGCTCTCTATTTCAGTGAGGAGACATGAGTCATAGCTTTGCAAGCTAGTGTGGCTTTGGAAGTACATGGGGCCGAGGAGTCTGCCATTTGCACAAGTCAGAAAGGATCACTCAGCCCATCATGTCCCGGAGTTGTAATTCAGGTTTTCTCCTCCTACTCTGGCTATTTTATTTATTTATTTATTTATTTATTTATTTATTTATTTATTTATTTATTTTTGGAGGGGGTAACAGTTTTGACTTTTTAGTGGTTTCCAGTATCAGGGACCCAATGCCATGAAGCCTGCCTCTTCTGATTCTGTGAGGCAGGGCTGGGCTCTCAATGGGATTCCTATCTCTAGTTAGTGTCATGAAAGAGTTAAATGGCTCATTAGGAAGCGGAATACAGCTCAATCCTCTTTCCTTCCTTCCTTCCTTCCTTCTTTTCTTTCTTTCTTTCTCTTTCATTCTTTATTCCTTTCTCTCTCTCTTTCTTTCTTTCTTTCTTTCTTTCTCTTTCACTCTTTATTCCTTTCTTTCTCTTTCTTTCTTTCTTTCTTTTTTCTTTCACTCTCTTCTTTCTTTTTTCTTTCTATATGTGTTCCTTCTTTCTTTTCTTCTCCTCTTCCTCCTCCTTCTCCTCTTCCTCTTCTTCTTCTCTGTCTTTTTATGAAGGTTGCCAGGAGACTCTGAATCTAACCTCTGTTTCCTATGACCCATAATTTTTTTGTTCAATCTAATTTATCTCATTTTAGTACATGTTTTGTGTTTATTTAAATTCATCCACTTTGTTTTACACATGCCTCAAGCCCAATTCATGTCGTTGTACCACGAATTTAAATGGCAATAAATAAAATGATTGCATGTCTGCCTTTACATAAACATGGATTATGCTGTCACTGCACTGTGGTATGGGGTCTGTCACACTCACAAAAGGAAGTGCTTATGCTAACCAGTTCCCAGAAAGTTAAGTAGGGAGCTACCATATGACTGCAGCAGCATGCTAACCATTACAGGAAGGAATAGAAAGTGGAGACTCGAACACACACATAACACACACACAACACACACACATGCAAACAATGACAACAGTGTTGTTCACAGAAGCAAAAGATGAAGTCAAGTATCTTTCTGGATGATAAATTAACAACATGTGACACATCTATAGGATGGAATATTGTTTAGTTATGTAAGGGAACAAGGTTTCAACATATCCTATAACATAGATGGATCTTGGAAGCACTGTGCTAAGTGAAATAATCTACCTAGAAAGAATAATTCATATAGAATCTGGCTTTGTGGAATACCTAAGGCTATTAAGCTTATAGAGACAGAAAGTAGATTGGGGGTCACAAGAGGGTTGGCAGAGGGGAATGGCTGGTATGGCTTCATGGTCACAGAGTGGCTAATTGTTAGTGATGAATAAGCTTAGAAATAGACAATGGTAACAGTTACAGAGGCAACTCAACACTGAGACATTGTGGGATAAAGTGATGCAATTAATAACCACCCATGTGTACACTTAAAATGACAACTTTACTAGCCTTGGGTAATCTTATCCTGATAAGAGCTTATTTTTTGAAATTAAACACTTGATTCCATCTTCTACTTCTGTGAACAGCACCCCTCTCTCTCTCTCTCTCTCTCTCTCTCTCTCTCTCTCTCTCTCTCTCTGTGTGTGTGTGTGTGTGTGTGTATGTGTGTG
This sequence comes from Tokudaia tokunoshimensis, assembly GCA_036184795.1. NCBI lineage: Eukaryota > Metazoa > Chordata > Mammalia > Rodentia > Muridae > Tokudaia > Tokudaia tokunoshimensis. The sequence continues at coordinate 42,807,258 of BTHU01000012.1, forward strand.
TGTATATGTGTGTGTGTATGTATGTATGCCTGTGTGTGTACTTGCAATTTCCTTCTGTATCATTTATTAATAAGAACAGAAGAATATCTATTATGAAAAACAGGTGTAACTGGAAAGCAGTACACATCAGACTCTGGTGTGGCCCCCAAGCTGTCAGAATCAGAACTGAAACCCTTGAACCTTCCTTTAGCCCACAGATGTAGGTCCCCACATCCCCATGGTGGGTCAAGAACTCTTAGTTCTTGGCTACACCCTCTCTGAAGATGCTGGCAGTCTTTGATTTTGCTGCCTCTGTAAAAAGCTTTCTGGATGAGGAGTGAAGGAAAGAACCCTGGGTTCTGCCTTTACTTCTCCGATCGATCCGAGTTCTAACCAGGTCAACCCTGCAAGCTTCTGAGAGCTGGTGTGTTTACGGTGACGTGGCTTCCACTTGTTCAGTTCTGAACATGCATTTGGGACAGAAGGTGCCAAGTGAGCCTCCCAGTTCTCAGTTCATATAATAGACATGAAAAAAAGTCACACATTTATCACGTACATAGTAGTTGAAGGTGTTTTATATTGACTCAAACAACTGACAGACATGAGACAGACAAAGACAATTATGTATTTCTTCACTGGGGAAGGCTTCCTGTCAATCCCAGAAGGTCAAAGGCATTAGAGCAGTGACTTGTTGGAAGGGAAAGTGGGGTTATCCATGAGTCAGTGGAGAGTGAGGGCTTTGAGGGGCATGGCTCTGCCTTGACACAGGCCAACTAAACACATACCATTGGCTTCTTTCCTCAGAAGTATTAAATTCATGGGAGAAAAGAAATTCCAAGGTCAACTTAAACTCCCCTCCCACAAAGTCTTGCCTGTAACTCTGGACTTGATGTGAACAGTTTCACTTTTCACCCTGCTCATAGAAGCCAAGAATCCCACACCTTTCCCCCAAACAGCTGTAGAGGGCATATGTGAAAGTAAACTAATTAAGAAAGGGTTTTCAAAAGGTCCTTGCTTAAGAAGGTGAGAATCAGGAGATAGGAAGTGCCATTTGGTAAAGTAAACCAACTTGAAATCTGGTAGATGTTTATAGTCAGCTCTCCGTGTGGTCCCCCACACCAGCCCTGCACAGTCCTGTCTGTGCTAGGAGCAGGGTCTGGGGGTTGTAATTGGATCCTTTCAGTTATCCAGTGAGCAGAAACTATGAACTGCATAAGGGTTCTTAGAGTCCCCAGAGCCTGACACCAGGGCTCCTTGGCTACAGAAAGTGCCTTCTGCCATTGGAGCTGTTAAATAAGGGCACAGACTGTGCAGTGCACACTTAAATCTTTACAAAGTGCTCTTTAGCTGCCCTAACGAAAAACATATGTACATTGTCCAAGCCCCACATAAGCTCTTCTGTAAATGTCATTTGTGAGCCTGCAGCCTGCTTTTCTGGCAACACGTGCGCGCGCGCGCGCGCGCACACACACACACACACACACACACACACACACACCATTTCTGCTGAATATTTTCAATTCATAATCCATCCCCCTTTGCCAGTCTTTGGGTGAATTGCTGGCAGGTGAGCTTCAGATGGCTCTGGAAATCTCTGATCTTGCATTGTGAACCATAAAGATGGTTTTTTTCGGAGAAAAGCTGAACTGAAAATTCATCAAACGTGAAGGGGTATACCTACAGTGACCTCCGTTTTTATGTCTTACTCTTTTTTTTTAAGGGCTCAGGGTCCAAGTGATAGCTCAGCCAATTAAAGGTGCTTGCTGTCAAGCCTGATACCCAAATTTGGTTCCCTGGACTCCAGAATTCAGTGTCCAGAAACAGAAGAACATTCCCCTCCCTCTTGTTCTTTGCGTCATGTCCACCATCAGTGGAGATTCTGTGATCATAGCCATGGTGATTCTACCTCAAACACCCTATAAAGGGAACACAGTGATGTCAACAGATAAGGGCCAGCCATGTGGATGAGTTTGTGCTAGGCATCTCCTACTTACTTACTTTGGTAAATTCTACTTCTAGGGCAGGTAACAGTGTTAGAATCAGTGATTAAGTCCCTTACCAGGACAGTGAGCTTATAACTCCACTCTGCTGTCAATGCAGAAAGGCTTTGAGAGGCAAGGTTTTGAATACCTAGGCTCATCAGTACCCATTTAGAAATTTATCAGATATGTAGACTCCAGGCCACTTTAGACAGACTAAGGTAAAACTCATAGGTCAACATTTTAGAGTGTTCCCAAATGGTTAAGAAACCATGTTACAGACTAGAAAGCTCTGGATGGAGACAGGAGGATAATATCCTGTTTATAGTCATATGTGAAGTGTCAGGCAGCCATCAGTGGCCCGCAGGGCACATCCATAAGTTTTGGTGTAACAGTTGGGCAACCCTGGTCCAGCACTGTGATATTAACACACATTAATATTACTAAGTATAGATAAAAGCCCCATTGTAACACTTGAAGATTGGGCAACAGAGAGTCAACAGTTTCACCTGTGGCATACACATGGTTCATTGGAATGAGTGAAGGAATAGCAAGCTTTCAAGTGGGCACAAGCTCTCTGATATATTTCTGGACAATTCCCTTTCAAGATCATGTGAGTTGCAGAGTTATCTACCCTTGTTTTGGTCCAGTTTTCCCTTGTTTTGTGAAACTCATACTCATAGCAAAGTATACCTAACACTGGGTTGGATTTATGGGCATGACTTGAATTGGGTTCTTCTGTGATTTCAAATCTAGGGACCTGCAAGATAATCTACTCCAGTATTTTTCTAGTTGATCCCTTGCGATTATCATGATATTCGTATAAATACAAGTCCTACAGTCACTGCTATGAGAAGGAGCCCTTGTATGAGTCTCTGGTAGCTCAACATACCTATGGTGTCAGAGCCCAGTGAATGACAATGAATGATCGTTTTAGCTATTTGTCTCTGTGCTATAACACAATGCCTAACCAAAACAAAACAAAAAAAACCCTAAGAAATACCGGTTCATGTTGCTTACAATTCAAGCGTACAGTCTGTCATGGTGGGAAAGACATGTTGGCTAGAGCCATAGAGTGCCAGTCGCATTATACCCACAGTTAGAAAACAGCAAGAGATGAATGTTGGTGTTTAGAATATTTTGTCCTTTGTACTCAGTCTAGGACTCCAATACATGGAGTGGTACCACTCTCAGTTAAGTGTGTCTTCAGACCTCATTTAACCCAATCTAGAAACTGCCTCACAGATGTGCCCAGAGGCTTGTCTCCTACGCTGGCAATCAGTATTAACCTATCACAAGGGTGCAACAACCCACAGGTCACTGATCTCTGTACCCTTTTCTCTCTACCCAACACCTCCATGTTTTCAGAAATAAACCGTAAAAATGCAAATTGAGTCTATTCCCCACCCCCAAGAAGTCACCCCAAGGAGACTTACTCTTACTGAGAACTGGAACACAGCGTTTCTTTCCTGCACTGCACCGCTCATTATTGGCAAAGCTAGTCCCTGACCAGCTCTGAATAAATCATCAGGGTGACATCAGAAGATGAATTCCAGAATGCACAGCTGTCCTTCGCACAGTCAGACTTGTGGGAAATGGGGCAAAGGGAGATAGATGACTCTCCTGTAGGTTTTAGTCAGAGGCCTCTGAGTCATGCCTCTGAGCTCGTCTGTGGGCTACATTGGCCCAGTTTTCATGATTTACTGTGTTATCTATTTTATAAAAGTATCAACATGTACAGCTTTCCTTGGTATATGAGAACTGTGTGTAGGTATTTGCTTAATACAAGAATGTTTCCCTTGGTATATAAAGTGGGATGAATTTTATATAGCAGACACCCTCCGCTACAAATTAAGGAAGTAAAAAAAATGTAATAAAAAAATTAGAGCTCATTTGGTGAGCCATTCTATAATTCCTGAAGGTTTCTACAAAGTTCTCTAAAATATTACTTTAGTTATGACTGCTCCTGCTTCCTGCTCTCTGTTTCCACAACCCTCCATTCCATCTCTCTCTCCTTGTCGAAAACAGTTTCTAGAACTGATTCACACAGAATATTTTCCTTTAGTCCTTTTGGATTCATCCTGCCTGGGAAAATATCCCCAACTTTTGAGTTTGGTGTTTGGTTATATAGTAAGTACCCTGGTCAACTTAGCAGGCCAGGGTTCATGTTACAACAAGTGTGTGCCACCATCTTTCTTGCCAAATTCTCTTTGTGGAGTCAACTGTGTCTCATTAGGTCACATGGTGTCTTACTTAGAGCATGTTTCTTAACTGTCCTTGTTGCTCCAGCTGCAGTAGGAGAATCCGACACCAGGCTGTATCTTTCTCAACAGATACTTGTTCCTTACAGTTCAGAAATTGTGTAGGCCAAGGTCACAGTGCTGATATACATGCTTCTGGGGGAGACTTCACTTAAGGCTTCCTGGAAGAGAGCTGTCACCTTCAGCATCCAGTCACTTCCCACGAAGTCACACTCACTAAGGACATCTCATTCTGTGTTAGGATTTCAACATAGGAGTTACGGGGACACACAACCATTGCAGTGTATGTGTTAAACAAGACCCAGGAAACTGGATTCTGAATGTGCCATTCATTTACATAACTATGTTTGAAGTTGTTCAGAGGGGTTTCTAAGGCATGCCATGCTAAGACCGTCAGGATTACAAGCAACAGCATGTGGATTTGGACTTGGGGCAGTGTCTAATTTCATAGTCACACTTTTTATCATTAAATTGTTAGTGTAATTTGAATGTGTACAATATCTCACCTGTGAGTTTGGACATCATGATAGAGTCACAGAGACCCCCTCTTCTCACTCTGTAGTACACAAGATGAGTCTGAGCACTTGTTTTTTCCTTATCACATATTGTTTTTCCTCCTTCTCTATCCCATGATTTTAGTTGTTGTGTGTGTTCCTGTATGTGCACATGTGTGTACAATGCTCACGGAGGCCAGAAGTCAATGATGAATGTCTTCCTCCATTGCTCTCAATCTTAATTTTTGAGACAAGGTCTCTCAATAAACCTGGAGCTTGCTGATTTGTCTACACTGGTGAACCCTTCGTACCCTGCTTCATCCTCCCCAGTGCTGGGATTATAAATGTGTGACCGTATGCATATGTTTGTTTGTGTGTGGGCACATGTGCATGTGTGTGCACAAGTGCATGTAAAGTGTGTGGGCATGTATGTGTGTATGTGCATGGATGTGTGTGTGTATGTGCACATGTGTGTGTGCATGTGCCTGTGTGTGCATATTGGTGTGCTCATGTGTTTGAGTGATTGTGCATGTGCAAGTGCCTGAATATGTGTGTGCGTGCGGGTGCGCATGCGTGTGTGTGTGTGTGTGCATGTGTATCTTAGCACCTACCATTCTTGTGGGTGCCTGGGATCCAACTCGGATCCTCCTGCTTAAACAGATGGTACTTTATTGGCCAGGCTACCTTCCCACACCCTACTCCACATTTTCTTATATCGTTTTTAAATCTTGAGTGCAGGGTTTTGTGCTTTGACTTTTGGGTGTTTTTGTTGTTTGTTTGTTTAAGCCATGGAAGACACACAAATATACTGAAAATGGCAGATTGCTGTAAGATGCAAGCAGTGCATGTTCACTAAGGACAAAGAGTAGTCCCAGATCAGAGTTTTCCATCCCCTCGCTCCTGATTATCATGAACAGTAAACACAATGACAGTTGTGTGCTGAGCTCACATTCTCAAACTCTACTCAAAGAGAAGGCTGCCTCAAACTCTCAACTGTCTTTTTAAATTTTACAATGTCTTCATTTACACTGGAATAAAGCTGGAAGGGGTTTCCTGATGACCCTTAAAATGGGGGAAAATTAAAATAATTGAGGCTAGGATTTGTGTGTCTGGTGTTTGGCCTGTGGGTCTGGTTCTCATTAGCTCAGACCACAGTCTGGGGTTAATTTTGTAGCTCTCTGTTGGGTTGGCTGGCCTCTTTATTACCATGTGTACCCATAGGCTAAGCCAAGTGCCCCTATATGAAAACCTAGGTACACGAAGTCAGTCACGGCTCTGGAACACGAGTCCTTTGCTCAAATCGAGGGTGTCTGAGTTCTGTAATAAATCTAGCTAGGTGGATTACTTTTCATAGGGATGCTGTGATCCCCCCCCATTGTCTTATTGTTACACATAAATTTCAAAGATAAAGTTTGTAAAAGTTATTCTGAGACTTTTCTAAGGATCCCAGACTTTGTCACATTATAGATATTGACAAAAATGAATTTTATTTATTTGAAAAAATAGAGGATCTATAAATGTTTATATTAATACATTTCTCGCCCCTATTTTTATAGTAATACATTTCTTTGTGTCAGTAATAATAAAGGAAATGGAGATTAAATCTTTGTGTGTGTTTATATGTTTCTCTCTGTGTGATAAGCGTATATAATATGTGTGATGTGTGTATGATGTATATGTCTGTGTATATGTGTGTGTTTGGATGTATGTGTGATTCTCTCAGTGTGTGAATGAGTCTTAAAGAAGTGTCTCATGTAGCCATGCTGACCTCGAACTTGGTATGTAGCTGAGCATAACCTTGAACTTCCAATCCTCCTGCATCTGCTTCCCAGAATGCTGCGATTCCATGAGTAAGCCGTCATGCCATATATTCCCAGCTGTTTTTAGATCCCAGGTTAATAATCTAAAGGAGATAAATTTGTGTTCTTCATATTTTTATCTGCAATTCTGACTGTGGTAAGAGTTCTCCCAAGCTATTACTGAGCTATCAAGAACTCACCAGGGGTTGAGATCACTGCCAGCAGGCAGAATTTGCCAGGACACCATTGCCATATCTGTGCAAACACACATACCTGCAGTCTTTGTGCTTGCTTGCACTGGTATGCTCTTCTGCTGGCCTGGCCTCACCCCCACCCCCATCCCCCATCACACCCACCCCAGCCATCATGGTGTTAACTCTGTAAGCAGAGCTCTGTCCCATGGAGGGAGTCTTTACAAATTCAAGTGGAACGGGAAACAAACATGCCAACCACCAGATGAGCGGTCCTCCTGTCTGTCTGGCGATCACCATCCAGACCCCAGGAAGACATAAACACCCCCAGGAAAACTCCCTTGCAGCCCAGGGTTTGGATAAACAATCCAGCCCTGGTGCTGACTGGCGATCCCAGGCCTGCTCTAGGGAAGTCTATGAATTCATTGTCTCTTTTCACTATGGAATTTACATGCAAATCTTCCTTTCCACAGCCCTTGATCCCTGTGGGAGCCCCTGGAGGACCTGCAGGGATTCCTCGAGCAGAAAGGACCCAGATAAGACCAGAGCCTCCTGCCTCATCACCATAAACTTGTCCAGAGGGATCTGTAGAAATGGCTTTTTGTACATCCTTAACAAAAGTTCTGTGCCCATTGGCAGAGTGAATGCCCTGCCTGCTATGTGTGTAGTTGCTCTGTTGAAATGCACAGAGGGCCAGACCTTGGCACACCTAAGATCATCCCTTCCCTTATCTTCTTTTGACACGATCTTGGAAACTCTAAAATTTATATTGAATTTTCATTGTTAAGTGGAGCATGGGAGAAAAGGAGTGCCTGGGGTGTATTCCCATGTAGCTAGGGACCAGGGGCAAGGGCAGGAAGGCCACTCATTCCCCAGAGGAGTGGGCACATAGTTCTCTTTAGGTTTCTGTGCCTGAAGCTTACAAAGGTGGTCCCTCTGCCACCCCAGGCTCAGAGGACTGTGTCTTGCCCACACCCCACCCCAGGGGGTGCTCTTCACTCTGATGAAAGGGGCAACATTAAACAAAATTTGTTAAATATGTGGCTGGTCAGCTGGGCAGTAGGTTTCTTGTGGGCTCTAGGCTTGCATTCTGGCTCATAAACTAGTTTTCACACAGCCTGTTCCTGGGGCTGACTCTCAAATCCTAACGTATATTTGATTCCATGGTCTTCTGAAGCTGCTATCTCTGCAGACTGGCTGGTGGATCAATGTGCGGAATGGTTCCAGACACCGGCCTGAGCCAGATGTGGGGCCCCAGGCTTCAGATCAGCGAAGTCTGTCCACCTTCCTCACCCTGGGCCTGATGAAAGATGGATGGCTCTGTATTTTCTTCTGGCAAATTATATATCAGAGGACAGGAGACTGAGGAATTAATTCAAGATTAATTTACGGATGACTGCACGTGGAATTATTTGGCCAACAGATGAAAAATGAAATTTTCACTACAAAGAGAGGAAATTGGAGAAGGGTTAAATTTTAATCCCATTTCCCCAAAAGAATTATTGTGTCCCAAGACCTTTGTTGGATCTTCAATTAATCATTCAAGAACCGGACTTCCACACACGTCAGTGAGCAAGCACACAAAACCCAGTGCCATGCGCATGTAGAGCAGTATTCCTATCTGTGGGTGGAAGAGATAAATTAGCCCTGTGCTGAGCACCGAGAATCTCCAAAATCCACATGGTCAAGTGGACACAATCCAGATCAAGGCAAGTTTTTACTTTTTTAGGCAAATGAGAAATAAATTTTTAAAAGATGATTTGAGGGTCTGTTGAATCTTAATACCTTATATAAGCAGAGCAGGTGGCCTTGGTCACTATGTCCAAAGGAGAGTAGAAACTCAAGGGAATACCTCATAAACACAAAGGCATTTGAGGGACTGTTGGGACGGGTTGTTGGTAACTAAAATGAAAAACCATGCAAGCTGATGTAGACTATGAGAGTTAGTGTCTAACCTCAGGCTGTTTTGTTTTAAAGGGGAAAAAAAGATGCACTTGTAAAAGTGGCCGTATTGCTCCTTAGCTTACACAAACCAAACAGGAGGGTGTGGGTGGGAGTGTAGAGGGCGTGGGTTGAGCTGAGGGGAGAATGGGGAAGGAGTGGGAAGGAAGTGTGAGAACTATTCTATCTTGAAATATTAAAAGGTGAGCTTTCTCTGTACATCTCAAAGTCTCGGCAATGAGTGTCTGGACAGTGTGGTGTGTGTGTGTGTGTGTGTGTGTGTGTGTGTATCCCCTAGGTTTGTTTGTGAATGGCCAATTGAGACAGAAGTAGATCAACTTTCAATCACTCATTTTTGTATTTCCAATGCCCTCTGTGGTCCCATCATTTCCTGAAAACTACCCACATGATACCTGATTTCCAAAGCACTGAGTAGGGGGAGTGAGTGAATTACATCAGAAACTGGAGGAAAAAAGAAGCATGGTCAGATCTGCCCTGTGAGCAGTGCCCAACAGGGTAAAGCCCCCAGTGATCAGAAAGTGTAGCGAGCACGCAAATAAGATGGGCTGCCATCCACAGAATTCTTCTGGTCCGGTTTCTCATCCTGTGCAGGTCAGCTTCGCTCTCTGACTGAGCATCCTCTATAGCCAGGTACCCTAGTGATGAAACATTGCAAAGGGACTCCTGCCAACTAGGAAGGAAAACTTATCCCCCAAATTTTCCTTTTTGTTGATTTAGCAAGCTCAGTGTTCAATCAATCTCTCCTGCTTTTATCTTTGGAAAGTAAGAAGATACGATTGGCTGAGATATGTGACCTATCTGTAGCCTATGTGAAGCCAGAGGGAGAGAAGCCCAGGGTGAAGAGGGAACTTTCATTCCTAGAAGTCCTCTGTGCCCAGCTTGTGTTTCTTCCTCGGTGATGACATCATACATTTTCACATATTGATAAATATTTAAACTTATTTAAATATTTAAATGAGGTAGGGGATTAAAGATCACTCAGGAGGTTGGGAAGAAGGCTCAGTGGATAAAGCTCTTGCCTCACAAGTGTGAGAACAATAGTGCAGATCTCTGGAGTGCACCTGAAATCAAGTGAGAGTGGTAGCCTCCTTTAACTTCAACACTCCGAGAGAACAATCCCCTGAGCAAACTGACTAGGGAGAGTAGACTGAATCAGAGAGTTCTGGGATTAAAAAAGACTCTGTTAATGAATAAAATAGAGAGCAACTAGGGAAGATACCACAAGTTAGCTTCAGGCACCCTCACTCAGGTGTACATATGTAAAAACTACTCCCCCCCACACACACACACTATACAAGCAAAGCAAAATCTCAGACTTGGGCTAAAAAAATTAAGATAAACACTGATCCCAAGACAGGAAACTCAAGAGCAGATGCCTGGCGCAGGGCCTTACAAATATCCAGGGCTTGGTGGGAAAGATGGAGTTGCAGCCTGCTCACTCTGTGAAGGTTGCCTTGAGCAAGGCTATGGCTTCTCCATACACACTTCTGCTAAGAACCAGAGGAAAACAGGGCTGGGAGATGTCATCCCATCCTCTAGCCCAAGTGAACTAAAACAACAAATGTATGCACCTCAGAGACAGAATCTGTGATTCCTATCTAAGATGAATAATCTCCAGGTTCTATGGCAAGACTTGCCAGTCACCTAAGGATGTGATTATTGTATCAAAGCCATCAGAAGGTGGAAGTCAGCTAGCTAGCTTAACAGCCATTGCTGAGATACCTTCACTCTGAGGTTTCTGTCTCCCCAGCCCCTGCAAGCCCAGGAATGCAAAGCTTCCTGAGAAAAATGAAAGACTTGTACCTTAGGGTCATTCAAGTTCAATGTTTACCCAACACTTGCTAGCAGAGCTTTTGCAAAGGACTCACTGTTTGGAATAAGGAGACCCGTGTGTAGATTCCCCCATTTCTCCCAGAGGAGTGAAATTGAGTAAGTCCATCCACAAATCTGAACTGTAATTTATTTTCCTATTAAATAATTATACATATACCTATATATTATTAAGTTTTGACTGGATTCAAATTCACTGTATAGACAAGATTGGCCTTAAACTCACAAGAGATCTCCTTGGTTTTGCTTCCTGAGTGCTGGGATTAAAGACATGGACTACCATGCCTGCTTATGCCTATTTCTTGATTTTGTAAATATCAGCTATGATCAAGTGTCACGGTAACCTCAGATAGATACCTGTAGATGGGAAATTCGGGTACTAGGTCCCATTCTTTCTTCTAAAAGGGAGTTCTTCTCATTCATTTCAGTACAGAGGGAATGTGTCTTAACAGGGCCGATGATTGAACAGGTATTCTGAACATGACAATGCTTCAATTATGTCTTGCACAAGACAGACACACGATGACCAGCTCCTTGCCAACTATGTCTCCTCTTTTCTCCTCTTCTTGCTACTCTAAAAAAAGCTAAAGTGTGGCTAGGACTGGGCTTGTAGAGAAAAGATAGGTCATGGTATAGAGGATGGCTGGATAGTCCTGATACTTGTGGCCCTTTCATTAGTGGATGCCCAGCTAAGGATGTCTTCTCCCACATTCTGTTGCCTGCAGGGCACCATGTGGCTAGTTCTTATCTGAAAGATATGGAGGAAACACAGCAGCCCAGGCACCATGCACTGTCTATAGTTTGACTCCTTCATTGTGACCCAATGCAGTGGCAGCCACATCCTTAGAGGTTTATGGCACCAGATATGGAAGAAACTATAACATTCCCAAGGAAAAGACCCTACCCAACCGACCACATTCATATTCTATGTGGCTGAGGCACAGACTTTCATCTTAGCCCTTAGGTGTATTTGGGTCGTGATATTCACCTATCTTAGAAAGGTTCAAACCTCTATATTGAGCCCAAGGGCCCATGTGGAGTCCAGGCAAATCCAAGAGTAAAGCACTATCAGTTTAGAGCAGGGACCAACCAATGTCTCCACAAATCACAGAGTTTCTTCTCTTGATGATTTATATATTTAGGTCAGGAATTGAAGGGACCATGGAGAGCCAAGCTGAGCAACTGGTACTTCCTGCACAGGGTCGGAGCCACCTGTCACTACAGCTGTACTGGGTAGGACACATTGACTCAAAGTTCACAGACACCAAAGCTATATCATCGGATTGAAAGAAAACAATGATACAGAATGTCTTTGCAATTAGGAAAGCCCAAGCTGAAGGGTGACTGGGGCTCCCATTACAGGCTGCTACATTCCCCCCTTCTTGCTATAGATTTTTCTGGTAACCATTCCTCCTCTGTAGAAGAGCATACAGAAGCCATTCTCCCTCCAAGTCAGACTTGGTGTGACTCTCCAGCTGCTACACTAACCAGGGACTCTCAACTTGGTTCTTCCCTTTGCATAAAGGGAAGCAAAAGAGCTTGCTTCTCTTTGATGTTAAGTGATGGGGTATCACCAGCTCTGGATCTACTGATGCCCCGAGTCCAGTCAATTTTGACAAGCATGGCATAGGAACATTGTGTCTTTTAAATGCTCTTTAAGGGAAATAGGAGTAATGGGCACAGCAGATTTTATTCAAGGGGAATATGGGGATAAGTTACAGATGGCATCACTGACATTAGAGCAGTGAGAAGTTGGGCAAATGTCAATCAACCTTGCATAACATTAATATTATGCTTCATACTATGTTTTAGTTGTGTTGGGTATTGGAAGAAGAATCTAGAACAACCCTTGTTCTTCAGTAATAGGTAGTTAACTTGGGAAGGGATTAAAAAAATGACATGAATAACTAATCATGAACAGTAATAAACTAGTAAAAAAAAAGTAAAACTAGGTAACAGATAGCATTCATCATGCCAGAATGTTTCTAGTGTTCCAGACATCTGGCCAGTGCCCCTCATAGTTGTTTTTATTAACTCTTCACACCAATGTCCCGCCTGGCATCATCAGCCTTGGAGGACACAGGAGTTCAGTGACCAATTTTGGCTCCTGCAACTCTTAGGTCCTACTTGATTCTCACTACCAGCTGTGTTCTGCACTTTGAACACTGGCCAGCTATAAGAGAGCACCTGCTCAGATCTCTGTTTGTGAGGAAATATAAACTTTTCATTGAGTTTGTAGAAGGCTGACACCAGGACACTGGACAGGATCTAGGTCTTATCCTCTTTAAGAGCAGAGAGGGACTGCCTTACCATGGAAATGGTTTGGTTGAGACAACCGTGTTGGACCAACAGGCTGTGGAACCAGGCCCTTCTTATTGTACTGTCTTCAGATGTAACCTCATGTGGCCAACAGACCTTAGATAGAGTTGGACTGAGAGAAAGCCAGTTGGAAATAAATCACTCACATGTTAGGATAATAGAGACAAGAATGGAAGAAATGACTGAAGTGCCTGTAGAAACTGGCTTTGTCAGATTTAATAAGGTCTTGACTATGAGTTGACCATGTCACTCATCATGTGTGTGTCAGGCATGCTGGGGTGTATGTCTGACTCTAATTTGCAATTCAGAACTTCTAGAATTCCCTTTTATTCCTGCCCTCATCAAAGGATACTTCTTTTTTTCCCTTTTTTAAATATTTTTAAATATTTTATTAGATATATTCTTTATTTACATTTGAAATGATTTCCCTTTCCTTGTCCCCACCCCGCCCCCGGAAAATCCCATAACCCATTTCCCCTTCCCTTGTTCCCCAATCAACCTTCTCCTACTTTCCTGTCCTGGTATTCCCCTACACTGTGGCATCGAGCCTTTCCAGGACCAAGGCAAATGATACTTTTTTTTTTTTTTTTTGAGACAGGGTTTCTCTGTGTAGCCCTGGCTGTCCTGGAACTCACTGTGTAGACCAGGCTGGCCTCGAACTCAGAAATCCTCCTGCCTCTGCCTCCCAAGTGCTGGGATTAAGGCGTGCGCCACCACCGCCCGGCGCAAATGATACTTCTAAGTCCTGACAACACCCAAGGCATTGAGGAATCTGGGATGAACAGACAAGGTTTGTGTATGAAGGAGCACACAGAGTCTCAGATATGGGGCAGAATAATTCTATAGCAGTGAATTTCAATTTCCTCATCCGTGAAATGGGATCTCCACACCTGCACCCCTCCTCTGTGTGTGCATACACACACACACACACACACACACACACACACATGCACGGATATGTTCAAGTCCTCATGTGAGCCCTTACATAGGCCATATCAGATGCCCTCCTGGTTGATCACTCTTTGTCATATCACTTCAAGGCAGATTCTCTCACTGAGTCTGAAGTTTGCCACTGTACAATGAGGCTGGTTAGTCAGCAGGACCCCAGCAATCCTCCCACCTCTCCCCTCCCCCACTTCCGGAGTCAATTGTGCCTTTGGTTTTTTTGTTTTTTTTTAATATGGGTGCCAAGGACTGGCACCCAAAGTACACAGCAGGCACTTTACCAACCAGGCCATGTCTCTAGCTCCAGAATTGTTTTGAGGTAGAATTGGGCTACTAGAGATAATGCTAAAAACTCAGCTATGCTGGCCTTCAGGCTGGAGCTCAGCACAGCAGTGGACATCAGCATAGCAATGGACAGTCACTGGGCATGCAGTAACTGCCAGGTCTCACGGTTTGCCCCACCTCCCACCTCATAGCCTATTTCCATCTCTCTCAGGGAAGGGTGGCTTGGCTCTTGAATCCACTTATGGTGGATGATATCCTTTCTCACCTGACTCTTTGAAAAAACAAGTTTCTTTTGCACACACTTCCTACATTGTCAATTTCTTGCTGACACTCTATCTACTTACTATTGTTCCCTCCCTAATTAGACACAGTGCACAATTTGAAGTTAATCTCTTCTCAATGAGTCTTCTCTGCATTGTTCTGGATTGGTCGAAATGTTTTATCCCAGGACATTTCCACCCAACCATTCACCACATGGCTATTGACCCATTACATGTTAGCTGTGGTACGGAGGATCTGAATTTTGAATTCGATTTGGCTTAAACTTAAGTTGAAGTAGATGCACTTGGCTACTGTAATTGCTAGTATAACTTTAAAGCATTGAGACCCTTATTCAGAATATCAACAGTTCTCATATATATATACACTATCCCCAAGGAGATTATACAGATACCAGCACCAACTTCAGAGAAAACCAATCAGTAGGTACTCTTGCCCGCCTCCTCCTACAGTAGCATTTATACCACCCCACCCACCCTTACAGGCTGTGAGTCAGACCCGAAGCAAGGCACTGGGACCCAGGAAGGCACTGTGGCTTGAGCACACCTCCCTGTGTGGGAAGACCTAGACAATGATGACTGCCTTCCAACCTCATGCTCTCAGATTGGGATGGAATCAGTCTCCTAAGCAGGGCCACCTTGTGTCCCCGTCTCAATGTAGGCGAAGGGAACAGGAATGAGACACTCATGTGGGTGTCCAGCGGAGGCAGCTGAGCACAGTGGGGCAGGGTGGTAGGGGGTGCTAGCAGCCAGTACCATGTGGCACTCAGATGCCGGGGTGGAGGACTATCATCCCAGACGGCCACAGCCTTGCTTACCATCTGCTAGCAGTTGGGCACAGTTCAGTCTGACAATGCTGAGCCAGACAGCTGGTACCAGATATTAGAAAATCTAAGCTGAAATGTGAAATGCAGGACTTTTTTTTTAAACAAAGCTGTTTCTGAACCTGGAATTCTAGCAAAGGAACAGAAGTTTGCTCTAAAGCTAGCTAAAGGGGCTGCTGAGCTCACCATCGGCTCTGTTCCTTCTTTCCCTCCTCTGCCCCTCCTCCTTCCTCTTTCTTTCTTTCTTTCTTTCTTTCTTTCTTTCTTTCTTTCTTTCTTTCTTTCTTTCTTTCTTTCTTTCTTTCTTTCCATGCACCTTTCCTTTCTCTTCTTCCTTACTTTCCTCTCTTCCTCTGTATAGCATTTCTTTCTTTCCCACAATTTTATTTTACCTTCTCCTTTTCCTCCTTCTATTCCCCCTCCCCCTCCCTCTCTCTCAACAAGTCAAGATTCCACCATATAACCCAGGGGAGCTTGGAAGTCACAACTGTCTACAGCTTTCCATGTGCAGGGATCATAGGCCCAATGCAACCAAACCAGATAAGTATATTTTTGAGACTTCTTTATGTGCTCACAAGAGAATACACTGCACTTTAATTCTTTTTTATTTTTAAAAGCATGTTCTTTTATTGAAAAAGAAAGTAAAAATATTTTATGATAAAATTGAAGTTTTGCGTGGAAAATATTTCTGATAAAATAGAAGAGATATAAAGAAAAACACGTTAAAATTGACAATTTTCATGAAAAATTAAAGAGAAAAGTGGTAGACATAAAAAACATTGCTAAAAATGTTTATAATTCCACTTTCAATCAACTTAGAATTATTTTTATGCCTACCATTTTATCTGTATAATTTCCATGATAATCTTCAATTGTAACATGTTTTTCTATACATTTCTTCAATATTATCAGCAATATTTTCCATGTAAATCTTCAAATTTATCATAAAATATTTAAAATTCCACTTTCAATCAACTTAGGAATACTTTTATGTCTACCATTATTATAGCTATATAAAATTTTCCATGATAATCTTCAGTTTTAACATGTTTTCCTACAATTTTATCCCAAATATTTTCCACGTAAATCTTCAATTCTATCATAAAATGTTTCTATTTCATTTTTCAATTAATTTAGCACTTTAATTTTAAATGGAGTCAGGGTGTGTTTGAGCGTGTGCTGCCTGACAAATCATTGCTCTCTTTCCCATGTGACTTGTATCAGCTCTTCTGTAATGTTATTGTAATACACATTGCTTTTACCTCCACAGGACAAGGTTTAAATCTAGGAAGGGTGACTCTCAGGAACAATCTTCAGAGACTGACTGTTTCCTAGTGAAGCTAAGGGGAAGTGGCTGTGTTCCTGGGGGTCAGTACCTCCTGGGCCGCAGGGCTTCTCTATTTCCATTAGAATCCCCAGTATCTTAACATCAAAAGTCATCCACCAGAAGGTCTTGGTCCTCTGTTTTGCAACTTGTGATGCTCTGGGACTGGCCTTTGCCATGTGTCAGGAATGACTTTGGAAGACAGACACCGGTGACTACTAACTCACAAACACAATTCTATTAAATATTATAGTCCCCAAGTTCAGATGTGAAGGGAGGTACTGCTGTGTTGTCCCCCACTGGCTGTATCCTGGAAGGAAGCCAAGGAAATGCATTGCTGCACTGAGCTTCAGGGTATAAGATTTCCAGGCTGATATCACAGCCACGTGAGAGGAAGGGAATGAAAAAGGATCAGCAAAAACAACCTATAAAAATACCATAAAGGAAATGGATTTATTATATTCTATGTTAGTTAAAAAACAAAACAAAGCAAACAACAACAACAAAAACTAATAAAAAAGAAAAAATTCCCAAGACATGCATGGGGATAACAAAGGACCTCAGGTCAGTGATTGGCAGAAAGGAGAGTAGTACAAATTCTTCTACTTATAAGAGATGCAGGGATAAAGAGGGAACAGAAAGTGAGGGAATGACCAACTAGTGATTGGCCCAACTTGAATTCAATGCCATGAGAGAGAGCCCACCCCTGCCACTACTACTAATATTCTGTGCAGAGAGGAGGCTAGCATAATAGTTATCTGAGTAGTTTCACCCAGCAGCTGATTAAAACAGGCACAGAAACCCACAGCCAAACATTAGCCAGCGGTCAGGCAATCTTATGGGAGAGGGAGAAGTGAAGGTTGAAAGAACCACAGAGGTCAAGAACACTACAAGAAAAACCTACAGAATCAACTAATCTGGGCCCATAGGGGCTCACAGAGACTGAACCACCAACCAGAGAGCATGCATGGAATGGACCTAGTCTCCTTACACATGTCTAACAGATATGCAGCTTGGTCTTCTTGTGGAACCTCCAACTGCAAGAGCAGGGGCTGTCTCTGACTCTGTTGCCTGCCTCTGGATGCCTTCCCCCTAACTGGATAGCCTTGTCTCAATAGAAGAAGGTGCACCCAGCCCTACTACAGCTTGATAAGCTAAGGCAGGTTGATATCCATGGGAGTTCTCCCCTTTTCTGAGGAAAATAGGGAGCAGGGACAGAGGGAGGGGAAAGAGGGAGGGTCTGGGAGGAAAGGAAGGAGATCAGATTGTAAAGTAAATTAAAAAATTTTAAAAAGCTACCATATGACAATTATGTCAGTATTCTATAGTTTTATTGAGAGAAAGAAAGAAACGAACAAACAAACCAACAAAGAGGCAGGCACAGACATTATAGGGAACAGCATAGAGTTCCTAAAAAAGGTACTATAACTACATAGGACCCATAACTGCACTGTAGACAATACCCAAAGGAGCTAGAACTACCATCTCATGACAAGTCTATCTGTTCTTCAGAGTTCACTGTAGCTCTGTCCACAATGGGAGACAGGTTCCACGTCCACTGTCAGCCACATGGGTAAAGTATAGGCTGTAACATTCACTTTGGAATAGCACTCAGCTTGTTAAAAAAAAAAAAGGAAAGCCTTCTACCTCATGGATGGACATATGGGAAACTGTGTGAAGTGAAGTAAGCCAGACTCAGAAAGACCAACACACATAATTTCACTTACATGTGAGATAAAAATCTTCATCACCACCACCACCACCACCACCATCATCATCATTATCATCATCTCAGGTACAGAGAGAGAGGGAAGAAAACTGGGGTTCCTGAAGGTGGAAGACATGCCAAGGATTACAAAGCAGGAGTGATAAGCTGAGGAAGCCTGAGATCTCATACATAGCAGGAGGACTGTTACTAGACTGTACTAGGAGATTTTACTAAATAAGTAGATGTTACTCTTGGAAAGAAAATGTAACTACATCAATGGTAGATACACTCAATATTACCATGGAAACTACTTTACTATCTATGTATTTCAGAAGAGTCTGCTACCAATCCACAGTATCTACAATATAATTTATTCCAAAATAAACTAATCGGGAATGGAAGTTTCTAAAGGAATGCTTACATAGAAAGCAGTTCTCTATCTGAACCCCACAAGACAAGTGGTGTCATTTAGGTATCTAACTATCCAGATTGGGGGTGTTACTGGAAGGGTTAGCCAAGCTCCCTGTGTCCTTTCACCCTAGACCCAGCAGGAGTTCCCAGAGATATACAGTGGAGATGAACGTGCAGCCACGCCTGAGGCTGGAACAGAAGGACTGAGGTCTGACTCTTGTCTGAAAAACTGTGAGAGTGGGTGTGTGGGTGGAGCTCACAGGGAGGACAGGGAGAGCTGGGTAGGAGAACTCTGGCAACTGGACGGGAAGCAGGTGTGGTACTTGGCACCTGTGTGTTTTAAAAAAAAATCCACCCTCTATAAATTCTGTGTGCTGGATAGACTGTTAAGAAGCCAGAATTATAGAACACTTAATTTTTGGGTACACATTTCTTGCCAAAGCTGACTTCAACCAAAGTGAGAACCAAAGTGAGACTGGAAAGAAGGATCAAGAAAGTAATTCAAGACTAGGGATGTTTCTGGTGTCATCATGCCCAGGGAGAAGGAGAGGGGTGTTCATTACAAGCAGTGTTGTGGAGATGCCAGATGATGCAGAAAGTCTCTGCACACTGTGATTGCCAAGAAAGTGACACCGGGATGATGGAGGGCATTCTGAAATGCTCTCAGTAGACCTGTGTGGGGCTTAAAGTTTCCCCTCCAACTCCTTTCTCCACCTGGGCCAGCAGCATCTTCCCCAGGCTCAGTAGCAAAGCTGGAAGGACAAGGGGAGTACCAGATAACATTCTCCTTGACCATTGTAGAGAATGTAACTGATCTGGACAACAGGGGTAGGGTGGGAAAGCCTAGAGACAAGAGTCTATGGGGTACGCAATGAGGGAGCATCTCCTATCGTTTCTTTAGAAAACAAACAGACCAAGCAACCAACCAACGAACCAAATGAAAGCCAAAACTACAAAAACAAAACAAAGCTAAATATCCAAAAGACTTAACTAAACTCCAAATAGATAAAATGATAGTTATTCATATCACCCCCACCCCCCACATAGGGCCCATGAAATGGAGGACTTGGAACAACCCAGAATCATCAGAATCATTATGATCAAGTCTCTGTGTTTGGTGTTTCTATGAGCATGTCTGTAAGGGATTTTCTTAGATGGGTTACTCAAGGTGAGAAATCCTGCTCTGGTCTGAATGGAAGGGAGAAAGGTCAAGTGAAACACCAACATGCATACATTAATTCATGGCTCCTTGCAATTGATTTATTATATTTAGTATATATTATGTATGTATTGTATACATATGTATTACTTTTCAATTATATGGCCAGTTGCTCAGTTCCTGCTGCCTGACTTGTCTTTCAGTTATAGACTGTAACCTGGATTTGTGAGCCAAATAGATCCTTTCTCCCTTAAGTTGCTTCTGTCAAGGTATTTTATCATGGCGTTCAAGTAACTGAGCAGCGGAGCATCACATGCTTCCTCTTGTAAAACACACTTGATTTTGTAACAAAAAAAATCTTTCTGAGAGTCAGCCCAGTTCCATTCTCATCTCTCTTCTTTGTCCCATCTGTTCTAGAAAAGCAGGTCTTGTACAGATGAGAAACCTGTGGTAGTTTAGATGGTACTCTCACAAACTGAGGACAACTGTGGACGTGAGGTAATCCAAGTGTATTGTTTTGGGTGGAGTTTCTCTCTGTTCGCAGAAACTCTTGCTGATAGTTGAGGTTCTTAAGAGGCTCATTATGGAGTTTTGAATGAGAATGTCATTAGATACTCGTGTATTTGGACAGTTGACCCTCAGGTGGAGGTTATGGAACCTTTAGAAGGGATAGCCTGGCTGGGAAAAGTATATCACTGGAGGCGGGCTTTCAGAGTGTAGAGCCTCATGTTATTTCCAGTCCTCTTTGTTTTCTGTTTATGGTTAAAGACATATAGTCTTAGCTTCCTGCTTCTGCCACCATTTCTTGCTCCCTGCCATGACAGATGCTTAGCAATCTGGAACCATGAGTCAAAATAAACTCCTTTGGTCATGGTGTTTTGTCATGGCAACAGAAAAGTAACTGATGAACTCATGTTAAAATACAGATGCATTTTTGTGTGCTTTATGATATACCCAAGTAGTAAATGCTCTATGTCTCATTCTTCTCCACGACCTGAAAAAAGAAACATTTTCAGCTAACCTGGAATAAATAAAATTTATAGCATCAGCTTTGGTTGAATCTGTGGTACAATTCAGTGAGTATTTCTTTTCTCAGCTCACTGGTGGACTTGGTAGTTTCTTTAATTCAGCATAAAAGTGGAATAACTGTGGGTTTAAAACATAAATACTATTTAGCTTAAAATATTTAAATATATATATATATATATATTTATGTATGTCAGTGTGAGTGTTCCATGAGTTAGGACCCTCAAAGCTGGATATACAAACATATACAAGCACGCACACACACACACATGCAGGCAGTTGTACACTGTCATGTAGGTTATGAGAATTGAACTTCAGGCCTCTAGAAGAGAACCAAGTACTCTCAATTGCTCAGCCATTACTCTAGTCCCATTATTTAGTATTTGAAGGAAGAACAAAACATTCATATGCAATTAGATTAGAGACTGTCTCACCCCAAGTCAAAAGACAAGGTAGTCATTTCCATAGCTTAACATTCATTACTGCTGTTGTTGGCGTAACATGTGCATTTTATCTGTTATCTCTCTCTCTCTCTCTCTCTCTCTCTCTCTCTCTCTCTCTCTCTCTGTGTGTGTGTGTGTGTGTGTGTGTGATACACTGGGTATAATATTTGTAGCATTCTTGACCAGAACTATGCTGAGTACACTGTTAAAGTAGGTAGCATCAGCTTAGCTGTCCTTGTTGATTCAGAGGTACCAATGCAGACAAATCACCTGTTACAGTGAATGACCTTTCCTGATAAGCAGAGGACATAGAAACAAAGGTGATAAATATTAACTCACTTTGCAGGCCTTTCTGCTGGGTGTTGCTGACATTTCGGTCTTGTTTCTTAGGAGATTTTAAGTGTAAATAACTGCAGCATGCTTCTCATCATTTATTTCTTTATATTATTGGGATAAATACACACATTTATCTAATTGCACGAAGTTAAGGCATTAGGTTACCCACGCAGCTGGTAATATACAGATCTGAGTACCCATCTTTCTGAATTGCTAGAAGCACCAGGAGACAAGCCTGCAAACCACCACCACACTCGGGAAGATTGGCAACAATCTTGGTGTCCAGTCAGGACACTGGTGGTAATAAATTGTCTCAGATGTGACTCAGGCTGCTGTAAGCCTTTCTGAGGATGTTGTGCAAAGTCTTCATGAGTAAACTCTCAATCCCTTTCCTTTCAAATCTCCCAGCCTTGAATTTCTGCAAGGGTGGCAAGGCAATACACATATTAAAACAAGAACAGCAAACATCTTTATATACACACAAATTCATGAAATTTGAAGGGAAAAAAAGAAGACACTTCAATGGCATGAACTATGTGAACCAGCGGAAAATCCTCGTTGCATTAAAAGACAGGAAACATCAAGCTAACTAAAAATATCCTAACAGAAAATGTTTACCTATGGTGTGAGGTAACACAATCACTTAAAAATGTATATATTCTAGAACTTTCGGGGTCCAGAAGGTTTGCATTTGTCATCCCTTAGAAAAACATCTAACTAAATCCACATATGACTGGCTTATTGCAAGACACTAAGTTTTACAATTTGGCCTCAAACAAACATGAAGAAATAGTTAAGCCAACTGCTTTGAAAAAAAAGCTTTACTGACTTAGAGTTAGAATGGCTTGCTATCATTCACGGCTTGGAACGAGTCATCTTTGTAAAAGTGGGGCATGAATTTAACCAAGCACCTTTCAGTTTAGTATGTAAGCAACAGTCATTCCCAGCTGCAGGCGTTCTCCAGTAGGTTGTGCAAACAACCACTAGGGAAGTCTAAATTCAAGGTTGTTTGCTGTTTGACCGTTGGAGTGCTACATTTGCAGAAACCAGGCACATACATGGTCTACATACAGATGTGCAGGAGAAGCACACATACACACAGAATAAGAATACATTCAAACATTTGAAATGTAAATAAAGAATATATCTAATAAAAAATAAAAAGAATACAGGGAGAGAGGAGGAGGTGATAGTCTTTGCGGGGCTCAGGGTGGTATGATCTGGCTTCAGTACAGCTTTGGTTTTGAACACGAGTGCTATGCACCGCACGTGTCTTCACGCCACTTGACACTCACCGGAAGACGGTGTCTGAAAAGGCCGCAGCTTGAGTCTGTCCCCGTGTGTATCATTAACTGCAGTATTTTACTGCACATGCAAAGTTTTCTGCCTCACACGAATACGCAGCTTTAATTATAGAAACGACATTTAGAGTTTCTCTTTCACCACTCCTCAGGAGACAAGTATTAAATTAGTGTATCTGTGGATCTCGCTGTGTTAGAGTGCTGGGCTTAAGTTTTTATTTAAATTGTTGCTGCGAGTTACATTTTTAAAAAGTCCATTAAATGAATTTCAGCTTGGGATTAGGACAGAATTTCCAGCAATTTCTGAAATGATCTTCAACTCACTTCTGCCGCTTTGATCTGCATGCTTATGGAAAGCAATGTTCTAGGCACTGAAGACTGGAGAAGCAAAATATAGATCAACTCTGAAAAGTGTTGAATGCTTAGTGTCCTGCAGTTTTAAATATTCAGTCAATATTACTCTTGATGCAAATCCCAAAAGCACATTTATATCATTGTATGCATTTTACCCTTGTCTTTAATAAATGGTTAAAATTGTAAATATACTCCCAAACAATTTTAACATACATTTAAAAAGAATTTATTTTAAATGACTGTTTGAGTTATAGTTCAGAATCATATCCTTATATGTTTGAGGCTGTATGAAAACTTTTCATATGGAAAAGGGTGAGTTCAGAGGTTAGAATCCTGGAAAATGTGTTATGGGATTGTTTCAGTGAGGAAGAGTGTTTCCTGAGCAAGCTTGGAGAACTGACTTTGAATCCCAGCATCCAAGTTAAAGTTGGGCGTGGTTACATATTCCTATAATCCCAGTTTTGGGGAATGGGGACAAAAAGACCCTGAAAGCTTGGTAGCCAGCTAGCCTAACCAAATGGCCAACCTCGAGATCAGCAAGAAACCACAACTTAAGACAATAAGGGGAAACATGATAGAGGGAGAGATTATATTCTCCTCTGGCTTCCTTGTGTGCACACATAGGCGTAGTCCCACACATATACACACACAAATATACACATACACACACATACATACACACACATAAACATGTATATATACACAAACATACATATACACAATACACACATGTACACATATACACACATATATACACACACACGTAAACATACATATACATACACACACACACACACACACATACACACATACACACACACACACACCATTTCTGTTTATCTTCAAGTTTTGAACAGATCCTTAGATTAGAAGCAACATTTAGAAACTGGGCCCTGATTTTTTTTTTTTAAATTTTCATTCAGTAAAAGTCAGAGAGCCAGAACTTGGATTAGAAGTTGGACATTAGGATTTGGGGGTGGCAATGTGTTGAGCCAAGCCCCAGCTCTGCATATCCATGACTATCTAGACCATGTAGTATGGACAAAATGCTTCTTTTCATGACAGGGCTTCATCGTCTACAGTGGATGTGACTTGTTTGGGAGCAGACTGAATAGTTGGATGAAGGCAAGGCAGAGAAGCATCTTTTATCAACTTTTATTTCTAACAGAGGAAAATGGAGTAAGCAGCAGGAGCTGCTTCACTTGATGTTCTTGTTGTGGTGACTGAACACCTGGCAGAAGCACCTTAATGGAGGAGGGTCTAGTCTGACTTACCACTTATCATACATGGAAAGCGTGGAGATGGCGGCAGCTTGGGGTGGCTTGTAGCATTGCTTCAGCAGTTAGGTAGCAGAAGAAAGAAATGCTTGTCCTCAGCACACTGTCTCCTCTCTTCTGTTTTCACAGCCCTAAACCCATCACACAGGACAGCACTGTCCTCATTCCAGGTGTGTCTCCTAGGTGATTCCAAATGTGATCCAGTTGAGGATGATGAAGGTGAACCATCTAGGAAGCTGATGTGAAGTGCTCAGACTAAGTTCCTCATCACTGTAGAGCAGAAAATGAACCATGTGATCTTTGACAAAAACTTTTAAGTGTTTTGATTTTTTACATGTCTGATGCTGAAGGCTCCATCTCCCACTTTGGGACCTGTGGGAAAGTGTGTAGCAAAGACAGATGATCTGCTCTCTACATGTCAGTCTTTCTCTTGTGTAACCAACAGGGTTATAAACTAGCGTGTGATTATCAAGGACAGTAGAACATGTCTGCCAGGGCCCTTGAGGTGCCTTGCTTTTAGTTCATCCTTGAAAATTAACTGGAGGCAGGGAAATAGGTTATCTGACTCCTAAGCATTTTTATCTTTTGGTAAAGATTTAGTGTTCAAAATAAACTGATGAAATCATGGGCCCTGCATATAGCAAACACAGGCCTAGAACCCAAGGCAGGAAACTCAGAACTAAAGAGATGTGCATCTACGGTTGTGATCTAGGTTGGATGCAGAAATAAGTGAGCTAAAATTTAACAGCATAGAATTTGGCTATGAAAATCCTTTTCGTACATTTTTGTAAAGAATTGTATATAGCTTTTGCAGAGAAGAGAATATAATTTCTTTTCCTCACTCATCACAGGGTTCACACCTAAGACCCTATAACCAAGGACAGATTAACCAAAGAACAGGATAATAACTTCATCTTGCTTTAAATCTTCTGTGATTTGTTAGTCATTTGAAATCAGGATGGACGTGAAGAGATGCTCATATGGTGTGAACAGGCAAGGAGGGCAGCAGAACTTGTTCAGGTTTACCAGGCTTCTAGTATGGGTAGGACACTTGCCACATGGAGTCTTTGCAGAGGAAGGACTAAGTCTCTGCACCTTGGTGATAGGAAGAGATAGGAGTGGACATCTTGCTTCTACTGTTTGCTCAAAGGTCAGGAAGGTGGACTTAGGGATCATGTCCTGAACCAGTCAATGATATGACTGCCTAAAATAATGATTAATTCAGGGGTGGAGGGAGGAGCTGGGTGAGAAAGAGCTTCAGAAACGCTCTGCTAGAGAGCTGCCCTCTGGTGTGTAGGCAGATTCTCTTCAG
Source organism: Tokudaia tokunoshimensis (assembly GCA_036184795.1). NCBI lineage: Eukaryota > Metazoa > Chordata > Mammalia > Rodentia > Muridae > Tokudaia > Tokudaia tokunoshimensis. The sequence continues at coordinate 42,833,055 of BTHU01000012.1, forward strand.
ATATCAGCGGGTGGAAAGGTCAGAGGTTCTGTGAGAGACACAAACTGCAGAGATTCTCTGGTCAGTGAGTCGCTGCTGAGGAAGGGGAGACTTTCCCTCCATTCCTGGCCAGAGAGTGAGAAGAAGCAGTCAGATTAGTACTGTGCTGTGGCTTGTCCCTACACCCCTCAGGAATGTTCCATCCATTTGATGGAACCGATGATTCTTCCTTTTTCATAGCATAGCATAGCTTAGGTATCAAAGGATGTCTGTATACCTTACTGATTTGTTTCCAAGAGAATGGCTTTCTAGTGTTTAATATATGTCACTTCCACTGTGAAGTGCTTTTCAAAGCACACCCAGATACAAGCTGCACCGCCTTTATTCGCAGCGTTTGAATAACTTCACTGAAACGGATAGCATAATCTACAAGCCAGAGATGCTCCCAGTGTACCTTCCTGTCCCAAGCATACAGTAGCTCTAGCCTGGGGGTCTGCCTGCTTAGTTACAATAGGAGACTTAGTGAGCAGTACATATAGTGCATATATGTCTGTGGTACTAACTAGGAATCACAAGAGATACATCATACAGGCATAAAGAGGATCTCAGGACCAGCCACAGAAGGTGCTGAGCAAGACCTCTGGCTACCTCTTTGTTATTGTTACCCAGAGGCTCCCCCTAAGCAAAAGGAGGAGCTAGCCCAGAATGGCACCTGAACTGTTCAACCAGAGGTGTGTGGACCGCCTCCTCCTGCAGGCACCTGTGTTTCCAAGTGAACCTGCATTGTGCACACTCTGCCTTCACTGGGGCTTCCTCAGTAAGAAACTGAATCTGCAGCCATTTGGTGGCTTCCTCTTTTATCACATTGGACAGTGAAGAATTAGAGGGGGCTGAAATGACCTTGTGGCCTTGATATGGGACAGCTGGTAAGCCTAAGGGTGAGGGGGGTGGTGCAACACAGGCTTCTTGCTCAGGATGCTTAAGTTAAATAGGCAGGAGAACTGTAGCCCACACATAATAAAATGCCAATAAATTACTACATAAGTCATGAGTGGGAGCGGGGGAGAAAATAAACCAGGGCTCAGACAGGGAAAGAGTTGAAACTTAGCAGGGCCTATGATGCAGTTCACACATTTAAACATTTTTTATTACATTTTTTTTTACTTGTTTGTTTGTTTGATGAAGTCATGTATGTTGTGGACACGTCGGGTTCAAGGAAAATTTACAGAAGTCAATTCTCTCCTTGTCTCATGTGGGTCCCAGAGATTGAATTCAAGTTGGTGGGCTTGGTAGCAAGTTCCTTTCCCCCACTGAGCCGTGGAAGTGGTCTCATTTCAATTGCCAGTTGTTTTACTATTTTTTTTAACTTTTTATTGATTCTTTGTAAATTTCACATCGTACACCTCAATCCCACCCATGTCTCCATCTGTCCTCCACCCTTGCAACGCCCCAAGAAAACAAACAAAAACAAATCTTGCCTTGGAAGCTCTGGTGTGTCATGGTGTGTCACACAGTATATCCTTTTGAATGAATAGCTTTCCTTGCAAATGTTCATTGCAGTGAGTCACAGGTCTGGTCCAGGCCTCTGGCTTCTGCTACATTATCAGTACTGGATCTTCACTGGAACTCCTCTGAGATATTCTGTTGTCACCCTGTGTCGTGGAGACCCTGCAGCTTTGGTTCTGGGGGATTAGCCCCTTCAGGTGCTCCAGCAGCTCATAGATGGGATAGATGTTGGGGTGAGCGAACTCAGAGCCCTGGACCTAGGCCTGGATGGTAGTTGAGTTGGCCAGCCTGACAGCTCTCCCATGCTTATGCCATTGGGCCAACTCCCTGAGATCTACACTACCTGGGCCACGTCCCCACCATGGCCCAGGCAAGGTACAGGACCAGCTCTCCTGTTCTCATGCCCTTAGAGGTAGTTCACCCATGTTCCTGCCACCGGGGCCAACTCCACTTTGTTACCCAGGTGAAGATCAGGTCCTGTTCCCCGCTAGTGCAGCAGCTGTTGAGGCATGGGTCCGGCTCAATTATTCTCATGCCTTCTGGGACAGTTCACCCTTTATTCCTCCACTAGGGTCAGTTCTACTTTGCTGCCCAAGTGAGGTACAGGGCCAGTTCTCCTGCTCTCAGGTTCTTGGGGCCAGCTATCCCAACCTGTCCAGGCAAGGGGCAGGACAGAGCCATCTCTCCCAATCCCACACCACCACTGCATAGCCAGTGAAGGGCAGGGACAGCTCTACTGTGCTTTGAGTCCTTCCAGACAAGTCTTTCTTGAGCATGCTCTGCCTGCTGGTGCCTGCTGAGGGGGTCCAGGTTCTCACACTTAAACTTCATCTTTATACTTGGAGGATATTACAAGCTATTGCTCCTTCTGTTAAGGTAGATGAAGCACCCATAGGACTCTCCCCTTTCTCCTTCCTTCCTTTTATTTCTGCCTTATGGACTTCAGACCTATCATGCTGGAAGCAGGCCTGAGCCTCAGGGGTGGTCTTTCCATCTCAACATGGAATATATCTAAGCAGACGGCCCAGGTTGGTGGGAGCGATAAGGGCAGAACAGAGCTTCACAGTCTTGGAAGGGTTAACCTTCTTCACAGTCTGCTACCTCCAACCATCCCCCACCACTCCCTGAGAGCAGACATCCAACAGCCTTTGCTTAATGACTCATCAGGGAGAAATTAAGGTGTCTGCATTCCCTTTTCAAAGTGGCCTTGAAAGCCACACAGAGGATACCAGCAGTTGAGTTTTAGGGCCCCATCCCTCCAGTCAAGGTCACTGTGCATGCTGGAGAAGCTGGAAAGGTGGCCCAAGAGGTAAAGTGCTTGCTGTTCATGCGGACTCATGTTCAGATCCCCAGTGTAGAGGTTAAAGCCAGGCACAGAGGTATGTGTCTGCACCCCAAGTCCTGGCAGGGGCAGATCTCTCTCTCTCTCTCTCTCTCTCTCTCTCTCTCTCTCTCTCTCTCTCTCTCTCTCTCTCTCTCTCCTCCCCTCCCCGTCTGGCCAGCCAATCTGGCAGAAATCTGAAACTGAGTGAGAGACCCTGTCTCAAAAAGTGAAGTAGAAGGCATAGAAGAAGATATCTGAAGTCAATGCCTGGCTTTCACGTACATACACACAGGCAAGTATAACTATTGACCTATATGCATGTGATATACACATGCATGTAGCACACACATACACAGAGAGAGAGAGAGAGAGAGAGAGAGAGAGAGAGAGAGAGAGAGAGAGAGAGAGAGAGAGACAGAAACAGAAAGAGAGAGAGAGAGAGACAGAAACAGAAAGAGAGAGAGAGACAGAGACAGAGAGACAGAGACAGAGAAACAGAGAGTCCTGCTGAGGTGGAGACATGTAAGAGGTCCTTGGTTCCATGTTCTTGGAAGATGCCTTCTGCAGTCCTACTGTGTAGCTAGACACTATCTGATGATTTGACTACTGTAAATTTAAGTTATGAAACCATTCAGGGGTTCAGGAAATGCTCATTCTCTCCTTGACTTTGTAAGCTGAGCCTGCAGAAGATGAAAATGCGTTCTGGTGTTTTATCGTCAGGCCAGGGAACCTAAACTAACTCTAAGAAACGGAAGCATGTCGATGTCGATTCTGGTAGACCTACTTCAGGAGGTTGCCATTAAACTCTACAAGGGTGTGTGGGGTGTGTGTGTGTGTGTGTGTGTGTGTGTGTGTGTGTGTGTGTATGGTGGAGGGAGGGAGGGTCTCTTGCTGTCCTTAGGGTCTCAGAGACACAACTAAGAGCACACATGGGAAAGTGTCAAGGAGATTATGGGCATTATTGTTGGAGGCTGTCATTTGTCTGTGAGCAGGAGACCTAGCAAAGTCAGTGGTATAGACCAGTCTGTGACTCAAAGCTTGAGAATTCCTTTACTCATTCTGGGGCTTTACAGATGTCTTCTAGAAACACTGTTGTAGAATGGCACAGGGGCAATGCTGTAGCCCCGGACACCTGGGATTTCCTTAGCTTACTCAAGCTCATCACAGTTATGGTCCCACATGATGCCCTGCGGATGGAGTCTCCAGAATCCCACTGGAAGGGAGCTGGTTGTTATCACAAGAGAGCACTAGGGACAAGAGCAATGTCCTCAAGAAACTGAGGTCATGGTGGTGCTGGGAAGAAGAGAAAGGTGTTCACGGGAGGCCATGTCCTGAAGAAACACTTAGCATACAGTGTGACACACTGAAATGGAGAATGTACCCTGCCGCAGGGTGCTGGTGGTTTTGAAAAGCAGAGGAAGCACAGAGGGAATTTTGGAGACTCTGTGCTCTGTGCTGGGCAGCCCGAGTCTTCGAAGACCTCAGAGCTGCAGAGCTAGTATGTCATACTGCTCCTCATGATGTTCAAACACAGGCTGGAAGTACAATCCAGGAATAAAGTACAACAACCCACTATGATGTAAGACTGCATGGGCACTAGGAACCAACAGGCACCGGGGTGGAGGTGGGGGTGCAGGCAGGAGAGGTTTCTCTGGTGCTCTAGTGTGTGTAACTGAGGACTGCTTTCTTGGCTTATGCACTGGCTGAGCTGTCAGTCAGATATAGCATATCTCCAACTGAAATCCCCAAACTCTGTGGAGAGAAAATACTCAAAGCCTCTCCAGCTAGTGGCAAGAAATGTTCCTCTACTTTCTACAGCAATTCTAAATCCATCTCTTTGTTCTCTATGACCACCGCACTTGTCCAACTATACATCCTTTATGTATTAAATATGAAAAAAAAACAATGCAACTAGCAGCACCCAAATTAGCAAGTTGAAGGGCTGTTTTGCTGAAATAAAAGCACCAAACTGGGAATTAGTGGACGCCCCGTGTGATGGCGCAGGCTCGCTTGTTACTTAACTTTTCCTTTTGACTTTTGGTGAGAAGGATTCTGATGGGTCCATTATCAGATTTGCAGAAAAATTATAAATTTATCAAGAAGTGAGATCCAACCTTTGTAATACCTGAAAGAGCTTGGTCAGAAGAGAGGTCCTACTTAAAGAAATGGAAAGAAATAGAGTGTTTCCTGCTAGGTTCCTGGAGAGAGCTATTTCCAGGAAGATGGCAAGGGTTGGGTTATTTTAACATTGTGATAAATCCTACTGTGGAAATTCCCTATATCACCTCTAACACATTGCAGGTACTTAATTAATATGAGCTTCTGTTGACTCGCTCTGGAAACCAGGCTACAGTCATGTCTAAGGCAACAGAATTGGCCCAATGACCTCTTCTGCTCAGAAATCCCATTTGTAAACAGCCACCTAGGCAGTCAGAACCCTTAAGGTCTCCTGAACAAAAGGCAGAGTCATTTACAATGAAATTACCTAATCCATCAAGGTGATCAATATAACCCAAGAATCGGCCAGTGTTCCCCAGAAATAACAAGTCCATTTAGTCCCAATAATCGAGCTGGCTTTGTACAGAGACAACATCCGTCTTGGAAAATGAATCCCAAATGTCCTCATTTGTTTTCTCATGCTGACTGCGACCTTGATTCTTATCTGCAGGTATCTTTTTTCAGCGCTCTGAAGGAGAAGGTGCTAAGGACTCTGTGACCCTTTGACACCTACCTGTGATGGTCTGAAGCACACAGCCCTTGGGCCACATCCTGATTTTAATTCCGGCACTAGAGTAGTAAATGAAATATGGGTTTGCATATTTTCTCAATTATTTAGTGTCATCTTTAAGCAACTGACTCATTCCTGATTAAAAATAGGATCAAATATTGAAATAAACAAATTGACATGCCTCTTCAGTGGTGTCCAAAGACTCACAGGCTCCCTAGTAATAAGTTATGTAAACATGTGCTCCACAGTCGATGTTCTGATGAGAGGAATCAGCTCTTATCTCCTCCTGCCCAGTCCCAGCGTAGAACAAACAAGGCAAAGAGCCGTTGCCTGGGCTGCCATTAGGGACTTAGGAGAGAATTTAGATTCTGCTGAACAGTCACTTGCCCTTCAGTATTCACCTCAGAAATCACAGGGCAGGGATGTGCCTTTCTTCAAGGCATTCTTTATATTCACCTGCAAAGGCCATCCGTGTAAGAGACCAGGCATAGAGCCAAAGATGTTGGAGTGCCAGGGACCCTTCCCAGGGTGGGATGGAACTCAGAGGCATGCTAAACAGAGACAGCTAGCTCTGCACTGGGAAAGGAAAAGCTTGGTGTCCAGAGAGGCACAGATGCAGAAAGCCAGATGCACAGCCAGGAACTTAAGTGCTCATCAGGTGGGGCCATAAAGATGGGGTAGAAGAGAGACAGGGCAGAGGATAGGAAAGCAGGTTTGGAGAAGTTGAGCCAGGGTGGACGTGATGGACAGAAGGAAACATCAATGGCTATGCGCTTTTCCTTCTCCTTCAGCAGCCTGTTTGGATCTTAGGGCAAAATGGAAGAGTTCAGAATTGGAGAAATGGTAAAGCCCACTCCTTATTTAAACTGCATGTATAGCATCCGCCACAAGGATGCCTTTCCTGGCCAAAGTTTTCTTCCATGCACGCGCTTCCACCTTCTCCTATGATGGCATTCCTTGGATGCTTGTTTGTTGGTTTGTTTATCACTAACATTAGACAAGAGGAGGGTGCTAACAGAGCTTAATCCATAGATCTGAGCAGACAATCCTATCTTATTATTTTTTCTTTTCTTTTCTTTATTTTTTTTTACAAAGAATTAAAGGAAAAACAAAAATCAAAGAGATTCTGTAAAGCCTCCCCCTCCGCCAGTATCTACTCTAAAAGATTAAATCATGTTTCTCAAAAACTAATGCATTCTGTTTCACCCCAGGATGAAAAAAGGAAAAAAAAAATCTGCTTTTTTTGCAGAAATGACAGCAAAACGAGTTTATAAAGTACTGAAATGTTTCGTATCAAATAAATATTTAAAACAATCATCTTTCTATACTGCATCTGTAAGCATCTATAAAACATTTATACCCCGATCTGCTTATGTCCAATATAATCTATGCAATAAATGTGATTTATGGGGCGGGAGTTATCTACCTGTGCGTGACCTCCATTATGCTGGAAGAGGTGTCTGGCCTGGCACAGCCTTCTGATAATGAACTGCATAAAATGAGGATTAACTCATTGTTCTCTACTTATCTCCCACCAGTCAGGCAGCAGAATCATTTACATTTCAAAACAGGGATTTACTCAAAATATTCAGATAAACTTAAGAACACCTGCTTTTTCAGCCTTTGCAAATAATATCCGTGCGATTTCTCTAGAAGGCCCAGCCACCCTATCTTATCACCAAGTAAATAAATGTGTATGTCTAAAGAGGAGGAACAGTAAAATGACATGGCTGAGCGGGGGAGGGGCGGGGGAGGACAGGGAGTTGGGATAGAGGGGTTGGTGACAAAAAGAGGAAGAGGCAGGGAATTACAGGGGTCTGTGATGGTTACCAGGGGACTCTTCAGTATTTTTTTTTCCTATGGGTCTAACTGTATCAGTTGGTTTAAGTCTGCTGACACACGAACAAAGTCTTTATGGTGTGTTGGAAGAAGTGATAGGAAGATGAGGCTGACAGAGATTGCATGCCCCTGGCCTCAGCCGCACGCACACACTTCCTTCACTTTGGGTGAGGCTCAGTGAAAGCTGGAGCCACTAAGAAGCTCATCCAGGAGGTCTTGGTGAGGCTAGTGGATGCCAGGCTAACTCTCCCTTAACGGCACTCCCATCCACCATCCGGGCCTTGTTCCCGATGGATTGGACTTGAATTTTCAGTTCCAATGTGTTTCTGTATGGTCTAAGTGTAGCCTGGTCTCGGTTTTACCATGTGCATGCTGGGGATGTTACAAGGGTGGGGTGAAGGAATTGGGGGCTCCTTCTTGGGGTTCTTAGTCTCCTTAATTAAGCAATTTAAGGATGGACTCAACCAAAAGCTTATGGACAATTTTACTAGCATCTTAGAGATGAACTCCAGGGCAGGCAAGCTGTAACTTCAGCAGCTGCCTGGGGGAGAAGAAAGAGTGAAGGAAAATAAGCCATGTTGCTTAAGCTGGCTTGGAGGTCAGACACACCGCAGACAAGCGACTGCAGCAGCTAAGGAGGCTTTAAAGAGACAGGAAGTCCAAACTGTCGGGGATTGCATGACATTTCCTCAGCATTTAGACCCCACATCTTTGCTTTTTCTTCCTCACATAAAATGCATTTGAAAAATATGCCTATGTTAATGTTATTTCACATAAACTTACATAACACTTCCCCAGTGGTAGGTGACCTATCTATTGTAAGCTCTTTGGTGCTGGGTTTGCTGAGCCCACTCCATGCCTGGAGGAAAAAGCACCAACATTCAGGTAGCCCAGGGTCCCTTGCTGAGGTTGGTATTGGCAGTCAAACATCTACAGTCTTAGGTTGGAGAGACAGTTTAGTTAATAAAGTGCTTACTCGCAAGCATGAGGACCCAAGTTTGATTCTCAGGACATACATGAAAAAGCCAGGTCCGGTGCTATACATTTGTAATCCTGGTCCTAGGTCTGGCGAGACAGAGGCAGGAAGATCTCTAGTGGTCACTGACCAGCCAGGCTAGCGGAATTGACAAGCACCAGGTGTCAGTAAGGGATACTTTCTCAACAGACAAGTGGATAGATAGCACCTGAGGATATCACCTGAGGTTTACCTCTGGCCTTCATAAGCAAGCACACACACAGAGACACATACACGAATGCGAGCATTTACATGAGCACACACATGCACACACAACACACATATGCATATACCTCATGTACATTCACAGCCACATACACATACATATGTGTAGGCACAAGTGCAAACACATGTATGTATACATGCTCACACATGCATGTATGCCACCTGACACGTGTGAGCATGCACGTGCGCATGCGCACACACGTGTGCACACACACAGAGAGAGAGAGAGAGAGAGAGACAGAGACAGAGACAGAGACAGAGATGCTCACACAGTCAGTGTGCTTACTGCTAGGCAGGAAAGAAGAGTGATTTCCTGAGATACAGCTCATATTCAACTCTGCACAACATTGAATCATATTCACAGGATCCCAGATCCCAGATATGACTTTGGAGCTGTCAAGATACTCCATTCTTTCCAGCTTCTGGTTTGTATTCTGTGATCTAGGGATTGTGGAGTCCAGTGACTACAGACCAGAATTCCCTCAACTAACCCCTTTGTCTCCAGGAAGCAGAAACAAGGGCTTCCTTGTCTGTCTTCCCTTTCTTTGATTCCCTATCAGGATGTGTAGAGCCTATGTTGACTGCAAGCTACTCTGGATGCTTGTCTGACTTGTTGACAGGAGCTGGCAATATGCCACAACAAGGTGACTTAGAAACTATTTTCTAACAAGGAAAAGAAGTATAGTGAAGATTCCTCAGAAGCCTCTGCTAAAATGTCAGTAAAACTGTTTGTCTACCTATTATCTATCTATCTGTCTGTCTATCTATCTATCTATCTATCTATCTATCCATCTATCTATTATCACCACCTGTCTGTCTATCTACATCTCTTTCCCAGGAAAAAGTTATATCATAAAGATTATTAAAACCTTCTTTTTCCCAAGAGGCAATTGTACAAAACCAAACCTTAACCAGCTGCCCACTGGTCTATGAGCCTTTATGCAGATGTTGCTGTCCTTTACATGGGAATCACAGTCTGCTCACTCTAGTGGTCATGAGCAATATCTGACAAGCCTGAACAATGGGAAATCCAGGTAACGGTGGACTCCATTGAAAGTGTGAAGGGGAGAGGAAGTCCCTGGAGGGCATCTAATCTATTTTAGCATTGGGTGCATCCAGTAAAAGGAAATTAGACTGGGGTCCGATAAGAGCAAACATTGTTCTGTAATGTGTTATTTTCTTGTTTTTGTGACCAAAAACCTTAAGAAACAACTTAAGGAAGGGACAGTTTATTTTGTGTTTGAGGGTACATGGTGGGTGAGGCATGAGGGTATAGCCCACCATGGTAGGGAAAGACAAGAAGGGACAGCTTATCATGGTGGGTGAGACATGAAAGAACTGATGTGATGATGGAGAGAGGATGTGGTTTCTCACAGATCAGTGGAAGGAGAGAGAGAGAGAGAGAGAGAGAGAGAGAGAGAGAGAGAGGAGTGCTTAGCTTCTTTTCTCCTTTCCCCATATTTTACAGTTCCAGATTCCAGCACATGAATGAATTGGTGCTCCCCACATTCAGATGGAGAGTTCCCTCAGTCAATCATCTCTGGAAACACCCTCACCTCAAAGGTGTCCTCTAGGAATTTTTAATCCAATAAAATTGACAATAAAATTTCAACATTTATATAATGAAAAAAAATTAGCGATGTCTCAAGGGGCTGAAGATGTAGCCTAGTTGGTAGCGTGGTTGTCTAGCAATGGATAGCTCAGTTTATAGTGTTTGCTGAACATGCATCAAGACCCAGGCGCAACTGCCAGCACCATAAAAACCAGATATGGTGCAGCACTTTAGTAATCTCAGCCCCTGGGAAGTGCAGGCAGTAGGAGAATCAGAAGTTTCAGGTTATCCTCAAGTGTTTAGTAAAATTGAAGTGAGTCAGAGCTACATAAGACCCTGTTTCAAATAGATTAACTATAAGATGATATTTAAAATCTCATGAACCGTGAAGTCAGAAAACACAGAGATTTAAACTGGTCTAGTTGGACTCCTTGGAAACCCCAACTTGTCCTTTCCATTGGCTGAGATTCACTGGGTGTGACCTGCAAGATGGTGAACAATTTGGAAGCCCTTTTAACTCCAAACAGCTAGCACAATTGAGCTTTAAGTTTCTACTTTGTCTTCACACCCTTGTCTGTCTCTGGAATGTAATCTGAACCCTGCCTGGGAAGGTCTGAGCTGCTGCTAGGATGACGTCATGGGTGGGTTGGGTTGCTTCCCACTCATCTTGAATTATTGCTGCAGCAGAGGGAGCCTGGTTAGAAAAAGAGGGGCTCTTCAGCGAATGGCCGACCCCTTCCCAATCCAGATGCCCCAGAACAGTGGGGTTAGAAATGAGAACCTCCAAGGACCACCTCGGTGGCCGGCAGAATCTGCTTGGCTAGCAGCAAGCCCCTAGACTTGGCTCCAGAGGCCAGCAAGGCTGTCTTCCTCTAGGCTTTCTCGCTGCCCCTGTAGGCCCAAGTGAATGCTCTCTCAAACTAACATCAGGGGCAAAAGTACACTGCAGGTGTAGTTGACTTTTCCTGGGTGTTTGTCTGAGCTGTGTACGATGGGTTGGCTGATAGAAGCTGCAACCATCTGGCTCCTGGAACCTCTGGAAATCCCCAATGCCCCTGGGGACATTGGGACTCTGTTTTTTCCCATATTTGTTTTTCTTTTCACCTAAGAGCACTCGAGTTAATTAGACCCCAATTAAGCCACAGTGAATATCTAGATCTTGTTCACTCCTGACTCAGGAACGAAGTCACAGGTGGCCCTGGATCCTGATCTCAGATTGCAGGAAGGGAGGAAACAGCCTTCCTATGGGTTTCAGCCTGGTGGCCCATTCAACACAGGTTTTTAGAGCATGAGACATACATTGGCCTCTTTTTTTTTCTGTGCCAGACAATTATTTTTTTTCTATACTTAGCTTATTTTTATTGCAATTGAAATGAGTAATTCTACCTGTGGACTACTGTTCTAAGTAGACAGAGAAAAGCTCTGTTAGTGAGCCTGGGTTTCCTAGATCAGTAGCACTAGGAACTTGGCAGAGTCACATCTGCCACATATTATTGACACACACCTTGAGTCCCCTTCATTCTCTGGATGGTAATAGCAGTGGTTGTAAAGTTTTGTTTTGTTTTTAATTTTCTACATAAAATGTCCTTGAGGGCTAGGGAGATGGCTCAATCCTTAAAGTACCTGATGAGCAAACATGATGACCTTAACTCCATATCAAGTACCCACATACAGTGGTACCCATCTGTAATCCCAGTGCTAGGGAGGCAGAGCCCTGGAGCTCAATGGCCAGTCAGCCTCACTGAATCAATGAGCTCCAGGTTCTCTGAGACACTATGCAAAGTAGAGAGCAGTTGTGGAAGACATTCTTGGCTCAGTATATATGTGCACATATGCATGTTGGCACTGCATGCACCCTCGCACTCACTCACTCACACACACACACACACACACACACACACACACACACACACGGTTGGGGGGAAGGGTCACCTGAGCTCCTGAGCGTGTACATGTTTTACATAGATACGTATACAATGGTGAACAAGTACATTTAAGGCATTTACTTAAAAACACATTTTCTATTTTATGTATACAACGCAAATATAATTAAATTATACTATGATAAGATTAGAACTCTTAGGTTCAGAATATAAATAGGCTGCCTGACACTAAGTGATTTTACTCAATCATATAAACAAGTGTGTATGTGTATGTGTGTGTGTGTGTGTGTGTGTGTGTGTGTGTGTGTGTGTGTGTCTTAGGATCACTTAATCTTTCCTACTCAATGGAATGTAGATGCAGAGATTCTGAGAAAAAGCCCATTATGGCACATATTGAGATGCATTCTGAGAAAGTATTCATGTATTTTAGACTTCAGAATCCACTACCTGTAACTTTCTAATACCAGTCTGATTGACATCTTTACACTTTCACAGCACTAGAAAAAACTGCAGTCCTTACAGCAAGCACAAGTGAGGCACCTTCAATTTTCACCGAGAAAATGACATTCTAAAAGCATAAAATATACTGATTTTCCAAATCCTAATCCATGATTAGATGGGAGTCTGTCTCCTAGGAAATATGCAAATGGAGAGGAAACAGGGGTAAAATCAAGCTGCAGAATCAAGCCTGAAACAGAATCATAAAAGAACAAGCTTCACTTAAAAATGGTACAGGGACAGCTCTCCCTCCCTTCAACTTCACCTGTTTATGAACCTGCTCCAGCAGAAGGCTGCTCCCTCCCTCTGTGCCCCAGGCTCACGTAATCTGGACCCAAGAATCATCTCCAGACAATTGTGGCTGCAACTTTACACCTCCCCCAATGCCAGGATAGAAAATTTGGCCCACCCCACTGACACATCACTAATTAAGCTGGAGCACAGAGCCTGCTTGCAGAGAGCAGTGGTGTCGACAACCGACCTCCAGGGGATAGAGTTTCAAACTGCTGTCAGCAGACGTCCACATCTGGGCCCTTAAAGGGGAAGGAGACACAAACATCTGCCAAGGTGCCAGGCCAGGGAGGCCTCTCTGATGTGTAAAGACTGTACTTGCTGGCTTCCTGCATTCTTGCCTGCAGGATTTTAAAGTCCCGATAGCAAGCTACCTGCCCAGGCAAAGGCTGAACCAGAAGCCAGGCAGTCCCTCTTTCAACTGCTGAGCAGAGGGAGGGGCTGAGGATTGCTTGGCTTCCAGACTGTACTAGGCTCCCCCTGGTCTTCAGAGCTATTACTGCAGGAGGTTGGCTTTATTCAGGACTCCTGATTGCACTTTCCCCCAGGCTGTTGTAAAAACCACAGGGTGGGGCCTACCTACAGCCCTTAAGCTCTAGTCCTTAAGCCCAGTGAGTTTGCCCTGCCCGGCAAAGGAGCCTGCAGGGTGGGGGCGGAGGGTGGGAGGGTAGGATACCCTCAGAGGCTGTGTAAGAGCTCAGGGACAGAGACTCTTCCCTCTCCTGCAGAATGAAGTTTGCTTCAAACAACTGAAAATAAGAGTCCCTTAACTAGCTTTATAAGGAGTTCAATCTTGGCCAGGACCCATAGCACAGGTTTGGGATCTCAAGCAGGAAGATCAGGAGTTCAAGGTTGCCTTTCCAACTTAGCAGAGACCTGCTTTAAAATAAAAAGTAGAAGACAGGCTGGGTAGATGGCTCAGCTCTTAGGAGAACTGGCTGCCCTTGCAGAGTGACCCAGGTTTGAGTCCCTGTACTATAGCTCACAGCTATCTATAGCTCTAGTTCCAGGGGATCTGATGCTTTCTGGCCTCTGGAGGCACGAGGCACACAGTGGTGCACAGACATATATGCAGCCAAAACACCCATACATGTAAGATAAAAATAAATCCCTTTTTTTTAATAGTAAAAGGAAGACTGAATGATGTAGTTCACAGAAGTGTTGCTGCTTAGCAGGAACAAAGACCTGGATTCCACACTCGGTGTTACACAAGAAAAGGAAAAAATCAAATCTTGGGGATAAAAAAAAAAAGTCTTCCATTTTCAGTAGGGAACTGTAATCTATAATTTTGCCAACTTCCTTTTTTTTTTTTAAAAAAAAAAGAAAACAGAGAGACTCCTGTAAAGAATGCCTGCTGATCGGGATCTGGGTTGTGTCACTCCCTTTGGGAGTATTTTTTATGCAGATTGAGACCAGCATATGGCTGCAAGTCATTAAAAAATAGATTAGACATCAATGTAGAAAACATGAATAATAATGTATGTACTACGAGGGCCGAGGGCTGTAAAAATCTATCCATTATTCAGGAATTGTTATGCAGACAGTATCTAGAACAAGCCCCTCTGTGGGAAAGATGTGGAACTCAACTGGCAGCATTCAAGCACCCAGGTAGGATAGGTGCCTGTATGTTTTTAGTATTTCCTACTGTTAAAATATATGACAGAATTGCATTGGCTTCTATCAATGCACGTGTGTTTGTGGTGTCAGCTAAATTGTTAGCCTGATCCAGTCTGAGAGACTATTGAAATTTATTCTTTTTCTTTTCTTTTTAGACTTTTCAGTTTCTTCTTCATTAATTTTCTATTATGTGAGGCCAGGTATATTAAAAAAATCCCCAAATAACTTCTTGTTCAGCTTAGAATGTAAACAACTGACATTAATAATAATAATAATGAAAAGCCTAGAGCATGAGAAAAAAAGAAAAACAACAACAACAACCCAGGTTCAAATCCCACTTATTCTACAGGTTCTCTGTATGATCTCACTACGTGAAATTCTCACCAGGGAGTAAAAGTAATCACATTTGTCCTATCCCTCAGTGGCAATGACATAAAGATGGCTGAAGCTATTAGAACAACACTGTCCGAACCATGGGATGTTATGAAGTATTTAGGTGTACTGGCACCTGGGTGGAGATGAGATTTCTGGGTTGGCACTGAAGGGCAAGACAACGTAAGGTGGACACTTCGGAGTCAGCTAACTTTCTCCAGATCTCATAGGGGAGTGCTGAGTCCAAGGCTCAACAGAAAAGCAGATTAGTTGTACAATAGGCAAGAGCTCAGGAGAGCGGAACCCTGTATGTGCACACATGCTCTTACAGATGTCTTGTTAAAGGGCTTCCTTAGCTCTTGTGACAAAAGAAATGGAACCATGGATATATTTCCAATTGTGGACGTTGGAGGAAGCATGGAGTTATGGAGGTATGGAGAAGGGTCTCCACAGAGACTTTCTCTAGTCTGGCCTGTAAGACACAAGGAAAGTCCCTGAGCTGGTTCCTACACTAACCATTTGTTAGTTTTAGGGCACATTCCAGTTTTTTCTCTGTTCTGGAGGCCACAGATTTCCAAATCAAGGTGTTGGCATGTATGTTCTTTCTCAGAGAAGTTTGCAAGCTTCTATTGAGCTCCTGCTGGCTATAAAAGACACTTTGAACTCCTCGGCTTGCGTGCATACCACTACAGTCTCTGCTTTTGCTAGTGCATGATACCTCCATTGAGCAGATACCCTGGCTGCGTGTCCTGATGCTAGTCACTGTCTTAGGGCCTGTAGTTCTTTGGCATGCTGAAATGGAAGGAGATTCTCTCTGCTGAGACCCTACTTAAGTTGAGGCAAAATTCTTGGGTTCCAGATTTAGAACTTCAGTGCATGTTTCCAGGAGGGCACAATTCAAGGCAAGCACCACAGAACACAGTGAACAGAGAAATCTCCTACTCTTTACAGCATCTATTGAATCAGCATCTTTAGAGACCCGGGCAGCAACCTGTCTTTCTGAACATTTGGAGCCTGGCTCCCCTCCCTTAAAGCCTTTCCAGCTAATGGAGAAAGTAGAGTGAAAACAGAAGAAGGAAATTGCACACTGGTTGGATCAATGCAGCAGGAGGAAAAGACAGCGAGGATCAGTGACTTCCTCAACATCTTTGGGTAGACTCATTGTGACCAAGTTGTTATAAAATTAGATTTAACTACAAGATTTATTTCAAAAGGCAAAGGAGCAAGGGTAAGGTGTAGAATGCCTGACAGAGCTGAAGAAGTCACTGATTTCTGCCTCCTTTGTTGATGAGTCTTCCTATTTTGTTCTCTGTCTGTCTGTCTGTCTGTCTGTCTGTCTGTCTGTCTGTCTGTCTGTCTGTCTGTCCGTCCGTCCGTCCGTCCGTCCGTCCGTCCGTCCGTCTGTCTGTCTGTCATGCACTCTCTCCTTTTCTATCTCTTGTCCTTGTCTTCCTGCTTTCCACCCACCCTCATCTCTCTGCCTCCTTCTTCCTCACAGCCCCCAGTAATCATTCCCACTCTCTCCTTTTCTATCTCTTGTCCTTGTCTTCCTGCTTTCCACCCACCCTCATCTCTCTGCCTCCTTCTTCCTCACAGCCCCCAGTAATCATTCCCACTGCCAGTGAGCTTGGGACCTCTCTCATCTCCTATGTTCACAGACACTGAGTTTCTATAGACACTGTATCTCTTAGTAGGAGAAATCTGCTTAATATAGCTTGGTCTAGAGTCCTACCAGTGACCATGGGACAAGAATGTGGCAGATCAGCATGGCTGCCTGAACCCACCCAAAAGAAAAGATTGATATTTCTTATAGAAGTGGTTCTGCAGACCCCTTAGAAACCCATGTCAGTTACAGTGGCCTCACAGACTATGAACTTACAACACTGTGAGTGCAGGCATTGGATGACCAAGTGGAAACTGTAAATCTAATCTAGGACTTGAGAAAAGATGGAGTGTTGGAGTTGAGTGGAGCCAGGATTAGAGATAAAAGCCAGACACAGAGGCAGCAGACAGCAGAGAAATTTAAGTAGCAAAGGGCCAAATAAACAAGTTTGGAAACAGGGCCAGAAATAGGGAAATGCTTCACCACTGGCATCAGACTGTAAAAGGCCAGTGAGCGTCCCAGGAGCTCCCATTGCAGATGCCAGTTGGAAGAAAGTTGGAAAAAAGAGAACTAAGCAAGCTCTGAAGTGGCCATTTCTATGTGACTGTCTCCTAAGACATAAAAGGAAATGGGGGTGGGTGAGGATCCATTTGCACATCCATCCTTCTGTAAAGCTAGAATAACATCTTAAATAGCTGTGAAGTGTTCTCCATCAATCCTGTGCATAGTGGTATTAGGAGAGCTGGGCCTGGCACTGCCACTACTGGAATTGCCATTCCAGGGCGTTATCTTGTAAGCAGGGTGTGGCTCAGAGCAACTTCTGAGGTCCGTCCTCAGGAACATCTCCATGTTTGTTGACATGTGTTGTTGAGTTGAGCTGCCCTGTTTGGAGAGAAGAAATTAAAAAAAAAAAAGAAAATGAAGAGCCTGGATAAAGGCAGCAGAGAAGGCTGGTGAAGAGTCACTCGTGTTCCAGATGCTCTCAGCTCCTCCTTCACACGGGATCAGGGGAGAGGAATTCTTTGCTTTTTCATAAATCCAAATAATCCCTGTGGATTTGCAGTAAATTAGACAGATAGTCCATCAGCCCTTGACACACATTGTGAGGAAATTATTTGATTTATTTTCTTGATGTAGTTAAAGCATTCCACTGGTCTGAGAGCAATTGGATGCATGAAAGAAATACAAATGCAACAGTTAAACAATCCACTGCCATAACAGCCTCACAGACCGCCCAGACACATCTCAGCCGTGATTGGACGCCACAAATGAGGAGACAGCTGACAGGAACCACATGGGGCTTTCTGGACTAGTAAACCAAAAACCAATTATGATTGGCCATCCTGACTGTAATTTCATTAATCCACAACCCAACAATTCTACAGGACGAAACCTCAGAGACAACATGTTTCCATTCTTCTCCAAGAACTGGGGAAGGCATGCCAAGGTTCAAGTCAGATGAGTCTCTATTCCTGAGCTCAGAGTGGATGCCTTCCAAATCACCTGGTTTGAGTTCTCAGGTAAATGCAAATATCCTAGTCCATGAATTACCCACAAATCATCCACTAGGACTCATAATGTCACTCAAGACATTAAAGTTCACAATAGTAAGCATGGCATTGGATGAAAAATGTTTTTATGGGAGCCAGAGGAGAAGATAGGATTTATTTTTATCTTTTTAAACAACGTCTGCTTTGTGAGGCTTCACAATGGGAACACAGTTGTGTCATTTGTGAAGTTCTTACACATTGACCTTAAAATTTTAGTAGCATTCTTCTTGCTAGGTGATTAGCTTGTGTCCTGCTTAGGTTTTATCCACTTGGTATAAGCTAAAGTCATTCAGGAAGAAGAAAGCTACCTCAGTTAGCTTTGAAAAAGAATTGCCTCCAGCAACTTAACCTATGGCAAGTCAGTGGAGCTTTTCTTTTTTTCTTTTTTCTTTCTTTCTGTTTTTTTTTTTGATTTTTAAAAATTTATATGTTTATTTTTGTTTGTTTACATTTCAAGTGTTAATCCCCTTACTCCGGTTTTACACCTCCCAGAAATCCCTTATCCCATCCCTCCTCCCCCTGCTTCTATGAGGGTGTTCCTCTACCTACCCATCCACTCCTGCCTCCCTGCCCTACACTGGGGCATCTATTGATCCTTCAGATGTCCAAGGACCTCTCCTCCCAATGATGCTTGACAAGGCCATCCTCTGCTACATATGCAGCCGGAGCCATGTGTACCTCTTGGTTGATGGCTTAGTCCCTGGGAGCTCTGTGGGGGGGGGTCTGGTTGGTTGATATTGTTGTTCTTCCTATGGGGTTGCAAACCCCTTCAGTTCCTTCAGTCCTTTCTTGATAAATGATTAATCCAACTGCGACTGATGTCACCACTGGACAGGTTGTCCTGAGTCATGCAAGAAAGCAGGCTGAGCAAAGAAAGCCATGGAGAGTGAGCCAGGAAATAGCCTCCATGACCCCTGCTTCAGTTTCTCCTTCCAAGTTCCTACCTTGAGCTCCTGTCCTGGCTTTCCTACTAGATAGACTGTGACCTGTAATATTAAATAAACTCTTTCCTATCCAATCACTTTGGTTACCACAGCAATAGTAAACTAGGGCATCGCATCTCACAGGTATAGCCAAGGACTTAAAGCTTCTGGGCAGTTTGAAGATGACCATGCCACTAATGACTGGAGTGGAGCTGGAGCCATGGTCTCCCGACATCCAAACTAACAATTTGCCTCCAGCACAGCTGGCCTCATATAAGCCAAAAATTGGTTCTTAATATAGCACTGGCATAAGTATAGTGCAGATGGAACTTAAGGCTATTTTCCTTCAAGTAATAAAAAGTAGAAAGATAAGCATTCCAACTCGGCAGTTCTGTAGCATCATTCACAATGGGGACCATGTGTTTGTGGAGATGTTCACGTAGGAACAGCCAACCTGTGACTTATGTACAGCCTTACAGTCTTGGCTAATGTCCTGTGTTGCGTGGGAGGTCAGCACCACAGCTGGGGGCAGTGGATCAGTCAGTGTTGGTAACCAGCCCCTGCAGTACATTACACATGCAGACATAGACACACACAGACACACAGACACTCACTCACTCACTCACTCACTCACTCACTCACTCACTCACTCACTCTTGTATCCATAGATGAGGATGTGCATGCCATAGAGAATGAACAGTGTTTAGAGTACGACCTCCAGTTTCAATTCTTGCTTTTAGCCTTGAGGCAGGGTCTTTATTTGTGCTGTGTGCCAGCCTAACTGACCCATGAAAGTTTTGTTTTTTCTCCCCTGCTTCCATCTCTCATCTGCCATGGGAGTACTTGAGTTACAGGTGTGTGATACCACACTTGTCTTTTTTACATGGGTTCTGGAGACGAAACTCAGGTTAACCACTGATCCACCCCTTTAGTGCCTGCCTTATTGCTTCGGATGGGCAATTACAGAACTTTGGGTCGTGTTCTACAATAAGCTGATGAGCCACTTAACAGTCTGGGCTGGAGTGTATCCAGCTCCAGGTCTCTGAGTAAGAAGTCTTTTTTCCTATAGTTCACTGTAAACAGGGGCACTGTTCCACTGGGGTACCCGTTTTTGCAGAATGTGACAGTGAGTCAGCCATCACAGGGACATTGAACCCTGGAGCTAATTTCTTAGAGGCAGCCATCCATTGTACATTCTATCAGGCTAATGCCCTTATGGGCAGACAGTCTTTAGCTTGTTCTACTATTGAGTGGGTGGGGGGGGGGTGAGGGAAGAGACTTGCAGAGGAGTTATAAACAAGAGATATCAGATATTTATTTTCACAGTTCTCTAAGGCTGGAGCAAGTTCAGAGAGCTGACAGATTTAGTGTCTGCTGTGGCCTTGCTTCGAGGCTTATAGACTTCTCTCTTCTCACTCTACCCTTGTATGGGAAGAAAGGCCAAAGGACTTTGGCACTTTTTCTTTTTATTCTAAAGACACCAATCTTATGACAAAGGCTGTGTGACCCCATAAGCTGACTTAAATCTTACCATCCCAAAGGCCTCACTCAAATACTGTCATGTTGAAAGTAAGGAAAGACTTCAGCATAGGAACCTTGGAGGGACCCAGCACAGCTCCGACCCATCTGAGTCCTGGGCATATCCAGATAACACAAAGAAAATCACTCATACTCTGAGAGTAAATCTGTACAATTCGTGTGTTCAACTCTCTCTTTGGGCAACTTTAACCCACGCTGAGGCATAGGGCAGCTCTATGAGAGAACTGGCTGAAGTCAAGAGCAGAGTGAGAGGCACATATAGAGCTATTTTAGATGGTAAGATCCTTGACAGTCTAGGTTGGGCATTTCTGCATCTCTTTGTGCCTTCTAGGAATGACATACAGAAGACAATGGCTTCAGAACTGGGCCTTTCAGTCCTTTCTCATGTGCCATAGTCATCAGCCCTGGACAACCTGGAGCAGTGGCCCCTCTAGTTTTCTGACCCAGCAAATAAGGAGAAACTTATATAAGATTCAGTGTAGAATCTTTTCCTCATTAAATTGTATCTGTAACATTGGCATTGGGTAATGTTTATAAACCTTTAGATTCTTAAATATATCTAATATTACTTCTGTTACCTTTGTTTCCTACTTTGAGACATTGTCTCATGTAGATCAGGTTAGCCTCAGACCCCATATATAGTTGAGGATGACCTTACACTTCTGCAGTCACCGGAGGCATCAACCACCACAGAGGTTATGCAGTGAGAACTGAATCCAGGACTTTGTTCAGTCTAGCCAAGCACTTTATCATGTGAATTGCATCCCTAGCCTAAATTTCCTGCTTTTGACTTCAACTCTTACCTATATTTATGGGAGAGCAGGAGGGGAGAAGGAAGGGCATGTGAGGAGCATATGTCCTCTTCAGAGAGATACGAGGAGGCAGAAAACCATCTATGAATTAAGGACTTTCCTTCTAAATTACAAGTCTTAGATCTTGAAAAGAAAGTAACAGGTTAGTTTTTTGTTTGTTTGTTTGCTTGCTTGTTTGTTTTATGGTATATATTGTGCATCACAGTTGACAAGTTACATGACTTATAGCTTCCACTTGGAAAATAACTCAAGAGAAGATAATACAAAAATCCATTGGAAAGCACAGAGGGCTCCAAAAATTTCATAGAAGCTTCTTTGGTCTCCCTATGTAGCCATTGGTGTGTAGGCTTAGCATTCTCCTCTGAGATCCAGTAGAATGTTCTCTTTCTTTGGGCATTCGTAATCTGGAAAGTTCTACCTGAGACTCAAGCCTTTGTTTTTCAGCCTCTTGAATAGGGTGGGGTGTGAATATTCACTGATACACACAGTAAATGCAAGAAAATCCTGGCAAGCAGAGTATTGGATTTCCTTCTTTGAAGTCATCACTTTGCTTGGGCCCCAGCAGTAGGCACTGAATGACTGAAGAGTTATGTTATGGGGCTGGGGAGGTGACTCAGCTGGTTCACAGCTCCAGTTCTAGGGGAATCTGATGATCTTTTGTAGCCTCCATGGGGACTGCACACTTATGTTACACAGACAAATAAACAAAAAAATGTAAGAGAAAAAGATCATTCATTCTATAAAACACTGTACAGAATACAAACATCTGTATTCTGTACAGAGCTGCAGATCTGGACACAAGGGTGGATGAAGTCTCTGTCTCTTGTCACTCAACATGACCCAGCCACACTCACCATCCTCTGTACCTTCCTTTATTTATGATTTTCATTAACAAGCCACATTACTAGATAGGCAAATGCCTAAAAGCTAACTGGAGTTAACACTCACAGTTATTAGGTCTCAGTGTCTGTCTTCAAGATGGAGAATGGTTCAAAGCAGAGACAACTTCTAGCTAGAACCCATGACAGATTGAAGAGCTACAAATGAACAGCTTGGAGGGACAAGTAGAAAGAACCAGGGCTTTAATCTCTCCACCTGAAATCCTCAAGAATGGCATGCGGATGTCCCTGTGCTCTCTGATGAAAATATACACTATCACCTTCAGCAGCAGTCAAGTCAGTTCCTGCCTTCTGATGCCAAGATACAGCCTCTTCTCCAGACATCAGTAGGAGCTGGGTCTGCTTCCTACTTGCTGCCAAGGGCCACAACAGTAAAGTGCTCCCTCCCCTATTCAAGCAGCTCCAAGGGTTAATGGAAGGCCTCCTAGCCAACAGAAGGTGTGAATCCATAACAAGGACTGGTATGCACTAATGTTAACAGCCTGTCAGGCATTGGAGGTGGAGATAATGAGTTTGAGTCTAGTGGTGGGACATTTTACTGGATGGCTGGGTGACAGAGAAGCAGGAAGGAACCAGGCAATCCAGAAGCAGGACTTGGAGTAAAGGATTTCTGGTTGCAGACAAATGGATTGCCAAGAAGAATGGATCTGCTGAATGCCCTCCCTTCCTGTGAAATCAGTCAGATGAAGCCATTGGAGAACAACTACAGAGAAATCCTAAGAGACATCACCTGAGCAGTCCTGTAGGTCACAAGTGACTTTCAGGGCATGGTCCATGTAGCTAATCCAAATGGAAGTGTCCCTAAGCGTCCACCCACAGGGTGTGTCCTAGATTTTGAAGGTGTATCACACCCTTTGAAAAAACACACATCGTTGATATTTTTGTATATATTTTATGGAAATGATTGCATTTTTACCTGTAATCAATCCATTAAGTAAAACATTATTTAAATGAACTTTACCTCTTTTGCTTCCTTGAGTAACTTAATAGGAAACCAAATAGACATCTTGTATCCAGTGGTCCATCCTGAGTGACATGGTTCCGGCTGAACCTGGACAAAGATCAGGCTTTTAGGTACCCAGAGAGCCATTTGATTTTTAGGTACTGCGCTTATGAATAATTCTATTTTCTTAGAGGATTTTTAAAATGTTTATTTGTTGAATGTATGTGTGCATATGTGTGTGTGTGTGAAGAGGGTTTCATGTGACTGTATATGTGTATGTGGGGGCTGAAGATATACTTAAGGTGTCCTCCTTTTATTGCTTTCGGCCTTAGGTTTTTGAGACAGGGTCTCTCACTAAGCTGAGAGCTTCCTGTTTTGGTTAGAATAGATGGCCAGGGAGCCCTCAGGGTCCACTTGTCTCTGCTTCCCAAGAGCTAGAATTACAAATGGACATGTCTTCTCCTAGCTTTTAACATGATTGCTAAGGATTTGAACTTAGGTCCTCATGCTTTTGAGGTAGGTACTTTCCTGACTGAACTATCTCCCTAGCCTACTTGGGGGGTGGTTATATGGTAGTCAATGATTTAATTATTTCACAGATGTTTTGTCTGCACACCAACATGCCAGGTTTTATATTTAAATTCACAGTGTAATACATGTTCTTTTTTGTTTTGTTTTGTTTTGTTTACCCTGATGTCTGGATGTGCATCTCTGTGGCAGAGACCTGCCCATCGTGAGCTAGACCCTAGGCTCATCCCTGTCATCAAAATAATCAACAAATGAAAAAAACACCACAGTTCAGTTCTATAGTGGGAACTCAGAGACCCACCTACAGGTACACAATCTCACACATAGACATACACATGTGCACACAATTAAAAAAGAAAATAGATCTGATTTTTCAAAAGAAATGTCCCTGAGCTGGAGACAAGCTGAGCAGAGATAAGGAAAGACTGGAAGTGGGGACCTGGAACAGAGTTCAGACTAGAACAGGCTCCCTGGAAACCCAAGACCTGTGGCTCCCAAATGTAACCATACTGAAAATGGGAGTTTCCTGGGATGGAGTCCCAACACTGTCAGGCTGAAGGGGAGGGTGATACCAAGAGAGAACTGGAGTGTAGACTTTGGACAGGAGTGAAGTGTCATCCAGGAGTTGTGACATCTGTGCTAAAAACCCTACTGCTAGAAGTTCATCCTCTGTTCCCAGATCCAGATGTTGGATTGGGAACCCGGAACCCAGATGTTGGGTTATAGGTGTAAACATCTCACTCTTTGGCCTGTTCTCTCCTGGAACATCACCACATCTGGCTTCTCAAGCTTCTAGAGACCTACACCATGCCTCTTGCACTGGCTCAGTTTGTTCAGAAAACAAAATAACAAAAGAAGCAGTTCTTTCCTTAGAAGATGCATTTGGCTTTGTGAGTCCAGGGGTCAAGATTCTCTTGTCCTCCTGAGTCGAGGGGTCAAGATTTACCTGCCCTCATAAGCCCAGGGGTCAAGATGCACCTGCCCCATGAGTCCAGAGGTCAAGATGCACCTGCCCTTGTGAGCCTAGATGTCAAGTTGCAACCATGTTTTAAAGCCGTAATTCTTTTCTTACTGGAGAAGGAAAGCAGAATGAATCACCTGACACTCGGGCTCCTCAGGGTGCAGAAGAGCCTGTTCAAGAGAAGTAAAGAGAGGAACAAGGAAGGTGGTCACTCAGCTGTGGGAATGATGAATTTCATGAATATGCTATCAGATCATGCCATTCATGAAACAGGCAAGGATCACATGATTATTGCTCTGATCCAGGAAAGTTTTCACAGGTCAGGGGTGGTTCATTCTGTAAGGTGCTCACTGTGATAGTTGGAGGACCCAGTTAAATTCCAGCATCAACATAAAAAAAATGCTGGGAGCTGAGCAGTTTTCTAAAACACCAGTACCAGGAATGCAGGGGACAGATCTCTGAAGCTTGCTGACCATCCTGTCTAGCACAGGAGATGAGCTATATTCTCAGTAACTGAGTCTGTGTCAGGAAATAAGGTGGAACAAGACCAAGAAAGATACTCATATGCATGTGTGCCTCTCTCCCTCTCCCCCCTGTTTCTCTCCATATACACATACATGCCAACATACATGAACACATGCACATAGATGATTCACACATATAAATCAGCATGCAAATACACATATGAGTACACATGAACATGTAGATACACATGCACACATTAACACACATGAAATATACATTCATGGACACTACAATATGACACATGAGTATATACATACACACATTAGCACACTTAAATATGCAGACATGAACACACAGGGCATACATAAGAAAACACAAACACACAATGTACATAAACCACGTACACATATCAATATGTACATATACATGTGTACACATATAAAGCCATGCACAAACACACATGAACATGCATGCACACACATACATGGACACACATTTACACAAGTAGACACATGAACATGCATAGATACACATGAATACACTTAGACAAAAAAGGTTTTCACTAAAAGGCTGGCCAAAAGGAGCCTGTTTGCAGCTTCAGACAGACGCTCCTTCACTCAATGCCCCTCTTGTGGGTAAAATGCTAAATAGTATTGATTTTAACAGAATATTACTCACCCAGAAAATTTTCTTATATCAGATTTCTCTCTGCTCCTAAAATGTAATTGATAGAAAAGTCTTTCAAAGATACAATAGTACTGAATCCTTTACAGTCGGGTGTAGGTTTCGAATGGAGAAGTCTCCATATTATCAGTTTGGTGAACCCGGTGCCCTGCATTTGCTATCCTCAGAGCAGCCGACAAGGTTGTTTCCATTCCTCCTGTACATTGCTCTACTGTAACTAAGGATGCATTCATCTCAAACAAGACTTGCAAATATGCAGATGATCCTGTCAGGAAGCAGTCAAGAGAATTATTTCATAAGTATCAAATTAGAAATGTGTAAAGACTGATAGAGCCAGAGCAGCCTTCTTGGTACCAATGTGAAGGAATGAGGCTGTGAGGGTGTGCAGAGAGGACCAGTTGGATTCTAGAATTGTTACTGGATTTGGCCTCACTGGGTACCTCTTGCACAGGCACCGGGTGAGTTTAATATGGTGGATAAATGAAGGACAGACTTGACTCTACTATCTCCTCTAAGATATCTGTGAGAAACTGCAGAGTCCCCTCTATGTACAGCTTTGTCATTGCCCATGCCCCTGTCATATTCTGCATGTGCTAATGGCCAGAAGGGCAGTATCCCAAGCAGATAGCCAAGCTTTAAGGCCTTTGATAGGATGTCACCAGCAGGAGACCTTGAAAGGAAATTGTTCAGCCACCTGGAGAACAGGAGTGAAGCAGAGATGCACTTGGATCCCCCTCGTCTTGCTGCCTGAAAGTCCCTTTTTGTTTTCCCAGTATGTGTCAGGGTCTGCTCCCTCTTCCCTGCCTACCATCCACAAGCCTTCATTTCCTTAGCCAAGATCTTTCTAAGTATCTCTACTCTCTCTTCTGCACTCACTCATTCCAGAAATATTTGACACATGGAAACCAGAAGTCTAGATACACAACACTTTATTCTCTTCTTTCTCTATCTATCTATCTATCTATCTATCTATCTATCTATCTATCTATCTATCTATCTATCTATCTATCTATCTATCTATCTAATCTAATCTATATCATCTGTTTATCCTATCTGTTTATCCTATCCAACCTGTTTATATGTCAATCTATATGTCTATCTGTCTATCATCTATCATGTATGTATGTATGTATGTATCTATCTACTTATCATTTATTATATAATCTATCATCTATCTATCTCTCCCTCTGTGTGTGTGTGTGTGTGTGTGTGTGTGTGTGTGTGTGTGTGTATGTATGTATGTGATGTATGTGTCCTGGTCAAAGGACAACCTCAAGTGTCCTTCCTCAAGTATTGTCTACCTCATTCTTTTGAGACACTATTAGGATTACAAGCATGTGCCTTCACACCTATCCTTATAATGTGGGTTCTGGGGATACTTAGGTATACATGCTTGAGTGCTTTACCCACTTAGACATCTCAGTCCCACTCTTAAACTCCTCAAGTTTACTAACCTCAAGGAATCTTCTCTTCAGGCAGCCTCTGTGGAGCCTTCTGCTATATATACCTGGTGCTGTCAGCCTCCACCCTCGTTATCTGCTGTCTCTTTCAGCCTGTAGTTCTGTCTGTACTTTTTCTGGGCTACCTTCTCCAGTCTTTGCTCTCCTCACACCCCTGTTCTGCCTCCTGGCCTATGTCTACACCTTCTCTGCAATGCATCTTCCTGTACTGACTTCACGTGGTTCTGGCATCTATGATATGTTACTTAAAGTGTTGATTTATTTTCCCAAGCAGAGTTCCCATCTACTCCAGGAAATTAGCTTCTCTGTGGGAGCAGGAACCCTGGCTCCAGTTTGTTTGAATATCAAAAAGCATTTTGCTGGAATTGAGGTGTTCAGCTGAGCTATAAGAAAAATAAAGATTTGTATAAAAACAAACACACACCGCAGCAAAAACCTCCTATGCTCTCACAGCAATTAAATTTCCAGGGACTTTCAGCACAACCCTCTTATCTATGACCTGCACAAAATAACTATTTTGAGACTCTAACATGTTCTTGCTGCCTTGGTTCTATTCTAAAGAATGGATTTAAGACGCAGAGGTTAATATGAACAAAATGGAGAATTATTTTACAAACATAAATTTATGAACAAAAGAAAGATGTTTAACTGTTCCTTAAAGGGGATGCCCAAAATTTATTTGGAGCAAATTAGATCTTTTTCTTGATTTTGATAGAGTTATCCTGGCTGCAGAAGTGATGAGGTGTTTGAGCTCCAGAGAGAGCTCTGACTGAATGAGGTGTTTAGGGATTGGAACAAGGCCAGTTCCCTGAAGTCATCCCCCAACTACCACCAGCTCTCAGGCATCTTCCCTCCTAAGTCCTCTTACTTTGGGGTAGTGATTAGTTAGGGTTGACACTGGAAGTAGGGCTAGGGTCCAGTTAGGTTTGAGACCAGCGTGGACACTAGGATGAGAGCTTCATTTATTCTCAGTTTTTTGAACATCTGAGCGCCTTAGTTCAGCAACTGAGTTTTCAATTGCTTTTACCCATTGCTGTCCTACTGGTCATGGGTCTTGCCTCCTACATGATTTGGGCTCTGTGCAACCTCTAGACAATCCCCACCAGAGGCCAGGAGCCCATCTTGCTTTCTAAGTTTATAGTGAAGGAGTTCTGACTGCTCCAGGAGCGTTCAGTGTTGATGATGCCTCTGCCCTTTCATTTGTCCCTAGGGAAGTCGACACCCAGGCAGGCGCCTTCTACAGATGTGACTTCCATCTCCCACAGGAATAGGCTGTTCTGCGTCGTCTCCTGACACACTTTCAGGATTTCCCAACCTGGCAGCTACCGTGATGTAAGCGCTGCCTAGATTTCTCTAAGCAGGGGCCTGTGGGTTAAGGGTGGGTAGGACACCTGCCCACCCGTGTGCCATGCCTTCTGGAATCCTTTCCTTCTGAGGTAGCTGCAGCCTCAGCATCCTTCCTGGCATCCTGCCCCTGAATTACTCTGGCAGAAGGCCTGCTCTACGCTCTCCCAAGAGCCACAACATGGTGGCTCTCTCCTGGGATCTGGGCCTGCCACTCCCTCTCCAAACCTTCAAAACAGTCTTTTCTTGCTTTATTACTGTTGAACTCCCATCTCCTCTCACTTTTCAGTTCCGTTTTCCACTCAGCCATCTCTCTATCTAGGCAGAGTTTGGTGACAAATGTTCTATTTTATGGCAAGTGTTAAAAATGGATTTTTAATTGGGTCAAGGCCATTTCCTGTCCACATTTTATTGCATAGGGACTGCTGCGGATAAGGCCTGACACTTTCATAAAGGCTATGTCTAAGGGCAGCTGACCAGCACGAAAATCAAGTGATAATTCCTGTGTTTATTTTACACAGTCCAGTTATCTTAAAACACACATTTGCTAGTAGGCTCTTTCCATTTGAAAAAATATCCCCCAGTTTGAGGGCAGGAATGATCCTCCTGAAATCCATGGCCCAGCAGCTCTGGGAGAGAGAGCTGTGTGTGATTTCAAGCCCAGACACTTGTCAACTACTCCCTCCTCAGATTCAGTTGCACCCACATGGGTCCTGAAAATTTCTGCAATAAGTATAGCTGTGCCTTTTTATGCCCTCTTCATTGGAGGACCCTCAGTGTGTTACTGGAATGCATACTATACGTCCAGATAGAGCATTCGACCTTATCACTGAAGCGTGGTTCTGGGGATGGCAGAGAAGGAAAAGAGAAGTGTGTGTATCCATCAGGGCAAGAAGCTGAGCTCATCGGGATAGGTCTTGTGCAGGTTGGTCATCATCAGTAGGGGTATCACTCAACCTGACTAGGAATGGACAGAGCGGGATGAAATAAGGTAGGTCATCCCAGACATCCATCTGTGATACACACTGGCATTGCACCATAGCACTAAGGTCACTCTGGGATTGTGCTATGATAAAAGAAGAATAGAGTGCTGATAATTTAGAATTTTCCTCTCTTTCGGCTATGGGTTTAGAATGGGGATATGAAGGCATTGGTACCTGTAGCCTGCCTGCCTCATCCTCACATGTGGATAGATGAAAGATGAATGTGCACATTTGCTATCTATTCACATGGAAAGGAGAGGAAGCCCATGCCCACAAGTCCTTGCAAAAACATCATCAATGGTTTCAAAATGTTTCCAAAGGCTGTGTCTTCCAATACTGTGACCTGGGTTTAGTTCCAACCCATTACTTATAGGGAATGCCTTCAGGTCACAACAACACCCTTCCATCTCAGACTTCACAATTTTTGGAAGGTCTTTGGGAATTTCCTCTTTGTTAAAATGGAGCTAGGAGGGGGATGTGGGCATCATGGAAAACAGCCTATGCATGCCTATGACAAGGTAAGCCATGCCTTCCTTTTTTCTTTTTTTGTTACAAGACTTCTGGGAACTCAGAGGGTCCCTCGTAAACTTTGTATTGAATGCCAACAGGTGCCAAGGTTGCACCCAGCATCCAAGCAACCATCTCTGAAAGCTGCCTTGTAGGGCAGCCTGATTTTTATTGCTCTTGAACCTTACCTGATCCGAGACTGAGGAGGACTGTAACAAGCAGGAGCACAATTCAAGAAGTTTATTAACACCACACTCCTCAGTGGCACAATTAGTATGACTCTTTTGGTCTCTGCCACAGGGGACTGTCTAGCCAGAGCGTGGACTGTGACGTGGCAATGAGTGTCAGCAGCTTGCAATCTCCTTTAACCTCAGGCCACACCCCTTGCTTTGAATTCCCCCTCCCCTTTTAAGAACATTTCCTCGCTTTCTAGCACTACTGAAGCTGTGTGCACGAGAGAAAGGAGGAAGAGGCACAGGATTGCTCAGCATTCCTTCTGCCACAGATAGCCAGGGTCGAGACTGTTCCGGTTCCTAGTCCTTGAATACATTTAAGGTCGTATTTTCTCAGCACTAAGATTTTATAGATTACAAGGTGTGGTATTGCCATCCTTGTGCTTTCTAGAATGCAAATAAGAAAACAACCAAAGCATATTTTGATCTCACTTTCAGTCTCTCAGATACTCTGTAGTTTTCAAACAAAGAGACACTGTTAGAATCACAGACATGTAGGCCTAAGCCCCTGTCTTTCAAACTTCTCTAACTTTCCCACAGGAATATGAGCTGAGTTGCAACAGGATGCGTACTGTCTGGCCTTTTCCATTTCCAGGTCTCTCTGGGAATCTCCAGGTGACATTGTGAAGGATGTGTCCTCCCTCTCAGCTCTCTGGCTCTGAGGACTAATCACATTTGATCACAGAAGTCATACAGAAACCATACACAGGACCAGCAAGATGGCTCAGCAGGTGAAAGGCTGCCCTCATCTGATGGCTGGACCTTGTGAAAGGAGACAGACTCCTAAAAGCTGATCTCTGCCTTACACAGGCTGTGCATGCACCATGACACAGACACACCTGCATTTACACACATGTAATAACAATGAAGTTTAAAGGAGAGAAACTAACTACAGAACATTTATGGGGCGCTTAGCATCAACCTGGTGATATTACTTGAAGGATACGGTATAGCATTTATTTTATTTATTTTTTTTTAATAGGACTTTGTCCCTCCCCTTCTGCTCAGTCAGCTAGTGTAGTCCACCATGGTTTTAGATAGAATGTCTTTATTTTTTCCTCTAGAAAGCTCTTCCTGACTCTTCCTCCAAGCTGAAGTAAGGTTACCTCTTAGATTCCTACCGCAAATACCACCTTCAAGCAGCAAATTTCACTACATTTGAGAAATGGGTCTGTTTCTTTATATTTGAATTATTTCCATAGGCACTTGGACCTGGCTGCCCTCTCCCAGTCTAGCATGGTGTCCAGTCTCAGGCTTTGTCTACAGACTCCCCTGAGCTCCAAAGGAAATCCTAAGCTTATGCAACACAATATCTCTGGCATCAAGCTTCCGGAAGCCTGAAAACCCAAAGAAACAGTTGAATCCCTTGAGGCAAAGCAGCCCAGAACACAGAAGTAGGCAATATTTTTCAGGAGATGGGGGAAGGGAAGCTGTCTGCTTCCCTCAAAGCAGGAAGGAACTGACACCTCTAGAGTCTGTTCATGCATTCCCAAGCCTGGATTCTGCCATGCTGAATTCCCAGTATCTCTGTTGGTATAGTTACATGTTGGAGCCACAGAATTCCAGTGGTCTGGCTGAAAAGACCCACATATACACCTTCATAGTTTCTTTTTTTTGTTGACACTGGCTGTGTACAAGGACTGTAGAGCATTCCAGTATGAGGAGACAATTAGGAGGGGGCTGGATCACTGGTCCACAGAACTACCAGCTCCTGGTTGGTCAGAAACAGAAAGACACCTCATGTTCCTCCTGCCCTACAGATCCACTAATGCCCTAGACAATCACAATCAGAAAAACATACTCACCTGGCAGAGGAGATACCATGATCACGAAGGTGGTTTTCCCAGAGCGAGGCTTATCCATTGCACTCTGGGTGTACTGACTCCTGCGATTTCCCCAAATGAGGGAAACTTGACTGCATGTGTGGTAGTGGGGGACTGCGTTCGTTCATGCTCTCCCCTGAAGAAACAAAAAAAGAAAGAAAAACATTGCTGTGTTGACCCATTGCAAGTATAGGACTCACCATTATGGATTTGCCACTGTTATCTCTGTATATAGGATCTACCATGATCTATTTAACCATTAGTAACTACAACAAAATAAATATACTTGCACAATTCCGGTGACCATTAGAGAATATTTTTATATATTGAGCCTTGAAACTTCCAACTGTGATGTCTTAAGGGTTTTACACTCTAGTTCTTCTCTATAGGAAACATTCTTTTACTTTTAGGAAACTGGTGTCCCACCAGACAATCCAAATCTAATTCAGTTGTGTATATATGAACAGTCGTTTTATTATATATCACTAATGCAGAAAAAACAATCTGTAATTGCTTGTAAGAGCTGGCAAGATAGCTCAGTGGGTAAGGGTGTTTGCCACAAAGCTTGGCAACTCAACTTCTGTCTCTGGAGTGCACACAGTAGGGGAAGAGAATGGACTCTCACATGTCCTCTGACCTCTACAAGCAAACACACACACATAAACAAACAAATAGATAAACAAATAAACAAACAAATATTCCAAAAAATCATTTGCAGCAACTTAATTTGAGCCCTTTTTTTTGGTCTCATGCTCATAAAAAGTTTATATTTATTTTATAAACTTGTGGATAGCCTTTTGCAACTCTTTACATGCTTACACTTTCTTATTGATACACAGAAAAAAATTTACATATTAGGAATACTGTGCTGTTGTTTTTAGTTCATCTTAACAATATTGTTACAGTGTAAAAACATTTTGCGTCCCAGGTTATGCTCTCTTTATATAAAAGGATGCAATTGAAGATCAAGATATACATTTACTTTTACATGAGACAGATGTTTATTGTCACCTCGTGACTAGTGCGTACTATTGTTTGTAAGGCCCTTGATACTACTCCCAATAGATATTTCAGAATTATCTTCCCTTAATTATTGAACAGCTCTCTTCACATGTTTAATGTACATCTAGTTTGGTATTGTCTATGCTTTTAAAGCATATGTGTGTGTGTGTGTGTGTGTGTGTGTGTGTGTATGTATGTGTATGCATGTGTGGTGTGTGTGTCTATGTGCATGTATGTGTCTATATGTATGTATATATATATGTGTGTGTGTGTGTATGTGTGTGTGTGTGTGTGTCTGTGTCTGTGTATATTTATCTGTGTGTATCTGTATGGGTATGTGTGTATAATCTCACACACATATGAGAAAAGTGTGATATAAAGTGTTTTATTTTTCTGGATATTTAATACAGCTTGTTAACATTGTGCTATCTTTCCTATTTCATTTAGTACATATTAGTTTCCATAGTATGCATTCATCACATACTAACTTTTCATTTCTATCTCTTCCTCTCTCTCCTTCCTCTGTGTGCATCTGTCAGTCTCTAGGTTGTTTTTTTTTTATTTTTTGTTGTTTGTTTTTTGTTTTGTTTTGTTTCTTTTCTTTTTTAACTGATTATCTTCTTGGTGAAAGAGCAATGTTGAATCCAGTCTTTCAGGATTGCACCCTATTTCATCAGGCAGGTGTTTTCCATAGTCCCCTCTGTTGAAGAATCAAATTTGATTTCTCTTCCTTGCTCTTTGCACATCTTTCTGACCCATGTTCCCTGCAGGATCTCTCCATGAGGGAATCTGGGTTCTTTATAAAATGTACAAAATATTTTCAACATGACCTCAGAAGGAAAGTTGACAATTCATTCTCCCCCTAGGAGCCCAAAAGAGGGAGATTTTATTTTCTTTCTACCAGTGTTCATATCTGTAAGACGGGGGGGGTTACCTGAGAGGAGGCTGTAGTAACACTGTGATTGAACAGTGTTGTGGTTTGAAAGGAACTATCCCCTCAGCCTCACGTGTTGGTCCCAGATAGTGAATCGCCTTTGGGTCTTCCTGGGTGGAAGATATTGGTCTCTAGGTAGGTGAGAATCTTTGCAAGTATCTTGCTCCAGACACTCTGCTCCCCATCACACACACCAGCTCTGTCCTGTCCATTATGAAATGAGAAGGTCTTGTCTCTTATTCATCCTTACAGCTGCAACATCCTGCCCATGCCCACAGGGTGGAGCCAGCTGGTATAGAACCTTCTAAAATCATGAGCCCAAGTAGGTCCTTCCTTCCTGTAGGTCTGATTGTTCACCCTTGGCTTCTGACTTTAAACAATTGCTCAACAGTTGTTTTAGGAGGCTGTGGAACCTTTCAAAGGTGGCTCTAGCTGTAGGAAGCAGGTCACTGGAGGGCCAGTTTGAGGGTCATAGCTTGCTTCTGGGTGTCTTTCCTTGTTGCTGAGATGTGAGAAGGAAGCAGCTTCCACATGCTATAGCCTTTATAGAGGCATAGTCATGTACCTACCTGGCCAGGGTTGGTTGGATTCCCTCAGACCCTCCTTTCCTGAAGGTGTTGCTGTCAGACACATGGTCACAACGACAAGAAAACTGATGACTACAACTACGCTCTTGTCAGCCGATTAAGGGATTTTGGTCATAGTGACAAAAATGTCTATTGATTGGTGAGTTTGAATTGCCAATTCTAAAGTATAATAAGGTGCCACTGCAACAACAGAAAAACTCTGTATGGCAAGAAAAGTAGGACCATAACCAGCCCAATCTGGGATTCATCGCATGGGGGGGGTGGGGGAAACCAAGGCCTGACACTATTGCTGATGCTATTATGTGCTTACAGCCGGAAACCTAGATAGTGTCTCTGAAAGCCCCTATCAGCAGCTGACAGAGACAGATGCAGATACTTACATCCAACCATTGGACTGAAGTCGGGACCCCTATGGCTGAATTAGGGAAGGATTGAAGAAGCTGAAGAGGAGGGCAGCCCCATAGGAAGACCAGCAGTCTCAACTAACCCAGACCCCAGGGAGCTACCAGAGACTGAACCACCAACCAGGCAGCATACATGGGCTGGTCTGAGGCCGCTGGCACATATATAGCAGAGGACTGCCTGGTCTGGCCTCAGTGGGAGAAGATGCACTTAATCCTGGAGAGACTTGAGGCCCCAGGGAAGGGGAAAGACTTGTAGGGGGTGAGGGTGGGGCAGCACCCTCTTGGAAGTAAGTTGGAGGAGGAATGGGATGAAGAACTGTGGGAAGGGGGATGGGGGGGTCAACAGCTGGAATGTAAATAAATAAAATCACTTAAAAAAAAGAAAGAAAGGTAAGACCTTGGAAAGGTTAACTGAAGAAACATAAATGTTCAAAATAAAGTTGATAGTTCTTCAAGCTTTGAAGTTCTATGGCTCGGGGAGAGGCTGCTTTCAGTAGGTAGCTCAAGTAGCCAGATCACTCAACAGTAAAACTTTTCCCACCTCTGGTGCTGCCATGGGGCAGAGACTGAACACTGACTTTTCCCAGGCATGAATACTTCTCTGATACACAGGTCCACAGGAGCAGTGGTCTGAGACAACTTACGCTCAGTTAGGTCCAATCTGCTACCCTTGAAATGTGATAGTACTCTATTTAAAGATACTCCCCCCCCAATTAAATCCATCACCTGCACAGGTGTTAAGAACCACCTTGCCCCCGCCCTGCTTTCATCCTACTTGAGAAGTGGCTGTGGCTTTAATTGCCTGTGCCAGCACTCTTTGTTTGAGCTGGTATCATTGTCTGACAAACTAACTTGAGCGATACAGATATGTACAGATGGAAAACAGAGCCTTGGGAGCAGCCTCAGGTGACTGCCCCAGTACATGCCTGATTGTTGGGTCCCCCAAAATAAGGTATACTGAAATGAGGTTACAACCAGTCTACACATGCTCTGCATGGCGGGAGTTGATGTTTGATGGGTATTTTATGAAGAAAATTACCAGGGCTCAGGGGCAGATTTTATCCTAGTATACTATTCCTAATGCCTTTCCTTTCCTTCAGAGGCCAATTATAGACTAAATTGTATAATCCAGTGATTCCCCCAGAGGTAGGCACCAGTTTCTATGACTCTGTCCAAGTCAGAGACCAGATCCTTACAGACAGTAGGTAGATATTAGACACTGGTTTCCTGGAAGGACATGGAAGAAAGTTACTTTGAATGTAAATAGGCATTGCCCAGGAAGAAAAGAAGCCACTAAGCAGTTGAGATTACTTTAGCAGTGTGAGTCATAAAGCTCAGAAAGTGACTTGTGTATGCGGGTGGGAACTTGTAAGGTGGAAGAAGGTGTCAACTACCTCTGGGTGCCTTTCTGCACAAGCAAGGCTCAGCCAGTCTCTGTCTTTTTGTCAGCCTGACTTTGGGAGCTCTTTAGCTCCCGGCTAAGGCTTGGGGGTGGCAGGGCAGGTCCATAGCCCCTGGTCTTTATGTGTACTCCTGTTCTAAACATTGTAATACCCTACCACAAATCAGCCCCCAAAAAGTGTAAATAAGAGTTAAAGACGCCAAGTCTAAAAGGATCCATTACTTGTGTGGACATAAAAAAGGTTTGGTGTGATCTACAGAAAAGGTGAGGGGTGAAGACTCTGGAGGTTAGTGTAAATATTTGCCTGCCTTAAAAATGTATACAGCTAAAAGCCAGAGGATGGAGACTGTCGGGGGCTAAGTAGCAACATGCACACTGCTCCACATCAAATGGGATTTTCTGAAAATAAACTTGATGGTGATTGGTGGATACACACCCCAGAGCTTGAGAGGAGTGGGCCAAGCAGAAGGCTGTGAAAGATGCTGCTGCTGGCCTTCCCCATTGTGGAGTACAGTGTCTCTGGAATTATACAGTCTCTGTGGTTTATAATGGAAAGATTTAGAATAGAAATATAATTGAAATGCAATTGAATTGTACTCTAGCTACTTCAATCCAAATGAACACCTTAAACTAATTGTTTTTAAATGGTAAGTGCTCTACACACTCAGTACAGGGAATCATGGAAGAGTAGGAAAATGAGTTCCTGAACCAGTAATTCCTGAGGGTTGGCACAGCCATGAATAGTGATAATTCAAAAGCGACAGAAGCAGCCTCTGGCCACTTCTGACCTCTAAGGCCTGTGCTACCCCCCTTGCCTTATGTTCTGTGTTGTGTGTGAAGTGGAAGGGAGAAGGCCAGGTAGTGAAAAATGCTTACTTCTTGGCAGAGCTTAGAAAAGGATAAGCCAGAGAAAAAAGCCAGTGAGGTGGATGCTTGTACTGTCATGTCTCCATTTCAAAGACTGCAAGGCTTGGCATCAGAGGACACACTAAAGGGACTAGGCTACTTACTATCCACTGCAAAATGTGCTCCTGTGAGTGTGACCCTCAGGTGTTGACCCAGGCCTTCTGCTTTCTTTGAGACAGGATTTCTCTCATTATCTGCCCTTAGGTATGACACATTAGCTGCTGCCTGGGGAGCTTCTTGCCTCCCCACTCTGTAGGGGTACACTAGGAGTGGAGATGTGTGCCCTGCTGCTGCTGTCTTTAATTTGAGTTCTGAAGATCTAATTTCAGATTAACAGGTTTCAATGGCAAATATGTCCCCCACTGATCAGGCTCCAAAGCCCTACTACTTAAAAAAATTGGGTGTATATCCACACCAGGGAATTTTTTTCCCAATACATCAGCCAGTCATACTTGAGTTTGTGAAACTTTCATGTGTATTTTGTTCTTTGAACCTCTGAACAATACCATTGGTGGACAGCAGCTGTATGCTGGAGTTTTATTGTAGAGACTGGGTGTGGAAATGGAAAGTCATTGCTATGAGTTGACTCTTCTCATGTTCAAATTAAAACTTTGTCTGCTTATCTGACTGATTTTCAATTTTGCTTTTGTTTTAATTAGATTCCCCTCCTAAAGCTGCATTGAAGTGTCAAAGCATTAATGGGGCCATGGTATTGTTTAAGCATGAAATGCATAACACGGCTTGGTGGCACTGTTGGAGAATATGGTGAAAGTAGTCAACAGGGCTTGATAGAGGTAGTAGCTCACTAGAGACCAGCCTTCAAAGATTATGTCTGCCCTCTTGTTGTTTTGTGTTCTGTTCACTGTAAGCCTCTTTTTGTATAGGTTTCACCATGGTGAATTTCTTTCTTCCCCAGCTCAGAATCAGTGGAGCTGAGCAATAGGAACTGAACTCTCAGAAATGTGAGTAAATAGGTCTTTCCTGTGGTGGTTTTTATGAGAATGCTCTCAATAGCTACATATATTTGAATGCTTAGGAACTGTTTGGAAGGATTACGAGGTGTGGCTTTCTTCAAATACATTTATCACTGGAGGTGGGCTTTGAGGTTTCACACATATTACCACTCCCTCCCCACTTTTTTGTCTCTGACTTCTCCTCATAGATTAGGATGTAAACCCTCAGCTCCTACTCCAGTGCTATGTCTGTCTGCCTGATGCCAAGTGCCCGACGCCCCATGATAGTCATGAACCCAACCTCTGAAACTGTAGGCCACTAGTAAACAGTTTTCTCTATAGTTGGATCTGGCCATAGTGTCTTACCACAGTGATAGAAAAAGTAATCCAGACATTGCTTTCCAACTGTTCTTCAGAAGTTTTAGTCTCAGAGTCACAAAGATAATGAACATAGCAAGCTGATTGTTACTTGACTTCACAATGGTTTCACTTTGTTAACTATTGGAACATAGTTTACATAGGGCTACTACTTGTTATTTATAATCTAATAACTAATCTAATAATTTTATAATCTCTGCATTTCATCTAGCAGCAATTTTATATTATATGCTGTGAAACTGAGTCCCTTCAAAGTTACAAGGAAAGAGAGTGAGTTTACAGAGTTTCACAGTTGTAATTATACAACATCACAGAATTCCAATAATTTCATGATTAGATTTTTTAAAATTGTATACCTCTCTGATTTTTGTTTTGTTTGAGGAATGCTAAATGTCAAGACATTAAATTTAGCTGAAATAGGTATGTTATGATCTGAAAACTTTATTCACAACCTTGTATGTAGTCATGGAATCATGGGGACCTATTACCTCAAAGATTTTAATTTCAAAATTTTGTCTGTGTTTGAATGCTATTTTTATGTTTCTGTTTTTGCTGTCTTGTAACTTGCTTTCCTGTTACTCTAGGAGTGTATGCGTTCCTGAGAGGACCTCTTAAAAAATACTGAAACACTTTTTTACACGAGTTCTCAGAGATTTTCATATTTGTACTCTGGAATTTTGGTAGCTTAGGATCAACCTGAGGAAGACAAGAAGAAGATACTGTGCAGTCTTAGAGATGTTCAGTCTGGTTCTTGGAACAGCTCCCATTGAAGGTGGACATAAGCCAGAATGAAACCTGGACTTCTACCTGGCCTTTCTCTCAACCTCAAGGAGTCACAGGAAACCAAGACCTAATACTGAGGTCTCCCACCTCAAGTCAGTATCCTGGTAATTCTGAAGATAGGAGAAGACCTAGACATTTCAGAATCATGTCTGTCTTTCCCTGTTGATAACTCCCTAAATCAAATGTCTATCTCCCATCAAGGAGCTGCTTAGTCAATGTTCCATTGCTATGAAGAGACACAATGACCACAGCAACCCTTATTAAAAAAATGGCTGGCTTACAGTTCAGAAGTTTAGTCCATTATCATCAAGGCTTGAAGCATGAGGATACATACACAGGCAGACATTGTACAGAATGATCAGAGAGTTATACATGTGGATCCACAGGCAGCAGAAAGAGAGAGATACACTAGGCCTGGTTTGAGCTTCTGAAACCCAAAACCCCACCCTCAATGGCACATTTATTCCAAAAAAAAAAAAAAACTATTCTAGCAAGGCCATACCTCCTAATCCTGAGTACTACCACTCCCTGATGACTAAGCATCCAAATACATGAGCCTGTGGGGACAAGTCCTATTCAAACTACCGCAGTTTATTTTAAGAACAGGGGTTATGCTCCATTCATCTCCTTACTCTCTTTTCCTACAACTGTCAAGTCCCTAAAGCCTAACTCTTTGAAAGAGGAAAGGACTTTCTTACTCCCTTTTCTTATTTCATTCCTGTGTTTATTGTATTTGTTAAAATGGGACACTCCATGATCTCACTTGGACCTGCACACTGTAATACTTATATTAATTGTGTTTTGTCACTGTAACAAAATGCTTGTGAAGAGAGTTTTCAAAAAGTTAAGGTTTATTCTGGCTCATGGTTTTTGTCTCTGGTACTCTGAGTCATAGGTGAGCTGTTTTCTGGCTCTGGTAGTCATAGGTGAGCCAGAAACTTAGGGTGAGAAGGTACGAAGCCTTAAGCTGCTCACTTCATGGCTGCCAGGAATTAGAAAGCCATGCCTCCAGTGACACATTTCCTCCAGCAAGGCCACACTTTCTAAACACCCCAAGCAAAACCAACAATTAGGGAATGAGTATTCAAATGCTTGAGACTATGGGGGACATTCTCATTCAAATCACCACACCCTATAATGGGGAAGGAACAAACATGATGGTCCTAGACATCATGGTTTATCAAATAAAAAACTCAATGCCAGGTGTGGGCTACCTCTGTGAGTAGAGTACTATAGATATGTTCATGATGTCATTGGTGATTGCCACTGCTTTTTGTAACCCCCTAAGAACTAGGCAGTAAGACCCATTTGTGAAGACATAACACAGTTGAATCACTGAACATAAAGAAATAAAGTGGGTATTAACTTTGAAGCTTCGTCCTCACTGGCTGGATTTTATAGTTCTGCATAGTGGGGGAGAAAAGTAATTAACTGTCTTACCTAGTTGTGAACCACATGAACTACAATAAGAACTGTCCAAACAAGCTACAGCCATTAGTGCAATATTGTCACAAATGTCATGGGACTAACCAACCACTTTCTAATTAGAGGTGAGGTAGCTCCACAGGATGGTAAGGACAAGAACCTGTGGCTAGACAGGTCATAAACCTTAAAGGGGAATGCACCATCACTCTGATAAATGGAGATAGTAGTAAACTGACTCCTAATGACATCATTATACACGTAGATTAATATATTTCTCAATCTCCAACAGAGCAATCAAAGGTGTATGTAATCAAGGGTGATTAATACAGAGACCCATGACCAGTCAAAGAGCAGAGAATAAGAAATTATGAAGAGCTCATCTCAAAATGGAACATTTATATTGTGTTCTTCCTCCAAGGTGCAGAGATCATCATGGAAGAAGGAACAGGAAGATTTTAAGAGCCAGTGATGGCGGATGTCTGAGGCAAGACCGTATATATATGGACAAAATACTGCAGAACTGAACTCATTGCAGCTATGACTACATAACAAGATCAAATCATCCAAAATCCCAGTTTAGGGCAGGGATGAAATCTCCTGAGAGACCCTCCCTCCTTCCCACTGCCCTCAGGAAGCACTAAGTAAATTCAGTAGGTTTGAAAAAGGAACATATGAATTTGGGAGGAAAAGGTGGTTAGACTCAAAGTGGAATGGGAATTGAATTGATCAAAACCCATATTTGTGTATGAAATTATCAAACAACAAAGAATTAATGAATTAATAAAATTATACTTATAGCCATTCATCTAGTACAGCATTCAGGCCAGGACTGGACATGCTCCTGTGGCATTTTGTGACCGTAATATGCTTTAAATGAACTACACTTTTCAATTCAGGGACTTTTCAAGAAAGATGTACATTTAGTGTATATCACAGACCAGATTATAATCTCTGATTTTAATGATTCCATGATTTAATGATAAAGTATTAATATAAATTACTGCAACATAAGTTCTGGTGATGGCATAAGGTGATTTATAAGAGACAGATTTCACGCTCACAAAGCAAATGTTTCCACCAGTTGGGTTCCTGGTGAATTTAGGTCAGAGT
Source organism: Tokudaia tokunoshimensis (assembly GCA_036184795.1). Classification (NCBI taxonomy): domain Eukaryota; kingdom Metazoa; phylum Chordata; class Mammalia; order Rodentia; family Muridae; genus Tokudaia; species Tokudaia tokunoshimensis. The sequence goes on from BTHU01000012.1 coordinate 42,875,025, forward strand.
GCACTTGGAAATTTGAGCAAGTGTCATTCATCTGGAGGAAACGGAAATGTGATGGTCAAATTTCATTGTCAACTTTATGAGATTTAGCATCACCATGACAACAAATCTCTGGGCTTGTCTGGTAGAGAGAGATTAGCTTACCTACAGTGGAATTCCTATCCTAAGTGTGGGCAGCATGATCATATGAGCTAAGGAATTGAGACTTAATATAAAGGAAAAACTTACCAGGCATGATGCTTATATCTTCAGTCCCAGCAAGGGGAAGACAGAGACAGGTAGGTCTGTGAGTTCAAAGCTAACTTGGTCTACATAGTGAGTTCTAGGCCAGCCAGGACTACAAAGTGAGGCCCTGTCAAAGAAGAAGAAGATAGAAGAGGAGGAGGAAGAAAAAGAGGAAGAGGATGAGGAAGAGGGGGAGGAGGAGGATGACTAGGAGGAGTGGGGAAAGGAGGAGGGACAGGAAGAGGGAAAAGGAGGAGGAAGAGAGGGAAGGAGGAGGAAGAGGAATAGAAAGACGAAATTAGTTAGTTCAATGGATACTTATGAAACCTGATGTCCTAAGTCCAATCCTTAGGACCTACATTGTGATAGGAGAAAATAGACTTATTTGATTGTCCTCAGAACTCCATGAACATTTTGTGGCCTCACATGCATCCACAGCATACACACACACACACACACACACACACATACATAACACACACATATACATAGCACACACACACACACACACACACATACATAGCACATACACACATACACACACCCACACAAATCAAATAAATATAATTTTTGAAAAGGAACTGGGCTAAGCACCAGCACTCAGAACATCTACTCTATGGCTTGTAACTGGCTGTCTGATACTTCTGTCTTCATGACTTCCCCAATATCATGGAATGTGAGCTGGCAAAGGCCTTCCCTAAAGTGGGTTATTATTGGGTAATTGATCAGAGTGGTGAGATCACATTATATTCTGTGATTTGAATGCTTTTAACTTTGCCCAATCTCCTGCTGCATTTCTTAGGTAAAGGAAGTATACTTACTTCTCTTTCTACATCGGTGAGGTCTCCACATCACTTCACTGGAATCCTGGTTCTGTGGTCTCTGCTTGCACTCACTACTTCCAGGTACCCAGAACTTTGCTGGTCTTCAGAGTGGAGCTGACCAATGCCCACTGAATGGATTTTTCACACAAATGTCACAGCCCTGACTACAGTGCTTATGATGCAAACACCTTTTATTCATTAGCTCATCAGTGTTTACATATTTCATTCATCCTTTAGACTTAAACAATGCCTCATTCATACACAGTCACTCTGAGATGTGAATGGTCTCTATGCTCTTGTATGTCTTTCTAGGTTATATCCAGTGATTTCATCAGCTGGGCCAGAGTAGAGTTCTCTAAAGGGGTCTGTATAGTACTGATAAGTATGTGCCCATTTGACATAGCGGAGGGATGCACATGGATCTCCCTAGCTCCACTAGCCTCTCTTTCTAGGCAAGTATCTTTCCTCTGACTCACTGCATCTTTGCTTGTTTTAAGCAGAGAGTTATGAAAGTGAAACTTGTAACATTAAGGATTTAATATTTACTTAGGGTTTTTTGAGATAGGGTTTCTTTGTGTAGCCCTGGCTATCCTAGGATGCACTCTGTAGACCAGGCCAGTTTCTAACTCAGAGATCTACCATGTGTCTGTATAATGTGTTTTGATCATATTTACCCGCTTACATTCTCTTGTCCCCCATGCACTCTTGTTGGTCTCTTTTCTCTTTTCCATTAAACCCTCTTTCACTCTCATGTCTTTCTTTGGAGGGAAGTGGAGTGGCCCATTGAGTCTTGTTGGGGATGAACCCTGATGAAAGTTTGTTTATGGGAAGAAGGACACTTCACCTCACCAGTGGCTATACCAGTAAAACTTCTCTTCTTCATCCTGTAGTCATTAACATTCTATAAATTCTCTGTGAGGGTAGGGAACCTCATCTGTCATTCCCTCCCCTACTTGTGTTGGAAAAGGTCTTAACATTTTTTAGAGTACAGGAAAACCCATGTCTTGATGCTCTAGAATGGGATGTGAGGATATTGTTTTGAACAGGTGGAAAAATATTACTTGTGAAGAATCTAAAAATAATTATTTGAAAACAATTTTATCTTGTGGAGAACATTTTATAATTTAATTTTATATCTTAACTGCCCCGAAAACATTTAAGACATTACCCTGTCTGTAAACAGGGTATTTAAAGCACCCCTTTGAACTAAAGCCCTGACCAGCTCTGACAAATTTGTGGTTACATCATTCTTGTATCACAAGCAAAAGTAGCTTGCTGAGTTTCCCATGGGGCTGGAGATGTATGAATTTGAAATTCAAGAACCTTTATTTAAAATGAAACTGGAAACTATGGTAAACTGTCACTAATAAACGTCATTGTATACATAAAAACCAGATTTTTTTCAAAATGATGATTTATCTAAGATTTCATTGCTTCCAGCCTGCTGCTGATGCTTTCTTCTAGAAGCAAAAGGAAGTGGCTGGGATCTGGGTAGGCAAGCTACAGTTTCAGTCATTTATATACATTTTAATAGGTTTATAATTGGATTCAGGATTCCAGCTGGACAGCAAGAGAAGGAAGTCAAGAAAATGTGTCCCTGGGTATTTCCTCTGCAGAGATCTCTGACAAACAATGGGAACAAGAAGGGAATTGGAACTGGTGCCCCTAAAAATAGAAGAAAAGGAAGAATGAATGGAGGTCCTTCATAGGTTGGTCCTCACAGGCTCAGTTTGTAGACCATGCAGGGGAGGTCGACAGTTCTGGCAGTGTGTCCTTCACTCCCAGGATGACTCATCTGAACGAGAGCTAAGACGTTTTCTCTGCATTAACTACGTGTCTCACAAACAGACTTCAAGCTGCCTCTGGCAATAAATGGAATACGGAGATTCCATTTACTCCTCTGGCAGAAACCCAATACCTTTTCATTTTCCCCTTCCTCCCACCATGAACACAGCTGGGAGCTGCACACGATCAAGAGGGGCTGCTGGGCTGTTTCAGTTTCCTCTCATATTTCATGACTTTCACATTTATAACTTTGCTAATTTTGACGATTATAATATAGTCACTTATATAACTAAAACAAAAACTGTTCCCCCCCGCGCAGTTCAGTATACAAACACATTTTATTCCCATCCACTTAAAATATCTATTCAAATTTGATAATAAAACAGAACTTGAAGTATTCGATAATCACCGTGGTCTGGTGCATTCTATTTAGTCATTAAACAAAAATTGAATTATGAAAACTCTTACTAAGTCAGTGGCAATTAGCAGAACCAATTACCAGCAGGTCCCTAAGCGATGTGCTCTGCAAGCTCTTTCCAGGAGAAGATAGCCTTGGGAAACAACCCTCTTCAACTGCCAGGGATGTTTGTCCACACTGTACCTGGTCCTTGACGTTGCCTCATAGCCTCACTGGGTGAGGTCAGGAATTTGCTACGATGTCTTTCCTGGCCTCTTTCACATGAGGATATTCTCTTGGAATCAGCTTCTCTTGTTTTACTGCTCTATGATGATTGACTAGCAGCTCATACAGATCTTTTGATAGCACTCTCTTACTGCGGGACAGAACATTTTGTGATTGGAATTGGAAGGTGGTTCCATGCCTTCTTCCCTTTCTCTTTCAGTTCACAGATATGTTCTCTGTCTGTGTCTCTGCGTCTCTATGCCTGTGTGTCTCTGTGTTTCTGTCTCCCCCCCCTCTCTTTCACACACACACACACACACACACACACACACACACACACACACACTCCTAACAGTCAGAGAGTAATTGCATCACAGCCAAATCTCTGTGATGTAATTACTCTCTCCCTGTATCTCTCGGTTTCTTTCTGTCTCTATCTCTCTCTCATTCTATCTTTCTCTCTGTTTCTCTCTGTCTCTGTCTCTCTCTGTCTCTGGCTTTGTGTCTGTTTCTTTCTTTCTCTCTCTCTCTCTATCTGTCTGTTTCCCTGTCTTTTTCTCTTTCACACACACACACACACACACACACACACACACACACACACACACACACACACACACAGACACACACTCCTAACAGCCAGAGAGTAATTGCATCACAGCCAAATCTCTGTGATATAATTGTTCTCTGTCTCTCCCTGTATCTCTCGGTTTCTTTTTGTCTGTATCTCTCACTCTATCTTTCTGTCTTTTCTCTCTGTGTCTCTCTATCTCTGTCTTTCTTTGTGTCTTTCTCTTTCTGTCTGTCTGTCTGTCTGTCTCCTTGTCTCTTTCTCTTTCACACACACACACACACACACACACACACACACACACACACACACACACAGCTAGAGAGTAATTGCATCACAGGCAGATCTTTACATGCCTTTGATAATTAATGCTCCACTTTATTTGGCATATATTATTTTGCCCTTGTTACTGTTTGTGATTCCATAAATTACACTGCTCAGTGAAATGTTCCTTTGAAAGAAATACAACCTCCTTCGAATTCCTCTGCTCACTTTATACTGTGTAGCAATTTGGTCTGCACAATAGATACCAATAAAAGCTTTTAATTCTCTCTTCTCTTCCGGAGCCCTATTCTACCCAGCTGCCTGGTGACCTAACTACAATGGTCTTTACGCCCTGAGGTCATTCACAATCCCCCTCCTGTTCTTGGTCATGCTGTAATAGTCACAGCCATAAGCTCCTCTCTCCAATGAATTCCACTAGTCTCTGAAAGCCAGATAAGCAAGCTCTGTTCCCTGCATGAGTGGTGCCTGCTTCCGTAGGTGAACAGGAAAGACATTCGGGGCCCTGAAGTCAGGTCTCACCTGCACAGGCACTCTCAGGAAGAATGTTGCTCCTGGAAGCTCTCAGCTTTGTGTAAAACAAGATTCTGAGGATTAAAAAAATGAGTATAAATGTAGCAGAAGCACTGACATTAATGACAAATGTTTGCATAGTGACTTATGTAAGGCCAAGGCTATGACCGTCTAAGGTCATACACTGCCATCCCACTCTTATGATCCGAAGGGTGTCCTCAGATTTTCATTGAATCCCATCAGAGCATGCTTCCTGTTACTCTGTATTTAGCTCATTTACATATTTTTATTTTCTTGTAATAAATTAAAAACTGAAGACTAACTGACTCCTAGGAATTGACTTCAGTATCATCATTGTCTAGGCAGATGCTTCAGTAAATTTTCTTTTATGATCTGAAGTCAACATTTAAACATTTATACTTCTATTCCATAGTCAGATGTATACCTCATTCTGTATCTCTACCCTATTCACACACACACACACACACACTAATTTATACATCTATATATCTATATTATATCTGTATCATCTATATTTATATAGCTATAAATCTATTCCTGTGTCCAAATACAACACTGTCTTCTAATTAGTGTCTTGATTTTTGAGTCATTAAAATAAAGGTTTTGAGGTATTCAAAAATATTAGCATAAACAGTGGAATAAATGAACAACCATGACATTAAATTTAAGGAAAAAGTGATAAAGATAAAATGAATTTTCTTACAGTAGTATTTGAGGATACTAATGGGATATGAGAGAAAACGTTTTAAAAAAAATTATTAATTGGTTGTTATCCAACCCATATGACTATGTTTAGAACTTGCTGTCCATTGTGGAGTTCTCCTGAAGGTCTACGTAGAAGGGCTCAGATGAAAACCTTTACAAGAGGAGTTCAAGTGATTTGCAAACGTGATCTTCTTATTTCTAATCTGGCCTTCATGGGCTTTGAATGGATAAGTCATGAAAATTTTAGTGAGCCAAGGAGAAAGACTGGTAGAAAGAATAGCAAGTGGGGATCAATGCTGAGTATGAACTCGACCTCTTAAGGAGGCCAAGAGTTCTTGTGAGAATTCATTACCTCTGATAATCTGATACAGCCACATTGAGCATAAACTTCTTACCTCCTGACAAAGTTTATCTCAGTCACTCAATCTCGCCTTTCCCCTTGTTTCTCTCAGTAATCCATTGCCTCCAATTGCTGCCCATATATGTCTGGGTATAGGGTCATCTAATGGAGTGTGGTGCTACAATCTTAATGAAAACTGACCCTCCCTTAGAGCCATCATCTGTCAGTAGCTCCCTGGCTAAAACTGGGGGCTCATGTGCTCCCCCTTCCATGCTGGAAGTTCTTGAATTGACTTGATCTTGTGCTGGTAGCTACAGCTACTGTGAACTTTTGAGTGCAGTGGGCTTGTCGTCATGTCTAGAAGATTCTGCTTTGCTCTGACTCTCCCCAGTCTCCAGCTTTTATAATCTCTTCACCTTTTCTTTTGCAATGATCATCTGAGTAGAAACCTCATGCTTGGGGAGGATATGTACAAAATCCATCTGTCTGTACATTTTTCATAAAAATCAGACAGAAAACAAAGGAAACAACGGATTGTATCAGCCGTTGTGATTTTATTTCTAATTACTGGAATTAAGTTTCCTCTAGCAAGAGCAGCTGAGTATGAAATACCTTTCAGCATTACTGATACAAAATCATGTGAAAGATATAAGCGAACTAACTGCTGTCTCTAGGAAGGATGCAGAGGGATGGCTTAACGTCTCAAGGTGCATCATCACCATGCAAAGAATAAAAGTGAAGTCCACTTGGACCCTCCACCCCAATTTTTCTTGAAAACTGTTGGCTGAAATTCAGCCATTTCCTGGTCCAAAGGAAGAAGTTGGTGATACCATGGTAACCTTTGTGTTTCACATCCAAGAGTAGGCAACAGGAGAGTGAATCAGATGAGCAAACTTGGAGGCTGACTGTGAACCTGAACCTTAAAGTTGTAGCCATAGTGCATTTTCGTGAATCTGCTACGCCCTCCTCATTTCAGGACTATGTCTTTGAAGGTTAACGCTCTCAGAATGGTATTTGTGATCTGGAGTGTCTCTTCCTGTGGGGGAAAAAAGGAGAGTGGGGTGGAGGGCGGCAGCGGCTGTGGGTCCCGCATAGGAGAAACACTGTCAGGCAAAGCCTGCATGGTGGGATAGGGGGACACCAGCAGGACCACGCACCGCACTGTGATAGGGAGTGCTGGCGCCAGAGTACTTGTGGAGCATGAGGCTGCCTGGCTAGCATGGAGAGTAGAGGTTCCACTCAGAAGGCTGTGCTGTTCTGGCATGGACCTCCCGGTTAAAGAAGTTTGGTTGACTGACACGCAGCTCTCCATCCTTTCCGTGGTGAATGGAAACGCTGAGGCCTGCTCCATGCTTCTAAGCGGCAGATTTTGACAAAAGAGACAGTTGATAGTTTTAATGCTTTATTATTAAGAGAGTAGAAAGAGAAAAGGAAATAGAGAAGTAAAGAGAAAAAGAGAAGATAGAGAGATAAGAGAAGGCCATGACCACGTGGAAAGTGGAAAACGAACAGAAAGAGATGAGGAGAGAGAGCCAGAGAGAGAGAGAGAGAGAGAGAGAGAGAGAGAGAGAGAGAGAGAGAGAGAGAGAGAGAGAGAGAGAGAGAGAAAGAGAGAGAAGGAGGAGGAGGAGGAGAAGGAGAAGAAGAAGAAGAAGAAGGAGAAGAAGAAGAAGAAGAAGAAGAAGAAGAAGAAGAAGAAGAAGAAGAGAGAAGAGAGAGAAGAGAAGAGAGAAGAGAGAGATAAGAGAGCAAAGAGGGGGTAAGAAGCCTCCTTTAATAGTGGGCTGGGTTTCCTGGCAACAACCAGGTAACTGAGGGGTGGGGAAAGTATGACTGTAGCCATACCAGCCAAAATCCTGACCACAGGATTATGGAGCTGAGGAGTCAGTAGTCTGGGAGCATAGCTCACGGGTTCTGTCCCTTGTCTATCGGGTCTCTGGAGTGGCTTTGCTCAATCAAGGTACAGACTGTCTCACACCACGGTCCCACATCTTCCTTATAATTCAAATAGGTACTTTAACTGTTTATGTGCAAAATGTCCCCCACAGGTTCCTGTAGTCCCTAGTTGATGGTGCTGTTTTGAGAGATGACAGAATCTTCAGAAGGCAGCATTGCTGGAGGGAAAAAGTGGAACCTTAGATTCTGTCAGGCCTTGTCATTTAGAGCCTGGTCCCGCTTCCTGTTTGACCTCTGCTTCCTGTCCTGCTAAGATGTGAGCAAGTAACCTCATGTTCTGTCCTCCACAGCCTTCAGTCACTCCCTCTGTAATTTCTTCTCATAATGATGTACTCAAATTGTATCTCCAAAATGTGAGCTAGCAGTGTTCCCCTTCTCTCTTAAACCACTTCTCAGATATTTGGTCACAGCAATGATGGGACTTAGAAAAATTGAAGAGCTCTACTTCCCATGTTGTGGGAGTCAGAAATGGCTTAAAACAAAACCAAGGGAGATCAATACAATCTGTAAATATAAATTTGCCTTAATTCTCATAGTGCGGTCTGTTCAGCAGAGTGGCAGGGCTTGAGTGAAATAATTTACATTTACTTCACCATACAAAGAGAACACAAAACTCCTGTAGTATTGGGTGCATAACAGAGGTTCCTTTCAGTTGGAGAAATATCTGAGAGCTTGCTTTACCAAACCTTCCTGGTCATTTGCTTAGCTCTTAGCTCCTTGATGGCTTTCCCTTACATTTTTAAGTGCTATTTAATCCACTTACGTGACCTAAAGGCCAGGAGAAGTAATTGTTTTAGGACTCTGAATGTACACATCCATCTATACTGCAGTTTCTCAGTGTACATCTATGGTGGGCTAGCTTAGAAAATGCAGAAGTAAAATGTTTATGTCTATAATGTTTATGTCCTTGTTGAGTGAAAGGGAAAGTAAAATGAGCCTAGATTCACATTTCAAGGAATACGTTTACTTTAACATTTCTCATTATCTCAGGAGCTCAGAACAATTTTAAAAAACATCATCAGGCATAGAATCTAAACCTACTTTTGCCTTGTTTGTTTTGTTACCTTTGAGGCGGCATGTCATTGTGTAGCCCAGGTTTGCCTAGACACCACATCTCCTCTACTTTTTGAGTCCAGGAACTATCAGCATTCAGCACTGTTCCTGGTTATGCATCCTTGTCAAAGGCCTTGAAGAATGTTCTGAGAGACTTCCCCCAGTTAAGACATTAAGCTTCTGAGATGAACAGGGGGATGGAATCTTTGTTTGCTCACTGCTTGTGGAAACAGAAACAGTGCCTTAGGATCTCAGGAGTTCTCTGTATTTTGCACTTTTGACTCAGTTTTGAGCTGAGGAACTGATCAAGTAGAGTGTTGTTGCACTAGGGAATGTTCAGCTAGATCCACAAACTGGCTCACTCAAGCACCCACTGACAATGAGAAAGCTGCTACCAGCCTTGCTCGACCACTGAGACTCTCTATAGGATCACAGAAATCATTGATTTGGTGTTTACACATGGGCATACTTTCCTGCTTTTTTATACCCAACTGAGGTTAACTGCTCAGCACTACTAATTCTAAAAGACTCCATCTATTAGATTCTCTTCTAATCAACAAAAACTTTCTTAGCTCATTCTCACTTATAAATTGCAAATCAGAAGCCAGCTCTCAGTCTTCTGGGTCCACCTTGCTCCATCCTGGTCCAGTCTTCTCTCTCTAACCAGACAATCCTTCTCTGAAGAGAAAGCTGAACACAGAGGTCTCATTCAAACACTACAGAGACTTCACGTCCCAATGATGAAGTCAGTTTCATTAATGTGGCTGACTGAGGCACACGAAACAGAGGCTGTTTGCTGCCCATTGCCCCCCAAGCTATCTTTTCACAGTACTCTGGGCTCAGAGCAGCATTTAGTCTGAGTGACCAGCTGCAAAATAGATTTCATGAGATTTCCAGGCATACAAATAGCATTTCTCTGACATGCAAGCTTTAATGTTCTGCAAGATAGAGACTAGAACAAATAAGGCCTGCTTGGGTGAGAGGGAACAGAGATCAAGCATCAGTGATAAGACTTTAGAGAATCATTTGTTTTTAATGTGTCCCAGGTCCTTGTGTACAATAGAAGGAGTCATGGATGAAGTCATTCCTCAGATATTGGAAGAGGCCATGCCTCAAAGCTCAGTGGCTGTTGTGGTTCAAGCATGAAATGTGCCCCATAAGCCCCTGTGTTTGAACATTTGGTCCCTAGGTAGTGGCAGTGTTCTGGAAGGTTATGGAACCTTTTGGAAGTGAAGTCTTGCTGGAGGAAGTGGGTCATTGAGGGTGAGTTTGCCTTGCCCCTCTTCTTGTTTTCTCTCTGTTTTTGGGCTGCTGATTGAACATGGTGGTTAACCTGTGCCAGTGCCCCTGTGTCATCCAAACTCTACCCACTCTGCAACCAAGAACTCCAGACAAAACAAGACAACACCCTTTTTGTCTTAAGGCACTTCTGTCAGGACATCCTGTCACAACAACAGAAACATCCATACAGTGCTCAAGTACTGAATGCACCCATTAGTGCCATACATGCCTAGTGTGCTCATTTCTGTATGCATGCAAACACATATGCAGCCAAGGTGAACAGTACACTGGTGGAGGCCAAGTCTGCTGTCAGAATTCATTCCTTTGGGGACTGAAATCTGTCTTAGTCAAGGTTTCTATTCCTGCACAAAACAACATAACCAAGAAGCAAGTTTGGGAGGAAAGGATTTATTCAGCTTACACTTCTGCATTGCTGTTCATCACCAAAGGAAGTCAGGACTGGAACTCAAGCAGGTCATGAAGCGGGAGCTGATGCAGAGGTGATGGAGGGATGTTACTTACTGGCTTGCTTCCCCTGGCTTGTTCAGCTTGTTTTCTTATAGAACTATACCAGGCTAGGGATGGCACCACCCACAATGGGCCCTCCCACCATTGATCACTAATTGAGAAAATGCCTTACAGCTGGATCCTCAAGGGGGCTGTGTAGGGTGGAGACACCTCAGCTCTGTCTCTGGATGGCAGCTTGACATGCTTTAACCCTTATGACCATAGGTATTTCCTTTGGAGTCATCAAGAATAAATCCAGCCATGGGTACATAATGGTAATAGGGCCTGGCTAATATGTATCATGGTATCCAGAATCGTCCTATTGCACAGCTGTGATGAAGGTTGCACCCTCTTTTGATGAGCTCATTTTTTTTCCCACTGAAGTAAGTAGCTTAAAGGGGAAAATCTTATGACCCTAGAGTAAAATGGAGAAAGAAGTATGGCCAGTTATGAATGAGTGGTAACGTATATGCCTGAGAAAAGATGTATCTGAGGAGATGGCTCAGTGGGTAAATATTTGGCTCCTGAAGCTTTAACATCAGAGTTCAGGAATAAAACCAGGTGTTGTGGCAGTGAACTTTAAATCTCTGCCCTGGGGAGGTAGAAACAAGTGGATCCCTGGCATTCACTAGCTAGCCAGCCTAGGCTAATCAGTGAGTTCTAAGACAGCGAGTGATCTTGTCTCAAGGAAGGGACAGAAACCAAAGTAGATAGTACCCAAGAAGCAACAGTTGAGTGACCTGCTGATCCCTACATGTAGACTTACACCCATGAATTTTTTACCTACCAGCACAAAGATATGGGGGGGAGGGAGCAGAGACAAAAACAGAGAGAGAATGTGCACGCATCTTTGTCATCAGCTCAAAGTCTTCATTCATAGACTCCAAGAAGAGACTGACTTGACTCTGATCCTCTGCATTTTCCAGGCTGGGAAGGCTCTCTTCTTCCTCTGGTTAGTCCACTCAAGGACAATGAGGGCACATTGACCTTTTACTTCCTCATCCTTGGTTTATGTTTGTATCTGAGCTCAGTTACTCCTCACCTAACTAAACTGAACACTGTTGACAACTTACTATATGCCCCAGTGTCAGCCAACACATGACTTACATCTTATCTTATACCTCATGTAAATATATGACCACTTAAGGGTATGTGCTATCTTCTTCAGGCAAAGTTAAGAGTCTTGGATTTGGAAAACAAGGAAGAAAGAAAAAATGAAAGAGAAGAGAAGAGAAGAGAAGAGAAGAGAAGAGAAGAGAAGAGAAGAGAAGAGAAGAAAAGAGAGAACCCCTTCAGCTTGTTTGCCTCTATTCATTTTTCTGCACTTACAGGAGAAGGATTTTAGAAAGGCATCATCCTGGGGAGCTTTGGCCATGTTTGCTCTCCCTAGTTGTGGAATGACAATGGCATGCCCTAAAGTGATATTTGAGTGAGAAAGTGCACCTGGCTTCTTCAAGTTTTGTAAGGGTGGGGCAGATGGGGAGGCATTTACTACAATTAATGTTTAAAGAACAGAGAACAAGAAAAGAACAAAAAAAGAGAACAAAAAAAAACAGGGAGAAAGAGGAGGAGGGAAGGAGAGAAAGATAGAAGAGAGGAGGATGAGAACTTACTGTCTACCTCACCTGTTTCTGGTGACTCAGACACATGTTTTCATATCCTGAAGAAGAGGGAGGGATCAGAGGTGCACAGGTCTACACTCCATCCTTGGAGTTCCTACCTTACCTCCCCTCATCCCACCCCCACCCCCACAGATTCTCTCACAGGATCTGTGTCCTTAGCACCACTGCCAAACTCAGTCTTCTCATCACTTTGTGTTAGAAGAAACATAACCCATCTCTTTAGGGTGGTTACCTTAATTTAATTTAGGAAATTACAGTCATAACAAGAACTCAGAATCTTAATGAGAACTTGATGTGTTAGGAAAGCAGGGCCTGTGAGCTGAGCCAGGACCCTAGAGGTACACTGGCCTGGGATGGTGGCACAGCAGAATCAAAGGGACTTGTGAGAGTCAGTCCCAACAAATCTCCTTTAAGCCTCAAATAAAAGGGAGATGCATTTCTCACAGGTTGTCAGTGTGCCTGGAGAAAGAGTCAGCATGTTTCTTTGATCCATGGTGACACCATACTGTGTTGTGACAGGTGGTGACACAATCAGTAAACAAATGGCATGCAGGTCCCCTGGGGATGGTGATGTCATAAAGACCCATGAAGGGACCTGGGAGTTAGTCAGGGGACAGGTGAGATGGTGTCATTGGGGTGGAGGCAATTTTCACATCTCAGCCCAAGGGAGTTTAAAATATAACATCAGCTGACATTCTTACACATGAAGGAGCATCTCACACCAAGAGTCCTAACTCCTGACTTGGCATTGCACACCATGGTTTCAATTGTTAGGGCTTTTCTTTTTCTTTTCTTTAGGTCACTATCACCTCTTTACATTGCAAAGGGATTATTGTTTTATTCAGAGATTCCCTCCAGATAGTGCTGCCCACATTTGTAATTTCTTAGGTTTTGTTTCAGACATCACTGCTGGCACCAATAGTTTCTTTTAATCACAGCCAGAACCACTGTATCCCAGACAGGGCACATCATGCATATAAGTCACTACTCAGAGCCAGCCCTGCCTGTGAGCCCCTCTGTTTCTTTATAGGCCTAGAGATGAAGTAGCAGAGATGGATCTCGCTTAAGCCTACCTTACCACGGAGTACGAGAGCTAGAGTCCTGTAGGGAAAGACAGCCATGACAGAGAAAGGCAGTCCAGGCTGAGGCTCCTGTCCTGGGAAAGAGAGTAACAGTGGCGGGAGTTTGGAAATGGCCAAGAATAGGCAAGAGTCCTTCCGAGTGTTCTGGCACCTTGGTTTGCTTCCTTATCTCTAGCTGGGTCCACTGCATCAGGCGGACAGGGCCCACTCTACAAGGAAGAATCTCACCTCAGGTCCTCCTCCTGTAGGTTTGGGGAGAACAAAGGTGTAAGCTGGGGAGAGGTGTTTCTCTGTGCACAATACAATTAGCAACACCAAAATGAGGTACTGTTGACGGGCAGCCCTGAACCCAGAAGAAGTCATTTCAGATCATCCTTTCTGAGCTTTCCTCTCAATCCATAACAATCTCAGACTTTTTGCCCCAAGGCCCATGCTCTACGGTGCCACAGCTATAGTGGGAATGAACTTGAAATCCCCCCATTTTGACATTTTTCTTTTGTTTTGCTTTTTGTTTTGTTTGTTTTTCAAGACAGGGTTTCTCCTTGTCAGAGAACCCTGATTGTTTTGGACTCACTTTGTAGACCAGGCTGGCCTCACTCACAGAGATCCTTCCTGCTTCTGCCTCCTGGGTGCTGGGATTAAAGGTATGGGCCACCACAGCTCTGCCCCAAATTGACCTTTAAAGTATTATTTATTTATTTATTTATTTATTTTCCATCCCAATCACTGCCATGCCTTCTCCTTCCCCCAACATAGTTCATACTCCATCCCCTCTCCCCTTTTATTTCGAGAGGGTGGAGGCCTCTCCTGGGTATCCCCCCACCTTAGCACATCAAGCCTCTGCAAGTCTAGGTGCATCTTCTCCGACTAAGGCCAGACAAGGCAATCCTGGACAGCCAAGTTAGGACAGCAGAATCCACAGATACACAAAACCTTCAGGGGCAGTCCCTGCTACAGTTATTGGGGTCCCTGTATGAAGATCAAGCTATATATCTGCTCCATGTATGCAGGGGGTCTAGGTCCACTTCATGTGTGGACTTTGGTTGTGGAGGGAAATTCCATAGGAAGACCAAGAGAATCTACTAACCTGGATGTGTGGTGGATCTCCAAGACTGAATCATATTGACTTTGTAATTGTTTGTATGTATGTGCTCCTGTTTATGTACACCTATATGCATGTCCACATGTATGTGAAGGACAGAGATCCATGTTGGGTGACTTCCTCATTCTTTGCCTTATTCCCATTGAACTCAGAGTGAACTAATTTATCTAGACTATTCACCCAGTGGGCCCCAGGGGTCCTTCTGTCTCCACCATCCCAGCACTGGAATTATAGACATGCCTATTGCTCCTGGTTCTTCTAGCTGAGTGCTGAGGATCCAACTGACAAATCAAATATAACTTGTTTCAAAACATTTACCACAATGCTAAGAATAAACTCTGCTAGGGCAGAAGTAAGGCCATCATGCAATGAGAACACCGAGATGGGCACAGTCATCTTGGAAGCTGTTCATGGGGAACTTTATGAAGAAAGGAAGTGTGTTTAGCTCCAAGTTATGGAAATTCAAGCTCATGAGACAGAAATTTTTCTTCCACACTGGCAAGGCCTTATGGTGAATGATGTCATGATGATGGGAAATCCTGCCAGAGGAAGTACAAGGTGAGAAGGTAGAGGGACTGAGAACAACCAGAGTTTCTGAAGACCTACGTTGATTCCTGCTGAGAACGCATTGCCAGTGACCAAGTATTTGTCACTGGTCCTTCCTTTAATTTCACCTCACTGGGCACCAAACTGCTAATGCTTGGAACCTTCCAGAAAGTCTCAAGTAATATTCCTACTGTAGTCCTGGTTCCCTGTCATCATTATACCCAGCCTCAGTATTAGTCCTGCTTGCTATACATCATGGGATGAGGTGAATAGAAATCTACTTATTAGTTTCTTAAACAACATTAACTGGAACAATATCAGGTGTCTGGGGCTGCCAGGCTCTGAGGTCATATAAAGCCCACATTCCATTCATTGTGCTTTGAGTTCAAAATGCTCCGACAGGCTCATGTGTCTCCAGCAGGTGCTGATGTTGTAGAAAGTTCAGGAATCTTCAGGAGTGAGGGCTGCTTGAAAGAAGTGGGTCTCTGTGTATGGGGCTTGAAGTTCATGGCAGGGCCCTGTCTGGTCTCTAATTCCTGTCCCACCAGGGTGTGAGCAAGTGGAGAGTGCAAACTGCCTGCTGTCAACCCTGCCATGACAAACTGAGCCATTAAGCTATGACCCCAAGTGACTCCTTCCTTCTTGAAGTTGTTCTGTGACACTTTGGTGTCGCTAAGACCTTACGAAAACAGAAAAGATGAGACTGAAGGTTAATACACAAGAGTGTCTTGGAGAACAGTCAGCCCAGCAGTTCGACCCTCAGACAGAAGGTGAGAATGCAGAGAAGAGAAAGAGAAAGAAGAAAGAGAGGAACATCAGGAAATGGATCTCTACTTCAGGGGGACAATCTTTGTAAGACTTGCTGAAATATATTTCCACATTAAACATATCATCATCTGGACAGCAATACTCAGGATATTTCAGAAAGTCCAAGTTACTTGGAGTGGGTTTGGTTTTTTTATTTTTGTATAACAACACATCAAAGCATAAATAAATAATAGAAAATATAATATAAATACAATTATATTTGAAGATTAAGTACTTTTCAGTTACCAACTAATCAATGCAGAAATTATAGTGGAAATAAAATATGAATAGAATTTTAATGAGAACACCATATATCACAATTTTGTCATGCCACTGAAACGTAAGAAAATTTATATTTAAAATAAAAGTAAAAGTAAAATAAAGTAAAAGTCTGAAAATAACGAGCCAGACATTTATCTCAAAAACTGAGACCCACAAAACTCCTAAGTGTAACAGCAGAAAAAAGAACAATAATTACAAAGGACAGACAGGACAAAGGTGGGACATAAGCCCAGAAACTGTGTCAGCTTCTCAGAATCAGACAGTAGTGATGCAAAAGGCGCTGAGCCATGGATAAGAAGGATTAGTTGTTATGGACAAGACAGGTGCCATAAGTTAGGGAGCACTGATATGAACTCTAAGCCAATAGACCAGAAAATCATTTAGATAGACAAAACATCCTAGGAAATGCACTCAGCAAATCTACATCCCCCACAGAGAATGTAATTGTGAGAAAGGCAGTCAAATTTCTAAGCAAATAGAAACATACACTAAGAAAATCTTAAGCTAAATCATTTTATTTCCAACACAGCCCCCATATTTCATAAATTCCCTTCATACATGGCAGTCCTTGCACCTGATAAACCTTCATCAAAGTAGCAGTTAGAACTCTTAGAAATTGTGACCAGATATGGTGACTTATGTCTTTAATCCCAGCACTTAGGAAGCAGAGGCAGGAGGATCTTTGTGAGTTCAAGGCCAGCCTGAGTAACAGAGTAAGTTCCAGGTCAGCCAGGGCTATACAGAGAAACCCTGTCTCAAATAAGTAAATAAGTAAGTAAGTGAATAAATAAATAAATAAATAAATAGTGGCAGCACGAATGAGATCACAGAGGCAGTGTACATTTTCAGACAAAATGGGAAACAAACCCCAAAGTACAGCAGGGCTACAGAGCAGTGGGAACACACTCTTTGATGCAGGCATTTGGGGATCCTAACTAGTGTGATAATCAAGAGTGAAAAGTCTGAAGAGATGCAGGCAGGAAAATGAAATTAAACTAAGCCTGAGGAGCGATAGATGGTGTCGAGTCCTCCTACTCAGATTTCATCTCCAGCGACTGGACAGGAGGTCGGAATGCATTCCTTGACATCCAGGGTGACTCAGAGGCCATGAGCATGTGGAAGCTAGCTGGAGGCATGAGCGATCTCGTACTTGAGTGGGCAGAAGGACAGCAGAGAGAAGCACCCCGGACAAGGAAGCCAGCAGTCAGCCCTAGAGCAGTGACATGAACATCTCTCGTCCTGAGTCTGCCTGTGGTCTAGAGGCTGGAAGAGACCTGCTGTACCTCCTCGACAGGAGCCCCGACTGAGAGAGGCTCATGGAGGTCTCTTTGGCCCCTATTCCAGCAAAGTCCTCCACTCACACTATGGGCTCCACTCTTCCCCACCTCCCCACGGTGCCCAAGGGACACTTCAAAGACACTAGCACCATGAGATGTTATTTATTCAGCTAGGCGGGGCTCAAGCCAGGCCCTGCCTCTAGGTGAGCACCCACCACCTGGACAGGGACTATCTGGTAACCACTCATCTCCTCCAGCCAGATGTCTGTAGGGATGATCTTCTTAGCCCTTTTTCTAAAAAAAAAATAAATCTTTTTTTATTTTTATTACTTATTAGATATTTTCTTTATTTACATTTCAAATGTTATCCTCTCTCCTGGTTCGCCAACCATTGGACTGAACACAGGGTCCCCAATGGAGGAGCTGGAGAAAGGACCCAAGGAGCTGAAGGAGCTTGCGGCCCCATAGGAGGAACAACAATATGAACCAACCAGTACCCCAGAGCTCCCAGGGACTAAACCACCAACCAAAGAGTACACATGGAGGGACCCATGGTTCCTAGCCCTTTTTTAAAGCCTCTTTACATTCTTTTAAAAACATAACTTTTTCAGTAGAGAGGGGGAAGCTGACAATCACTTTTTTTCTGTTTTGGTTTTTCGTTTGTTTTGAAAGCTGTTTTAAGCTCAGTTCTGATGATCTATGCAACTCTTAAGTTCCCTCACGGAGACTCAAAGATCCAGTTTTGGGAAAGGATTTAGACTCAAAACTAACTGACCAATTCTTTGCCCTTTGTACCATAAGACTGATACTTAGGCACAGGAAATAAATGCTGGTGATTTGTGTGACTGGAAAACAAACAAACAAACAAATAACATCATCAACAACAAAAAACTCACCAACTTTGAACAAGTAGAAGTCAAAATATGATGGTGGAGCATGGGAGTGGATACTATCATATTTCATTGGATACCCATGTAAAACCCACAAAGGATCAAAAAGAGAAATCCAGTGTAAGTACAACCTGGAAAATGTACAAGGGCACAATTTGTGGGAATATTCATAAATAGCCCAAGATTGGAAAAAGTCCAAATAACTGCCATCGATTCAATGGGTAAAAACTTCGCAAAATCTCAAGACAATGGGGCATTGTTTACAATGCTTCCCATGGACAGGCTGAGACTAAAAATATGTCCAGAAAAAAAGAAAGAAAGAATTCACGGTGTGCACAGCAGCTTAAATAAAGTCCACATATGAGTGAAACTTAACAGTGGGGTCCATTCCTGGACGGTGACTGCAGTCTAAGGGACAGGTGGTTGCTATCCAAGTCAGGAAGGTGGCCTTTTCCATGGAAAGAACTAGAGCATGAGAGTTGTTCTGGGGTCCCTGGGGATAGTAGAAGTCATTATAATGGTTACATGGTGTTTGCAACCATATGTTAAACATTATGCCTTACGTAGTTTCTGGGACTATATTTTACAATATCAAGGTTAAATAATTCATCATAGTTTTTTTAAAAAATCATTTGTTTTCTACATAAGTGAGCACTTCTTTTACTCTATCATTTTATAAACTTATTATTTGACAGTGTTATACTTGGATGCAACTCCTTGGTCATAGTCACAGAACCACTCCCTCCTATCTACAAGGTAGTTCTGACATCTCTTCCATTTCCCTTCCCTTTATATCCTGTCTTTAAAAACATCATTTTTGGTAGCCTACAAAGTCCAATGTTTGCAATTGGAATAATGACTGATCTTAGTGTGGTCTTGTTCAAGGCTTCTGGAGATAGTTACAGTTGCAATGAATTCATGGATGAACAGGCCAGGAAGAAACACGTAAATCCTTCCCATCTCCCCTTCATGGGAAATTTTGGTCCCAGTACCTGATAAACTGGTAGAATCTAAAAGTTAGGTTTCATGATTCTTAAAATGCCAATTTTGTTACCACTTCTAAGCACAGTGGCATACACAATTGTTCTATCACCTTACTGTTGGATAGAGATACAGGAGTTCCCGGGAGGGCTGGGACAACCTTCCCTCTGCCAGGGCTCCCAACTTCAACAAATGGACATACTGTTCCAAGTCAGCCACCCAGGCTGGAACCCTGGGCTGCAAGAATTCAGGTTCTGTGAGCATCTGAAGATGGCATGCTTCAAGATTTGTCTGATACAAAGGAATACAATATGGCTTTATACACAAATCACGGGAATAGCTAAAAATCAGTTGGTTTGTGTGTGAAATACAACATCTCCGAATTTGGAACATTTTCTTTTTGTAAAATCTGCTCAAAACTTTTGAACATGGCTATATTCTGGTGTTGATAAGGATTGTATAGGAAGTTTATGTGTCTGGAATATACAGATTGAGAAGTTTATCCCCAACTGAACAGTTCTTAGGCATCACTAAAATTGCCTAAACACATGCTTTTTTTGACTGACTTTACTCTGTAATAGAATGTGTATTTCACATTAATTCAGTAACTGTAGGAAGGATTCTAAGGGCTGAAGACTGTGAAGATGTGACGTTTTCAGGCTTTGGCTGCAGATTTTGGTACTCTCTATTAGTAAGGTAGCGGCACCATGTTTTCTTGACATGGAAGACTTCTTCATCCTGAAGTACTTCAACTGGGTAGTTTGGCTCAGTTATGTTCTCCTTCACTGAAGCAAGAACTATAGCAAATGTAGGTTAGGAGCTTGTAACTTTAATACCATAATTCTGAGATTGTATGGTTCCTTTGAGAAAACTCAAATGCTTCATTTTGAAGAAATCATTTCAAAATGAAGAGGAAGATAAAAATTTGACTATTCATGCAGAGTTACTGGCTACATTGACCACCATCAACTCTAGTGAAAAAAAAAACAGAAAAGGTGTTTAAAATCATAAAACTCTAAAACAACATTTTTTTCCCTCTTAAATATATTACAATTAAAAAGCAAGTGAATGTAGTCATCCAGTTTAATGAACAGAGGTGTCTGGTTTGAAGAGTTACTTGTAAGTAGAGACATCCTATTTACAAAGGAAGGAAGGATTCTCCTGCTCCCAGTATGATATTCCTGGGTTGTGCCCATCATTTGGTATCACATCACTCCCTGAGCTTAGAAATGACTGTTGTTCAAAGCAGGTGTGCCTTGTACATTCTGCCTACTTCAAGGTGAAAAACATCATCAATGCTAGAATATAATTTCTTTTCAAGTTTTGTCTGCTTGGCAATTTTGTTGATGAGGAAAGGTATTTGATCAACTCCTTCCTAAACCAAGACATTGTTCTGAGCTAGCCTGTCTCCTCTAAGCCTCCCCAATAACACCAAAGGGAAATGAAAAGCCTTGATGACCTTGTAAGTATTAACGTCCAGTTTCATTTAAAAAGAATCTGAAGGAATACGACTCTCAAGTCACTTGATGCCTCAGTTGAGACATTGAATCTGGTGAGACTTTGCAAATGATGTCATACATTTTGCTCACTAAGACTTTGTCGGCAGTCAGATAACCCAGCTTTGAGTGTCCATTGTGGAATTCACTGGCTGCTTGAGTTAGAGGGAAACATTTACTGTCTAACAATTTAGGAGAGTAAGGATAGAATTACCGTGAAGTTCAGGTGAATATCTGCATCTGAAAGTGTATAGGAAGCCACAGAGTCTGGTTTTAACAGATGCATAGGTGATGCTTGCTAAGTCACCCATGCTGCAGGGTCATGACTATGACATTCACACACCAGTGGGGCTGAAGAGAGAGCTCAGCTGGTAAAACGCTTGCCTCACAAGCAGGAAGAACTTCATTTGAATCCCAGAAATCACGTGAAGATGCCCGTATGCTGTAGCACACTTAAAATCCCAGCACTGGTGAGAGCACACACACACACACACACACACACACACTTTTCTGTTTCAGTTGTATCAAACAGCATGTAAAAAGTATTTTATGTACTATTTTGAAATGTGTTCTTTCCATGAGGCTATATTTGATTAAAAAATTACTTTTTGTTTATGTTTATCGACCTAAACCTGTGTCACAATATTTAATGTTTTTAAAGATTTTTTTTCAATGATCATGGTTCTTAACAACTGTTTTTCAGTTAGTGTTGTATTAGACACATCAGGAACTATGTCTATGTGACTTTCTATGTGACTACAGATTTTTCTGAAGGATGGTAGTGAAAAGAACAATTATGGGCAACTGCAATGAGAATCACATTCCTTCTCCACGGTTCCTAGCTCCTCAGCTATAAGGCAGGGTAAAACTATCCCCTCCAGAAGTTTCTATGCCCCTACACACTAACTTGAATTATTAACAAAGTGTTATGGTTTGAATCTGAAACACACCACCTGAAGCCAATGTTTTGGACTCCTGGTCCTCAGTTTGTGGTATTACTTTTACAACTCTGGCACCTTTAGGATGTGAAACCTGATTGATGTATGCAGGTCACCACACCGCCATTGAAGGTTATACACTATACCTTTCCTGGTTCCTCTGCTGCCTGTATGTTGCTATGGGAACAGGCATGTTCTCATGCTACTACCAAGATGGACTGAAATCTTCTGGAAACAATGAACCAAAATAAGTCTATTTGCCGTTCTATAAAGAGTATTATTTTGATTATCTGCAAGTCTGATGGGAAGATAAATGTACTATGTAATTTTTATTAGTTTTTGGCCACAAATAAGACTAAATGAACTGTTGTTGGGTTTCACCTTCTGTGCATCTTGCATTTGTGTTTGCCATTCAACTTAGTTGTTGCTCATCCACTGGCCTGTCTGGAAGACTTCATGTATTGGGGTTCCAAGTGCCTCACTTCAATATCTTTAAGTTATTTCCAAGCCCATTGCTTATATCATGGGATTGCAATCAGCAAGGCCAAATTCTTTCTTTTTAAGTCTCAGACTTTCTGGCTAGAACCTTTAATGCCTCAAAAATGGAAACTTCTTGCTTTCTAGGACAGCACTGACTCCTGTATCTGACCCGCTTCTTAGATTCTGAAGAAGAAGGAGAAGAAGGCCTGGCATGTGTCTTCCTGTCTTCCCAAAGGGCATGCATAGCACACCCACTCCATAGAAAAGACTGTCTCAGGAAGACAGTGACATTTGAGGTAAGCCACAAGCTGAGCTGGAGGAGACTCACACCTGACCCTGTAGAACTCTTAGATCTGCCCACAGTTATGAAATGATACAGAGCTAATTTTTTTTTAAAAAAACCTAAAAACTCTGCACTTTAAAATCTATTCTTGTAGCTACTTATAAAGAGATGACTGAAGATTTTGCACAATTGGTATATTCTTCAAGGAATCTGATTCAGGAGAAACCAGGTTACCATACAGAGAATCAGGTTACTACCCAGAATTAATTAAGGGGCAATGAAGACTTAAACACAGAGAGGCATGCAATAAGGACACATGCTCCACTATGTTCATAGCAGCCTTATTTATAATAGCCAGAAGCTGGAAAGAACCCAGATGTCCCTCAACGGAGGAATGGATTCAGCAGATGTGGTATATCTACACAATGGAATACTACTCTGCAATTAAAAACAATGAATTCACGAAATTCCTAGGCAAATGGTCAGATCTTGAAAATATCCTTAGTGAGGTAACCCAATCACAAAAGAACACACATGGTATGCAGTCACTGATAAGGGGATATTGACCCAGAATCTCGGAATACCCTAGACACAATCTGCATATCAATAGATTTCTAAGAAGATGGTAGGAGAGACCCCTGGTCCTGGAAAGACTGGATGTAGGGGAGCGCCAGGACAGAGAAGCGA